>OW026523.1:64534728-65225978 GCA_932274085.1 Protocalliphora azurea | reverse complement strand
AAATCTTATTTAAAAATTTAGGAACATTATTTGATATAGCTGTAATTTGGTCACTTATTATTTGGAGTAAGTTTAGGCAAATGTTTTCAGAAAATGACATTATATTATATTTGAAAATAGAAAGAAATTGTTTTTATCTAACTGAGGATTCGTGAGAATTTCTTTGGAAAAAGGTTAATTCAAAAAAATTTTAACTTATTTTACTAAACCTTCTAAAAAAATATACTATACGAGTATATACATAATTTAAATTCAAGTTATTTTTGTTATAATTTTCTAATCAAATGTTAAACGACGAGAAAAAAATCAACTTTTGTCATACGATTATGTACAAAAGACCTAAAAAGGTTTAAACCAATAAAATCCATTTTTAACCACTTTTTTAACTTTGAATGTATGCAGAAGGAAATAGTCCTTAGTTTGTATGAAGGTATTTATATAAACCTAAATTTTTTTGCACACCCCCTGTGATTCCGCACCTGGTTTATGTTTACAATTTCTATTCACATTTTTTGTCAAAGGTCAAGTGTGTAATAAATAAAATTGCTGATATATTTATTTATCTAACGCAATTGATTTTTTTCTTCAAGCAACACACAATGGGATAGAATAGAAATGTCTTGAAAACTTAATTTTATATTAGCTGGTCTGATTTTCATTGAACTTCAAACAATAGTAGTAAAGATACATATTTAAGACTCAGACATGATTCGATTTCAAAAAATTATGATAAATTAAAATTCAAATCTACAAATCTCCAACAGAAACTCTAGACTGAAAATCCCCAGGAGTTTTACAAAGTTTGTGTACAAACTAAAACTCAAATAGGAAATTTCATTCATCTACATTATAGGAAATTAGTGCGGCTTGTAAGAAGTTTCTTATTTATTTCCCAAACGCAATAATTTTATCCCATAGTGTAATAGTAATTTATGGTCTTTTAATCAAATGCAAGGAATTTGAAAGGTTTGAAATGAAAAGTGAAAGTTTTTATACAAAAATTAATAAAGGACAAGCAAAAGAAATTAATAGTCAGTAGTTTGTAGCTATGGGTGAGTAGATTATTACACCATTTTTAGAATTTTCAAAAAAAAAAAACGATTTTATATTATATAAATTTTTATCTCCAATACCTGTTATCCAATTAAAATTTTTTAAACAGCTTTAGAAAGGCAAGAAACTACCCTTTTAAAATTATGTCGAGAGCCTATATTCAAAACCCATCTATGGTTTTTTGATGCCATTATATTCCCTATAGTAACCCTCAGCTATGATATTAATTTCAAATGAAAATTCCTACTTTTCCAATTTTTTCAACATTTTTTTATTCCTCTATTTTACAAAATAAATATTTTTGAGTGCATTACTCTCTATCTCTTTGGATAATTATTTTATATATTTTTTTAACCAAAATATTTGTATCATGTGAATAGTTCTTTAGATATACAATAATAAATATTCAGGGAGCTACTACTCCCTATAAAACTACCGTAACAAGAACAAGAAAATTATTCCTAAAAAATCTCGAGATTTTCACTTTAGTAGTTCCCTAGATATGCGAAAATTAAGATTTAGCTTGTATGGAGGCTAACACTTCTCCTAGAGCGGCCCGCCCTATTTTCATCTCGGTTATAAATCTTGGTAAGGAAATTATATCCAGATAATTTTAAAAGCGATAATTAATTTTTACTTTGTATGGGAACTATCACCCCCTCTGTGCCTACTCCTCCTATTTTCATCTAAATTGTTGAATTGATGAGAAAGTTAGTACCACAAAATTTCAAGACTTTCGTTGTAATAGGTCTTTAGATATACGAAATTTATTATTATAAATAATATATTTTTATATTTTAAAATAATATATTTTTTTGAATTAAACAAGCTTAGGGGATCTTGTGTAAGGTTTTCTTATAGATGATGGCAGAGACGGGGGGATGTAATTAATAAAAGGGCCAATCTATAGGGTCGCTGGCTGTAGCGGCATAAAAAAACTCACCTTTGCTGGGTTACCTTTATGAAATGAAGATTAGGATTCGGTTGATTTCAATTCAAGGTTGGGTTTTATTACAATCTTCAGGTTGTAGTAAGTATAACTTCTATGTAAGTTTTAGGTTAAGTACAAGGTTTAAGTTTAGGTAATTATAGATTTAGAGGTATTTTAGTTGATGCGATCTTCTTGAAGGATGGTTCGCAAGTGACGGTTTTTTTAACGAAACCCGATTCTAGTCAATAACATTTTCTTTTACAGAAAGTACAAAAAGTGCTGCCAATTTATAAAAATTACACTTAAAAAAGTTAATGTCTTATATTACTTGATACAATAATCAATATAAAAATTATAATTCAAAATTATGAATTAAAGGTCCAACTAGTTTGCACATGTTATTTTTAAAATTACTAACTGGTTTTAAAATTTTTAAAATAAAACATTAAATGGTAATTAAATGTAGTTTTTACAATACAAAACAAAAAGAAAGATAGAGCTCTTTAAAATTGTCAATATTGTAAGATATTAAAAACAAAATATAGTTACAATTTAGTCATGAAATATACATTTTTTTTTTGCTCTCTGAACATACATATATAGCAATAAATTTCAATTTCTACAAATCTAATCCGATTTTATCAATATAAGAAAAAATATGTTTTCTAATAATAATAAAAAACTGAGTTTGTGTCCTTAATATCTTAAAGTGATTTTTAATGCTGTTTAAAATATTTATTTTATTATATTTATTCGAGATAAAAATTTTTAACACCGGGAAGTCTGAAAAATCGTTTCTATGCAATAACTCCCAATTTTGGAGATATATTAAAAATTCTACAAACTACATTATGTTACATTCCAAGTATTTTTCACTGTAGCACTGTGTTATTTATGGATTATATTTCTTAAATATGTATTGTATTTTTGTTTGTCAAAGATTATTAAAGCTTAAATACTTAAAAATAATTTCGAGGTAAAAAATAATTTAATAATTTTCTAAAGTGAGATAAATACATTTTTTTTTTTTTTTTCTCTTAAAAAAAGAAATATTTCTTCATTAAAATTTAGAAAATTTCAACATTCATTTGTAATTTTTTTTTTTTTTTTTTTGTTCTTAACCGCATATCGGTTGATGCCATACAAAATATGTGACCATGGTGTTATTATTGCGTTTCTGTCTGACTTTATATACAAGGCCATTTATTCCAGCCTGTCTGTATCTAAACATATATATTTTAGACTTAACGAAGCCTTCCTTTCATTTATTCGTTTATCATTTATAAGAATTTGTCAAAACCATTGAAACCTTTTCTTTTCCTTTATTATTATTATTATTATTATTTTTTTTTTCTTAGGTCAAGCATAGAAGAAATTTTCAAATATAAACTAAAAGTTAAGGAAAAAAATATATAATATAAATTGCTTGTGTATATTTTTAATAAATAACCATGGAATTGTATTAACATTTATATTTTTTCTTTCTACTGGCTGCCACTCAGTTGGAAAGATCATTATTTACTGATTGCTGTTTCTTGGATGGCTGTTGTCGAATATTCAGACATTCATTCATTCAGTCAGTCAGTCATGCACTCCATGTACATGAAATTTCTTCTATGTTACTAAAAGGGTTCACTGGGGAGGTATTAAATTTAAAACTTAAAAACAAAAACTGAAACAACTGTAAATGATTTAGTTCTGCTTGGGTGGCAACAGAGTGTTAAAGGTTATTTGAAATTGTTTTTTATTGGAACTCCTTATAAATGATATAAATTCTTTTTTTTTTCAATTTTATTTCATGGGTATTTATCTTTGAGGCGGAAATGTAGACATATTATAACATCCTAATAACAATTTTATTTATGGTGAATTTAAAAATAGAAAGTAAAACAACAACAACAAAAACCAAAATATAACGTATTGAACGGAAACTTTAATAATAACAAATAAGTTATTGTTGGAAAACAACTAAAGTTCTTGTGAATGAAATGAGGAGGTACTTGGTTACCTTAAGAAATAAAAATATGTTTTTGATGTAACTTTGGAGATCAGAAAAATAACCAGATATAACTAAGGAATTTAAGTTTTTTGAAATAATAAGTTCTGGGTACACACTTTAGGTTTAAAGAAGTTCTCCGAACATTTTTGTATCATGGCATCTCTGTGACATCTCTTCATCATGTTCTAACTTCAATACGATATAGGGATGACAAATGCGATTGTACTAAAATGAATAGGAAATTGTAGTTTTTGGACCGTAATTATACTAAATGGTCACAATTTCTTTAGGAAATTTAGTTCTCAAACTATTTTCCTAACTATCAGTTTTCAAATTGATAAGAGTGTTAAATGAAGTCTTTACGACTGATGTTGTACCTATATTGGGTTGTTCAAAAGATCTAACCCAAAGCAATAAGTGGTGCATCTAATATTACTATTGAAGTTTTTATGAGCTTCGATTTAACCGTTAGTCAACTTTATCCGCGATATAAGTCTATTTTTAATTGAGCAAACGATTTACGTTTTTTTATTAGCCTCCTAAAATTTTGTTTTCTAAAAAATATTTTGCAAAATCTAATACATGAAAAATTATGAGGAGTTTTCATGTTCATATCATTGAATTTGTTTCTATTTCTAATTTTTTGTGCTTTTTCCATATGCTTGTAAATATTTTTGACTTGTTTTTTTGGTATATCTCTCTTTCGTAAAATTATTACAAAATGTATATCTTAGTTGAGGCAGGTGCTTTCTTTTTAACAGTAGAATGTAAAAATGTGCCAATACAACATTTTCCTTTATTTTCTTTTAATTTTTGTTGTTTTTAATTATTATGGGTTCTTTTTTTACTGTTGCTGGAATTAGCTTGTAGTTAAAGTAAATGCCAAAACTTCTGGAATTTTTCTTATAAAAACGTAAAAATTCATATAAAGTTCGCTCAGATTCATGCGGCCTGAATGCGTTTATTAAGAAGTGTTGCCAATTTAGCACCTTTAGTGCTAGATTTGGCACTATTTTAATCATTTATCATTTAGCAAGAAAAATATGAATCTGGTGCACATCAATTTTTTTAATCAAAAATGGGGCTAAAAAAATAATTAGGGGGCTTAAAAAATTAAGAAAAAAAAGACTTAAAATGTAAAAAAAAAATTTTTTCATTGTAATGTTAGTAGTCTTTTTTATGGAATTTTCCTATATACGCACTTAAACAAATGAACCAATTTATCATTATTAATAATGTGTTAATGGACCTTTGTTTCGGATAACTTTAAAAATTCGATCTGGCATTCTTCAACTTCTTCCCAGGCTTGCTTAATTTTTAGCTTTAACTCCGTTATTGTCATTATGGTTTCATTCTGTGCATTTCTGGTTCGAGAAATGGATTGCAGCGTTATTCTATTGGAATATGCAATCCTCATCCATAAATGAAAGAAGAGTGTCTTCCAACAGTTCATTATAGATTGCACTGTTCATTTTAGTTGGAACAAAACATATTTTTGATTTTCCTACAGCAGAAAAGGCTGTCCAAACCATAACACTGCCTCCACCGAAATTGCGTTTCGACATACGAATTTCGTTCGACTTCAAGTCATGCCAATAGCAAGAATATAAATCAGAACCGTCCAAATTGAATTTCTTTTCATCAGAAAAGATTACTTTATTTCACTCATCTGTCCATTTCATTTATTTGCGCGTAAATTTTAAACGATTTTCCTTATGATCCTGTTTTAACATTGGCTTACATTTTGAGGTACATTTTATGTACCATCTGTTGGAAAATGTGTGCAACATATTTCGAAGTGACAGGAAGATCAAATTTATTTTTTATTTGTGTAGCATTTAATTTATTGCGGGTGGCTTCTTCTTTTATTTTGTTAATTTGTCTTTCTTTAATTAATTTTTGATTACCTTTTGTTGGTTTCCCCACTCCGAATTTCTGCTTTTTCTTAAGGAAGCCTCGAATAACTTCTTCCGAACGGTTAATTTTTCATCCAGTTTCTCTGTTAGAACAGCTTCGATAACGAAACAATTGAATTTGAATTTTTTCCTGGTCTGTAAGAAAAGTTCCTTTGGGCATCCTTTAAGCTGATGAAATTACCCAATTAAAACAAAAATATTTCCAGCAAACTTATCTGACTAAAACTGTTAAAAAAATTTATTTTTTTTTCTTTTTTTTCTTTTTTGCAACAACTTTTTAGACAAATATTTTATCGACTGCGTTTATAGAAATATTCCACTGAAATGATCACCAATATGTTCTGATTGCTAAGTTAAAGAAAACAACAAAAGCAAGAAACAAATGTTTCTTACATAAAAAGGTACCGTTATGTCAAGAGTTATTGTGACAAAACAACATTGTTTTTGGTTAAGAGAAACAAATATACCTCAAAGAAAAACAAAAATTTTAAGTGCGTTTATACGAATATGTACCAGTGTATTTTTTTACTGTAAAAATATTATCATTTTTTCTTTTTCTAAAAAAACTGCGACTAATATTTGATGATTTTAACGATGGTAACTAATGCGATCTTTAAAAAGTGTGTTTAGCAAAATAAACTTTGTAAAAATCAATACAATCAAAATCAGTTAACCTAACAAATACAATTTTGACAATTAAGTAAACTATAATTCTTTTTTTATTAGAAGTAATTATAATCAAGCCAAGTTTTTCGAGTTTTTCAAGTTTTTCAAGTTTTTCGCTTATTCACAAGCATTTTACTAAAAATGCATACATTTAAATATTTACATAAGTTTGCATATAATGAATACCAAGATTAAATTTTTTTAATCAAAACGCTATTTTTATTTATTTTTTTTTTTTTTTTTTTTTTTTTTGAGTTTGGTTAACTTATCTGTATAAATAATTTTTTTAATATTTCGTTATAATTGCAAAGAAAAAAAATCATGCCTATCAAATACGACTATTAAATTCTGTTTCTGAATATTTTTAATATATTTTTAGTTTTTCATAAAAATTCTAAAACTATCAGAAGTTAAAAAAAATGCTTATTTATATAAGAAAACCCATTAATTTATTTGTTTTTCAATGCATATTTTTCTGCATACTATCCCATTTTTTGCGTTTTTTCAAGCACATATACTGATTCTTTTCGTGCATATTTAAACTTGCCCTGATTATAATAAAATATCTTATTAATTTTTAAATATAGTTTACAATTTTGTTATCTACGTAACTGAATTGATATCGTAAATTAAAATAAAATTTTCATTAATATTCTTGAAAATTCACACATTTATACATAACTAAACAACTTTTTACACAATTTTAAAACATCATTATATGATATTATGGGGCGTTAACTTATCAAATTTTAACCCAAAGTTAAGGCCTAATTGTAGACAAAATGATTAATTTGTGTGAAAGGAATGTCATTTTGTATGGTTATGCTTTAACATTTTTTTTTTTTTTTTTTAATTTAATAACTTTACAGTGCACAGTGGGGCAGAATCGAAATTTTTTGGTAATAAATCTGTAACTTTTGATCGGCTGGTTGGATTTTCATCAAATTTGGTACAAACGTAGCAGAGGCGTGTACAATGTTATATTTGGAAGGGGCACAACAAATCCCTCAGGGGCGGAGCTAAGGGGGCTCAAAGTTAGGTACCTCTGACATAAAAAATTTTTAATCGCTTGCCAAATTTTTGTTTCTCGTCCGATTTATACAATATTGTAGGCCCTGATAAGACCTATAAAAAACATGCTTAAATGTCCTATTTATCTCTTACAGTTTTCAAGTTATTTGCGTTTGAATTTTTAAGCACCATAATTTTGTATGTTCTTGGTTCAGTTTTTTCATATATATCCTAGTATTTCCGACCGATTTTATTAGTTTTTTTCCTATCTAGTTAAATAACAAAATTATCTATTGCATACAAAAAATTGAAGTCGATATCTTTACCGAGTCCAAAAATAAAGGATTTTGAATTTGAAAATGCAAAAATGACGACTTTTTGTGTTTTTTAGCCGAAAAAGTATCTACACTCTTTTTTATCTAAAATAAAATTTTATTTAGCAACGTATAATAGTTTTACACTTTTCTGAAAGGCAACTTCACAGAGATGACTCTAAAATAAAAAACAAGCCCAATAACTCAATTGATCATGGTACCTACCCTCCCGAATTCGTCCCATTTTATATGAAAGTTTTGAATTTAGACCATATTTTCTCAAATCCCAAAGCACAAATCGACAAGCGGAATGTATTTTAAGAATTTTCAATATGTTGTTAAAAGTTTTAAATCAAATTCTACGGGACTTCTGAAAAATATGGATTCTATAGCCAAAAATGTAAAAAATCCCATTTTTCGGAATTTTGATAAGTTTATTTGGGAACTCAGGAAAACCCTAGTCGTAATTAAAATTTGGTTAACGCGCTTTTATTTATATTAATAAGATCCACATTTTCTGCAAATTTAATTATGATATCTTTATAAACAAATATGTTATTACAATTAAAAAATTTGTATTTTCTCCAAAAACCCCAAATTGGGACTTTTGTTTGGTTTATTTCTAAATAGCGAAAGAAATTTGAAACATATGTACTCCAAATTAAGTTTATCCTTTAGCATATATAAATTCCGATCTTTTGAAAAAAGATTCAAGTCAATATCGTGCCTCATTTCAGAAATATGCGCCTTTAAACTTTTATATTTCCAATTTATTATATATATGACTATATTTTTCAAACTTGCAACTTTTGCCTTTAGTTTTGCGTGAATAATTACTTAGAAAATTATGAATATTTCTATATACTTTTAATAATATCTATACGCAAAATATTTTTATAAAAATAATTAATAAAATTTTTTTATTTTTAATAGCGTTGCCACATTTCCCAAATTTAAATAAATCTTTATCCTTTTCTAAGCATTCATATATTACTATTAATGAATTTAAAATGACAAAACAAACAAAAAATGTCTATTTTAACTTAATCAATATTATTATTTTTGGTTTTTATCATCTTCCTTAATAAATATTCTATTTCTAATACGATTTTTTATTACTTATTTACATTAAATTTATGTAGACATCTGATAATCTGTTGTGTCTGTATACATATCTAAAAGATAATAAAGGTCCTTCAAGTCTTCAGTATTTTGAGTTGATAAAGGCTCATAAAAAATCCAACGTTTTCTCATTGATGATAGTACAGGGTCTGATGATAATAATAGGCTATTAAAAATATACTCGTTTTGTGACGTTCTGGAGCATTTCCTTGAGCTTAATAATTGAACGTGCTTAAAATCTTTATTTCTTGCTTCTTGAACCTCTTCTGTAAGCTCTCCAAGTGGAAGAATATTTCGTTCAATTATAATTTCGCCATGGCACAATACTTTATGTACTGTTGGTGTCATTTCTTTCCATGGGTATAAAGAAACAAGTAGTTTAGATATTTCTGTTGCATATTCTCCAAATTGAGCAGAGTTAATTTTGTGCTTACTATTAATTTCCATTAATAGTATGTTAGTCCTTTCAAATAACTCTTTATTAATACCAGTTATTTTTGATGTAGCTTCCAAATTTCCGAAAAACCTTCTTGCTGTGTTTCCATCATTTGTACAACCACCAGTCGGCAGAGGTTTGTCGATGTTTAATCCCGTCTCTTCTCTGAATTCATCCTGGATTCTACTTTTCTTGCAAAAGATCGGAAATTATATATGCTAAATGATAAGCATAATTTGGAATACATATTTTTAAAATTTTTTTCGCTATTTAGAAATAAACCAAACAAAGGCCCAATTTAAGGTTTTTGTAGAAAATACAAATATTTTAATTGTAATAACATATTTGTTTATAAAGATATCTTAATGAAATTTGCAAGAAATGTGGATCTTATTAATATAAATAAAAGCGCGTTAACCAAATTTCAATATGTATGTATGTATGTATGTACCATGACCAACTGAGTTATTGGGCTTGTTTTTTATCTTAAAGTCATCTCTGTGAAGTTACCTTTCAGAAAAGCCCAAAATTATTATATGTTGCTAAAGAAAATTTTATTTTAGATAAAAAAGAGTGTAGATAAAAATAAACTCAATTGAAAAAATTACTCAAAGAATTAGTTTTATTTTTAATTAGATTTTTTATTAATTAACACATACTTGAACTTTTTTATCTCTGATCAAAACTTTTTATTTTTGAAAAAGTTTCCCAGTTGAACTTTATAAACACATATCGAAAAGTAACTTCAAAAATTATAACTTTCAGGTATTAGAATGTCTAAATAATTCTAAATTGTTTATTCATCAATTTAGCTACATTTTAATCAAATTCTATTTACTATTCTAAGATGATTTTTAAAGAAATCCAAATTTGTCTGAAGAACTTTTATTTCAAATCAATTAATAATTTTATAAGAGGGCAAAATTTTATAATTGTATTAAATTCAGCGTTGCCAATTTAGCGCTTTTTAATAACTCAAAGGTCTCATTTTTTTGTTAGCGCTTTTTTCAAAAAAGCCGCTAAATTGGTGTGTTTTACTTTCAGTAATATATGTATCAATTCATAGATTAATAAGTATATAGTTATGTGAGGGAAAAAAATCTAATTCTCCCAAAAATAAAATACATGAAGTTATATTTGTTGTGCCATTTGGACTCTACTTGAATATTTGCGCACAGTAAACTATCATAAAAACCAACATTTAGTCACATATAATTTATTTTTGTGTTTTGAAAAAGAAAAAAGAAAATTTCTTAAAAAATTGGAACGTGTCGATTAGGAACACTTTTTACATCCCTATTAACTAATAAACGGAGAAAATTATTCTTCTTTATAAATTTTGGACAGCTATTAGGTGAACAAAATTTTACTAGCTCATAAGGCCAGTATAACTTTTGTCAAAAGCATATAAATTTTTGGCGTTTTAAAATTTATGGAAAAAATTCAATATTGTAAAATATTTAGAAAATTAGCATTAAATTTTATGTCTTATGATTTCATACTAATTATATTTTTTAAAATACTTCATATTATTTATCAAATGTCCTTTTTTAAAATATGGATTTAAAAATGCAAGCAAAAATCTTAAAATTAGTTCATTCATATTTCTTGTTTTTTCTGTTTACATATTTTTAATTTTTTAAGTATAAAATTTAAATTTGTCAATATTTTATTAAGTTTTCATTTCTCACAACAGAAATAAGAATTTTTCTCACAAGACAAAATACGTTTTCTACCATAGAACATTATTAAAGTATAAATACAATAAGTCCGGATTCCTTTACATAGCCCGCATTTTTAATTTAAAAAAAAAAACTTATAGGGCAACGGAAAATAAACAAAAATTTTATTTATTTTCTTTTAATTTCTTTTTTTACTTTAAACACTTTTCAATTTTGATCACGAAATTCATATGCATTTTTAAAAATATAGTAATATTTTTTGAGAGAAAAAGAAAACAACAAAAAATTCGAAGAGAATTAAAAAATGAAATTTATTTTTAAACCGAAAAATTTGGAAATTATGGTATGGAAATTACCGGACCGGGATTGTTCTGTTTATACATTTATTATTTTTTATTGATTTTCAAGTTCACTAAAAATTAAAATGAATTTTTCATTTCATTTCGAAATGCCAAAAAATATGAACTAAATTTCATAATTTGAGATGTACATCCGTATTTCCAAACCAATCAAAGAAAGGATTTATTAGGAATTTTCCAAATTGTTTCAAACATATTCCTATTTATTTTAGGAATTGCATATTTTGGAAAAAAAATATTTGGACTAATTAAATCAAAAGGTTTGCATTGAAATTTAAAAATATCTGGCCGAAGTTAACAAGTTTTATAAATATAAATTCTTGAAGAAAATCTATTTTCAGTTTGGAATTTTAAATTTACATTAAATTTGAATTTATGTAATAAAAACACAAATTTTAATTTTTTTTTAATATAGTTCTCTATATTTAAAAAAAAAAATAACAAATATGAATGTAATAATAATGTTTAAGTTTTTGCTCTTAATGAAAATCAAATTTTAATTTAAAAAATGATTTGAATTTTATATTTTTTCCTGCGCGTTTTGGTTACAAATAGTTGACAATGCTGATTATATTAAACACTAAAGTGCTATTGTACTTTTGAAGATTGTTTTGTACTAAAAAAAGTATAATTGAAAGCGTTTTATAGGGTATTCAGACCGACGCGAAATTACATACTTTCGTGATTTCGGCCGAAATCAAGTTGAAATTACGTAATTTCCCATATATTTAGATACTTGCGAAATTACATAATTTTGTGTAATTTCGGCGAAATTACATTGAAATTACGATGCCCATTTCCATGCAACTCTGTACATGGTTGGAAAAAATACTTTTTTTCAACCATGTACTGCATGTTTCAACTGTGAGAAGAAAAAATAAACAATTCACAGCTGATTTTCAATTTAAACACAAATCTTAAAATTAATTATTAAAGTGATTTTGCAAAATGAAATCTATTCTTTTTACATTTTTAATTGTTGCAAATTAATAATTTCCAATTTAGTAAGTAATTGTTTCTTATTTGTTTCCATTTCAAAATACTTTATTTACCCCTATAACAATTTAAAATGTAAACAATAAGTATCAGCTGCTCACGAAATTACATCAAATGCAATCTAGCCAGTATGAACACTCTAGATATCATTCGTAATTTCGGCATGAAATTTCGTAATTTCGCGCCGGTCTGAACAAGGCTTTAATTTCGGAGATTCATTGAGAGAAGTGTAGCGTTACTATTTACAGAGGCTTTGGCAATGAAATTCTGTTGTTATGGGAAAAGTTAAATGAATTATTTTTTTGATCCAATATAGTACAAGTCTTTCAGGATATGAATATATCTTAATAATGTATTCCATTAGAATTAGTTTTGCAACATCACAATAGTCATTAAAGCATTCAATAGTGTTCGTGAATTTTATAGTGATCAATTACATGTAGTATTATTTATTAATCTACACAATGTTGTCAATTTAAAATTGTTCTTTGTCTGAGAAATGTGAAACTTGTCAGTTATTGGTAAAGGTAGATTGCTGTCATTATGAAAAAAAAAACACTTGTCCAAATCTACCACAATATAATATTCTAGTTAATAGCAAATTTATATAAGTCCAAAACCTATTTAATTTTATGAGATTTTAACAAAATTAACTAGATTTTAAAAAATATCGTTATCCAACACTGTTTTTCTTTTAGTGTGTTAGTGAAATACAACGATGTTCTCAATAAGAATTGCTTTTGAATGAAAATAAATACTTTTAAAACTAAGTTAAAACAATTAACAAATAAAATAAAAAGGGTCTTATGAAAAATATAACCCATGTAATATCGTATAGTGATTGCGTAAAATCTGCTCAAAATCCAGACGTCAAACAAAATCTACATGACTGTTGAATAAATTAGTATAAACGGGGCAGATTTTGTTTTATTGAAATCTTATTCAAACAAGATTTCGAACGTAAATGCAAATGTGGTATAATATAATATTCAAATGAAAACATTAACAAATCCTCCTCTACTCAAAATTTCCAAGAAAATTATTTTTCTAGAATTAACACTAACTCACCTGTTTCATATTGAATAGAGGTTTTGATAGACAACCACAAAACTGACAAACAAATGTCCATCAAAATAATGAAACATATATGAGATACCATCTATCAATAAAAAAATAAAATTTCTTTATGCTTTTTTAGAGAAAATTTGGGTGGAAATAGGGGGTGTTTTATTGTATAAAAAAGGTAAGAAATGCGAGTCTTTTTAAAATTTTAATTATACATACAAATAAAATTAAAGAAATATATACATAGATACAATTTAATAAATTTAAATTACTGTTAATGGTTAAATGTCATATATAATAAAACTTGAAATAAGGGTATAAATCATGGTAGAATAAATAACAAGGAACAATTATTAGAAAGAACTAGTGCTGGCAAATTCTATTACTTTTGAATACTCAAAAATACATAATACTTTTCATTAGTATACTACTCGTTACTACTCCATATTTAACGGAATTTTTAATTTGAGATATATTTTTTAATTAAAGTTCTTTTATTGAAAAATAGAATAAATATATTTACCCTATTGGCGTGTAATTTTATAAATTTACTTCAGCGTTTACAAAAATCAATAAGATTATTTTCATATATTCAAAAATTAATTTGTACCTTTATACAGAGATGCATTTTAGCCCTTATATTTTTAACACGATATCATTAAAAAAAATTAATTCTCAAAGTATTGAGTAACTACTTTACAGTATTGAGTACCCAGAAAAAACCGGCAAATACTCGGTACTCGATATTTTATACTCAATACTTGCACATTACTAGAAAGAACAATCTCAATTTTGTTTTCCCTGAAAAGTTAGTCACATATAAAAGAAAATAAAATGTAAAAAAAATCCAATTAAAAATAAACATTTTTACAAACGTTTTTTGAGTTTTGTTAAAAAAAAAAAAACATTGTAGTGTATAAAATTTTAATATTGTATATAGATATAATTATTCCTGACAATGAACGTTCATGATAAAGTTCGCTAAATGAAGAATTATTCCTCATTGCAAATGTAAACAAAACATTATTATTATTATTTCTTTTTTTTATTTACTTTTTTGGTTTTTGACTTAACAGGGCTTAAAAATTACAACTCTCCCTAATAATTCTACCTAGTTTAGTTGTATCATGGATAAAATAAAATTATACATAAAGAAATAAACAAATACAAGATATAATTGTTCACACACCCTTAAAGAAACAAATATAAGTGCATGCAGAGATAATCAATACATGTATATGTTTATAATAGTTTTAATAAATAATTGCTACATAAGTATAAGCAAAAATGTCACATAATTATATGGTAATACACGAAGAGAAAAAATATAATTACGCATTACTACGGCAAACCATTCATTTTTAAATGTATGGTCACTGGAATAATTATATATATAATTGCAGCAACCATAACATAGTTGCATGAATAGCATAATTATATGAATAAAACATTAGTTTTCATAACCAAATTTGTGTTTATATTAAACAAATAATATGTTTATCTCAATCATTAATATTATGTATGCCCTTCTACCCGATTCTAGAATAAGGTAGAAAAGTATGGTATTAATGATTGTGACACACATAATTTATGTTTACTACAAACACAATTTGGTTATGGAGACTAATGTCTAACTATTATAATAGTGTAACGACGTTATTAGAAAAAGCTCTAAGCGCTAAACAAATAGTTTCATGTGCATTTATTGACATTCAAGAAGCTTTCGATAATACCTCCTGCAACGCCATTGACCAAGTGCACTATAGGAGCGCGGGAGCTGTTGGCATCTAGGGTTATTAAGTAGATGGACTATTTGAAAAACTTAATAAGTAGGGTTCCCGTACATAAGTTTACACCAACGATATAGTTATATCTATGACTGGATGGAAAGAGGTAACCATATCGGAACATATGCAACTAGCACTGAACATAACCTTTGACTGGTGCATGGGAATTGATTTAAAAATTAACCCTACTAAGACTACATTATTGCGCTATTTACTAAGGTCTGAAACTCATGGAACTTTAAATGGCTCTTCTATTGAGTTCTTAAATGAAGTGAAATATGTCGAAATCATTCTGGATGAATTCCTTACTTTGAATAAGCAAACGTCAAATCTTATCAACCAGGTAGTGTCTTAAAACGAGAACGATCTACTGTTCTTTTATTATAATAATCTGGCCAATATTGACATTCGCTACTTTAGCTTGGTGGTGAAGACGGAGAAGGATAATGTGAGAGACTTATTGGACAAAATCTATCGCTTCAATTTTATTTCCATTACGAAACGTTCCCACCTTTGTCCAAATAGCCATTTTAGACATTCCTCCATTTCATATTTAGGTGATGGAGTTGGCTTGTAAGAGAACTATTAGAATACCAGGTGTTATCAACTTAAAGACTGAAAACTTGGTGAGACACAAAATGATGCTTCTATTAGGTTAAATGATTTTGTGTATACTAGCCAGTACCGGGTGCGCTTTTGTGCCCGCTTTGTTGTGAACATTACGCAATTTGATATGATAGTGTTTTTTTGTCTCAAATAATTAAATCATTTAGTATTTAGATATGTAAAATTTTTTTACTTATTCTGTGTGGGAGCTTTCGTTCTCCCATGAATTATTGTGCCACTCCTGAACTTATCCTTCCCGCTCTTCTCTCACCACCACACCTACGTTACCTCTTTTTGCTCCCCAAAAGTTAAAGGAAAAAAAGTACCCATTATAATTAAGTTTTTTAGTTAAAAATACTACGATTAAAACGATTTTATTGGTTCAAAAAACACTTTGGGTAACAAAGAAGTACCACTAAACGTTCCAAGAAAGTACCAAACAACTATCTGTTTTTTTTAGCACAGAAAAATAAACGTTTGAATTTCGAAAAAGTACAAAGTAAAATATTTTTTCTATACTATATAGTTTGAAAGATATCAAGATACCAAATTTACCCGTTTTTACTCTTTTTTACTTCCTAAACGTTCACATTTCCAAAAATCCCTTCTATTTGTCAAGAGAAGTATCTATGAACCATCTATCATTAGGGCTGTTCGACGTTGATTCGAAAAAAGCATCAAAACATTCCTTTATATATGTTTTAATTCACTCAGAGCCGCGTAAGTTAAATTTCATGTTTATAAGTTGTTAGCATACAAAATACCGAAGTACCATTAAAGGGACGAAAAAGTACCAGTATGTCCCGCTTTTGTGTATTCTAACTCCAAAATATATAAAAAAGTACAACTAGACTTCTTTCTTTGCTACCATTGAAGAGAAAAACTAACCGTTAAGTACCACTTTCTTTATTTCTAAATAAAAGCTATATTTTACACCATTATAAGCAAAAAAGTACCTAGCTCAATTTTTCGCCTGGAACAGATCCGTTAAATTTGAATTTTCAAAATGCTCACTATTTTTAAATTTGAATGTTACGTATATAACTCAAACAGTGCAAATATGCCTTCAATTATTTAAGAAAAATTGTGTTTTACAAAAAGTACCAAACTATTTACCCAGGTTCCAAATAACATCCTATTTTGTGTGGCTAAATTGGTCAATGAATGCAATTTTTTCCCCGTTTTTACGATTTTTGACACTTTTTTTCACCCATGGATGTAAAAAGAAATTGTGTTCCAATTTCAAGATTTTAGTAGGATACCTTAATCCTTTTGCCAATGATTTTAAAGATACTTAAGGTACATAAGAGAGTTTAATTTCAAAAAAAGTATCAAACACCTGTCCTCTTATTTTTTAAATGGATAACGATAGATATTAAAATTTGTTCATAGCTATATTAGTTTAGGTTACTGAATTTATCCGTTTTTATCCCCTAAACACTCGAATTTCTCAAAATTTGTCCTTAGTGGATGTTTACGGTAGAAGACGAACCTAAAACCCAAGTTATATACCTTTTATCGTCTAGGTTTTGCGATGTTGAATTAGTCAGTCATTCAGTAACGTTACTCGTTTACATATATATACATTTATAATATCAGACAGTCAGGCTGCTCTAAAAGCACTGTTCTCTTATGAGGTGAATTAGAGGATCGCTATGGACTGCGTTTTATCTCGGAACGAACTTGAGGTGCATAACAAATTAACGCCTTGTTGGGTATCTGGTCATGAAGGCCATTCAGGAAAAGAACGGGCAGATTGTTTCACAAATAGAGGAACTCGATACGTTTTCATCGGCATCCCTGCGAAATATCCCAGACTAAAGATTAACTTTTGGGTAAAGCCGGAATTTGCGCATATGAGAAAATTTATCTAGAGAATGACAGGCTGTTTCCTTATCTCGTGGAAGATTTTAAAAGTTGCTACTGTATAGTTCTTCGTTAAAATTGATCTTCAGTTCCCTATCAGTTATTGAAAGTCATGGGTCTAGGACATTTTGTCCAAAAAAATGTTTTGAGTTTTGTCTCGAAATAAGTATCAGGTTAGGTTAGGTTAGATTAAAAAGGGCGGCGTCTTCTCCACCTAGAGACCATTCAGTCCATTGTGATCCCTTTATAGATAATAGAGAAAGCTGATAAATGAAGAAATAGAAAAATTCTAGTAGAATATAGCAAAAGATTGAAAAGGTTGAAAAGAAAGATAGCTAAATATAAGAAAAATAAGAAAGGTGTGGAAGCTAAGACCCATAAAATCAACTCTAATTACATCTAAGCCATTACGAACCCTATAAGGTTGCCGAGCTCTTCACACGCAACCTCCTCGCTGAATATGGCTCCCAAACCACCTCAGTCTACTTCGCTGAAGCCCTACAGAGTGACAGAGTATATACTCCACAATCTCTAGCTCCTCCACGTCATCGCACGTCCTGCAAAAGTCTGTCGCGCCAGTGTCCCACTTACTGGTCATATTCCCTATTGCGAGGTGACCAGTAATCATGCCAACAATGATCCTTAGATTCACACGACTCATGCCCAGAAGATGCTTCGAATCTGCTGGTTTAAGAGTGGGCCATAATGCTCTAGATACCCTGCAGTCCGATCTACTTCCCCAAGCATCATTCGTTCTGCCTATAGTCCATTCCCTTATGGCCATGAAATATGACCCAATCGGAATCCTAACCGATACCTCCACTGTCCAACTCCGAGCCTTTATGACCTATCTCATCGGTTATTTCATTGCCGAGAATATCGCAGTGACCACGAATCCAACAAAGTCTTATTCTGTAGGAATCCATTAGCCTCCTAAATTCCTTCCTACACTCCAGCACAAACCAGGACTTGGCACAGTAACTTGTCATTGCCATCAATACTGCCTGATTACCCACATAAATAGTTACCTCAGTGTCCCTCTCAACATTCTCCTCCAGTAATCCTAGGGCCGTGTAAGTGCCTAGAATTTCTGCTTGGAAAACGCTACAACTATCAGACAATCTAAAAGATCATCTGATATATGTTCCCATGAAGTAAACACCAGCACCTGTGCCTACTACCATCTTCGAGCCATCCGTGAAGATGGCATACCCTCCACTCCAATCCAGAGATTCCTACTAGGGATTTCAATAACTGGCTTAGCCTCGAAATCAATTATAATACCTACATAATCCGTTTGGGCGGTTGAGGATAATGTTTGACCATTCAACTTGACTTGCTAGCATGCCCCGCTGTGAATCCCAATTCCTTCAGTCTAAATAAGCCCCGCACAGCCATACCTCTCTCGAAATAGGTATCAAAAAACTTGTAATTTTGACCCGGTTGTGAAAATATATTAAAGGAATGTTTTTGCAAAAATTTTGGTTCATAACCGTCATTTTAGTACATAATGCGAAAAAAATTCGATAATTTTTTAATTTTTTTTTTTTTTTTTTTTGCAAAATAGATAAAACTTTTATAATTTTGTTCCTTTTATGGGTATAATGTTAAAAAGTTGAATTGTAGTTGAATTGTTTAATAAATTATTTTCAAAAAATTTTTTCACCTAAATGCACTAAAGAATCCTATAGCGGAACAGAATCATATGGGAAAATTCAAAAAAAAATTCATAACAAACTGAAAATTACGAATTTTTTGAGACTGAAGATGAATTTTAAAATTTTTTTTAGATATTTTTTCCTTATTCAGATCATTAATACCCAACGTTTGAGGGGTTTTCCTACATCGAAATCTCAAAAAGTGTTTTCTCGGGTCACTTTAATATACATATGTAGGAAAGTATGGGTTAACGATAAAATACTACTGTATGATTTGTTTAGGTGAGGAAAAGAATCCTCTACAAGAACGCAGACTGAGAGTACTACTTTTACTTGGACTGACTCAAGAAATTCTAAAATCCAAACCAACAATGTGCGAAAGCTGAGGCTAAAGCTAGGCTTATATAATTCATTAGTTTTCGTTAACCCAAAAAAATCTTTGTAGAATTCATAACAGGATTATGATTATATAAAATAGACTTATCATAATCATCAATATACAACTCGTAGCTTCTTTCAGATTATCAAAGTTGTTTTTATAATGTTCACTTGTAACATAATTTTCACTGTATACAAATATTAAAATTGTCCTTTAGATATAACAAGTTTTAGATCAAATAATTGCTGACGAATCCAAAACAAACACACATGTACATAATATCTAATGGAAAAGGTCTTAAATTTAATTCTAATATAAATTTGAACAAAATACAAAATTCATTTGTCTCTCTTAGTTATTGTTAACAAATAAACAATGTATAGATTTTACACTTGAAGTTATTTATATTTTATATATGTATATACTATATATATATATATATATATATATATATATATATATATATATATATATATATATATATATATATATATATATACATAAGAATGTGTATGTAAGTATATTTGTAGAAATGTGTATCTACATATAATATACAAAGTAAAACAAAAAATTGAGAAAACAAATTGAGTATTAAAAAAAGTTGTGAACCTTTGTCAACATCAAGTGTCAACCACATTAAAGTATCATTTTTGTGCTCGTATACAGTAACAATGGTAAAACTCAAGATTGGGAACCGAAACGAATAACGGTATCGGTTTTCAATTTATTTTGTGGCGGTATCAATAACGATATTTTAAATTATATTATTATACCGGTATACCGGTACCGAAACAAAAATACCGATTTATACCGTTTTTATTCGAAAAATATCAAAAACATTAAAAAGTTACATCTTTTATTTATTTCTAGTTAAAATTCATTTAAAAAAAAACTGTGATTTACATATTTTATTATTTTATGTTTTATACCATTTACACAAAATAAAAACTAATCGGTTTTTGTAAAAACTAAAAATTAAAATCTACATAACATTTTTCGCCTCAATGTGGTTTTCAAGCATTTCTTGAAAACTTGTAAATTCACTTATAATTCATTTGGATTTTGCACTAAAATGCTTTTCAATTGCATTTTCTATTTTCATTCGTATATGAAAGCTTAATGTTGTGAAATGAGTCAAACAGGCTGTTTCATAAATAATTATTTTAATAGTTTTTATTTTTGGTCTTCGACAAAAACTTATTGAAAATAGTTTTTGATTTGTATTGAAAAACCAATGAAATTAATGTAGCTTTTCATTCAAAAACCGAATGAAGTCAAAAATAACTAGTTTTCGTTTAGTGTAAATGGCATATTACTTTAAAACATTAAAATTCTTTATAGATTAATTTTTGTCATAGTTCAAAGTTCACTTTTTTCCGATTTTTTTAAATAAATGAAATAAAATTTAAAACCATAGACTCGACCTTAACCGCGAAAATATCGTAAATACAGAACTTTTGAGGAGAAATATTTTTGTGCTTATTTACACATTGTGTTATATATGTGTATGGAAAACGTCACTTAAGATAAAATTGTTTTAGCAGCAACACCTCATAGAGTGGGATCATGAGGGGATATTGACAAAACAGATGTTTTGTAAAAAAAATATATATTAAAAGTTTAAATGGCAAATATATCTGCTAAGATATTGACATAATGTACACTCCAGAAGAAGCCTCCTTCGCAATACATCGACTCGTACTATATCAATATCAATCCTTTGAGTTTTTTATATTACTCCATAAATAATCTAATATAAAAGTAAGGATAAAATCGATTGCGTGTGATGAATGTAAAAGTTGAAGGTCGTACAATTAGGTGACAGGTACACACTTAGCCAAAGTGAGAATAAGATTCAAAATTTTCGTAGCCCAAGCAACAAATATCCGCTAGGCTTTACTTAAGAAATAATTACAATGACGCTGCAGCTATTCCACAACCTACATAAAAAAATATTCTCTAAACTTTTTCAATCATTAGTTTAATAATTTTTATTTTAAAATATAATTAATGTATTAATTAATATAATTAACATTTTAATTAATTGAATATTTTTTTTTACAATAACTTAAAAATCTTAAAATATTAAAATTTAAAAATAAAAATATTTTGAAAAAATCCATTTAAAAATATCGAAAATTTCTGTCTTTCTCGGCTTCATGACACTAGAAGTGCCGATTGTGATGAATTATTTTAATGGCAAAGGATACACTATGTACAAACTTCTACATTTCTTCCCTAAGTAAAATTGTTTATGTTTGGTGAGATGTTTTAATCTTTCCGATGTTATTATAGATATTCCCAAAACTTTTATGATCTATGCAAGAAATTAGCTACTAAATCTATACCTAAGTGTTAAACCTGCATATTGCACAAAGGTAAGTATTTTATTTATTTTGACAATTTGCTCTGTCACATGTTGTTTAATATCCAATTTGGTATATTAACTCCTAGATTTCATGGTTTGTGTTTCAAAAATCCTTTTGATGGTGCGTCCTTCTGAGATGACGAATTTGAGTCAAATTTCCACAAAATCACAATTTTGTATCTACTATGTTTAAAACACACATCCACTGAAATATTACATGCATTTCGACTATAAACCACATTATTTTTATTCATTATATAGTAAATAATACATTCTGTGCCTTACAAAAATTTTATACATTTCGTTTATATCGTATATTTATTTCGTATATTACATGTGAAATAAATAATTATAAATATAAATATAATTATAATTATAATATAATATAAATAATTTTGCGTAAATTTGTGTGTTTTAAGGAAAGCATTTCTGTACATTAGTACAGATTTAATTAATCCTTACATCGAAATAACAAATACATTATTTAGATTTATGCAAAATTTCAATCATAAATTTAATTGATATAATAAAATAACCAATTATTATTCCAAATAAAACCACCTAATTTTTTTTCTGAAAATTGGTTTGAAAGTATGCCCTCGTAATATTGACATCATTTTGAATAAATTATATGATTATATGAGACATTCCATATCAAGATCAATTTACAATTCAGAAAATATCGAATGCTATAATAATTATCTTTTTAAGGTGAAAAGAAACTTGAAAAATAATCCAAAATATTTTTACCAGTTTGTAAATTCTAAGTGCCAACTCTCTAGATATCCGTCCATTATGATATTTGGAGATAAAGAATTACATCAAGATAAAGAATTACATCAACTTTTCAATTATTCATATCCAATTCCTGATACAACCCTAATAAATTGTTTAACATTAGATAAATCGATTTTAATGACAGATGTGCAGAATCTAAAATTTTCTGATAAATGTGGATCTGATGGTGTTGCAAGCTGTGTTCTTATAAAATATTTACATTCTCTTATATTTCCAATAACCTACTTATTCAATACAACAATATTTAGTGGTTATTTTCCTGAAGTTTCCAATTATAGAAGTATTGCTAAATTAGCTATTCGAAAAGATAATTACTCAAATCTTTTCGCATCAAATTGTTTGTTATATTTTCCCATTCCTACATGGATTTAGAAAAGAATGTTCCGCTACTACTAACCTTTTGGAGTTCACAACCTCAGTTATAACTTTATTTGATTCCGGTTTACAGATAGACACAATACATACAAATTTTAGTAAAGCTTTCGATAAAATAAATCATGATCTCCTATAGTTCAAATTGGATAAACTTGGATTTTCTACTGTTTTCCTTAAATGGATTTCTACATATCTTAAAAATAGATACCAATGTTTATTATTTAGAGAATAACATCGAAAATCGCAAGGTAGTCATCTTGGCTCCTTATTGTTCTAAATATTTACAAGTTATTTATCAGGCTGTATTAATAATTCCAGAATATTAATGTGTGCTGATGATGTAAAGCTGTTCCATAGCTTTAACTATTCCTGCCAATATTCCTTACTTCAATCAGATCTTGACAATCTTTATGGTTAGTGTATGATGAAACTAATGGATCTGAATTTAAGAAAGTGTAAATACATGATGTTCTACTAAAGAAATCCAGTACTCTGTAGATACACAATAAATGAATATCAACTTGATTTAGTCGAAGAATTTCTTGGTCTGGGTGTGTTGCTTGATTGTAAACTATCCTTTGATTCCCACGTTTCACAAATCGTTAATAATGCAAAAGCAGTTCTACGTTTCCTCAAATGCTGAGGAAGAGAATTTAATGATCCTTACGTTTCAAAGCAATTATTCACATCTCTCGTAAGACCAATCCTGGAATATGATTCTGTAGTTTGGGATACTCAATACTAAGTTCATATAAAGAAAATAGAATTGATCCAGAAACAATTTCTCTTATTTTGTTTTCGTAATCTTCCATGGAATTCTAGTATTAATTTATCATTATATAAAAGTCGATTACAGCTATTCTTGAAAGTAGGAGCAAATATATGAATATTTTTGTTATTAATTTAGTAAACTGTTCAATTAATTCCAAGTAAGATCGAATTTTTCGAATGCTTCGTAAGATCGAATTCCTAAACATAAATTGTAACACTAGAAATTATACTTCTTTAAAACTCAAATATTATCGAACCAGTTATGCCAACTTTGATCCCATGAGTCGTATGTGCAATCAATTCAATAGTTTTTATCCATATATTGATTCTTCAGTAAATCCAATCGCCATTAAAAGGAGTTAGTTAAATAATAACACTATTAATGAATGATTATGATTATTATGATTATTATTATATTTTAAATAGCTTTAAGAATAATATTAATGCTGTAAGAAATTATAACTTCATTGACTATTAAATAAAAAAAATTCAAAAAATCAATTACTTTCACTTAATTAATATTATCATTTTGATGACTGAAGCACAATCAAATAAACATTTAATTCATATAAACAATTTCGTAACTGAAATCCATTTTTATTTTTTTCTGTGTTAAATGAACTTTACAACTCGTATGATGATAATATTATGATGTATGATCGTTCTTATAAAACAATAAGAATTACACTGTAAAAAATATGTAGACAGTATTATAAAAAACAAAAAAAAACAATTTAAATGAGTGATAAGAATGGGCTAGAATGAGTAGCCAATTGTAAATGTAATTCAAATTTTGAAATCGCTTTGGTAGAAAATTTATGTTCGTCAAATTCATTTTTAAGGCTTGAATCAGCAGCATTTATGAATAAGGTGATGGCGGTTTGTAGAAAAATTTTTTGTTTAAATTTTTGAGACGTCATGTCCAGGATTAACTTACAAAAATTAACATCAACAATTAAAGAATATATAATTACATTTTGGTTCTAATTAAAGATGATCCTAGCTGTAAATTTCTGAACATGTTTTTTAGTTCAGATAATATTAAGAAAAGAACCAAATATAAATGATGTAGGACAAGAAGCTTGAATAATGTAATAGCTTTTAAGCTTTGATATACATAAGTAGTTAAAATTTAAAAGTCTTTAAGAAATATAAAAATTAAAGGCTTTTATCTCATAAAACAGTGACGTCATATAACATTGTTATTTAACTCTTCATACTCGCTGTGTTTGACTAACTTTTGGGAAAATTCGGACAAATGAGAGCATTTGCAAATTTACTCTCATATTTAGTAATTCTGTTTTAAATTTAAAAATTTTCACCTCTCTTAAATTTTCTCTGTAGAATGCATACCGATAAGGCTTCTAAACAAAATATAAAAAAAAAATTTAAGATGGTCTTTTTAGATACATGTCACTAAAGAAAATTCTTACCAAAAAATATGTTAATAAAAATATTTTCAAAATTTGTACAATACTTTGACAAATCCTCTGCAAAAAAATATATTTTGATATCTTTTATATAACAAAAGTTATAGCCATTTAAATAAATATATTAATCACATTCTTCAAAGCTATAGAATTGCCACATTTCTCAAAATAAAAATGAGAAAAATTCATTTTACATGCCTCTGTATCGTCCTTTACACATGCACCAAATTTTATCTAAATTGGTAACCAAGGGTCAAAATTTTTCAGACTTAAAATGAAATTACTCTATTGTAAAAAGTTCTCAAAAGCTAGGGAACGCAAATAAAATCAAATTTGTGGCCCAAAAATATTTCAGAATGAGACTTTCTCTTTTGATCCTGTTTGGGCAGCTTTGGATAATTTCAGTTAGTTTGTCGAACATACCTACTATATCTAGCACAAGCGATTTCCGATACAATTTTACCTACCACTTTGTTAACTTGTGTTAAAAACTTTTAGAAACCTATTTACAACAAAAAGCTAAACTAAATATACTAAGCGTTTGATTTTTAATCGCTGGTAGAGAATTGAAGATAAATTTGAATATTTTTATATTCCTAATTGATCAGCTTAATACCGATCAATGCGAATCGTTTTAACAAATCTATTGGAACAAAGATACAAACAATAAAAAGACTATAAAAACAAGATTCAATAAAATTAAAAATAATTCCATCTTTCTTAAAGCAAGTTTATTATATGAGAAATAGTTTTACAAAACATATTACATAGTAAAACTAGAAAGAAAGATATAGTCGGTCAAGACCAACATACGATACCCTAAACCATTGTGTACGAACATAAAAATTCAGAAAGGGGATTTATATTACAACTGTGGCCAATTTTACTAAATGTAAAATAAAATATACAAAAACAGAATAATACAAAAACATCTAGATGATTTTATGCACTTTAGGGTGATTCCTGGAAGTGGGTTTATATCGGAGCTATGGCAAATTATGGACCGATTCTCATAAAATTTGGCAATGTTGTTTCTACTTACATAAAACTTATTTGATACTAACATTCATATGGGATATATACACTTTAAAGTGATTTTCGAAAGACGGGTTTATATGGGAGCTATGTTCAATTATGGACCGAACTTCATAAAATTACATAAAGATTAATACTTGAACAAAACTTCTTTGCTCCAAATTTCATTAAAATATTCTTATTTTTAAGGCATTTTTGAGTGTTTAAACTCTATTCCAGGGAGACATTTTTATGGGGCTAGGTGAAATAATGGACCGATCACAATTAATTTCAATAGACTTCGACCTTATATCTTAAAAGTTCTACGTGTAAAATTTCATTGTATTATCTTTAAAATTACATGAACTGCCAGCCAGACGGACGGAAGGACATCGTTAGATCGATTTTAAAAGTGACCTTAAGTCAATTGGTATACCTTAAGGTGGATGTCGGATAACTTTTTCTATGCGTTATAAAAATCAGCACAAACGCATAATACCCCAACCACCTATGGTGATGTAGGTTATAAATACCGAAACTAAAATACCGGTATCAATGTTGCCAGATTTGACGACTTAGCGTGATTTTGACGATGTTTAGTTCTAAGAATGACCTGTTGATGATTTTATTTTTAAGCCAAATTTTGCGATTTTTTATGAAATGATATTCAAAACTATTTTTTATATATTTTTCTTTAAAAATAAATTAATTGACACATAAATATTAATAATGGAAATAAAAATCCTTTTAATTTGTTAATGTAAATGGTTCGTTTATATAATACTAGCTGACCCGAGCCGCGTTGCTGGCCCTAAGCAAACATTAGTGTTGTATTACTGAACGATTTAAATTGATATTTTAACGAAATTTACGACCTTTAAATAAAAATCTAAGGAATACCTATTATAAAGTGTTTTTTACAGAAGAATTTAAATATGATGTAGAAGCTGACCCGAGCCGCGTTGCTGGCCCTAAGCAAACATTAGTGTTGTATTACTGAACGATGACCCGAGCCGCGTTGCTGGCCCTAAGCAAACATTAGTGTTGTATTAATGAACGATTTAAATTGATATTTTAACGAAATTTACGACCTTTAAATAAAAATCTAAGGAATACCTATTATAAAGTGTTTTTTACAGAAGAATTTAAATATGATGTAGAAGCTGACCCGAGCCGCGTTGCTGGCCCTAAGCAAACATTAGTGTTGTATTACTGAACGATTTAAATTGATATTTTAACGAAATTTACGACCTTTAAATAAAAATCTAAGGAATACCTATTATAAAGTGTTTTTTACAGAAGAATTTAAATATGATGTAGATGTGGGCTCAATCAAAAAATATAAGCATGTATTTAAGGCAAATTTGAATTTATATTTATTTATTACTTCATCTTAAGGTTAGCGGATAGACAATGTCTTTTTTTTGAACGGAATGATGAGAGCTGTAGTCGAAATTGCAGTTGTAATGGAACGCTGCTTGATTCAAATCAGAACTTGAAGCAATTCTTCTTATGCGTTGATTAAAAATTTTAAAGTTGTTGAATTGCTACATTTGCTCGACGATTTCTCATTGCTAACCGAGCCGTTTCATTTCTCGCCTGCCTTTCTTCCTGCGTTTGTGATGTACGAAGTCGGGCCAAACTAATACGGGGTTGTTCTCGTGCGATTTCTCGTTCATATATATTCAATTGATTGACGATATTACGATAAGTACTTGCATTACGTGTTCGACGCGAAATATTAGATCTCCGGGGTCGCGGCATTGTGAATAACACTTAATAACGAATGCCAAAAATACAACAAATGGTTTTAAATATCACAACCTCACTAAATGATGAGCTTTACTTGGAACTTACCGTTTGGAAATAGAATTCTACACCACCACCAGAAAACAAATTGCACAAAAAAGTAAGCGTTTCGATAGAAACAGAAACAGTAATTGTTATAATTTGTATTAAAAAAAATATTTTTAATGATTATTAAGGCAAAGAAATTATGACAAAAAAGAGTTTTTTTTTATCGCGGATTTTTCGCGAATTTTTTTTCGTATTATCCTTTTCTGGCCGGTGACCGGTCCGAATTGGTGAGAATCATCAAAATCGGTCTAGTCGTTTTTGAGTTATAACAATAGTAACTAACATCACTTTCTTTTATATATATAGATTTTATTCGATTCAATTATATATGCTTTTGTTATAAAATAACAAATAAACGTTTTACAAAAGGCAATAATCTTGTTGCAATTTTTATAAAGGCTTTTAATTTCATAATCAAAGCATTATAAATCCTTAAATGTCAGTAAGTGTCCAAAGAATTTTTTGATAAATTCATTTAAAATCAAATTTCGTATATCGTCGATGGGCTTAAATATAACTTTTCCAGACTCATAAAAAATTTCATATTCATTTCATATATCGACAGACCTAATATATACTACTTTAATCATAATAAGCCGACGATATAAAATTAATGTAATTTTTATTAACTTCTTTACAATCCAGCAAAAACTTTTTGGTTTTCGGTAATAACAACCACTTATTAAAGCAGTTTCTTAGTAATGAGGCGTCATTATTATTTGCCTACTCTGTATTACATTAATAATTACTCAGTAGTATAATAGCACAGTAATACTGCAATCACGTGGATCAGTTGGCTAGAGCGCCGGATTAACAACCAGAAGGTTGTTGGTTCAACCCCATTCTGAAGCTGTTAGTTTTTTATAGTAAAATGTCTAAAAAGATATTTTAAATTAAATAGAGTTTTTGTCGCTTAGATGCTATGTGCGAGATGGTGTGCTGAGTCAGACGTTAGTCAGTAAAAACGAATGGTTAGTGTGTGTCCAAGTTCGAGTCTCACTGACGGCAAAATTTTTTTGTTTTTTTTATTTTTGTTTTCGTTTAGGTACATATTTTTGCGTACCCCTAGAGTAAAAAAATAACTACATGAATTTGTGGACAAGTCGAACAAAAATAACTAGTTATTTAGGCAAAAAATAAGTAGTTTCCAATTATACCTGCTAGCTTACCAGGAAAGCAAAGTTTTTGCTGGGAATTTAAAATTTAATCATAAACAAAAGAAATTTTTCATTAAAAAAAAGCTTAGAATATATTCATTAACACATAAAAAATCTAAATTTTGATTTTGAGGATTTAACGATTTTATTTCTGAAAATTTGACGATTTTTTCCTGAAAATTAGACGATTTTTCACCAAATTTATTTGGCAACTATGACCGGTATGAAGGAAACGATATTTTAGTAACATTATTTTTGGAAAATAATAATTTGAGTAACGGTAACGTTTACGATACTTCATTTTAAACGGTATTTAATTTAGCGTATTCCAACATTGGCAAAAATATGTTCTAGAGATAAAGGTAGACGAAATAACAACAGTAACAACAAATAAAAAACAAATATCAATGGTAACAATACGAGTATTAACACATTTTTCCAATAAGTTTTAGATACTGGCTTTGATAGAAGGTTTGAAAAATTAATGTACGATTGAATGGTTAAAATGTAGACATTTTATACAAATGAAAATTGAGGCTTTTTGTTGGATATCGTTTATAGAACTATTCAGGTTAAATTAAAAAAAAATCTTCTAAAAGAGAAAAATTAGAAGATAATGAGAACAAAAGAAATTTCCTGCGACAAATAAGAGCCCTTCCTTTTAAAAGAACTTTAAAAGAACAATACCAAACACACAGAGAGAAATATTTTGCACAAAGTTTTTTAAGAAAATATATTTACAGATCTTAAATGATCTGTCAGCCTCAGTCTTCCAACCAAATTCTCTAGCAAAGGGTTTTAAATATCGAGAGCAGTGTTGCCAAAACCTAAGTGGGAAAAAGCGCTAGAATTTGCAATGAAGAATGATAGAAAGTGCTAAAAATAAAAAGGAAGCTAAAAAAAGTGCTAAGAACAAAAACGGTTTGTGTTATAGATTTATTTGATTTTTTCTTAATTCCTTCTAATTTTATCATAAGTGCCATCTGAATTATACGGGTTGTGATGGAAATCGATTTCGGAAACGAAATGAACTGAGATCGAAAAAATATGTGATTTATTTATTTTTTTCGTTTTTTTTTTTTTTTCTATTGAAGAACATTATATCAAATTTTGTTATAAAATTATTTCCTTGATTTTCAATAGTTCTGGTTTTCAATTATTCTTAAAGTCGATCGAAATTCATCATAAATTTTCAAACTTTTTGATTTGAAAACGATCGATTTCCATCACATACCTGATAGTGTTATTAATATTCCAAATAACATACACAGAAAAAAAAATCATATATTTGAAAATTTTTTCATAAATATTATGAATCAAACATGACTTTTTTTCCCTGACTTTTTTCATAAATAATAAAATTTTGTTCATAGATAATATTAAATTGTTCATAATGAAAATTTTAGTAATTTTGCAAAAATTTTGTTAAATCTTTGGTTTAGTTTTATTAGATTTGATTGCAAATGGTAAATGAAAATAGTTATAAATGAAAATAACAACAAATGCCTTAAAATGGTAAAAAAAAGAATGTTTAGAAATTTGTATAATTTTGCTCGCATTCTGCAGCACATCATTTTGATAAAATACGCTTCACTTCTGTTCCATAAATATTATGAATCGAACATGACTTTTTTCCCAAACTTTTTTCATAAATAATAAAATTTTGCTCATAGATAATATTAAATTGTTCATAATGAAAATTTTAGTAATTTTGCAAAAATTTTGTTAATCTTTGGTTTAGTTTTATTAGATTTGATTGCAAATGGTAAATGAAAATAGTTATACATGAAAATAACAACAAACGCCTTAAAATGGTAAAAAAAAGAATGTTTAGAAATTTGCATAATTTTGCTCGCATTCAGCAGCACATCATTTTGATAAAAAACGCTTCTCTTCTGTTCCTATAATATAGCTAAAAATCATTAAAAACTTAACATTTTACGAAGAAAATTTCAAACATTTTTTTATAAATTTAAAATATAAATGAAAATTTAAACAATTTATTTTAAGTTTTCTTAACTTTTGATTCATTTCAAAAAATATAAAAAAGTGTTAATATTTAAGATATTATTCTTAAATATTATGAACTAAAATCAATGAAAGTAAATTTTTACTTTTTTTCTATGTATAGATAAACATTTTCATTCTTTTACCAAAAATTTGATTTTTAAAATCTCATTTATTATTAAAAACCAGATAGAGTATAAACTCGAGAATCTGAATAATTACTCCAGATCCCATCGAGGCCTTTTGTTAAAAAACTTTATTTAAATATATCTTTTATTTTATGTTCAATGTTTAAAATTTAAAAATTTTTTTATCTAAAAAAAAACAAATTTGTTTGTACTCTTCTTACTGAAAAATTGTTAGAACAATCACTAACTGAAAATAAAGCAATTCAAATAAAATCCATTCTTACTTCCATTCTTATCTGCTAATTGTATAATATCTTTTACACTCGTATCATTACGATTAGATCAAGGCGTCAAAGCCACATTAAAACCTTTTTGAAGCATTCTTAGCCATATTTTTTTTTTTTTAAATATCAGGTCTAAAACTAGTACTAGCAAAAAGTGATAAAGAGCGATAGAATTCCTGAGGGTTTCCTGTTTCCCATTTCACTGTCAGACAAAATTTTCTCTAACCGGGATGTTTCACGTAAAGAATGACACTCGACTAATACCTTTTTGAAATTATTATAGTGATTATTTTGGGGGTGGATTCTAAATTATGTCTAAAACGGAAATTAGTACTTGGGGTAATGCTGTAATAATATATTCATATTTCGTTCTATCTAAGGAAATGTTTTTGGTTGTAAACTAAACCAAGCTTTGGGATAGTGTGTCCAAAATGGTGGAAATTTGAACCAGCACAAAGATCAAAATTCGATTGAAAGAAACGTTCGTATAAAGCAAAATTCTGATGTGTAGATTGTGATGACTGATTTTGTTGTTGTTATTTTTGTTTTGGGAATGAATTGGCAACATTTTCAAAGGATGAGTTTATACATATTTCAAATAACAAGTAATTAACAAACAAACAATTTTCAAGAAAATGAACAACCACAAAACAAACTAAATGTACATATATCAATATTAAATTGAATTTATTTTTAAATAAAACTTCTACAACTTCTTTGTAATAAGGACTTGAGGAAAGATGACTTAAAATACAATCTTGTCATATATTCTTTCTTGAAATTAAAAAATAATGTGATTCATCCAATTACTGTATCCTTAATTCAGATCTTGAAATTTATTTGAAATGTTTTCTAACTAAATTTTGATTCATAATAAAGGCCCCCCTAAATACATCCGGTAGTTCGCCATGCTCTCTATGACTTTAGAATGCGGAGAACAAACAGCTATTGTACGATAATTGTCAGAGTTCTTAGCCTCACCATTAGTTGAAATTTGCGTCACATTAGTAACCTTCCAACACATAGGATAGTCACCTATATTCAGCATATAGTGCTGAAAAGGTTTGCTAAGAGAGGTGATAACGTCGAAGAGCACTGCTTCCAAACCAGTCCTGGTATGACATTTAGTGCAGCAAACTCATTTTCGTTGAGATCTGCTAGAATCTTTTTAACAGCACAAGCTCGAAAAATGTTTTTGCCATTATTACTGATAATCTTTCAAGCTTTCGTCAAGTTTAAATTACTTGCAAATAATTCAGTCAAGAAGTTAGCTTTATTAACCGGATCAGGGAATATTTGATAATCCTCGACCATCCTTACGCTTTTAATGAATGCCCAAACGCTCTAATTACCCGGTTGGACATTAAGAACTTTTTTTTGCACCTTAGGATTTTAGCACAAAAATTTCTCGCCAACAGTATCGAGATTTTCTGTTATTACACTACATTTTGAATGCTTTCTCTCTGAATATACTTGCGATTCTGCAAGTCTGAATTAACCAAGATTTATATCTCGTTTTAACAGAAACTTGTGTTAATGGAATGAAAGTTTTCATTCCCTATAGAAGTCATTCGGTTCAACTCAACGAGTATTTTCATAAATGAACGTTGAACGATTTGTAGCTGTTTGTGAAACGGAAACGGCATCGAAATTAGATGTGGTAATATCCCTCCCCACGTTTGAAATTTGGTAAAGAAAGCCAAAGTGTAAACAGTATGCTCTGATTTTTTTATTTCACCTAAGGGACAGCTAAATTCTACATCATTCGTGTCTAAGTATATTATTTTGTCTTTTACTGTAAATTTGCCTTACTTAATGCATAAACATAACAAGCCTGGTATGAAAAATTTCATAAAAATTTATATGAAAAAATGCGCAAAGCAGCTTGGCCAATAAATAAATTTTATTTTAATTTTCTCCGGATTTTTTGTCGTTCTCTTTTTTTTCACATAAAATATTACCATAGTTTTGAAAAAATTTTATGAATTTCATAAACCAAATTGAAACTTTTTTAAAGTGAAAACAAGTAAGAAAGATATAGTCGGTCAAGCGCGACCATATGATATCCCACAGCATTGTGTATGTCCATCAAAATTCTTGGAGGGGTCTTATATTAGACATGTGAACAATTGCGGACCGATACTTTTTATTTTAAGTGTAAAATTTAATATACCAATACGTTAATAATAACATTTATATGAATCGGGTGATTCCCGAAAGTGGACTTATATGGGAGCTATAGTAAATTATGGAGCGATCCACATAAAATTTGTCACTGTGATTTCTACTTATGTAAAACTTATTTTTGTCGAATATAAACTTGATACAATAAAGTGATTTTCGGATTAGGGTTTTATATGGGAGCTATGGTCAATTATGGACCGAACTTCATGAAATTTGGCACAAAGATTAACACTTACACAAAACTCTACACCAAATCTCATTAAAATATTACTATATTTAAGGCATTTATGATCCCTAAACCTCTATTAAGGGAGGACATTTGTATGGAGGCTAGGTGAAATAATGGACCGATCATAAACAATTCCAGTAGGCTTCGATCTTTTTTTTAAAGTCCTACGTGCCAAATTTCATTGAATTATCTTTAAAATTGCGATCTGTACTTTGTGCACAAGGTTTACACGGACCTCCAGCCAGCCGTCCAGCCAGTGAGACGGACGGACATCGTTAGATCGATTCGAAACTGATTTTTATACCCGGCAACACCATAGGTGGTATAGGGTATAAAAAGGAAGAGTTTAAACGCTTAAAAATACCTTAAAAATAAAAATATTTTAATGAAATTCGGTGCAAATAAGTTCTGTACAAGTACCAATCTGTATATCAAATTTTATGAAGATCGGTCCACAATTGACCATAGCTCCCATATAAACCCCTCTTCCGAAAATCTCTTTAACGTGCATTAATCCCATACAAATGTTAGCATCAAGTTAATATTCGACACAAATAAGTTTTATGTAAGTAGAAACAACATTGCCAAATTTCATGAGAATCGGTCCATAATTTACCATAGCTCCCATATAAACCCATTTCCAGGAATCGCCCTAAAGTGCATAAAATCATCTAGATGTTAGTATCAACGCATTATTCTGTATTTGTATATTTTATTTTACATTTAGTAAAATTGGTCACAGGTCCCCTTCCCGAATTTATATGCTGGTACACAATAGTGTAGGGTATCATATAGCGGTCTTGACCGACCATATCTTTATTTCTCGTTGTTCATTTATTTGTTATACTTTTACTCTAACTATAGTTATTAGGGTATTCATTTTACCCGACTTTTTCATTATTCGATTAATCAAATAACTCGAAATTAATCGAGTAAAGCTTTTAAGTTACTCGAGTTATTCGAACAAATTATAACTTAAAATTTTATTATTTTTTTCAATGTTCAATTTATCAAATAATAAATTAAACATTCTGTCTTGTCTTAGTGTTTTCATAAAAAATAAAACAAAAACAATGTTATCAATTAGTTTTAAGAAAATATAAAAATTCTTGAAAACATCAAAAATATGTGTGCATTAATTTATATCACTTACAAAAGAGGTTTAAATTGCTTTTCTTTCAAAAATGATATGAAATTATAATTTGAATCTATTTTACTAATTTTTTTAATGCATTCTTTCCTTAATATTTTAATAGACCTATGAGTACCACCTAAACTTGTTAATGGTCGGATATTGTTTCCCGTAAAACGAGTAAATAAAAATTTAATGACATATTTATAAAACAAAAAAAACATCAGATTTACATTAGATAAAGAAGTTCAGAAATTCTTAATATCATTAACCCAATTTTAAGTACAAATCTATTCTATATCACAAGTTTTATGAAAGCCATCATCATTATAACCAGACTGAGACTGCAATGTCATTCGTAAAACAACAATATGTTTTTCCAAATCAAGTTCAAAATCGGCCAACTTGTTTCTTAGGGAAAATTTAATATAAAAAAAAATAAATTTATTCTTTATCCCCTCCAAACTCAAATTATAAATAACAAATGATTAAAATTTTTTATTATAATTTTTTTAAATTATATATATATATATATATATATATATATATATATATATATATATATATATATATATATATATATATATATATGTTTATACCAGTATAAAGTAAATATTGTAAATGATACTGTATAATTAAAAAAAACGTTTTTGCTAAAGATGAACTCATTACAGCATTATCAATTATTATAAGACAAGAAGGTATTATATCACAAATAATAAATTATGAAATATTATGAATTAATTAAAATTAAGTTTAAAATAAACTCACAAAAATAAAAAAACAAAAATAAAAAAGAACAAAAATTAAATAAAATATAAAAAAAAATATTATTTGTATGAAAAAATCTGAAGGAATATTTTTTATTATTTTTTTTTTTTAATAGTGGACCATTTTGTTTCACAACAATTTATATTGCAATTTTTACTAAACATTATAATTTTTATAATATCAGAGGTAGACAAAAATTGGAAGTGTAAAAATTTTTCAAAAATTCATCTTAAAATTGCATTTGCTTTATTAATGCATAAATGACGTATTTTTAAATGCACACTTTTTCGATTTTTTTTAAACTTTTCAAAAAATTGAGATAGAGAATAAATTCACGATTTTTTCAAATTTCACAAAAATATAAATGGAGATATTTAAGTGGCTCCATAGAATATCCGTATGGCGAATATTAACAAAGTCCGAAGACCTAAGGAAAATTCTTGGGCGTTCTTGCATGGAATGAACGAAAAATATATATTTTGCCCTGTAACTCAGTTACCTTTTGTTATTAAATTGAAACTTAACTAAGTGCTTTTATTAAAAATATCTTGGTTGTTTGCAATATTTAAAGTTTTTTGCACAATAAATTATATTTAATTGGTTATTGTTTAATTGGCATTTAACTATTTAATGGATATTTAACTATTTTGTGAATAAGAATTTACCATCTAAAATTGTTGTTACTGTTGGTAGTTAAAATACTTCGCTGTTTATTGCTGAGTTGAAAGCTCTATTTGCCATCTTTAAATTTGTTGGTGCTTTGTTTGGTTGTCGCTGCGTTAAGTTTGTTGCTGCTTACTTTCTTTACAAATTACATCAATACATTTAAACAAAATCATCATATGTATTCATCATTATAAAAATATTTTAAATAATCATTTTTAACACTCGCTGTTCCATTTGTCAGTTGTAACGAATTGTCGTGAAGTACTTAACATTTTTTTTTTTTTTTTTTTGTTCCGAAGAAGGCAGACACTTACCTTTGAGCAAGAGTTCTAGGAACATTTTTAACATCAGTGCGAGCAGTTTACATCTATGATATTCAGTTGTGGTACTCAAATTCTACATTAGCGAAAAATTTGTATTGTAATTTTAATAATTTCCCTTAACTATTTGATAGTTCAACCCATGTACGTATATACACTTAGTTAAGAACGAAACCAGCATTGAAGAAATTACTAAAATTCTGCTTTCACTTTTTTTCCTTTAATCCATTCTATTATAATTACTCCTTTGAAGAAATTATAACAAAATCTCAGCGGTCAACCCTTTTCATCTATCAACAAAAAGGCTATTTAATGTCGGTGACCAACCAACACACAGCAATACACTTTCTATTAAACATAACTGCTGTTAAGCCTATAAAATGTGCAGTTTGCAATGAAACTATTGCTAAAACCAAGTTGTGAGTGCAGCTGCATTGTGCCGATGTTTCTGAAAAACACCTTGCTTTGCTTAAAGATAAAATTTCCATTTCTTTTACTTGTACTCCTTGCCTTAAGCTATGTTCACATTTAGCAAATACTTGATCAAAATTGCGTGACCAATAGTTTTACAAAAATATTATTTGCCGTTGTTTGATGTTGGAAATGTTTTGTAAGAGAAAACAGCGTCAAATAAAATTCGATAAAATTTCAGCTATGATTAGTGATAAGTAAAAAATATTTTCCCATTAAAAAATTAGCAAATAATTTATATAAAGGTTACATCATTTTGGTCAAATATTTGACCAGTTTGAACGTACCTGTAGTGGTTCTAGTGGTGACGTAATAAAGTTCGTGATTTGAAAAATATTTTCAATGAATTTTTTAAATCTGGCCAGGAGAATCGTAATAATTTTAAGAACACTATAACTGAAGTACTCTATGAATTTAAAAGTGAAATGTCCGCTTGTATTAAACAAATGAAAGACGACATAACTACTTTCAGTAAGTTAATTTACAATATGGGTTCTTCGACTACAGCAAAGGTCAAAACTTTAACCACATAAGACAAAGTCCTTCATCGCAGACTTAATCGTGGAGACATTGTCTTAAGTGGACTACCCTCGGCATTGACTAACATATCGTCCACTATTGTATTTTTGTGGTCATTCTATGGTATTGGAATTATTGATCGTGACATTAACTATGTTTCTTACATAAGTAACAGGCGACTCGTAAAGATCAAAAATGTATCTATTCGTTACAGTGTAATGAGCCGTTACTTTAAGGATAGATCAATAAAAGTGACATTCTTGGAGAAGAAATAAGTAATGGGGTATATTTGAACGACCATTACTCTCCTGCTGCTTCCAACCTTAATGCCGTTTGCCTTAAGTTGGTACGAGAAAAATTTATTTCTAAATTTAAAATACTTAATGCTGATAAGGTGAAAGGCAAACTTACCATGTCCGATGGTAATGATGTTGTCTGCGACTTGGATGGATCTACCGCTCTCTATAAGAATGTTTCCGCTGAAGTTTTGATTTAGTTTTGTTGTTATGTTTTAATAATTTGTTTTAAAAACTAATCTGAATTATTTCGTTTTTGTATCTTTTTCTTTAAGATAAGTTATTGTTTAGCACTTTTAAATGCTTCAACTTTTATGCTGTTATTACTCTTTTTATTTTATTTTTCTAATTTAAATATTATATGATCTCATTTTTTTGCCTTTGATAGCCATTTTAAAATATGAAATTATTTTTGTTTGAAGATTATTCATTTTTTTAAATTATTGTTTTTTTTTTTTTTGTTACATTTGATTCCCCACCATTCATATTGTGGGGAATCAAATGTATTTTTACAGGTACATTAATAATTAATACTAATAATGGTCCCGTTGTTGGTAGTAGCTCTACATAGATCTCCTGATCAATTGAGGATTACTAATATTAGTTCTCAGATAATTCGGTCTAGTGGAAATTCTGTTAAATTTGATGAGTTCAAAAGTATCATTATGGGTAAGTTTGATATAGTTACGGTAGCAGAAACTTTTTTAAAACCACACGTTTCAGAGAAAATTTCTTCATGTTTCTGGCTTTGGTTAGTAATGATAATTTGCATATGCATGGTAGAGGTGTGTGCCTTTATATATCTAGCGGTATCAAGTTAAATATAGTATTCAGAATTTCGGATCCGGGTAGTTGTGAGTCAATGTTCATTAAATTTTTAGATAGAGATACCAAATATATTTTTGATGTTGTCTCTCTTCCTAATGGTAATGTTGCTTCCTTTAAAAATTACCATATTGATTTGTTGTTAAGATTTTCTAAAATTATAATTGTTTTCGACTTATTCAATGTTATGAAGGCTAGTGTTATAAGATTGATTTTTCTAAAGTGTAATTTACCTTTGTTTCACTATTCTAAACTAACTTATTTTGATGTTGCTCATAGTTTTACATTTTTACTTGATTATTAATTGGTTTATGAGATATTCTTGTTTAGCCATTCAAACCAAGTGCAGTGTCCTGGTATATCTCATCATGCTTTAATTTTTGCCACATTTTATCTAAATTCTGAATTCCATTTACCTTTTTCTGAGTATAAGAATTTTAAAAATATTAAGTGGAAAGGCTATTTTCATGATCCCCTTTTTTTCTACATCATGTATTGATTCTCAATTAAATTCCTTTGTTCCCCTTGTTAAGAAAAAGAATTTCGAAGAGCTTTGGCAACTGGATGCAATCTAATTCTATATTACTGACTATTTCGTTAAGGGATTCGGCTTATTCTGTATTTAGATCGTCTTCACTTGGAGAGCATTGTTGGTATCACAATAAAACCAAAAATATTATTCCAAAGAAAGGAAGTAATATTTTGCTAAATTGTTTTCCGGTTTGGACCCATCTGTTATGGAAGGTTAAAAAAATATTTCGCTCTGATAGTGGCTTTAAGTGTGTCTTTCGTATGGATGATATCAATGATCACTTTGCTGATGTTATTCGTATAGATGATTCGGATAATGTTGATTTTAATAATTCCATTTTTTCTAACTATGGTCTGCATTTTGCAGAGTTAAGTCAAAATCTGTGGAAAATGATGGAATTCCAATTTTGTTCTTTAAGCTATTATTTCCTTATATTTCTCAATTCTCAATTTTTCATATTAATTCGATTTTTTCCTCTTCTGTTTTTTCCTTCGACTTGAAAAGTTACTCGTATTGTTCTGATTCCTAAAGCAAGCGTAGTTCAAAGTTTAGACAATTTAAGACCAATTTCTATTCTCCGTGCCTTATCTAAACATCTAAACATCAGATTCTTTCTTTTGTTGAAAGGAAATATTCTCCTTCACAAAATGCTTTTCGTCGTAATCATAGTAGTACTACGTTGCTGCTGAATTTAACGTATGTTATTAAGGATAATGTTAATAGGGAATTCTTAACAACTCTCTTGACTTATCGAAAGCTTTTAATTCGATTAATTATTCCGTCATGATGAGTAAGCTAGCTATGCTCTTTGGACTTTCCAAATATGCATGCTTATTTATTAAATTTTAGTGGTAGATCTCAAATTGTTCATTTTCATGTAATAGTTTTGGAGTTCTTCCCCTGTCCTCTGAGGTTCCATAGGGCTCTGTATTGGGTCCTCTTCTATTCACAATAAGTTAATAATCTACCTGAATATATTGATACTGATATTTCCAAGTCATTTTTGACATTTTTCTTCTTCTTGGTACCCATCGTTCTAGCTATGATGTACTTGAATCCAATATCAATTGTAGCCTGAGTCGTGCCTTCCAATGGTCTTTTGTAAACTCATTAATTATTAATGGCTCGAAGACAAAAGCTATGATCTTTTGCAATGCTGTTTATCATCTTCCAGTTTTATATATTCGTATTGGCAAGAATAGAATTTTGTTCGTTGATCATACGAAATATTTGGATATTTTTATTGGTCAACGTCTTACGTTTGAAAAGCATATTAATCACATTCATAGCATAATTTTGGGAATTTTACGTCGAATTTATTCAAATAATATTTATTTACCTGTTCAAAACAAATATAGATTGACTTATGCAATATTAATGCCTCATATTTTTTATGGCCTTGAAGTAATATCTTGCACTACTGTTTATGTTTCTACAAGATTAGATCGCATTGTTAACACTATTGTGCGCTATGTTTATAATGTCCGTAGATAGATGGATATTTCGGAAAATGTTAAATTGAATATTTTTTTTTTTTGATATTTTATTCTTGCCCCTTTTTTTATAGTTATTAAAAATGGTCTGACTCCAGTAGGAATCCTCAGGTTGTTATACCTGGGATTAGGTGTAGGTATTTTAAGAGGTCCTTTGTTGTTAGAGTGGCACGGTGTTGTAATTATTTACTACTAGAACTTCGTTCATTTTCACATACTAATAATGCATTCCGTTTAAAATTGGCGATATTTACTAATTTCTTATAATATAAATTGTTTATTAACTTATACCATGAAGAACTTTCTTTATTCACATATACTTATACTATATATACAACATATTTTGTTTTTTTTTTACACACTTGCATCTATGCAATTTCTTTATTACTATTATTTTTGATAATTAATCTTGTTAATAATTTAATATTGAGCAAAAGTAATTTTTTCACATTTTAATGTTAGCAAATATTACTTTTATGTATAATGAATTTTAGAGTTCCACATTCTTAGAGCTACTACTTAGGAACATTTCATTTTTATTTGTATCCTTTAATCTGTTCTACTTTCATTTATTTATTTTTTTATAATTTATTAAATACTGTACTGTACTGTATATATATGTATATATATATATACATATATATATATATATATATATATATATATATATATATATATATATATATATATATATATACGATTAATCGAACAAACATTACTCAAGTGAATACCCTAGCAGTTATAGTAAGCTTGAACTACAGTGGTGTAAGTAAGAAAGTATGAAGATACAATTTACAATTACTTACACCACTGTAGTTCAAGCTTAGTTAAGCTTGAACTACAGTGGTGTAAGTAAGAAAGTATGAAGATACAATTTACAATTTTCCAATATATATATATATATATATATATATATATATAAATATATATTTGTAAAAGTTTATTGAATCATGTTGTCATCGGAAATTTATTATTTATTATTTACTGGCATTATTCAATCTTTATTCACATTCGACGATATTATATGGGGTGCTACACACATAGTTAACAAATTTTGATATCTTTTTTAGTTGTACTAAGATATTTGCTATAATCGTATAACTAATTTTAGAGCCAAAATAGAATAGTATTTAAAAATGAATTGAGCAAAAACCAAAAAAATCTCTGATTTGGATACATTAATATATTATAAATTTTTTCAACTATTCAATCTCAACAAAATTCATGGAATTCGCTCTACATATCAGAACACTCAACTATACAGTGCACGAAAAAATTTAAGCAAACAGTTTATATATTTTGTTACATATAAATTTAATAGAAATATGAATTTTAAAACACTACAATTTAAATGCATTTAAGGATTTATGGAAAATATTATATTTTATATAGTTTATTTGAAAAATATAAAAATATTAAAAAAAAAAACTTCAAACAAAATAACCAAGACATGCAAAATGAAGCGTTTAATTAAAATATTGTTTAGTATTAATATTTCCTGGTAATTGAATTCTGGAAGATTTAAAATGTTTAATTGTATTGATGCAACAGTAATTAATGAAATGTTCCATTGAACCTATTAAATTAAAAAACAGCTCGTCTGCCGAGCAAAATCTTCCATTGTCAAATAATGAGTTAAAATGCTTTTATAATAACACTCCACTTTAGCAACTTAGCACAATATATGCTTCCAAATAGGGTCTTAAGTAATCAATTACTCTAATATAAATGCATATGAATCTACTCAATAGTTACACATCTAGTTACATGTAATGCAAAGAAAAGTTAACTGTAGACACAAAACAATTTCTAGGTACTGCAGACATCCCGTCGATTTGGCGTTGCGTTGAAAGGCATGTCGCACAGTGGCTAAGAATCGTTTTTCATTGGCCAAAACTCTGCAATTTTTGAATCGATAGATATTTTAGGTTTTTTTATGGAGAGATATTTTCTTGAATTTTCTCCAGTTTTAATTTCATTAAAATCGATTTAATAGTTGTTGAGAAATTTAAGGCTAAAGTTGCACTTTTGTTTTTTTTATAGCATTTAAGTAGTAGGGAAATGGGAAGGCAATAGCTGTTTTTGTTTTTAATGAGGAGGAAGAGGAATTTTGAAGAGCAAATTGTTTGTATGAAATTGAAAACCAATGAATTTGTTTTTGTAATTTTTTCTTGTGAGTGCATTAATAGGAGGAAAAATTGTTTTGCATTTTATGAAATTGAAAACCAATGTATGTATGTATGTATGTATGTATGATGTATTTATGTAATTATGTTAAAAGTACATACAAACAATTTAACAGGGGAGACAATTTTTATTTATATATTTATTTATTATTTTTTTTTTTTGCACTTTTAATTGTGATGAAATTAAAAACTGATGACTTGTATAAATAGCGTTTGAGTATTTTTGGTTTATTTATCTACATATTTTTATATTGTTATTTTTGTTTTTGTAAAGTGGAAACTTGAGAATTGTTTTGTTTATATGGAAAAAAATAACTTTGTGTAAGGTTCTTTGACATTAATGAAGATATATTTTATGTTGTTGAGTATGGTCATGATTAATATTAAATATTCTAATAACAAATTAAGGGGAGTATTTTTTATTCACATTAAACATTTTTCATATCTAGAATATGTTTAAAATTAGTTTAAGGCTCAATATTTATGTATTTATAATATTTTCTCAATTTGAAATATTAAGAGATATACCCAAATTACTCTTCTTTGGAGATAAATTATATTAGATATAAATATAATTGTCTGAAGTAAAATTATTTCAATCAGTTAATAAACTTTTTAAAAGGCGGAACAAAAATGGAATCAAATAAGATTACAAATGCTGGTATTGTTGCGGCTTTCAATAAATTAAAAACAAGGCCATATCTAGCAGCAAAGGATTTACTACCATCAAAGCCATATAAGGTATTAAGTATGTTCCGCCATAAGAATAAATATGGAAATGTGGTGATGGCAGAGCTTGAAGAGGGAATGTTATATCTTCCCGAACGATATAATAATTTGGAAGATAAAGTAATAGATGGAGTTAATAATGAACAGTTTACTTTAAGGAGGAAGTTAAATAATGGTTTATATGTTTTGGAATTGGAAGAGGTAGTCAGCGAAAACTCCGCTGGAGAAGACGAAGTGGGAGAGTTTTTCATCCCAAATTCTCAACAATATTTCAGTTGGGAAAATAGTAAAATTCCAAGAAATTCTTAATAAAGAAAATTTGTTAATTAGTATATAAGTATCATGTAAAAATTGTAAAAATAAAGCTTTATAATAAACATGTTACATATAAAAATTCAAAAATTTCTTCAAAATTTTGATGGTTTAATTTTTGTTGAACATCAAAAAACACTGGAAGAGTATTTGGCTTTTATTAATAAAACTGGGAATTATAATGAAGGTCCTATATCATCTAAATATGGATTACACTTCAAAAACTGTTCATGGTCGGATGATAAAGCAAACGTTGGTCCTGATACTTGTAACTGTAGAAAGCATATACAACTTATAAACAAAATAGAGGATTTTATAAAAAGATATTATTTATTATCTAAACGTCTAAAATAAGTAAATAGGGAAAATATTTTTAATTTCAAAATTGTTAATTTAAAAAAATAATAATAAATAAAAAATAATACAACTTTAAAAAATTTTTGTTTTTTTTACAATAACTTCTTGCAATTTTGAACTTGGTAAGGGTCTTATGAATTTTGAATTTTAGAAATAATTTTAGTAAATAATAGACTATCAATCAAGAACAACATATTCAGAATAATGAATACATCCAACAACACTAAAATTGAATCAAATTATATTTCAAACAAGGGTCAAATTGAAATTCAAGAAATCTTAATACTACCGCCTATAGACATTCCACTATTCCTCGCATTGCATGATGGTCGCGATAAAATTCTCCTGGAAGTTTTACTAAATGTGGAAAAAGAACTTGGAATAAAAACAAAATAATATATATTTTTCTTATTTATTTATTTATTTATTTTTATTTTCTATAAAAACAAATAAAAGTATTTAAATAAACTTAAAACTAACATTTTCATTTTCATGTAAATTAAAATAATTAAAAATATTTAAAATTTTATTAAAAGTAAAATTTTTACATCTTAAATAAATAAAAATGCAACAATAAACACCACAAAACATTGATGATTCACTTTGAATTCGCATTTTATTGTAGACAAATGTTTTAGAATTTCGGTTTAGAAATGAAATAAATGGTTTTATTGGAGGTTGACCTGCAGAGCAAAAAAATTCTGCTGGTTTATTTTCAGGGAAATAAAAAGCGACCCAATGCTGTCCAGGCTTATAAGATGGATCAGTGTTGGCTATGTAAAATGATGGTTTTGTAACAGGTGTCTTGGGTAATTTATTGCTCGCAAAAACTCCTTTAAATTTATATTTTGTATAATTATTTGAATTTAAAGTATTTATAATATTTATTGAGTTCATAGCGTTTGAATTATAGTGCGAGACTTATCAATTTCTATTATACTGTCAAATTCACAATATACTAAGCAGGTAATTGCCTCTGTTATGGGTTTCCCGAAACGTCCTTCTATTCGAATAGTTCCTTGATTTATTAAATTTCTACAATTAGAATTATTATTGTGATCTGGTGTTAAATCAAAAGCTAGTAAAAAAAATCCGCTATCCTTTGTAATTTGATGACCTTTATCAAAATGATGGATTCCGGTACCTTTAAATAGGGTTTGATAACCACGAGTGCTTAATATTCCTCCATTGTTGTAGTTAAATTCTATTGGCTGTGCTGGAAATTGTACTCCATTAACAACCAAATTAAATCTTTGTAAATTAAAATGTTGAAAGTTGTATGGATTTTCTTTTCTATCTCCAGTATAAGCTTTGTTCGACACCATTCCAAAAATTAAGAAATTTGGTAATTGTCCAAGTATAACATTATCTAGAGATAATGAATGGTTTCCTGGATGTATAGTGAAGGTCTTAATTTCTACTCTCTTATATGGATAAATTGCATTTTTACTTTGTAATACATTATGATGTGCCATTAATATACTACTATTCATAGTAAGATGATTTATATATAAATTAGCTTCATGTATTCTTAGATAAGATTCATTTTTATCCCCACTTTCTAAAATATAAAATTCTGGTTTCTCCAAATTTAATGTGACCTTAAGATCAACATTATTAAGCAAGTACTTTTGTTGATTAAATACATCTACATGAAGTTTTCCGAAAAGCTCCACCTTTTTCCCATCCTTAAATAATTTTTTTCTTTTATCTAAACCGGAATTTTCTTTATCGATTAATGAATTAATTTTATTCACATCAGTAGCCCAACCACACGATTCAAGATGGGTAGATCTAGCATCATTTCCATAATTGAGTAATGTTTCCATATATGCTCTATAGTGATAGTTGTTGTCAGGTTGAGATACACTTTTATTATTGAAATGAACTGTACAATTCCTAAATATGGAATGCAACAAGTTATTAACAACGCCTTCAGGTCCTTTGAATTCAAGCACTAGTCTAAGATAAATACTATTAAGATCTCTATATGTTTCACCATTTTTTTTTTTTTTTTTTTTTTTTTGTTTTTTGCATCAGCTTTACTTTTAGTTGGAAGTTAATAAAGAAAAGATATATGCAGATAAAAAAACATTTAATAATACCCAATATAATTTTGTGAACAGGTTCCCAGTTTTTCACTAGGTTCTTAAAGAACTGGTTCCACTAGAATCGGTTGTTTTTAGACGAAAATTACGATTTTTTAATGTTGACTTTGTTTTCTATTTAAATACCATTAAGGTCAAACACTTTTATTTTTTATAATAACTAAATAATAAAAGAAAATTATAATTATTAATCATTCGGTTGGAAAATAGCCTGCAAACATTACATATTTAGTTCTATATTATTTCTGTCCTCTAGCAATTCTTTTGATATCCTGATATTCTACTTTTCATCAACTTCGAATGCTAGAGATAAGCGGATCTGACGTTGCCGGTAATATAATAAATAGATCTTCATTTGTATAATTTAGTGATATTTTTCTGGTATTTTGCTCTTTATAAAATCTGTAATCCTTATTCCTTCTAATGATGCTTAATGACATCTTCTCCATGATAAAGGATTTTGTGAACTGCTGCAGACATATTTCTAAATTGATATTTGGTTGTAAATATTCGTGCAGTTTTCTTCGATAATCGTCAAATTTTTCAATTTGTTCATTGCATAGAAATACATCGATAATTGTTTTAAATCTTGAAATAAGATTTATATCAAAATGTGTTATTTCAGATGCTTAGGGATCTTGCCGTGTTCCTATCGTTCGTATTGCCTGATCCTTGTTTTAGTTGATCTATAGTCAACCCATGTTTGAGGAATTCGTCCTAAACATGTTTCTTTCTTAATCTTCTTAACTCCTTATTGGTGTCATTATTTTTATTTTTATTGATCCTGTAGGTTTAAAATCTAAATCATAACTGATTTTAATTGTGTTCCATGAAAAAAATTTGGGATAAATTTCATTCAAATGGAAAAAATGTTCTACAGACGGATGCAGACACAAAAGTATATATGGTGTTAAAGAGAAATCTTTCGCCTTTCTTCTGGTAGTAAAATTTGTTTAATCCCTTCTGACCCTCAAAAGTTCTATTCCACTAAAATTCAAATTTGACTAAAGTATAGTACCTGAGAAAGCATTTAATAATGCACAAGGTATAAACGGTACAGTTACACATCATTCCATTCCTTAAAGACCAGTATCCTACCAACATAACATAAAATGCAGCAAATTATCGATAATAGTTTGCAAGTAATGATAATTTAATTCTTATCAAATTTACAAAAATCACTTTTTTTTATAAAATAATATAAAATATTTGTCTTTAACGTTATGCCACGCCCACAATTACCAATATTTTCATCTAATTTTCTGGCCACCTTAGTTTCAATATGAATGGCATTAAAATTTTGGAAATCGGTGTTAACAAAAAAAATTTGACTTTTGGCCAATAAAATTAATTTCTGAGCCATCGTGTGTCGTTCGGTAACTATAAGTCGTTACCAAGTTTTTGCTGGGCAATCAACAGCATACAGAGACTCTGATTGAAAACTATGTGTCTAAACGCTAAGAACGAACATTCTTGAAAAACGAAATCTACTATTTCGAATAAATGATTTTATGGAAATAAAAAAAAAAAATTAACTCGCTAAATATGAACTCTTTTTAAACTACTAGTATGTTTAAGTCGCAAATTATGTAAAATGGGATACTAAAATCAAAACTTTTGCCTCTTCATAAGGCACCAAGATTGTCGTTCATCGAAAGTCAAAGAAATTGAACTCAAAAGTGGGTCCCAATATTTAATTTTTAGGAATAGATGTATTAATAAAAAATAAATGGCGGGGACTCAATCAGTTACTTACCATACATTTCAACGAGATATCGTCCCATCAGAAATGAAAATTTAATAGATTTTTTTTTTCAAAAAAACTGTTCTGGGCAAGTTTCATTATAGACCTGAATTATTCCGAGAGCACGTAATCATACTCTAAACAGTTTTCGCTCAAAGGAGTAAATTTAACATAGTAAAGACTCTAAAATTATGCAATGATGATGTTGAAATATATTTTGTCCATAGACTTTTTTTTATCAATGCCGCGGTGATCAGTGGATCGAATTACAAATTTAAAAGGACAAACCATAAGATTATTTAAATAGATAAAATAATAAATGTAAATCAAAATATAATGCTAATTAGCAAAATCATTAACTTTGAAAAATAATTTTTTTGTTGAAAAATGTAAATTTATTTTAAAAAGATTTTTTTTCTCAATTATTTTTTTCTATAATATTTCATAATAGGGGCGTATTAGTTGCTTATGTTGATCAAAGAATTGTTACTTGATTGGAAAAATTGACCAAAATTATCACTCTGTATTTATTTGAATTTTGCAGAAAAATCGCAAAAAATATAGAAGATAATTTTATGCCTTCGCATAATGGACTCTTTAGTGAATCTGCAAAACTTTAAGAATTTGGTCCTCTGAATGTTTATAAGTTTTTTTTTTTTTTGCAGTTGGCACTTTAACAAATTTATTCCCAGCAAAAAAAAGGAGCAAGTACTTCCAAATAAATAAAATAAAAATAAATAAATAAAAATTACTTCCAAAAAAGTAAAAATAAATATATTTTTAGCAGAAAAAAAGGTAAATAATTTCTAATAAAATAAAAATTTCACATAATTAAATGTATTTTTATTATCTATTAACAAAGCTAAAACAAAGGTTTAAATATCCAGTCTAGCAAAAAAAAAAATTTAACTTACGACTGTGCAATAAATATACAAATGACTCATTTCTAGAAAACTCATAAACTAGAAATATCCACACTATAACATCGTATTATTACTAAAATTATCACTCGTCTCTGAAATTTGCAACAGCAAACGTTGTATGTGTTAGTAGAATTTTCTTCAGAACTAATTTATACGTATGAAGAGAGTAATTGTTACTTTCTGATCCAATTAAAAGAGTTGGATTTCTAGTTATTTTCTGTGTTTTCATTGCCCTTGTTTCTTGTAAAATATAGTTCAAACGATAACTTAAAGTAATTTTTCTTCAGAATTATTTGCAATATATATATATATATATATATATATATATATATATATAAACCGAAATAAGTATTGATTTAAAAAATACTATAGAAAAGTGCTAAAAAGCTAAAAAATATGCTAAATATTTTTATAAATTCTCAATGCATTTTAACCTATTAGATGCTAAATCTAGCACTGGAAATGCTAAAATGGCAACACTGATCGCAACAGTCTTTAGTAGTAACAACAGTAGTGCAGCAGTAGTTTTTAGTAGTATGGAACACAAAATATGTAACAATGAATATATTTTAAAGTAGGACGTTTGTCAGTTACAGTTGATATTCATACTAAATGAGAGCTACTATAGTAGAAAAATTAAACCTTGGCTAAAACAATATTTTTGTATTACAAAATTTTATAAATATAATTTTAAGAAAAGTACTTCAAAAGCAATGAACTAGAAGCATAAAGGAATAACATCCTACCAATGACAACCATGGTTTAAAAAGAGGACTTCTGCAGCTCTTTTTCAGCATTAAGTACTTCCTTCCAATGACAATATATTGTTAAATGCATTAATTTTTCAGTCCTTTTTCAGTTCTTTGTTTCCTGGATTGTTAAATCGACCTTGGAATATTTTAAATTTATGCAACTAAAGCCTTATGTCATTGTAAATTATATATGTATCCGCCCAGAAATACACACGTTATTTCCTGCTAAATATTTCAGCTCATGAAATAAGAAAACAAAATTAATTTTTAAAATTTTAACTTTGGATGGTCAGTGTGTTCTAATGGTACATTTTTCAATTAATTTGACAACAGTTTTCGTAAATGTGGAACATTGTGTATACACAGCCAAAAATTAACTAATTCTGACGATATTTAACTCATATTCATATTTGTCTTTTAAGATTGTTTGATTCGATCCTGTGTGCGATAGCTGGAATATATTACAAATAATACAATTAGCCATAAAGACTACCAAAACCCCTATAATATTGTATATAATCTTAAATAAAGCATGCTAATGTAATTTTTATGTTTAGGCTATTTCGTTTAATCTTTACAATTGCACCTTATTACTTAACAGTGAGCTTAAGTTTCTTAATTTAAATGTCAAAATTGGTAACAGTAACTAGTTTAAAATACAATTCGAAACATACTTTTTTGGTTTAAAATAAAGTATGATGGTTTTTCTTTTACTTTTGTTTTGTATGCTTAATTTTTTTCACGCACTGTATAACTAACCCCACTTATAGGAAGAAAATCTAAAAATCTTTAAAGCTTTATAAGGAAGACAATCAGGCATACATTTATTTAATAGACGACAACCAGCAATAAATATAACAAACACACTTAACGGGAACGTAAACAACTTTAATGCCCAACAAAACTTTAAAGATGAATAAATGTGCATTTAACCGTAACTTCATATGGGAAGCTAAATACAAGACACCAGTGATGGGATTTTTTTCATGATTATACTTTTCCAGTAACACTGTGGCACTGTAAAAAATATTTTGGCATCTTTCTTCTTGCTATTTAAATTAAGTTTTACTCTTGTCATTGGAAGATGTTCTCTTTTTTTGATACCTATTAACTGGGTAGTAAGTCATGTTCCCGATGTCATGTAAAATAGATTTTTTTTTATGTACTTTTTTTCAAATCAAGTAAATTAGTTTTAATTTTTATATAAACCAAATGTCTTTTTTATTAAAAAAAAAATATGCATAACAACATTTTTCGTTCAATTAAAACAATCATTATTAAGTAAGAAGTTTTTTTAAACTCTCAACGTTTTATGTATGAAAAATTTATCTGAATCGCTTTTTAATAACATCTTTGGATGATGTTTATATAATTTCCTAAACACAAGAAACCGTACAATTAATAAAACTTTGAAAAAGTACTTCCTTAAAAATGATATCTATGTATTTTTGCTGTGATCAATTGCAAAACATTAAAGTGCAAAACATTTCATTATAAGACCAAGCGCTACAAACGTACAACGCATAAGAATGCCAATACCAATTTCTATGACACGAGATTTTTGCTTGTTTTAAAATCTTATATATATATTATATATTTTAATTTTAGTCTAATTTTTATAACCTAAATTTGTCCGATTACTTACCGAGTTTATATTTTCTGTTTTAATTTATTTGTTTTAATTCTCTAAAACCAAACTTGACACATTTGAGCCCTTTTTAACACTTTCTCGATCCCAATTTGGTACTAAGTTCAAATTTTCAAATCCCATCACTGCAAGACACTCTTAAGTTCTACACTTATTCACTTACACTTAACCAATGTACTCTTGGATGGAAATAAAGAAAAGACATTTTTGTCCTTACATACTTATATCTATATCGTAAGAGGCAAAGAAACAATCATCAACCATCTAATTCAAATATCCTCATTCAACCAACTACCAGCCAACTGGATTAAATTGAAAAATGTGATTTGTTTAGTGATGTAAGTATTTTATTTTTTCGCATAAACTAACATCAACTGAAATACAAATACATACATGCAAAATTGTTAAAGGATCAACATCTCAAGGCTTATTTACATAGATCTACATGTGGTAAGTATTAAATATACGAGAGCAGAAGGAAAAGCTCACACAAGCAATAATATTGGTACGGAAATTAGTTTTATACAGAGAAAAAATTATGGCTAAAATATTTTTTAATAAATCATTATTTGGTTGTAAATAAAATTTTATAAAAAAATTTTTAGATTTTAACATTATGTTTTATTGATTAAAAATGACTTTAAAACCAATACGCAAAACAAAAACAATTTTACGTATTTTGATAATTTCAGTAAAATAAAAAATAAAATTATAAAAATGAGAAAATCAAAAAGTGTGAAATCCAACATTTGAAGACATTTCCTTACAGATTTTCTTAATAATGATTAAAATGTATATATCATTCAGATGATAAATGTAATCTAACTCATAAAATAACTATACGTACGTAGTATTGTTTTATTATCCCATATCCATATTATCCTGTGAGTTAATTTAGAACTGTCCATCCTTAAAGATAGCTGCACGAACAGTTTTTTGTTCTATGCTCTCTTCAAATGAATCGATTGTGTTCGATACAGATTTCTTTTGATTATTTCATCCGGATTTTTCTGGTTGTTCGGGCTTCATAAATAATTTTTACGCTTTGAAGTATCATAATGGACCTACTTTTCATCTTCCGTAAAAATTCGATGCAAAAACGATTTCTCCTTCTCCTCCCGTGTCACCTAATTTCATTGCTTTTGGATGAATCCAGTGTTTTTACATGTCTTGAAACTGTTGTTTGATTTACACACAACAATTCTGCAAGTACTTCTTGCACACTAGGAAACTTTGTGCCAATCTAAAAATCTCCTTGTTATACACATCGAAATCACCAATTTTAGATAACAAAATCACAACTAATACAAGTAAGTTGTTGTCAAGTGGAACTAATGTTAAATTTCAATAATAATTTCATTTCTCTTTTTAGGTCGATTTGGTAATTTATAAAACGTGAAGGAAGCGTCAAAGGATCAGCATTTTCTCCTTGCTTTTTTTATATGAATGTTTGTATATTGACACACTATTATTTATGCATCATTTTTACTAATTGTATAATATGCCAACATTACACTTGATATACCGTATTCTTTCATGAATCCTATACCGAATTTACACAAAAAAAATTTTATATTATTTTTTTATTAAAATTTTTATCGATTCAAAAATAAATATTGTTTGAATATCTACTAAAAACTAAATATTATTTTTATTGTTTTACTTAAAACAATCTATTAATCCATAAGAAAATTTTCAAATATTAAAATTCATAAATAGTCAAAAGAAAAAAAATACATTTTTTTCAATAAAACATTTACGAATTTAAATATTTAATTTTACAAATTCAGTAATAGGTTCGATTTCAGTAAAAAATATAATTGATATTATAAATTTAGTATTAGAATATGAAATTTTATTTTTTCAATAATGAAACAATAATTATTTTAGAATTTTATAGTTAGAACTAATTATGAAAGAATGCATTGTAAAAGTTTATTGGGCACTCGGCAGAATGGAATTGCACTCTTCAGTGTCTCATCATGGTGTTCTATGTAAACATAATCTATTTAATTCACACCTTTACTTGGAGCAACCTTTGTTAAGTAAAATTATTTTCAGAAATTTTATATTATCATTTTTTGAAAGTAAAATATACATTTTATTTGATTAAGAAATTCAATATCACATTTAAGTTTTTAGTATTTATCTTCAATAATTTCATTCGATTTCACTCTATTCTCAGTTACTTTCAGTGTTGCTAGGAGATGAGAAAAAAAGAGGCTAAATTGAACTTTAAAAAAGGTCATAAAAAGGCTCAAGGTCAAAATAAGGCCAGATAAAAGTTAAAATTAAAAAAAAATATATATTAGAAACTTATTTTTTCTCATTCTCATTAGTTTTTGATATTTTTCTAAAGAAATTTTAATATATTTATAAATAACACCCAGCAAAATGACTCAATGAAAAATCGCCAAAAAATTCTCATACTAATTTGGGTTATATTTCATATGAAAAATTATCCAATGTTTTCATTTTTCGCCAATTTTGAACTGTAATTCCTTTTTAACTAAGCATTTCCAAATTTTGGGATAACTTTTCGCAATAATTTTTTTTTTTTTAATTATTTTTATATATAGTTTCTATTGTTGATAAAGTATATTAAAAAATAATTATAATATTCGACTTAGTAACGGTACAAAATTTGTTAAAGTACTTTTAGTTTCGAGAATTAAATATAAATAATCTCGATTTTTTTTTTTTTTTTTTGTGCGAATAAATACATAATTTTATGCATTAATGAATGATGCTGTAAAAATAAAATTAGTAATAGTATATTATTTTCTTGTTTTTAGAAATAATAATATTTTAGACTTTTTAAGACAGTTTTGAGAAACAAAAAAAAAACGCTAGTAAAAAAGCTAGAAACTAAAACGAAAATTTTGAGAGTAAAAGTAAAATAAAAAATCGAAATTCAGCCTTAAAAAGACTAAACTGGCAACCCTGGTTACTTTGTGCCCATAAAATTGTTTAAAATTGTATTCTTTTATTTTTAAAATCTACTTCATTATTATTTTTAATTAAACATTTAATTCTTTTTTCTAACTGGTGCTCTTTTTAGATATAGCAATTGACTTTATTAGATATATTTTTCGCATATCCTTAATATACATATTATTATATTTTCTTACAATAAGCCCCTCTATTGGAAACCATGGGAATGTATCTAGCATTCCCAAAATTATTTCGCTTTATTTTTTTTTATTTTTTATTTTTTTTTTAATTTTTATTTACTTTTTTTTTATTTTTTTAAGTGCACGAGTATAGAGATATAGAAGCTCCCTTTACTGAAAGAAGAAAAATGTATAGTCTGGACCATTTTTCATTATAGCTTTAACAATGATTTTGATGATCATAAGTTTTCTGCAAAAGCCAAGATTTCAAAATCAATATTATTTTTGTTATCATATGATAGTTGATTCAAAAAAACTTGACACCCTAGGGTCCATCCAAGGTACATTAAACAAGGTCAAATTTTGCTCAAATTTATTTTTTACTTAGAGTTTGACAGTTTTAATCAGCGAAAAAAATAATCAAGTGTTTATTTAATACTACCTTATACATAATTATGCCATGCGTACATTTTTAATAAATTTTCAAAAAATATAAAGAATAAATTTTTTCCTTAACATTTCTTTTTTTTTTAATTACAATTTTGATTGTTCTGCAATTTTCATAATCTAAAATCATGCATTATAGATTCTCCCTCTATAGTCATTTTTGTCAAAAGTAGCACTATTTCTCCTCTATAAGACATAATTGACATATTAGCTCTAGCTATTACCTAGAGAATTATATAACATAAAAACTCCTTCATTGCTAATAAGAAATAAAAGTTTAAAGGTACACAGAAAAAATTATGATTAAAATATTTTTTAATAAATCATTATTTGGCTTTAAATAAAATTTTATAAAAAAAAAATATTTGATTTTAATATTACTCGTATGTTTTATTGCTTTTAAATTATTTTAAAGTCAATAACAAAAATCAAAAGAATTTAATATATTTTGAGAATTTTAGTAAAATAAAAATTATAAAACTGTTGAAATCAAAAAATATTAAATCTAATATTTAAAGACTTCCAAGGTAAGTTATCATTATTTCTTTACAGATTTTCATAACGATAATTGAATTTTATATACGTACCTTTCAGATGATTTGAAAATATATATTTTCCTCACAAAATATGTAAATAAAATTGTTTTTCTATCCCCTATTCCTATTAATTTGTATGTCAATTCAACAATTTTCGCTCCTATGTAAACTATTTGGCAAATACTCGTATGTTTCTGATTGGTCGTTCAACATGTGGTCTAGTAGAATATTCCGGCACAAATACGCTTTGTAAAGCTGAAGTAGCATTTCAGATATGCTACATCACCTTTCGACATTTCTTCACTTTAGTTCGTGTGGTACCTAACTTCTTCTTTTTTTTGGCATCAGAAATGTTGCCATTATTTTTATCAGATATTCCGTTAATTAACCAACGCGATATTTTTAGAATCTGTTTTTTTATGCTTATTATACTGAGCTATTGTGTCAGGAACTTTTACGTTGATAACAATTCGAAGAACGATCAAAATTTCTTAGGGCTTCGGAAAATGAGTCTGCCAATGAGTCTGCAAGTACTTCCTGCATTTCTTGATATAGTAAAGCTTTAGTTCCTAAACATCAAGCTTTTTGGTTGGTCGGGGCGCTTTTTATTAAATCTAAACTTTTGGATCTTCTAAACCACTCACGACAAGTTGTATCGGCGAAAGCTTTATGCACTTAAACTTCTAACAAAATATGATGGATTTACGAAACGGGTGCCTCCATACTTAAAGCTTGGAAAAATTATGTTATTTACATTTCAATAGAGTAACACTTACGGATTAAGAAAATCTGATGACAATACGGCTTGAAATTTATGGATTTATGATATCCCTAACCTTTAAATAGTAAATAATGTTTACTTAGAAATTTGTTAAGTTCCAATAACGATTGGGTTTGTTTTTTTTTAGGTCGATTTGGTCCTTTACGTAGCGTAGTATGTACATAAAATGAAACCTTAGAATTTCTCTTAATTTATGAAACCATCTCATTTCCTTTCACGAATACCATATCGAATTTATAGAAATACTCGCTACCACAAACATAAATCTTTAATATGCACTGTTATATTGTTTTTCACAACTTGTTTGTAAAAATGCAATATTTTAATAAAATATAATACATTACATTGATTCAACAATAAATATTGTTTGAAATATTGTTTGAAAATTTACTGAAAATTAAATATTATTTTTACTGTTTTATTTAAACAATTTATTATAAATAGTAAAAATATTTTAATAAGGAAAAAGTATTATTTTTTCAATAAAATATTTACGAATTTTAATGTTTGATCTTACTTATTCAGTGATAATTCCTTTGACAGTAAAAAATATAATTGATATTATAAATTTAGTAATAGAAAATGAAATTTAAATAATACAGTGACACTGCTTTTTATAAAGATAATTTAAACAAGGAATAAATATTCAAAATCAATGTCTCAAATCTACATCGAAATATTAAACCGAGTTGTGTTTTGTACTAAATCGCGTGGATCGTATACCCATATGTAAGAATTAGTAGTAAAATTTTTTTAAATAAAATTAGTTATTGCAAATAAGAAATTATTTTAGACGTTGTAAAAGTGCTATTTTTTAGGACTTTTCAAGTTAAAAAAAAGGCCTCAACAAAATTTAAAACCTATAAATATAATATTTTCCTAAATTTAAAAATTCAAACTTAAGCTTAAGAATGATTTAAGAATAATATGAGATTCATTTGGAAATATTCTCTAATATTTCGATTAAAATATTACAAAAAAATATTTTATATGTTTTTTTTTTTAAGAAGAATAAAAAAAACATATAAAAAGAAATAATTGAAAGTACAAAATATTTTTCAACGTAAATATTCATATTGATTAAAATAATACATTTTCAAAGAGCTTTATTTCCAACAGATTCAAGTACCAAATGATTTCACTTGAATATAAATTTATTTTTTTATGATTTTAAAATTTGAGAAATCATTATTTTCTTAAATATTCAGCCTTGCATAAAAATGTATTGACGGAATGATTTCAATCTCTTTTTTAAAATGTTTTATATCAATTTGAGAAATCAATATTTTCTTAAATATTCAGCCTTGCATAAAAATGTATGGACGGAATGATTTCAATCTCAAATAGAAATCAAACTTAAAATTTAAAACTTTGGTCTATGCATGAACAAAACTTGATATCAAACATTAAAATCATATTGCAAACCTTTGATTTGGTGTTAACATATTACACAAAAATTTTGGTGGATCATTCTCAGGTTGCAATGTCTCAAGGGGATCGTGGAGCTGAAAAAGTCATGATTTTAATATTGTGTTGTCATTGGAAGGAAGTACTTAGTGCTGAAAAAGAGCTGTGGAAGTTCTTTTTTTATCTCATGATTATCATTGATAAGGTTTTATTCTTTTATGCTTCTTGTACATTGCTTTTGAAGGACTTCTCTTAAAACTATATTTATAAAAGTTTTTCATAAAACTATGGTTTTAGCTTTGATAATAGATGATAAAAATACTTCTCAGTTTGTAAAATTTTTATTTTTTTCAAAATGATTTAGTTTCACTTTTTTGGAAGTTAATAAAACTTACAAAATACACCCTTAGTTCTACTTTTTAAGTGGTGAATTTTTTTTTTTTTTTTTTTTTTTGGTAGCACTTGCTTGCTCTTCTTTTTTTTTTTTTTTTTGTGCTGGGACTACAACATAACATTGGATTTTCTTTGAAAATTTATTTCTAAAAGATGAAATATTTTAAAAACATAAACATTTTTGTAGTATTCAAAAATAATTTTTATTAAACATTTCGTTAATTCAACAATAAATTTTTTTTGAAAAAATACTGAAAACTAAATATTATTTTTACTGCTTTATTGAAAAAAGGTTATTGAATTGATGAAAATTTCAAATATTCAAATTTGTAAATATTAAAAATATTTTAATAAGAAAAAATTACTTTTATTTTTTTTTTTTTTTTTTTCAATACCTCGTTTAAAAATTTATTACATAATTTTACAATTTCATTGATAGGTCCGATTTCAGTAAAAAATTTAACTGAGTTTGAGAATTTAGTAATAGAAATCGAAATTTAATTTTTCTGTGTGTCCAAATTAAAAAGGGAGGTTTTGAGACAAAATTCCAAATTATTCCAAAGTTAATAAAAACTCAACATTAATTTCTATAGTGCAAATACTAGTCATTTTATAACGTTTCAAAAATGACAAAAACCACTTGGGATCACCCTTTACATAAAAATGCACTTCAGCAAAATTATATAACTCGCGTACCATACACATGATTATCGGTGACTTTTAGCAGTATATATATATAAGACACCATGACAAATCTATATGCAAAAATTCGCTTCCTTCTTTCAAATTCGGAAGTGGAGAAATTTATTCGTCTAATTTTCCCGGTCTAATGATATTTTTCAATATTTGTTATATTTTTTAAAACACTAAAAATGTTTTAAAAAATGAACACATTTTACAACTTATTTATAAATAGTGCCGTTAATCAGGAATTGTTTTCATGAGTTAGTAAGTTCGAGTAAAAAAAATTATAAGACAACGTTTCACGCCTTTATTTGCAAATAAAAAGTGCGTATAATCGATGATTATCGTCTCTTATAAATGTGTGCTGATAATTTGTTACAGTTAACCCCTGCCAACATTTTCTATCTAAATTTGCACTAAAGATTAAACTCAAGTTGTTTTTAACAGTCGAATATGATATCATTTTCTTATCCAAGAAGAGTCACCGTTCGGTAAGAAGTGTGCAGCAGTTCTAATACTTTTTTAATGACACTATTAAGTGCTCTTTTTATGTGTCAAATTGGAGTCATTTTGAGTAACAGAAAAAGTCACTATTTCTGTCGAAATTCTAACTTAATACTATCAACATTACTATCCAAACTTTGAAAAATAGAAGTTATATTCCTATCGAAGAAGAGTCATCGTTCGGGTAAGCTGTATCTCAGTTTTGATACTTTTTTAATGATATTATTAAGTGCTTTTTTTATGTGACGAATTAGAGTCATTTAGGGTTATACAAAATCGGTTTTAGTTGTGCTTAGGAAAATCTGACTTTAAATATTCAATTTAAGAGAAGAATTTTTAAATATAAAATTACACCAAATTGCTGATAAAAAAAAAATAAGTATTGAAATCAGGCGCGAATTCACGGGGGTAGGGGTGGTATAGGAAATTTACCACAACAAACCATACCACAATAAACCTATACCTAAAATTTTCATATTTAGGAATAATACACTCTGCTACAACGAAAAATCACTCGAGAAATGACATAACATATGTTATAGGCCTTTTTGCAAATATAGGAATCCATAATATGTTTTTAAGGGATTTGAATCATAATCTCCAGAAAAATGTGAATTTATAGGCGAAAATGTGAAAAATACCATTTTTTGGATTTTCAGTTTTTCTTTTTTTTTTTTTTTTTTTTTTTTTGTTTAGTGAAATGTGGAATTCCTTATACAAAAAACTTAGTTTTTTACAATTTCTCATTTTAAACAATAAACGAAAATTTCGTTAAGATAAAAAAAATAAAAAAAAATAGAAAAAAATAAAAAGAATTGTGTCAAAACGTGGTGAAGGAGCAGAATTTTTTACGGCAGATATAGTTTATGAGAAACAAGAAAATTAAAACTTTAAACATTTAGTTGAAAAGTTTGATGGACATACATATATGGATTCACTTTCACTAAAAAATATACATATTTTTATTTATTTCGAAATGAATTTCGATTCGTTTTACGGAATAACATTTATTTTTTAATTAGCATTTTTTTTAATTCATTTAATTTATTTTTTAATTAATTTAAAATTTCTTTAAAAATTTTGTTCGCAATATTTAATTTTGTTTTCATTTCAGTTCATTTTGTTTTCTTTTTATTTCATTTGGTTTTCATTTTAAACACCATTCACTTTATTTATATATATATATATATATATATATATATATATATATATATATATAAATACATATATATATTTACTTTATCACTTTTTTTTTGTTTATTTTAATTTTACGAAACTTTCTTAAAATTTTTAAAAAATCGATTGCTTGCCTTTGAAAGTAACACGCCAACTAAGTATCATTGTCTTATCCACATTTTTTGTTTTTAATTTAAAAACAATGTAATTGTTTTTTACTTTCAGAAGGTCGAAAGTTGAAATTAATGTTATTTGTTTTTGTAAAATTGTTTAATAAACAGGAAAATAACATCTTGAGAACACTAATGAGAGACAGTTTTTGGTAACTTTATATTTATCCAAAAACTAACTTTTAAGAGACTTTTTCGACATTTTAGTTAGTAAGAAATGTAGAATAAGTAGATCAAAAATCGAAATTATTGTCATTTGTTTTTGTAAAATTGTTTAGTAAACAGGAAAATAACATCTTGAGAATACTAGAAAGAGTAATTTTTCTGATAGTGGATAAAACTGTCACCTAATTGCTGGCAGGGACAATATACACTTATTTGTATTTTTACTTTTTGAATGCAGAAAGTTCTCTTTTTATACTCTTCACCACAGATCTAAAGGGTGTATATAAGTTTGTCATTCTGTTTGTAATTTCCACAATTTTCGCAGGAAGCATAAAAGTTTACATTTTCTGGATCCTTGTAAAAAGTGATGTCGATAGGACGGTGTCCGACTGTTGGTTTAAATTGCGTTTGTGTCATATATAATATATATATATATATATATCGATCAGAAATCCTTTCGATAATTTTGCTATTGAAATTTACCAAAATTGGTTCATAAATGGCGGAGATATGTGCAACCTTTTTTTGTGGGTTTTTTCGAACCGGTTTCCATTTTCTGAAGACCTCATATAAGCTAGGGAACTCGTTTGAAAAAATTAACTTAATCTTTTCATTGGTCCTAAATAAGCTACGGACTTAGTTCTTGTATAGATCGATCACAAATATTTTTCTTGAATTTCGTTTTTTAAATCAACCAAATCAGTTTATAAACAACCGAATTATTGCAAAAAAATTTTTTTTTTTTTTTAATTTAATGCCTGTTTCTCTTATAGTTGTTATTTTCATGGGTGCTGAAAAACAACAACAATAAATTAAGGCACATTTGGTTTTTCAAACCGTTTGAAGCACCTACGTAAGCTTGAAATTTCGTTCTTATACAAAAAATCTGACATTTTTTAAGAATTTTTATGTTGCAAAAACGAACTAATTGAATCTAGTATTAACCGAGTTATAGGCCAAAATGCGTTATTAGATTTTTTGAAGCCCCTATCATAATTCTTCACATAAATCTATCACAAATACCTTTTCCGAATTTATATTTTTCAAATCTGTCAAATTGGTCCATAAATTTTCCACCATACCCTTTTTTAATTTAATATTGTCTTACATTTATAAAATATTTGTTCTGCTAAATAGCGATTATATCTTCCTTGAATAGGTGCGAACTTTTGTAAAAATTTCAAAGTATTAAATTTGTTATTTACTAGCTTTTACCAGTGCGCTTCGCTACTCTATATGATGCGATAACTAATATTTACTTTATACGAGAGCTAATACTGTCCTGGACCTATTCACCCTATTCGAAATTGGATATGAAAATTACTTTTAAATTTTTTAAGAGTTTCACAGTAATAGTCCTTTAGATGAGCAAATTTATATTTTCTTTGTATAGGGGCTATCTCTCTTCCTGAACCTACCCACTTTTCTCAATGCAATATGATAGGTCAAAAGCTCCCACGAAATTTGAGGGCTCTCTCGGTAATAGTTCTTTAGATATGCCATAATGAATATTTTCTTTATATGAGAGTTGTAAGAAGGTGGGCATAAAATATGGTAATGACATCCGATCAAAATCCAACGTAACCTATAACATTCTATAGTTCAAGCATTATCATGTAAATAGCTTCATTAATAAAATGTAAAATGGAAAAAATAAATATTTTTTTAAAAGTAGGCGTATAATGTGAGTGTAACTTCCAATCGAGATCTAATAAAGCCTATAACCACCGCTGGCACTAATACTATCTGTGTGTCAAATTTGTTTAAAATCAGTTCATCAAACAAATTTACACCTCTTTTTTGATATATATATATATATATATATTGATACATATTTACAGTTTTTAGTGTTTATATAGATATAGTATAAATATATATAGTTTTTACTATATACTACTAAAAACTAAATAATTTGCATTTTCATATAAAATTGTAATGGAATTAATCCTATATATAAAGCGAAATGGATCATTTTCGAGGTTCCCTACTTTTTTAAAGAAAAAAACACATAAAATTCAAATTTAATGGGGAATGTTTATTATCATTTGAAAGAACATTCTTTGGCATTTATTTTTTGAAGATTATGTCTATCAAATGTTGGCCGTTGCTACGTCGCAGATGGTCCATCCATTGAGTCCAATTTTCGATGACTCGTTCGAGCATTTCGACTGGTAACTAGCGAAGGCCTGAATCAATCATATCCCCACAGAAAAAGTCTAACGGTGTAATATCATACGATCTTGGTGGCCAATCGACCGGTCCAAAACGTGAAATTATGTGATGTGATGCGTGCGAAGTGGCGCCGTCTTGCTGAAACCCAATGTCGCCGAGATCACGAGCTTCAATTTCAGGCATCAAATAGTCGGTTATCATGGCACGATAACGGTCGCCATTGACGGTTACGTTCGCACCGGCATCATTTTTAAAGAAATATGGACCGATGATTCCACCGGCCCACAAACCACACCAAACGTTGTTTTTTCTGGATGAAGTGGCAGTTCTTGAATCTCTTCAGGTTGCTCTTCGTCCAAAATGCAGCAATTTTGTTTGTTTACATAGCAATTGAGCCAGAAATGGGTCTCATCGCTGAACAAAATTTGCCTCGAAAAAATCGGATCTTCTTGGAACTTTTCAAGAGCCCATAGAGCAAAGCGATGTCGCTTGGGAAGGTCGAGCGGCTTCAGTTGTTGCACAAGCTATATTTTGTATACTTTTAATTTAAGATCTCGACGTAAAATGCGCCAAGTCGTCCCATACGTCAGTCCGAGTTGCTATGAACGGCGCCGAATATTATCCAATAATGAATGCTGGGTCTCAAAATGGGTAATGGTGTTGCGAATAGTACGCTCAGTAGGCCGATTATGTTGACCATAAGTTGAGCAAAGTGCGCGAAACACATTCCTCACAGAACGTGAATTTTCGTAATAAAGTTAAACGATTTGTAAACGTTGTTCAGGCGTAAGTCTTTCCATTATGAAATGCCAAATAATACTGAACAAAAATAACATGACAGCATGACACGACTCAGACGTGATCTGTCAAAAAAAGGCTATTGAAAAAAGTATTTCCGCTTGAATCACCCATTATATATATATATATATATATATATATATATTTGTAATTATATCCAATATAATGCATTTTACTTTCATATAATATATCTCAACAAATATCTCAAATATAGCACTCTGACTTGTTATATTATTTTCCATCTATTAAGGTATACTTACAGAAATGATGAAAAACTTTTTACGGTTTCGTCCTCTTTATCACCCCTTGCAGAGAAATATAAAAGAAATTAAGTTACAAACATACATGCAAACATGTAGAAGCAGATGTGACATGTTACAGTGGTTCTAATATAAGATAAATCTAATCTAATCTAATATACTGTATATTATAAAAATGAGGTGTAAGTTTGTTTGTGTATCAATCACGTCTAAACGGCTGAACAAATTTCCACGAAATTTGACACAAAGATAGCACCAGTGCTGGAGGTTGTTTTAGATCTCGATTGGTTATCATACCCATATTCTATGCCTACTTAAAAAAAAATGAAGCTATTTACATGAAATTTGACACACGGATAGGGCTTGAACTGAAGAATGCAGAGAGAATAGTAGCTCTCATATAAAGCAAATATTAGTTATCACATCTGAAGGGGTAGCGAAGCGCAAAGGGAAATTCCAGTTTATGTTATAATTCTTAGAAATTTTGAAATTTGATACACGAACATAATTAAAGTTTATGAAACAAGAGGAAAATGTAAAAAATCGATTGAATTTAATTATAACCAATTTAAATATTTAAATACCTAGAAAACGCTGCAAAATGTTTAGATTCGTCAAAACTCTTTCGATTCACAAACGCAATCTAATATCAAAATAAAACACAATATTTTGGAAACCCAAAATGTTCAAATATCCAAAATTTAAGTTTTTATTATAATAATTTTATATATATATATATATATATATATATATATATATATATATATATATATATATATATATATATATGTATGTCTGTATGTATGTATAAGATATATTCTGTGGAATATTTTAAATCAACTTTGGGGAAATATTTGTTAGAGAAAGTTGTTTTTTTTTTCTAATGTAATCCACTGTTTCTTCCAAATGTTTAACTCATGTCAATTTCATTTAAGTATATAAAAAAAAAGTCATGAATATCAAAGTTCTTCACCTGCTTAACACTAAAATAATATTATTTATTTATTATTATTATGGTCGTATGATGTTCAATTTTAACGAAAACTGATTATGTTGAAATAATAAAAATGATGTTCGTCTGGAACAATTTTCTTTGAGTTTTATTTTTCATTTGTGATGCGTATACGTTTTCTGTTTTTATCAAAATAAATAAAACTAAACGTGCTTAATCGGTAGGCTGAACGTTATATTTATTCACATGTATCTTCTTCATATAATTTTTATATTTAAAAGTAGACACATATGAGTGCTGCCATTTGGTTACATTTATTACATTTTTCGTAACTTTTCCAAGCTCCAGGTAACATGTATATATATATATATATATATATATATGTATATATATATATATATATATATATATATATATATATATATATATATATACTAGTATGTATGTATATATATATTACCGCATTTTCGTAACTTTTGATCCCTTCAATATTGGCATACATAGATTATGTAAATATTTACCAACATTTGGAAGTTTTTGCAATTTTCACAAAAAATTTGCCCCTAACACATCGCTTCTGTTGAAGAGAACAAAATTTGAAATATGTTGTGTTTTTGTACGTTTCAATCTTGTTATTTATATATATTTCGTTCTTCTTAATACATTTTCGGTCTACAAAACTACGTAAAAAGTAACTTTAGTAACAGTATTAGGATCCAAAATATAGACTCAGAGTAAAAGCTTTAAGTAATGTGCTCCTGAATTGGTTAAAAATTAAATTTGATCAAATGAAAAATTTTGTGAAGTTTTCGTCATATAAAAAAATATCAAGATGAATTATGACACTTAGGGCCATTATTACAACTTGCCTTTAATGTTCGTAATAGTAAAAGGTAACTTTAATTAAAGTGAGGAATAAAGTGAACTTTAAAACTTTTCGTTATTACAACTTCCTTGTAAATTAAAATTAACATTTTCAAAATTATGGCAATATCAAAGAAAATACCGATTACTTTTGACAAATTACTTGTACATAGTGGCAATGTGGGTGCAATCAATGGCACCTATAACTTTCGGGAATTTTGCAATTTTAAAGAAATCTGCCACTGTTTGTTGCATTCCTCTTGCATCAGAAGGGAATTTAATATATTCATTCGACAAACCTGCCAAAGCACAAGATGTTTCTTTAACTATACGACCTGCTGTTGACACACTAACACCACAAAAGTCACCCACTGTAATTAAGAAATTTCCACTTGCGTAAAACCTTAGCGTTATTAACAATTTAGTCTGAGGTGATACGAAATAATGCCTGGAAGGAAATTTTTGAATTACTACACAAATTATATGCGTATATGAACATACCTCTGGCTCCTTGACTGTAAATAGTGGACAATTTTGTCTAAAATATATTGGAATGTATGCTTTGATACGCGAAATCTTTGCACAAATCCTGCTTCGTTGTAATATTTGATATAGTCGACTTGTTCGCGAATTTTTTTTTTTTTTTTTTTTTTTGAGCTCTACTTTCTGGCAGAGTATTTTCAAAAATATTCTCCAGGTTGTTAATGTAAAACAAACGTCTGCTATCCATTTTTATATTTCAAATTTTTATTTTTAAAACGAAATAAACATTTATTTTTAATGAAGTTGCCATATTTTGCAGAAAATATGGCAACTTCAAATACATAAACCTCACTATAAAATTTAAAGGTAAGATGATCTTCCCTTTAGCTTATCGGCCACTTTTAGCTTAAAGTTAACTGATAATAACCAAATGCTTCTTATCTGTCCGATAACCTCATACCCCTAGCTATTGGCAAGTTGTAATAATGGGCCTTAAGAAAATAGTGTCTTTGTTATATAAATTAAAATATTACACTTTATTTTAACAATAATCTTTACAAGGCCCGATATTTTGGTCTGAATGGACACAACTGTTTTATTAAATTAATTTTTCTAATTTCTCGATAACAAGACATTATCTTTATTTAAGTTTCAACGGCTATTGTAATTGTTCAACAATATAAAAAAAGCAATACGTATTCTAGAATGCATATGTTTAGAGAATATTTAGTCAATAAAGCTTGCAAAATCAGATCATCGTAACCGGTTGAATAATAAAAAAATAAACCTTCTAAAAAAATTTTGGAACAAATCAACATATTCGTATTAAAAAATATCATTATCATTGTTAGCAGAAAATTTTATAGTTTTTTTAAAGCCAAATTATGGAAAAATCATTGTTTTTGTTTACCATACATTTCTAAAATGGAATTTTAAAAGAGAGAGAAACGCGTTAAAGTTCTCACGTTTATTACATTTTAAAAATATATGGTAAACAAAAACAATTTTTTAAACTTTGTTTTTGTTTTAATGGAAAATTTCACTTCTTCGACACGTTTTCAAGAATAGACACCATTAATAAGGTTTTCTCAATGTAGTCGGACTTCGGCCGAGCTTTTCTACTCTAATCTATGTATATCGAACACTAAGCTAAATAGTTTTTTTTTAGAAATCAAAAAATGTTGTAAAATGCCATTTTTCCTCTTAAATATTATTGAATATGGTCATATTATATATCATTAGAAAGCTATTTCTATGCACTTTTAAACATTTAATATAATTTAATAATTAATAAAGATATTAATAAAGATATTCAGAAAAATGTATCAAATGTATTTTAACATTACTTTAATCACAATTAAGAGTACTACTGAATCTTTACTAACATTATTTAAAAATCAAATATGATTACTGGTGATCTTGATTTAAAACCAAATTTTTGTATTATTTTCTTCTAAATTTTGAATAGAAAATAAATACCTATTGACCATTTATTTTTTAATATAACTTTTTTGACAAAGACCTGTAACTTTTTCCAAGCTATTCCTGGTAACACTGATACATATACAAATACTTAGATACATACAGTATATCAAGAAATTGTTTTTACATTGAAAGAGAACATGAATTTTTTCATAGTTTGGCTTTAAAAAAAACTATATAATTTTCAGCTAATAATAATGATATTTTTTAATACGAATATGTTAATTAATAAAGATCTTAACTATTAAAAAGAGAGCAAAAACTAAACAAACCCAAAAAAAAGGTTTCGTGTCAAGAAATTCTTTTTACATTTATAAAACGGGTAAAGAAAATCACAAAACTATGGAATTTAAAATTTAATATGGCAAAAGATGCTGGCATATATGACTGCTTGGGGAACCTTTTTCTTCAAATAAATTAATGTCATAGTCGTTTGGAATTTTAGATTTTCCTCCAAAATTGCGTTTTTTTTTAGAAAATTATTGTAATACCTCTTAGCCACTTTCTTCATATATGTGTGTGAGATTCAAGTTTGGATTCTTTTCTTGAATATTCAACATTTTTTACAATTAAACAATAGCCGGATTATCACTTTTTACTCCTATGTGCTTGGAGGCATTATTTAAATTTAAATTTGGCTTGATGTCCTTAATACCACTTTTTATTAAACCAGCTCTTAAGGCCTTCAAATATTGTTACACATCTATGCCTTTTTATAAAAATACCGAATTTCCAACTATCCTGAGCAAAATACAAATACAAAATACGTTTGTATGTGCCTGTATTTAAGAATATTTTTTAAATATGAATGTATAAATATCTCTTTTTTAATTCTATACTCTGTCTAGATTAAATTATACTACAACATAATTTTAAAATTGCCACAAAATATAAATTCGACCCAAAAGTTTTTAGGTTTGTCAGGACGGATCATAGCGAATGATAATAATTTTTCAACATTTTGCCCTCACAAAAAAGTGTTTCTTTCCTCGTAGCTTTCAAACTGTATTTATATTCGTTCAGTGCACAGAAAAAATTATATCTAGGAATTTTTTAAAGAAATCAATATATGGCTTCAAATAAAATTTTGTAAACAAAAAATATTTGATTTTAAAATTTAGTTTTATTGGTTTTAAATGATTTACAAATCAATAAAAAAAACTATTTTTGTATTTTGACATTTTCAATAGAAATTAAAATGAAATTATAAAATTCCTGAACCTAGAAAATATAAAAACAAATACCTAAAGACTTACCGATGGAACCTGTCTTAATTCCATATTATATGTATATATATATATATATATATATATATATATATATATATACTTTTTGATTCTCGGTAATAGCAACTATTTATTAAAGTGGTTTCTTGGTAATGAGGCGTCATTATTATTTACCTACTCTATATTACATAAATAAGTATTCAATTACGTAGATCAGTTGACTAGAGCGCTAGAAGGTTGTTGGTTCAATTCTATTCTGATGCTGTTAATTTTTGTAATAAAATGTCTAAGAAAATATTTTATACAAAAAAAGTTTTTACCGCTTAGGAAACTAAATGCGTGATGGTGTGCTGAGTAAAACGTTAGTCATTAAAAACGAATGTTTAATTTGTGTCCAAGTTCGGATCTCACTAGTTTATTTTTGTTTCCAATTATACCTGCTAGCTTACAAAGGTTAAGATTATTTAAAAACTTATGAAATGGGTATATGTTCATCCGTAAATATGTGACAAGATTGATCAGAAAAATAGGTAAGTAATATTTTTGTTTTATGTCCTACCAACCTATCACCATGTTATGCACCGATTTAACAATGGTCATACGGATAGCTTTCTGTAAGGCTAATTTTCCATATAAAATCTATGCGTACAAATAAAATCCGCCTTGGAAGCAAAATATGACATATTAATATGAAAAATATGACATAAATAATGAGTTTAATTTCACGTATAGATTTGTTTATTTGTCGACTTAGATAAATGCATATAAAATACCAAAAGATTCTGACTAAAATTATCTTCAAGTTATCTTAAATTTAAGAAAGTTGTAATTTCTTAGAATAGTTTTACAAAAAAATTACTTTAGCGCCCATAAGGGCCTTAAATAAGTTTATTATTTAATAAAGTTGTAGTACATATGTCCTGTTTTAAGATCAACCATTGCACAGTGGGACATAACAGTTGTTTGCGGATCGATGTGGATGATTTCTTTGCAGAAAGTATTTAGAGAATATAGCGAATATTATGGGGTCTTTCATATACATATAAAATAATTTGTAATATTATGTCGAAACATATTATTATAGATTAGTTTTCAATATTTTTCATATAATTTTTAATTTCAATATTTTCACATAAAATAATGTTTAATAAAATTTATAAAATCAAATTTAAAAAGCTAATTGATTCCTACAAATGGATATTTAAACAAAAAAATTGTCTTTTGTCTACAATTTGAATATCTTTACCAAGGAATTTAAGGAAATATTTTAAAGAACGAAGTCATATCAAATATACAGATCCTGTTCAAAATAAACATCATCTATCATCTAACCTTTAATAAACTTTAAAAAAGACTCAAATCGAAAGAAAACATCTTGGGGAAGATTAATTTTGCATCAAATTCAAATTTTCAACAATATAAGTCAGTATACATGAATAAGTGCTTTATTTATGTTATAAATTTTATTTGTCACTTTTATTTGTTTAATTTGTGTTCATAAATGTTAAATATCTAACTATTCATAGACATTTTTTAAGTATAGAACTATTAAATCCATGCAATATAGATTTTTACTTCAACTTTAAATTCTTTTTTGTTAACTCTCCCTCATAAATGACTCCTCGCTCTCCTACTCGTGCCAATATTAATATCAAGGAAAAATATTTATAATATTTCATGGTTGTAGAAATAATATTATTTTTTTTGCATATTAATCAAATTTTGTTTCTCATAAAAATATTTGAAAAAATAAAAATATTGAATGTAAAAATTAAATGATAAAACTTAAAAAAAATGTTGTTATCACAAACATAGTTTTATTAAAATTAATAAAAATTAACAACGAGATCATAATATTTTTGTAGTGACAGTGCCGTAATCATGGAAGCAATACTTGGAGAAGAGAGCCAATAGGCTAATAGGCGTTTGTTGATATATAGAAGAGCCATAGGCTCTAAATAGACTCTTAATCCAAACTGAATGTATTACCTAAGAATAAGTGGTGCTATGAAAACTACACCTATAGGGGCTTTAGAAACTATTCTATTTGTCCATCCGATGGAAATCCAAGTACGGTATGAAGCAATCGTCTTATTAATTGGATAAACCGAAATAACAAAACAAAATTGAGACACGGGATGGATATATGTACAACACAGAATTATCAGACTGGAGGTAAATGTTACAGCTAGTTGTATCACGCTGATACCAGATTAATAATCCTTTGAGGACTCGGTGCTTCAAAGATGACTCTAGGCTAGGGAAAGAACTAAACCAGGTTTGTTAGAGGAACCATACTATACTTCCGCCTCCCAAACCACAATACGGATTATCAGGCGGAAGTCCCTGCAATCAGAGACTATATGGAGACTGAGAAGGTATAAGTTCAGGCACAAGATATATAAAAATATTCGAGTTTAGCCAAATCGCAAAATACCAAATCCAGGACAATCTTAGACTGCAAGAAAGCGATTTATAACTACTACATCATTGGAAATGAAGATGCGTATAATTTACAAACTAAAGCTAGAGAGTTACAGGAAGATAACTAGGAAAACCCAAAGCCTTTTAATCTGTAAAATCAGAGTTCAAAGTTTGAGCTAAAATAGCTCACAAAACACTGTGAAAAATTAAACAGTGGGCAGAATGACAAAAATCCTCTGGGGGTGAACCTAATGAGAGCAAAGTAAGAAGTCCATTAAAACTGAATAAAACATATCAAAACAATATGATGAGCGTCCTAATGCGACACTCAAACTTGCCGGGATATGTATGCAGAACATGTAGGGAGGACATCGAATCGGTGAAACATTTCCACAAACAGATGCACCGGCTTAAGAGTAAATCGTTATGACTTAAGACCATAGAGTATCCTCCCTTCACTTCCTACCTATCTACTTACTATTTTTGAAGGAATTGTGTTATTTTGCCAAGTTTATGCCAGTTTAAGTAAAGAGTGACGTAAACGGCAGTCTTTTTTTTTTTTTTTTTTTTGTGGTAACATAGAAATATTTATTTATATTTCTGTTTAAAATATGTTTTTCAAAGCTGCCTGTTCTCAACTAAAAATGTTTGTATTGGAAAAAAACAAATATATATTACGCTCTACTACATAAATTTACTACATATACATAAATTGATGTATTTAATTTGTTTCCATTCTCTTGTCACTCACTGTACAATGTATGTGTATGATTATTTAAAATATGCGTATTCCATTTTCCTTTCACGTATTTGAGCAAATTTACTTTGTATAAAAAGTAAAACGATGTGTTAAATGTGTTTTATGTTTGCTTCCCAACAGGGATGGAAAATTTAAATATTTTTCGGTATCAAAATAAATTTCAAATAGTACTTTTTTTCATCCTCAGTGTACTAAAAATGAAATTTTTGACGCTTATTTATGTTTTACTTAGTGCAAAACTAAAAGAATGTAATTTGTATATCTAAAACGTAGTATTAAATAGGATACCAATTAAATGATTTTATTCATGTTAAATGTTATAGTAAAACATGAAGATCTTAACAAAATGTGGCCCTGTTATTGAAATAAACTTACGGAGAAAAACATAGGATTCTATTCGTAAATTATATATCTACAAAAGTTATTTTCATTTAAAAAATTTTAATTCGAATTGTGAAATATCAAGCTAATTGTTTGACAATATCAAATGACTCGAGGGAGTAATCCGGTACTTTTGAATGTTAAATAGTGTTAAAAAAGTACTATAGTATCATATTTTCCCTCCCTGCTTCTCAATAATAATATGTATCAGAGAAGCAATAACAAGAACAACAACCGAACGTCTGCTGCAGACTCCTTAAAAACAATGTTTATTACAATTCTTGTCAAAATATATTCAAATTTAAAATTAAACATTAATGAGATGTTTTCCCCACAATAAAATAATTTATATTAATTATATTTTCAAACACTTTTCATATTTTCTTTAGCTTTTTGTTTTCATGTTCCTCAATTTATTGTCATCATTGTGAGCTTCATTATTATGGTTATATAAAGAATTGAGTTGAATTAAATTCAATTAAATTGAAACAACCAACCAGTATGATAAAAGAAATATTTATGAACAATATAAAAGTTTCATGTTTCTAATAATATTTATATAAAATGAAATGTTCAAATGTTTTATAGCTTTTACTTAAAAAAGCTAAATATACACAGAAAAAAAAAGGAGAATTCAAAATTGCCAAAATTTTTGTTTTATTAAAATAAAAATGGATTTGATTAAAAATATGGTTTATTTGATGAAAAGATAAATTCACTTGAAAAAGGATTAATCAGATTAAAATTTAATTTAACCAAAAAAATTATTAATTGAATTAAAAAATTTGTTATCGAAAATTAAAAGATATTAAATAAAAAATATAAATGAATTGATAAAAAAAAACTGTAAAATACATCTTGAGGAAAAAAACAACCAAACATTTTGATAAAAATATTTTCAATTTTAAGATAATTTTGACAAAAAAAATTATTTTATTAAATTAAATAACGTTCTGTTTAGTTATAAAATTTTTTCCCCAGCAAAAACTTGTTAACGACATATAATTATCGAACGACATGCTTTTCAATGCAACAACAACATCGATATCCTGTCTGCAATACCTAGAAGTTGTTTTCTGTCAACAGTTAACTTTACTCTGCATTACATGTAACTAATTGTATAACTATTAAACATATATTTGAGTAGTTAATTATTTAAAACCCTATTTGGAAGCATATATGGTAACTAGTTTGTCCTTGTATCATGAAAGTCCTATGTGCCAAATTTCATTGAATTACCTTCAAAGTTGCGACCTACTTTATGCACAAGGTTTACATGGACAGCCAGCGTGCCAACCAGCCAGACGGACGGACGGACGGACATCATTATATCGATTCTGAGTCGATTGGTATACTTTAAGGTGGGTGTTGGATGATTTTTTCTGTGCGTTACAAACATCAGCACAAACCTTGTGAAAATAATGAGTTAAGTTGATAAAGTGTAAGTAGTGTAGTGTCATTATAATAGCATTTTAACTCATTATTTGGCAATGGATGTTTATGCTGGGTAATTAATAGTGGAAAGCAGCGATACCGTTTGACAACTTTAGTCGCCAATTTCCCCTTTTTCAACCAACTGGCCACTTTTTTCAAATAAATCTGAATTGTTTGACTATGTGCTAAGTGACGAGAAACTAAGTTGTTTGAAATATCTCGACCCATTATTTCCCAGCAAAAAAAAAAGAACGTCCAAAGAATTCAATAAGATCTTGAGCTTATGATCCATAAGTAGTGCAAATTCGAATCATTTTCAATGAATATACCATAGGTTTATCACTAATTTTTTTTTTTTTTTTTGATACCTATTCATGTCATGTTTACGATGTCATGTAAAATTTATTTTTTTATGTGCTTTTTTATCAACTCAAGGAAATTACTTTCAATTTTTATATAAACCAAATATTTTTTATTAAAAAAATATGCATAACAATATTTTTCTTTTAATTAAAACAGTTATTATTAAGTTTATATAACTTCTTAACCACAAAAAACTGTACACTTTCTGAAATTTTTGAAGTAACGAAAAAGTACTTCCTTAAAAATGACGTCTATTTATTTTTGCTGGGACATTAATTCTAATGAAGAAATTAGTTAGCTTGAGATTGTTTCACAATATAGTGTCGTAAAACAGACTACGAATAATTTATAAATGAAGTGAAACTTTTAAAAAGTATATCTAATAATAAAGTTTATGAGCAACTATTGTGAAAATTAAAAAATAAATTTGATAAATGCTTATATCCGTATTCATGTTTTTATTTTGACTCATAGCAGTGCCTCGGCGGAACGTCTTTTTTCTAAATCATCAGTAACGAAAAATAAATTGTTCAACAGATTTAAGATCAACACTTGTGAATCCATGCTTTCAGTTCAAAATTTATTAGATGGGGATTTGTACAAAGTACTGAAATTTAATTAATAAAAAGAGAATTTTATTTTAACTGTTTTTATGAATAAATTATTTTTTCGCAATAATAATATTTATTATAAATAAATTATTTTGTTATTAATAAAATTTAATTTCCCAGTTGAAAATGTTCATATATTTTTATATATATGATCCACGTATAACTATATATTGTTAATATATGAAGGTGTGTGGATTCATACATGGAATAGTTTGCAATATATGGATACATATATGGTAAAATATATGAACTATTTTGTCATATATGGAAATATACTTGCAAAATTTTTATCACATATGGTTTCATATATGAAATAAATTTTCATATATGAAATCATATAACAAATATTAAATCAAACATAAAATGCATTGTAACTCTTAAAGCAATAATGGTATGTAAAAATATACTTGAGGAAATTTATAGGAAATTTTATTGTCTATAAATATTGTAATAACATACGATGCTTTATTAGTGAATTGTAATCAAAAACCATTATTTTTATTTAATTTTACAGTCATAAATATTTCTTGAAAAATAAAAATTTTAATTATTAAAATTTTAGCAAAAATTTAATAATTAAGGAATTTTATCCAATTAAAAAGTCACTTTGTGAATTAATAACAAAGGTAAATATGCTAATATTATTGATAAATATGATCGCATTTTTAATTTTCTTATATTCAGTAGAATTTGTTAAATTAATCTAACATATATTTTTTAGATACGTTGACGTTTAACAAAAATATAATAAATAATAATGAAAAAACTTATAAAAATAAAGGAAAGATAATAGACTCACACATGAATGTATGTATACATTCAGACAGGTGGAGGCTTTAATACCAGGAAATCCAAATGTGGATAAAAACATTTTAAATTAACTTTTTATTGAATATTTAATAGATGAAAATACTTTTCAGATAAATCTACAAGGCGTAATCGTGAAGACATTTTAAGAAGGAAGTTATAGCTAAATGTCATCTAAAAGGACAAGCCCTCTGCTACTTTGACAAAATCTATGTAGGTAGTTTTTATTTAATGTAAATGTTAAATAAAATAATTTAATGTATATTACGCTTTCCTTTTAGTGTTTTTAATAAAATTAATAAAAAAAAATAGTTTAATTACCATTCTCAATAGAGTTTCTGACATATATGTGAATATATATGGTCATATACGCTCAAATTTCGGATCCAAAACACATATTCGGGTATGTGATGGAAATCGATTTCGAAAACGAAACAAATTGAAATCGAAAAAAGTCTGACGTATTTGTTTTTACATTTTCTTTATTGATAAAAAAAATTAAAGATTTTATTATGAAATTTTAAGTGTTCCACGAAAATGATATCCTTGGTTTTGAATAGTGATGTATCTTATAAAGGAAAAATAAAACCTTGTTCCAAAAATTATTCTTAAAAACGATCGAAATTCATCACAATCTTTTAAACAGTTCAATTTGAAAAAGATCGATTTCCATATATACATACATATATAATTATAAGTGATAATTTTCAGCTGAGTTAGTAGTTTTTCTTAAAAGACAGTATTTTTTGTTTTTCTTCTTATGAAATAAACAAATTTTGAGAAGTTTTTTTAGGTATTGAAGCAGTTGGCTCCCTTTTTTGGCGACTTCATTTTTTTGAAATCTCCAAAAAACACTTATTAAAAATTCTCACCCGTAATGCTGGTGGAAGGCCAATGTACGCGTCACGCTTCAACCGGCAGCAGTGTTATTACCAGCTTAAAAATAAATCAATTTTTTACAAAAGTTGACAAAGGAAGATTTGAAAACATTATCATAAATTTAATCGGGCAATGCTGGGAGACGCGGTAACTTATCAAAGAAGAATTTGTTTCAACTTCTTTTATATGGATCGCGCGTCCGTGTGAGAGCTAACATTTGTGAGGAATTGGTAAGATTAAATATCTCTTAATTTCATGTGTTTAAAAATATTGCACTAATACATAAATACATAATACATAAAGGATTCTTGAATTTAGCAATGAAGAAGTGGATATGCTTTGGAGAAAATTCAACAGTATCTGTACTTAACAAATTTTTTTTTCGCCTTTAACTGAGAGGCTTTCAGAGTCCGATTTATTTTACAACTAATTACAATATTTGTGCTGATGTTTGTAACGTACAGAAAAAATCATCCAACACCCATCTTAAAGTATACCAATCGACTCAGAATCACTTTTTGAATCGATATAATGATGTCCGTCCGTCCGTCTGGCTGGTTGGCACGCTGGCCGTCTACGTAAACCTTGTGCACAAAGTACAGGTCGCAACTTTTAAGGTAATTCAATGAAATTTGGCACTTAGGACTTTCATGATACAAGGACGAAGTGATGATCGGTCCATTATTTCACCAAGCCCCCATACAAATGTCCTCCCGGAATAGAGGTTTAACGATTATAAATACCTTAAATATAGAAATATTTTAATGAAATTCGGTGTAAAGAAGTTGTATATAAGTTTCAATCTTTGTGCCAAATTTCATGAAGATTGGTCTGTAATTGCCCATAGCTCCAATATATTTTTTTTTTTTTTTTTTTTTTTTTTTGGAAATCAATTTAACTTGCATAAATCACATACAAATGTTAATATCAGGTTTATATTCGACATAAATAAGTTTTATATATGAGTGGAAATCATAGTGACAAATTTTATGAGGATCGCTCCATAATTTACCATAGCTCCCATATAAGCCCACTTTCGGGAATCATCCTAAAGTGCATAAATTTATATTAATGTTAGAATTAACGTAATATTCTGTATTCGTATATTTTATTTTATACAGTAAAAGTATCGATCCACAATTGTACACACGTCTAATATAAGACCCCTCCACGAAATATAAGACCCCTACACAATGGTGTGCATATGGTCAGGCTTGACCAACTATATCTTTCTTGTTTTTATATATTCAATATATTCAAACATTTTTTTTAACTAAAAATTAAATTTTGGAAAAAGTGCATTACTTCTAGAAATATAAATTATATCTTATAATTTGAATATAATTTTAAAAATGAATACCTAATGTTCCTTAAATGTACAAAATAGTTAATAAGTTATATTTTCATTTAATATTATTATATATTTTAATATAATACTTTTTTTTAAGAAATAAAAAAATTTATACATTTTGCTCGCTTCTGGTGGTGAGTGAAATATTATAAAACATTTAATTAAAAATAAATTAAAATCCAACAAAAAAAAATATTGTATTTATAATATATTTTATCAACTTTTAGTCAGTTATAAAATACAACAAATAATTTTTTGTTTAATACAAATTTTAGACAAAATTCTGTTATTAATTAACAATTATCATAACCAAGTGAACAAGTCATTTTATTATAAATTAATTTTTATTTAACAGAAACAAAGATTTGATTGACAATAAAACGTTGTAAAAAAAAACTAAAATAAATAAACAATAAATTTCTTAGTCAAAATGATATTGTGTTTTATCAAATTAGAAAAATTCTTGTTTGGATCTTTGAATTTTATAATCAAATACGACTTTTATTTTTTTTTTTTTTTTTTTCTATGTATACATACATTCATGTATGTATTTTTTTCATTATTATTTATTATATTCTTTGTTAAACATCAACATCATTCATTATCATCGGCATTAATTGTAATATTCATCTTTATTTATTATCTTGACCAAATAAACATTTTTTCAAACCTCAGAAAATTTCCTTTAATAAACAGCATATTACTCATATTATGTTCGTAACTATAAAATATGTGAAATAATGAAGAAAATTTAAAAAAATTCCCTATGAAATTATAATTCTACGTTTTTATAAAATTTTCAAGTAATTATAAAATATAAAGTTAAGTTTTTCTTATATTTAGTTTTTTTTTGTATTCTTTCCATTGTTAAGATAATATTCAAATGTTTTTCACATTATTATTTCATTTCATTTCATTTTATTTTTTTTTTTTTTCATAAAAAAGTTTAAGACTTATGGTACGTTCAAATATTTGACCGAAATGACGTAACTACTATATAAATTATTTCCTAATTTTTCTTTTTTAATGGAAAAATATTTTTTGCTTATAACTAATCATAGCTGACATTTTTGAATTTTATTTGACGTTGATTTCTCTTACAGAACATTTGCAAGATTAAACAATGACAAACAATCTTTTTTTAAAACTAGTGGTCATGCAATTTTGATCAAATATTTACCAAATGTGAACAAAGCTTTAGATATGTTTGTTCAAAAAATGAAATATTATTATGCAATTGTGCCGCAATAAGATGGACAAAAACATATATAAAATATTATAAACAATATGCTTAAAATGATAAATGCAATATTTTCTTTTCAGTCAATTTAAAAAAATTTATCAATGTACATAGAAAAAAATATAAAGTTAACTAAGATAATTGATTTTAACTCAAGTATCAATTATTTTTTTTGATCAAATTAATTAGAATTATGATTGAATGTTTGCCTAAAATCAATTAAAGATTTTATTGGTTAATTTCTTTAATTAATAAAATCCTTACTTCGGTAAAACCGCACGTATCTAAATGTAATTATTTATTGAATTATTAGAAATATTTAAGTAATACAATTAAATGAAACAAAATATTATAACTCCAAATTTGATTGAGAGAAACGAAACTTGGTACGTATATATTTTCATCTTGGCATCACGCTCTGTTGAAGTTACCGATAATCACATATAAATCAAATTTTTGTAACCTTTGATCTCCAGTATCTCATGAAACTCATGTGTGATTATTGGTGACTTATAAAAAGATTTATAAGATATATGTCAAGTTTCGTTTCCCTTCATTAAATTTTGGTGTTATATACTTATTTAACTAGGTTTCACAATAATGTATGTAAGTAAGTAAGTATGTATGTATGTATGTATGTATGTATGTTGCGTATATATAATGCAAAAATCTTTGTAATATAATTCACTATAATGATTATAAAATGTGTGCTCTTATTAATACATTTAAAGTATGTAAGGTTTATACTTTTATTTAATTCCCGAAAACTTCACATAAAAGCGTTCCAATGAAAATCATATTACCCTACCTGAGTGCCCTTGTGACCTAGGACGATATACCAATAAAAATATGACAAATGACTAAACAAATCGTCAAAAACTGTAAATATGTATTGACCTTATATATATACATAAATAATCTTTTATGGAACAGCTTTAAACAAAATGAGATCGTGAAATTGAAAATAAACCCCGGTATTACTGACTGGAACATCTACAATAGCATTGAAAGATTAATAATCTCATGAAATATTTAAAATTCGTACCAAATAATTATATATTAAACATGTCACCAAAGACAGAGGAAATCATGTAAACCTTTCGTAGTACGATTTTTTTAACGATAGTTTGAGCCCAAACAGTTGAAAATGGTTGGTAATTGAATTAGTTATTTTATTTTTATATTTTTTATTCTTTATATTTTTTAAGAGCGGTCGTTTTTTGTCAAAAAATTTTAAACCAATTAGATTATATTACATTAATTAATAATATAATTAAATTGTAATATAAAATTAATTAATCATGTTATTAAAAAAATATTTGAGATAATTTTTTTTTGTGTATCATTTAAGCGTGGAAAATTTCAGTTTTAAAAATAGTTTAGAAAAAAATATTTTTCATGTTTAATTCAAGTATATTTCAAAATTTAAAAAAAAATACGTTTTAAATAATATTTAGCCCAGTTTTAAATTATGAAAACATTTAAAAACTACAATTGTTATATTAGTACCCTTTTGCTGGAAAAAGGCATAGTTTTAAATTTGAAAGTAAATAAAATTCAATCATATTATCACAGCTTTTACTTTAAATTTGATATAGTTATCAAATTAATAAATACCTAATTTCAAAGATTTTTGCTTATTGGGGATATACTCGAAATAAAATAGCTACATATAAAGATTACATTTCAAATTCAAATAGACAGATGTATGATATAAAGCAATCAGTCAGTCAGTCAGTTAATTTATAAAGCTTATTGTTAAAAGAACATAAAACAATTATAACTTTAAGAGATTTATGTGAGTAATTTTGATAAAGTATATTTGATGAATATTTAATATGCTATAAGAAGAAGAAGTTGAAATGCTCTTCATATTTAGTTATATAAAACAATCATTTGAAAAGGATATGTAGAAATCTGTAATTAGCTAACATTTAACAATGAAAGAAGGAAATTATTTATTAACTTTTATAGGCTTATTTAGTATAATACTTCATTAATAAAAACCTGACATTAGTAATAGAGACTTCTTTTTTTTAACTTATATATATGGGCCATTATCAAAAATTTTTGATTTTAGTTCTTTTTTTCTTTTTGATGATGTGCCATCATTCATTTGTATAAATATAAAAATCTATCTGTATGAATAAAAAGTGAGTCGAATGCATGCAGAATCAGTTCGTTTTAAAACTACTGAGTAATTCAAATAAAATTTATGACATTTTCAATATTTTAAAATTTTAAAAATTTTCTTATATTTTTTTAGGCTAAAAATCGTGATTTTTAAAAATTTTGCGAAAATTGGGGTTCGAATTCAGTTACTTCTCCATATATTATACAAAAATATAATTTATTAGAATTTATTGTGATCTTTTTTTAATCCAAGTAATTTTTTTTTTTTTTTTTTTTTTGTTCATAAAATTTTTAAATTTCGATATTTTTTGATGCGCCTCCACATTTCTGTTAGGTATTACAAACATCTACTAATTATGCCAAATATGGTCAATTTCATACTGTCCATGTGAAGTACATTAGTAAAATGTGTTTTGACAAAAGCGACAAGTTTTTAACTGTCATAGATATTTAACTTAAATGTAGGGTGCCGATCTATTATATTTATCGCTGCTCTTATATCTATATATCCAAAATTTGTACAAATTGCAATTTGCTATATAAAAATACAAAAACAGTGCAATTTTTGTGTAATTTTCAAAAAGTCCATAAAAATTTTTTATTAAGTTTATTTTTAATGCTCCTTCGATTTTATTACGTAAAATGACAAAAAACTAAGTTCATGCTATTCCATTAGAAACTGTGAATATGCCTCGTGAAAAAAAGTGACTTTTTCAAAAATTTTCGCTCCAGTTCTCCAAACTTTGATATAGCTCAAAATAAGCAGGTATCAATCCCCGTTTAAAAGTTTGTATTCCTTTGAGGGGTGCACAGACCTCGACCAAAAACCAAAAAATTTTAAGAATTAAACAATTTTAGCATCAAAATTTTACTACCCTGTATGTAACCGTTAAAAGTCTGCCTGACAACAAAGAAGATATAGAATATAACCACAAAGTCCGGTAAGTTTATATAAGATCGAATGAAATCAAAAACTATAAACGCGCGAACAAAAAGTGTAGAAGAATGCGAAAAAGTTAAGCAATTTTTAGCCCCTTTTCTAAGTTTTTGAACTTTGAACAACAATCATGATTATAAAATGAAAAATATGATGCTAAAATTTTGCACTCTATTAGTTTCAAGCCTTGTAAATTTAGATTTGCAACCCCTTTGTTTTAGATAGTTTTACCACAATACTTATTAAATATTTAAGTCAGTTTCAGGCAGGTTAAAAATTTTTGATAATGCCCCATATAAGTTTTTAGGTTATGTATATAATTATAACGAAAACACATCAAACTATAAACAGGGCTTTTGTATTAATATTTATAAATATTATTTGATAGCAACCACATTTAACTGCCATTAATTTGAAGATATTATTGCACGTTTATTCAATAAGATATAACTTTTTCTCTATTTTTCTTTATGAACTTTTATTATGTTTGAGGTAAACCAGTTTAATTTTATTAATAAATCCTATTAATTATTCCGCTCTATTGAACAATTGTGATGAATTATATAATTAAACATAATCTTGTAATTATTTTAAGAATATTTTTATGTTAATTGCTTATAAATATATACATGCAGAGAAAAATATATTTTTAGTGACCATAATCTAAGAGCAACATATTATGATTAGAACATATGGTCACACTTAAAAATATATATGATTATAAGTAATAATTTCTATGATTTCATTTTATCATATTGTGTGCGATTTTATGGTTCGCTTTTTCATGTTATGGTTCAAGTTTTTCATATTATTATACCATCTTATTACATTGTTATCCCATTATAACAGATTATGATTTCATTTTATTATATTATTATTCCATCTTATCATTTTATTATCCCATCTTATAATATGATCCCATTTTATCATATTATTATTCCATTTTATCATATTATTTTTCCATCTTACCATATATTAAAATGAAACACATTATTTCGAATTTATTATTTTTATAAATTATTTATTGAGTCCATTACATTTGCTTCAAAATAATATACAAAAGTGTTTATTAATCATACAACATTTTTTACATATTCTTTGTTTATTAATTAATTTTATAAATTTGTACATATGTTGTGTAAGAACAGGCTATTTTTTTATTAACTAAATCCTTTAATAGTAGCTAATCAATATCAGATATTGCTTAAATCACACCAAATGTGACAAAACCTTGTCTATTTATATTAATTCATGTATAAACTAAATGAGAATTATAATGAAGGTGGAATCAAACGTTAAGAACAAAATATATTCAAAAAGTTATGAACTTTTCAGCCATATTTGTAAACGGCATATTTATTTGTAATATTTTATTGTTATGGGCATAATAATATTAATATGGTTTGAAAACAATACAGTTTAAGAGTAAGAACAAAAAAGATAGATAATATTTAATGGTTGTAGAAATAATAATATTTTGTATATTAGTAAAATTTTTGTACTCAACTATATTAAAATTTTGATTGAATGTAAACATTTAATGATAAAACTGAAACAAAAACATTGTTATCATGAACGCAATATTATTAAAATTAATGAAAATTAACAATAAAAACATAATATTGTTGTATGACAATGCCGTAACCATTTTTCTGCGTGTACTCACTAATTTGCTTTTAAAGAAAAATATATATAAAATGCTGAAAATAGTACTAAATATCCTTTCAGAAAAAAAAAACGATTTAAAAATACTCTTAAATTGGATCTCTTCCTCGGAAACAAAACTTTTTCAATATATTTTATTTGCTTGTGTTCGAAAAGCAATAAAATCAGAGGTTTCATGGATGAAATATAACTTAAAAATGTAGTGCAATAATGGGGAACAATTAGCAGTTATAATTTTCACAAAAAAAAATTAAAAATACACGTAAAAAGTTCTACATTACTCCTTATTTTTTGACTGAATAACAACTATTTATTTTTGTTCGAACTGTCATGACCACTTACAAATGTACTTATAAAAAGTTAAAAATAACTAGTTATTAATCAGCTACCAAAAAGGTGAACTTCCAGTAGTTGTGTATTTTTCTACTTTTCGGATGGACAGAATTTAGTTTGCCTTAAATAATGATATAAATAAGTAGTTACTGAAGTCATTACCAGCAAGTACTAATTCGGTTTTTCAAAATAAAGACATTAGTAATAACCACTACTTACTATGTAACGTGTGTAATAAGAACTAACAATTACTCAAATTAAAAAAGTTTTTGCTGGATTAGTCCGCTGTCTTACTCGTTACACCACAATCAACTTGTTTTTTATTTGCTAGAGACATACATTAGTATAATTTATTTAAAAATATTTGCTCAATTGTGATTTTAACTCTGAGTTTTATGTAATGAGACAACTGAGCTAAGCAAAAACCAAATTCTTTTCATGTCCACTTAAAAGTAGTTATTTAAGTGCTAATTATTACTAAGTATTGTTGGGAGTGGCGATTAAGGCTACAATGTAATGCATACAGTAAGCTGTTGCTTTTAAAATTGAAAGTGAAGTTTTTGCTGGGCTCAGCTTTATCTAATAAGTCAATCTTTTTGGTAAAATCTGTAAGATTTTTTATCAAAATCGTCAAAATTAAAACCCATATTTTAGATACATTTTATTACTAAAAATACAGTTATACAAAAATTATAGTTATATATATTTGTTATAGTTATTCATAGTCCAGTAAGATTTGACGATAAAATGACTAAATCTCAGAATTTTATGTCGGTCCGTATTAAGGAAATGTAAATTTTGTAATGAAATTACAGCGAAAAGTTACAATCGGAAATTGAAAAGAACTTAGATCACTTAGACAAGCTGCCCAAATTTGTATTCAAATTTGTAGTAGTACACAAATCAACAAAAGAGTATAAAAGAATATACTTATATTAGCTTTAAAGACTATTGTTTTCTTTCTTTTTTCCTGTTTTTAATAGTCAGCCAACATAGTTTGGTTTAATTTGGCTTGATATCGCCTTATATAGTGGAGAAATCGAACTCCACCCTGACGATCATTGGTGTCATATTTTTAATCTTAGTGCGGGTACGTATTACCAAAGATATGTAGATATGTTTTTCATCTTATGATAAGCTTTCAACAGCAATTTACCATATACCCAGATTTATATTTTCCTTAAAAGTTTTCTGTGAGTGCGAATATTTTTCCACATCTTTAAATGTTAAAATGATTGACAGATTATTTATTAACTGTTTGATATTTGGTTCTACGAATGTTGTCTCCTTGATATTGGCAGAGATAAGGAATGTTACAGCCTTCCAAAATGATTATTGCTTTTGAGATTTGCTACCATATGACGGTTGTTCTAAACAAACATGGTCCCACAGGGCCTATCCTTTATCCTCTTTTATATATTTTTTTAAACCCACCATTAAAAAAGATGGAGGTATATTAGGTTTGTAGTTTCGTGTACAACATTTCGAAATAATCATCAATGGAAGACCTCATGATGTATATACATATATTCTCATGATATTCTAAGACGATCTCGCTGTGTCTGTCTGTCTCACAGTGTGCAATCCAAAAAATTAAACGGAGACCAGCGGAATTCTGTTATATAAAAATCTTTCAAATCGGATCAAGTATAACGAATTCACACCCAAGGTGTTCAACTTTGGGGCTCTGTGGACGCGCCCCCGGTAGGTCTATATGGTCCAAACTCAAAACTTAAAATCGCCTGCACCTCTACTATCACTATGTGATTTAAATCAGAACAGCCGTTCCGAATCTGCATAATTATTTCCATTTCATTTTTTGGATCGCACATTGTGTGTCCGTTGAAATATGAATGGGGCTCGGGCGGATCCACCTAGGGAAACAAAATTTGGCTCAAATATTTCTCTTTTACAAGGTTTGTTTGATATTGAAAATGAAAAAATCGGTTAGTAAACAAAAAAAGTTATGGGCCACATACTAGACACACAGGGTGTCCGTTGTAACTGCAATTCATACTTTTCCGCCGCTATCTCCTTAACAAATACATGTAGTTTGACGAAATTTTTTATGCAAAGTTTAACAATCACAATAAACTAGGAAAACAAAAATGATCGTGATCCGCCCTCTTTACCGAACACCAACCATATAATGTGAAATTTTAAATTAGGGTACCACAAAATGTTAAGATAGTGGCTATAATAGATTCGGCCAAGCCGAATACAACATTCTTAATTGTTTTTTAAGAATACAATTTTTTTCTTTTGCTTTGCTCTAAACAGCTTATTTGGACCTAATTGGTGCTACATTTTTTATAGCACTATTGCTCCTCTATAATACATAATTAATATATTTGCTCTAACTCTTGCCTAAAATATTGTATAACCTAAAAACCCTTTTGGGAAGCATATTTGCTTTGGTCAATAATGGATCAAATTTGAGATGTGATTGAGTTTTTCTGGTGGTTTTTATTAATGTTGAAACTGAAAAAAATCATAAACTCTAAAACACCCCAAGACGACTTTCAGGAGTAGGGTATCCAATTGATTAACCATAATTCGGTTATCCGATTAATTTAATAAACCGAATAATTTGTTTCGAATAACTGATTAACCAAAATTTAGTGTTCTGGAGTTAAAAATTTCGATTTTTTTTTATTTTTATTTTTAAGCTACATTTATATTAACTTCATCTCTTTTTTTATATGTTATATAACAGAGAAATAAATACTATAAATATAATTTTTAGGGATGTGCTTTTTTATTACTCTCTAAGTATAAATAAGTGTACATTTTCTTGTGCTTAAGAAGTAACTAGGGTTTAAGGTTTCCCGCAATATTTCTTTTCCCGGGAAACGGTAACAAAAAAACAATTTCGCGGGAATTTTTGAAAACTTTAGTTATAAGAAAAAGGCCATGATTTCTTATAAAAAATATTATTATTAATAATATTAAAAAAAAGAAAACGTACTGAATTAAGGAAAATTAAATAACGTAAAAGCATAAAGCTATTTATAATATGGAAAAACTAAATATTTTATACAACAATTGTTTCTCCGATTTTTACGTCATTGTGCTTTTGATGATGGAACTTTTTAAAAATACACCCTAATATATTGGATAAATTTCATTATAAATAGCTTGCCATTTATTTCTACTTTATTTCTCTAATTTTCTTTTTTCTACTTAACTAATTTTTACTAAATTAAACATAAATCTAGAAAATACTAAGAATTAGTTCGCAACAACGTTTTTTGGATCAATTATAGTGTTCAAAAATAATCTCATGTACGTATGAATACAACATAAGTTTAGTTTTTTTTTTTTTTATAAGTATTTTAAAGTTATGACATTTATATGTAACATTTTCAGATCCATTGCTTTAATAAGAGATGCTATTTCAAAAGAAAATGTTATGTTAGAATGACAAATCTCCCAACCAAGTAAGTTTTTTATAATAGTGAGTATTTTCGAAGTTCAACTTATTTAATATTCATTTCTACAAATCTATCATAGCTGTTACTTATGTATAAAATAAAAAATGAAAATACTTTTAATTTTATTTCGATTTTTTAGTTCTAATTTGAAATATGTTAATCAATTTATTAATTTAAAAAAACATTAAGGATTTTTATTTATACTAAATCAAATGAATTTTTATATAATTTTGTATCTTTTATTTAATCAAAAGTGAAACATAAATTTTTTACAAAAAGATAACCAATTTTTTTTTTTTATATTTGAAAATCCAACCAAAGTATATCAAGTAATTCGACACTTTGGCAGGAGTACCTAACTCTAAGAGTGTGTTAGTGAAAAAGTACCTAACTCTAAGTAACAAAAATTTTATTGTGTTGATGCTTTTTTATTTTCTCCATTCACACAGAGTTCTAAAAAAATGTTTTAAATTTCAATTTGTTTGAATTTTCAATACTAAATATTTAGTATTGAAACGGAGTTTAATTTCTAAAACAAATTTTCAAAAATGAATAAAAAATATTTTATGTTTTGTGCAAATTGGACCCATTTTCAAAATAAAAGTATGCCATTTGTGTTCCAAAAAATTATAAAATAATGTATGATTGTGTAAAAAAATTTAAAAATCCTTAATTATTCAAATATTTTTAGGTAAAAATTTCTGTGTTTTTTCTTTGTATTAGCTCTCTCACAATTCACATGGCACCCGTATATAAGAGAGAAAAATATAACCAAAAGAGAGTCCTGAATAATATTCATAAGTTTTTTTTTAATACAAAAGAGTTCAACAAATTCTTAGGATTTTGATGTGAATGGAATCTCGTTTGGTAATATGAATTCAAAAATCTAAAGATTTAAAGTAAAAGTGATTTAATTCGAAGGTTTGGTGAAAAGATTCAATATCAATCGTTCTTGTACCAAAGCACTCACATATATTAAATTTTAATAAGTTAATTTATAAATTGTGTACAAAATTTTAGTCCAATTGAAAAAACATCGGGATAAAACAATTTTATTGCAGTGATGCCCTCTTTAAATTTATATTATTATTATTTTGACAGTTAACTAAACTAAACAAGTTACATTTTTTATTCGCTACAGCACAATGTTGGGGAGCCCCCTAAAATATACCAATCGACTCGGAATCTCCTTAGCTGGTCGAAATATATCAAATACATATAAGCGTATTTCTTCTAAATTATGCACAAATAAAATATTTTTAATCCTAAAATATTCTATAAAAAAATTGTATGAACCTACATTTAGTTGGCATTTAGTTTCAATTAATTATAGCTTTTAAAATTAATTATAGCTCCGAAAATCAGTTAAAAGTACTTAAATCCCACATAAATGTTCGTATGTTAATAAAATTTAGCTTAAACAAGATTAACCATAGCACCCATATAACGCTCTCTCTCAAGCATATATTACTTTAGTGTAGAATATCATATAGTCGGTCTTCACCGAATATACATTTCTTTTTTAATAGTAATTTATTTTTTAATTACAAGTATTTAGGTTGTTTGTTATATCGTTAAAACTTTCTCACAAAAATCTGCCAATCAATTTCACTTTTTGGTTTGATTATTTGATTAAAATTGTTTTCTTCATTTGTCAGCTAAAATTCGAATGAGAAGTTATAGGAACCTTTACTTTTTAAATGTGTGATGAATTTTTAGCACACCCTCTTTTAATAGCTTTTTATTGTTGGCAAGTTTAGCAGAGTAAATAGCATTTTTAAAACTAATAAAAATAAAAATTTGATTTAACAATAAAATTATAATAATACCCAAATTGGAAAAAAGTCATCATCTCTACATTGGAAAATAAAATAACCAATTTTGGTTAAAAATAACCAAAACGGCAACACTGATCGTGAACACGAATTTCTTCTCGCTGAATAAATATCAAAAAAGGGAACATCCTGCAAGCCTATATATTTTTATAATTTTTCTTTAATTTTTTGAAATTTCTTTTTGTTATCTGCATCCGGATTTACACCACTTTTTTTCAATGCTAAAAAGTCAATTTTAAACAAAATAAGTTGACTATTATTTTTAATTTCTTACCATAAAATATTTTTGAAACTAAATTTTACAATTTCGTTCTAAATTTTAAAAAAAGCTTTTTGTTTTTTATTACTTTTAAAGCTTATGAATATATTGTTACTATAATTATTATTATTATTATTTTTTTTTTTTTTTTTTTTTTTTTTGTTATTTGCATTCATTGAAAAATATTTTAAAATTTTTAATTTATGAGTTAGAACAGTTTTTTTTTTAATTTAAAAAAAAAAATAAAAAATAAACCCTACAAGCAAAATAATACCAAAGTGATTCGAATTCGTGTTGCTTAGGAGAAAAATTTTATTGCCGCAATAATCACCCAGCAAAAAATTTGCTTTCCTGATAAACTAGCAAGTAAATTGGAAACAAAAATAAACTCCTTGCTTTTTGACTGAATAACTAGTTATTTTTGTTCGAGTTGTCCACAAATTCATGTAGTTATTTTTAGACTCTAGTGATACTCAAAAATATGTACCTAAACGAAAATAAAAATATAACAAAAAAACAAAAAAATTTTGCCGTCAGTGAGATTTGAACTTTATTAACCATTCGTTTTTAAAGACTACCGTCTTACTCAGTACACCATCTCGCACTTAATTTTCTAATATTTTTTTATAAAAAACTAACAGCATCAGAATAGGGTTGAACCAACAACCTTCTGGTTGCTAATCCAGCGCTCTAGCCAACTCATCCACGTGATTGCAATATTATCGTACTATTATAATACTGAGTACTTATTTATGTAATACAGAGTAGGCAAATAATAATGTAGGCAAATAATAATGACAACTCATTACTGAGAAACTACTTTAATAAGTAGTTGCCATTACCGAAAACCAAAAAGTTTTTGCTGGGCATAGATTGTGTACCACAGGCGATATAACGAAGCGATAAGAAATCAATACGCCTGGAAGAAAAATAGGCAATATTGCTAGATAATCATCTAGGTAAAAAAAAAGAAAATACCGCCACATAATCCTCTGGAGGATGTAAGAAATACATAGAAAAAATATCAAAATACTTGTAAATATAATAAAGAAAACTTTTACATCTCGTAAAGCATGCATGTACATAAATCTTAACATTATAAAACAAGGAAACTAAAAAGCTCTCATAAAATATCCAATATATATTATATATTTGCTAAAGACAAACAAATTTCTTCGATATTTTTTTCATTTTTGTACAACTTTTCGAAAACTGGAAAAATTGCGACTGAAAAATAAAACTATTGCATTAATTTCTTCCAGTTGCTCTCAATGGGATATCATCAATTTATTGTGGAGGTGATAATAACCTTTCTGAAAAAAGGCGATATTTTAAAGATAAAAACAAAGATATTGTGTAAATTTCTTCTAGGAAGATATTTTCCAAATGTTTTTAGGGAAATTGATTTAAAAAAAATAAAATAAAATTTAAATTTCTTTTTTGGTTGGTCTGATAGTTTTGAATAAACTAAATTCAAATTTATATTAGTAATAAAAATTTTAATTTTCATCGACAAAATGTTCTTAAAAATGCCAATACTAATTTTTACATTTATGAAAAAAAGTCATTCTCATACGGGAAAAGTTAAAAATACATTATGTTACTAAATAACTCTTTCAATATCTTAAATACTAAATGTATGGCCTGATTTTGTTAAACGAAAAAAAAAATCATTTCAACAATTTGTATTGAAAAGATCAAATAAATTTGATTTTTTTTTTTTGTTGTTTTCAACATAAAATTTCGAAACGAATTTTCGTTTTGTTTTACAAAATCAGGTTTTGTTTTACAAAATTACAAAGACTATTGGGTTAATCGAATAATTTGAAATTTATCGGATATTAACCGATCAACTTTTAACCTCGAATAATTATTTGTCAAATTAACCGATTAATATGTATACCCGAATTATTGGATACTCTGTTGTGAATATTTAAACGAACTACAGACCACAATGACTTAATATTGGCTGAGTATCATGATTGGCATACTGAAAAAAATGAGCTGAATGTGTTTTATAGGACAGAAATCCTTCTTTGGTAACTTTCTGATATGATAGTGAAGGGCCAGATTTTTGGTTGAGTCAGAATTTCCTCGCCCACGTGGACTAGTAGTCAAAGCCAGGAAGACGAAGTAGTTTAGAATGTTCACATAAGCTATTTATTGTCAATTGCGTTTTTAGATTCCACTAATATATATTTGGGTAATGTTAGGATCAATTAAATTCGATCAATTAGCAAAACTTTAACAAATACTAAAAAGAACTTCCTTCCCTATTTTGCAAAATATTTTTATCTAATTACTTTCTTCATATTTCTTTCTAAATATACATTTAAAATATATTGATTTAAACTATATTAAAGTAACATAAAAAAAGGATAACATATAAATGTCATAAACCATTTACGTTTTGCATGTCAAACACATATCCTAGCTCTTTGTCCTGCGTGATAATTGGTTACGCATCATTTAGTTTGAATAAAATCTACTTATTTTCCGCTTCCTTGAGGAAGACACAAAATACTTAATAATTTTATTTCAAAATTACTCTTGTGTAAGTGGACTTATCTATTGTTTGAATGATATAACGTCATGCTTCAGTCAACACCACCACCATTTGGTTACAGATATTTGAATTTTAAGTTTTTCCCAACAAAATAAAAATAAGATAAATGATCCGTCGTAAAATTATGAATTATTTTAATTTATTAACATATAAAATCTCGAAGAAAATTTAATTTAATAGTCTTAGCATAAGTATGCTTAATGATTTTTGTCTGTTTGGTCAATAAAAGAAATGTTATAGTGTAAAATTGTCAACTGGAGACTCTTTCGACATGGTTATACAGCATTTCAGATTTTCATTTGTACAATTTCTATATTGATTTTATTTATATTATTTTTAGTTGAATGATATTAAAGTCTTGTAAAAACATAACATTCCAAAACTTCAGCTTTGAATTTATATGTACGCATATGTATGTATGTATGTATGTATGTATATATATATATGTATGTATATATATATATATATATATATATATATATGTATGTATGTATGTATGTATATATATATATATATATATATATATATATATATACATATATATATATATATATATATGTATGTATATATTCATATGCAATTACATATTAGTATGCTGTTTATAATAATGTATAGCATTACTATATTCATTGTATTTCAAATGACTATGCAGTATTTTGGGGACATCTATATAACTTTTTCATTGGAATACAATTTTTTATAGTCAAACGGACTAACAACCTTCAAATGTTCTCCCAATGTATTAAATAAATAAACAAAAAAAATATATACAACACAGCAATATAAATAAAAAATAACAAACTGAGACAGACACAAGTGTACGAATACTTCCATACTTCCACCAGCTCACACCCAGAGTTCTAAAAAGGTTTGTTTTTCTTTACAGGAAATTGATTTTCGAAACTAAATAAACTTATCAAAAGCCCAGTCAAGAAAATTGCTCACATCATGTTAGGAAATGAATGGAAAAAATATTAATTTGGGATAGTGGAAAAAGGAACTAGTTCTCCAGGTAAACCCTTATACATATATAAAATGAATGAGGTTGCACACATATTGCAGAGTATCTTGAGAATAATTTGTCTGAATTGTTTTAATAAAATACCGAAATGTCGAGAACTAGAGTCAATATATATTTAAAACTTCATGATCACCTGTATCTAAATTGATTGAAAAATCCCGTCGCAGAAAAAAATATTAATTTTTTGTCGTTGTGTAATCTATGGTAGCAACGTTTTCGAACTTCTGAAGAAACAGTAGGCCATTTGTTTTTAAGTGCTTCGCCCAGGTGCAACTTTTGTCTAATATGACTATCTTTAAAACAACAATAGTAACGAGTGCTATCTCCTTTCGGATTCATGCGCATAGATCCATATTTCGCCATATATAACAATGGACACTTTTCATCACTTTCTTGCACCAATAAACATGAGTCTTTTACGAACAACTACACATTGCAACAAGAAAAGAATTCTAACGCACAGTGAAAACGTACCAGTAGTCTAGCACAACTCCCAAATGCCACTCCTTGTTTTGTCATTATACTTTTTAATTTTGCTTAACTTGACCTTATGTTTAAACTGAAGTTTGAGACATTCTTGAAGGAAGTACCAAATCCATGTCACGCTCAAAACTCACTCTATTTTTGAAGACAGCGGTAAAAAAATTTTCAAAGTACAAGAAATGTACAGACATTCAGATTAAATTTTATAATATGTAGTATTTTCTGGTTCTTGTGGGTGTGTCAAATAGCAAAGTTGCCTAAATAAAGTAGCAAAATTATTTTTTACTGAAAATGGGATAAAAACTGGGTGTGGCATTTCTATTAATATCATATCTTATAATTCCTTTTGAAAGATACACGATGGATATATATATATATATATATATATATATATATATATATATGTATATATGGATTGTATTACAAAATTATATTTGTCCCGAAAATTGTTTCTAATACAACTCATTACTCATTGTCCCACTGTACCGAAAAATATAATCCAGATATTCGATAAAGTTAATCTTGTCTTTGAATATAAAAGACATCTAGATTAAAATATTTCTTTCTTTTCTTTTCTTGTAATTTCAGACTAAATTTTGTGCAAAATATATAAAATGAATTTATCTTCTACACAAGAAAATATTTATAGCCTTCACTCACTTCTATAAATTACTCAAAGATCTAACAGCATTCTATAGAGACTAGTCGACAAATCAAAATCAAATAACTGTTCGATTAAATTAAAATCTCTAATTTCAAGTAAAAATTTATTCGCGTAATTTATGCCGATTGGTCGAGTAAAAAAATATTTGAAAAATTTGGCTTTTAAAGTGGTTTTTAAGATGTTTCAATTTAAAATCTAAAGGCTCTATTATGCCTCCAAGGACAGAATTTGGAATATTAAAAAAAAATTATTCAGTAAAAAGTTCTGAAAATGTATCTGAAATACAATGAGTAATTGACATTATAGGACGTTTCTTATTTTGAATTTCGAAGAGATAAAAAAAGATTCACCCTCTTATATTAAATTTTTCGTAACTAAAGAATTGGAAAATTTTGAACTTGATTTGTAGTTCTACTTACACTAGAGTGTGACAATTTGTATGTATTAAAAAAATCACCAAGTGGTTATCAAAATCGAAATAAGATAAAAAAGAACAACGTATAAGCAAATATATTCAAAAATTGGAATGCTTTTTATGTTAAGTTCTGTTATCTGTCCGTTCATTAAAATTAAAATAAACAATTTTACGATGTTTCCAATATATCAAATTTTAATTATTACCAAATTATTTTATAGCTAAATGCAAATTAAAAATTTAATTGCTAAAAGCGAAAAGGAAAAAAAATTAAGACACTTTTTATATCAGAATTACTTATTTTTAAGGTCTTGTTTGCTGTCCATCCTAATTGTTGCGTTTCGACTTTCAGCCGTGACTGCCATTACACTATAGCGATTTTTTCAATAGTTCGACGTGAAGCGCTAGTCAGCAGTTGCGCAAATCGCTCAGTTCCTTGAATGTGTGGAGGAATTTGTGGATCCGAAAGCGGTGGATCGTCAAATTCTATGTATTCGAGAAAATGGTCACTGGATCTGTTTACACTGAATGACGATTCCGATAAAATTATATCACTATCTAAGTTTATCATGTCAACATAATTAGTACAGTTAAAATTTATAGTGATCTTTTTGTAAGCTCTTAATTTTGTTCGGTTGTAAAGTTTTTCATGGTAATAAAAATTTTTTTAAAGCCCTCTCGCACACTTCCTTTCTGTCGTCAAAAAGCACATTTTTGAATGAGCAAATTATCCGTTATTTTGAACAACATTATTGCAATTTAGGGCAGATTTTCTGGCAAATATTGCGTTCAACAAATAAATTAACATAAGAGTGCGCTGTCATATAAAACCGAGTCGTAATACTTTATATTAAAGCTTTCATAACGAGCATTGCTAGAATTATTAAATTTTCTGATGGTGAATTTGTAGTTACATACAATCGCAGAAGTCTACTAACTTTGGCTAATCAACGAGAATGAACGATAGGCCCAAGTTATATGTTGCCTAACCCATCTGGACAGTAACCGTTATGAATCACATTAGCTATCCAATACAAGTACTTAACTCCCGTTGAAAGATTTTCCCTGTTCTAACGATAAGGCGGGGTGCATATTCCTCAGCAAAATACGTTCAAAGTCGGGTGCAACCTATAAGAAGAATAAGGTACCTTCTTCCTCATAATGGCAATATTCAACTTGTTCCAAATTTGAATCAATTTATCCGCTATCTGTGAAGTAAATGATGCGTATGAAAACATTTTATTTTCATTTTTAGACCCATCACTGAGAAAAAAAATTGTAAAACATCGCGGCAAATGGGTTAGTGTAAATCACTTGGCAAACCAAAAGCACTAAAATTCGAATCTGGCAGCAAATTTCATTCTATATAACTTGATAATGTAATAGCATTAGCAGAAGAAGGACCAATTGATATATCACACTCCATAGTTAATTCAATTACAGATAGCAAAAGAAACTTAAATGTGAATATTAATCAAATGCACTCTCTTTTGATTTGCTTTCTCTGAGAAGTTGATCATAGCAAACAAACAAAATGAAAAAAAATAAAATTCAAATTGAATAAAAAAATCGATTGTACGTGTAACAGAAGATGTGTTGCTTTTTTATTAGGCGTTTTTTAAATAGTTTTTCTTAATCTTATTTTTTCTGCATTTCAAACGAGAGATTTTTAAAACTCTTTTTAAATACAAAAATTTTATAAACATCTAAATTATTTTTAAAGCTTTTTTAAAATTAACCTAAACATCAAAATTGTTTAGTTATCTAAACAGCTTTCGAAAGCTTAGGAAATTTCTTTTCGAACAAGCTCAAACATAATCACTTTTGTGAACTTTCTTAGAAGACTTAATAAAATTTTAGCATATTTTAACAAAATATAAAATACGAAAAGAAAAGTTTCTCATTAAAAACGAAAAGCACGATTTTGATTTTAGACCCATGGTTTCTTGACAAGAATTCGGCGTAGATTAAAATTTGATCGAGAAAAAAATTTACCCACAAAAACATACTCATAAAAAAGTCACTAATCACCAAATATTAGTAAATAATTCATTCAATTAAAAACTTTTTCAAATTTGACCTCTCACCGAAATGATTACATCAATTATCAAAAATTGTAAAAAATGAAAAGCAGAAAAATTTTCAGTTAAAAAATTTATCAAATCAATCAAGTAGATGATTGAATAAATTAAAAATTTAACTAAGAAATAAAATTTTACTTAAATTTTATTTTTATTTTATATTTACTTAAATATATTTAAGTATAATAGCTCAGCCGATATGTGAAATAGGAAGTTGATATACTAATGGATGTTATGAACACATACATAGAAATTTAGGATGTCTTTCTCTGCATCTAAACTAGATCCAGTGGAGAATGAAATATGAGAACTGCGGTAGTCATTAGACTAACTAACAGTCGGACGTAGGGGGTTTCGCCCCTCATATATATTGACTCAATATCAAATAGTAGGTTCATTATAAACTCCTTTTTTTAAGTTGTTTATAAAATTCTATAGTTATTACAAAATCCAGAATGACCATACAAAAACTAAGCCCGTATATGATCATGAAAAAAAGAATTATTTGTTTCTTAAATGATTCCGGTGCCCTCTAAGAATGCTTCGTCAATTGGAATTGGTTAGCTTGGTCTCTAAACTTTTCCTCTACTTATATCCTAATGACCAACAAATTTTCTAGGACCCCAAAGCCTAATACCTAACTACTAACCTTTTAAAGAAAAATCAAGCTATTTAAGTCATCATTTTGAGGTAATTAAATAATTCAATTATTGTAAATATATAAATATTTCCTTATAAGGATTACAAAAATCATATAATACGGCTTTTGTTTCTATTATTGGAAAATGTAACAGATGATTAAATAAGGTAACTTTTACGAATATAATTAATCTTTCTTCTTACAGTATAATTCCAATTTATTCGGAGTATTGATAAGGCAAACATTTTTCTTTTATATACTTGGGGAGGAGGAGGGAGGTGGGGGGATGTGGGTTTGTTTTATTGTCTTTATAAAAAAAAGTATTTAAAAATTAAATAAGCAAATAATAAAAACAAATTAACAATTTTGTACCAAATGAAAATACATTGGAGAATAAAATAAATAAAGAAAATGTTAATGAAGTTAGAAAAAAAAATAAAACTAATAAAATAAAAAAAATAATTACAATGTTAATAACAAAAAATGATAAATGGAAAAAATATTACAAAAGTATTAAATATAATAAAAATGTAGGTTTATAAAAAAAATTTATATGACTGAACTCACCCATGATGTTTCGAAGTTCGGGAAGGCCTCCGGATCTCAATTTTTGAAGTTGCTGAAATTTTATTTATTTTTTTTTAACTCACAATACTTTACAATTTAAGTTTGCAAAACATTAATTTTATCATTATATATATATATATATATATATATATATATATATATATATTAATATATATATATAAATTTTATATATATATATAATTTAATCCCCCATTTTCCTCATTGCCATATAAAAGTTAATATATATATATATATATATATATATATATTATATTATATTATATATTAACTTTTATATGGCAATGAGGAAAATGGGGGATTAAATTCAGGTTACAGTAAGTTTGATTTAGAGGTACGGAGTATAATAATATGTATAAAATAAATGTAGTTGGATACATATACATTTAGGTAAATAGGTATAATTAGATTTTTCTATGGCCTATTGAATTTATATGAGTTTTTTTATGGTATTTTAGTATTTATTGTTTTTCTTTAAGTATACTGTTATTTTATTTTATTATTATTATTTTTTGGGGGGGGGGTGGCTTCTTACTGGTTATTTCGAAACAACTTGGTTGAAATTTTTAGGAACAGGATGAAGAATTTAATAAGCTAGAGATGTACAAAGATTTGTGGACTGACGTTAATGATGATGGACAACAATTTGACTACTTATGCCCATAAAAAAAAAAAAATTTGGAAGAATGCGGAGCGAAGGCAATTCCTTCAGTTTTTGGCAATATTTAACTATTTTTTTTTTGAACTTGGTTTTTCTTTCTATTTAAATTACGTTTAAATTTTTCCCGAAGGAATTTTTTATAATATCATGACTTGAAATTTTAATTGGAAATTTATGTTTTATTATTATTATTTATTTTTTTATTTCTTATAATGTCGGTTTATTTTTAATTTTTTAATACTTTAATCACGTGTTTAATTGTGTTTTTCCATCTATTTGATTTAATGAACTTTTGGGTTTACTCTACTCCTTTAAGGATTTTTTTTTAATTTTAATGATTCTAATTGAAAGTGCATGTTTTTTTATTATTATCTATTTTTTATTTCTTATAATGTGGATTTATTTTTACATTTTTAATACTTTAATCACGTGTTTAATTTTTTTTTTCAAGATTTGATTTAATGAACTTTAGGGTTTACTGTACGCCTTTTAGGATTTTTTTCTATAAAATCGTAAAATGTTTTGTTTTTCTTTTTTTAAATGACTTAGTTTTGCAGGTTTTTCTCTGTATTTTGTGTTTCTGAAATAACTTTTGTTCTTCTTTATTATATATATATATATATATATATATATATATATATATATATATATATATATATATATATATTATATATATTTTATATATATATATATATAAATCAAAAGTTATAAGCTTTCTTTCCATGTACTTTTCTGATTAATGGCAGCGAATATTTCCACCAACTTAATCCTCGTAACCACGCCACTCGCCATCCTTTAAACATTCTTTTCTTTTTCCGTGAATTAAAGGACTTTGCAAAAATCATACAATAGTACCGTTAGGATTTATAAAAAAAATTAAAGAGGAACAAGTAAAATTCTTATAATAAGATCGTCCAGAGTTATCACACAAGAAAAAAAACTTAACGAAAGAAAATGTACAAAAGAAATAATGAGGAGTGCGAAGCAGTGTTGTCAAATATATTTAGGTATTTAAATAAAAATACACTGAAAAATATATTTCCTAGATATCCAAATTAGTTAATTGGGATATAAAAATTAATAACAAAATTACATGAATTTATTACATATCGAGTATATGGGATGTTTGTTCTATACAAACTGAACTGTTCTATACAAACTGAAGGAAAAGAGAAGTAGTAAACTTATACTTTATGTTAAGAAACGCTGAACTTCTTGAATTAAAATAACTCTGATTTTTTAATTTTAAAATTAATGTGCCTTATTAGATTTCACTCTAACCTTTTTTATGAACAATGATATCCGAATATTTACAAATTTAGGTGATTCTCCTAGGTCCATTTATTTAACTAAAATATGGACAGATTTATATATAGGTTATAAAACCACAAGAGAAAATTAGACTCAAATTTTAATTCTAATTTTTGAATGACTATTTTTGAAGGACAATTTAAGCGCTTCTCGTAAATTAAGGGATCCCAATTAATGTAGATATATTTTAGATGTTTTAAAAAGTTTTTATATTTTACTATAGTTAATTGTTAGGATTTTTGTTGTTTGCTTTTCTAATAAAACACTAAAACAACACCGAATACTTGTTTTAATTTTTAATAAACATTAAAAAACGAGCAAAAATTTAAAAGTATAATTTACTCGAATAACTCGAGTAATTTGAAAAATTTACTTAAAAACAGGATTTTCGAGTTATTTAATTAATAGAACAATGAAAAAGTCAAGTAAAATGAATAGCTTATCAGTTAGTTCATATTTGGTGAGGAATTATTCGGAAAATATTTATCATATCTAAATAAAAATTGGACAGTTTTTTAATCGCAAGCTAATTTACGAGGGCGGATTAATAAGTCCGTGACTTTTCGAACTTCCCTCGTAGTTATATGAAATGCAACACTATTCCCATCAAGTACCACCTGTTAATAGACTACTGTCAAATTTTGAGCAATTGTAGTCATTTACTTTGCGTTCAACAGCTGTTCAAAACATACAACCTCGTGTATTTTTCTAAAAATGGAAAAAAGTCAATTTCGAGTGCTTATTAAACATAATTTTTGCGAAAAAAAAACCATCAATCAAACCAAGGAAAAGCTCGATAAATACTATGGGGACTCTGCACCATCGATTTCATTGGTAAAAAAGTGGTTTACTGACTTTCGTTGTGGTCGCACAAATACAAATGACGCTGAACGTTCTGGACGGCCAATTGAGGTTAGTACACCCGAAAATGTCGAAAAAATCCACGATATGGTATTGGCCGACCAAAGAGTAAAAGTGAGTGTGATTGTTGATGCCATAGACATTTCATATAGCAGTGTGGTTTCGATTTTAAATGATCATCTGAGTTTAAGAAAATTATCTGCAAGATGGATGCCGCGTTTGCTCTCAATTGACCATAAACGTAAACGTGTAACAACTTCAAAGGATTTTTTGGAGTTATTTAACCGCAATCCGAATGAGTTTTTGCGGCGTTTTGTAACTGTGGAAGGCCAAGGTAAGTTTGTCGGCCAATAAGGTGATGGCAACAGTTTTTTGCAATGCACGCGAGATAATCCACATCGATTACCTTCAAAAAGGAAAAACAACAAACGGCGAATATTATGCCAACTTATTAGACCGATTTAATGAGGATTTAAAAAGAAGAAAAAAGTTATTTTTCATCATGATAATGCACGGGTGCACACGTGTGCAGTATCAATTGCAAAACTCTATGAATTGGGCTACGAAGTGGTACTTCATCCGCCATATTCTCCGGATTTAGCCCCTAGTGATTACTTCCTATTTCCAAACCTAAAGAAATGGCTCGGTGGAAAGAGATTCAGCTCCTACGATGAAATTATTGACCACACAACTACCTATTTTAAGGACCTCGAAAAATCCTATTTTTTTACGCAAAGTAAATGACGACACTTGCTCTATTAACAGGTAGTACTTGATGGAATAGTGTTGCATTTCATATAATTACGAGGGAAGTTCGAAAAGTCAGGGACTTATTGATCCGCCCTCGTATAATAATCAGTAATTATATTAAAGCTATTTAGTAAATATTTCTTATATAATAATTATTTTGATTGTTTAAATAGCACCGGAAGTTATACACAATAACAATAAATACATTATCTAAATAATTTTTGTATCAAAAATTGTGTAAAAACTAACAGCCATATTCAAAATGAAAAAGTCTATACTTGTTAACAAGTGGTTAAGTTTTTTGTGTATAAATTTCCATAAGAAAAAGTTAACCTCTCGTTAGCAAGCATAAATTTTTTCATTTTGAATAAGGGGGTAATAATGTGGGGTATTCACAGGAGTAAAGTTGAGCTAAAAGCCTAGTAACAATAATTATAACTTACTTTGGACTTCATTAAGATGCGCTACAATTCAAACCTACAAAAATTATAAATCTAACTTGAATTGTTTAACCAATAAACCACTTTTTAATATGAAATAAATTTCAATTTCAAAAATGCATCTGAAAAACTAATTTGAATCTAAAATGCATTTAGTAAAGACCTCAAATTATTTAATAAATTTATTATAAAAGAGTATAAATGTAAATATCTAATGCATTATAAATAATGAAAATTCTATAAGAAATGTGAAAAATATGGTCTTTTAAATTAGCATACTCTTTCGATTTTTTTTTTTTTATATAATTTCAAACGGCGAAAAAAGGTACTGCTTTTGTTTTTATTTTTTTTTTAACAAAAGTTGAATAAATTTTATAAAATTGAAAGTCATGAGTTCAAAAATTGTACTTTTTATGTATTCCTTCGGGGAATTTATAATATACTAGCTGACCCGAGCCGCGTTGCTGGCCCTAAGCAAACATTAGTGTTGTATTACTGAACGATTTAAATTGATATTTTAACGAAATTTACGACCTTTAAATAAAAATCTAAGGAATACCTATTATAAAGTGTTTTTTACAGAAGAATTTAAATATGATGTAGATGTGGGCTCAATCAAAAAATATACGCATGTATTTAAGGCAAATTTGAATTTATATTTATTTATTACTTCATCTTAAGGTTAGCGGATAGACAATGTCTTTTTTTTGAACGGAATGATGAGAGCTGTAGTCGAAATTGCAGTTGTAATGGAACGCTGCTTGATTCAAATCAGAACTTGAAGTAATTCTTCTTATGCGTTGATTAAAAATTTTAAAGTTGTTGAATTGCTACATTTGCTCGACGATTTCTCATTGCTAACCGAGCCGTTTCATTTCTCGCCTGCCTTTCTTCCTGCGTTTGTGATGTACGAAGTCGGGCCAAACTAATACGGGATTGTTCTCGTGCGATTTCTCGTTCATATATATTCAATTGATTGACGATATTACGATAAGTACTTGCATTACGTGTTCGACGCGAAATATTAGATCTCCGGGGTCGCGGCATTGTGAATAACACTTAATAACGAATGCCAAAAATACAACAAATGGTTTTAAATATCACAACCTCACTAAATGATGAGCTTTACTTGGAACTTACCGTTTGGAAATAGAATTCTACACCACCACCAGAAAACAAATTGCACAAAAAAGTAAGCGTTTCGATAGAAACAGAAACAGTAATTGTTATAATTTGTATTAAAAAAAATATTTTTAATGATTATTAAGGCAAAGAAATTATGACAAAAAAGAGTTTTTTTTTATCGCGGATTTTTCGCGAATTTTTTTTCGTATTATCCTTTTCTGGCCGGTGACCGGTCCGAATTGGTGAGAATCATCAAAATCGGTCTAGTCGTTCTTGAGTTATAACAATAGTAACTAATATCACTTTCTTTTATATATATAGACTACTGTCAATTTTATAACGTATATTTAAAATGTCTACAAGATTCTTTCAATTAGTTATAACTTTTCACTTGCTGGTTTTTAGTGCTGACATTTTATTAAAATGATTAATTGAATTCATGCCATAGAGTCATCGATTCTAATCCATCTAATGAATTGTACATAAAAACTTCTTAATGAAATTTCCCTTAAGATATAGTTCCCAACTGAAGTTCTAGCTTAATTTTCTTTTAAAAATTGCTAAAGTATATATGTTTTTATTAAAATTCTCTCAGTTTTCTTTCATTTTCAATGGAACATGAAAAATTGTAAATTTCCCGGGAATACTGGGTCGTTAAATCCTGGTGAACAAATTAGGGCTTTTGTTTAAGGTTTTTTTATAGATGATGGCAGAGACGGGGAGATGTAACTTATAAAAGGCCAATCTATAAGAAAATATTTAATTATAATTACTCATGTAGGAGTAATTATAATTGTAGGGATGAGAAAAGAAGAGTGATAAGGTTAGTGTTAAATCTACAGGGTCGCTGGCTGTAGCGGCATAAAAAAAAACTCACCTTTGCTGGATTACCTTTATGAAATAAAGCTTGGGATTCGTTGATTTCAATTCAAGTATATGCAGGTTGCTTTATTGCACCTAGTTGTGTTAATTGCGGGACGTAAGTACAGATAAGCTAACAATCTTCAGGTAATATAATTTGTAGGTTAAGGTAAATATAAGTACAAAATTCAGCGATATGTAAGTATAATGACGTGATCGCTGCGGTGGTTAATTAACAAGTGATTTTTTTTCATGACAGCAATAATAGCATTCAGGTTTCCAATAAATTTTGGTTTTTGCCAATAACATCTTTACAGTGTACTAAAAGTGCTGCCAATCGGTACAAGATACACTTAAAATAATTGTCATATAAATTAACATAAAATTATAAGAATTATAATTTAAGTGTCCAACTAGTTTGGACATGGCGCCGGCCTTGGCATTAGGCAAGAGATGTTGGGGTATCTTGGGCGCATAGTACATGGGCTAATCGCCTCCACAATGATTTTCGTATCCGAGGTTGCCGTTAGCGTGGGTTGCTGTTTTGTTGCTTGCTGGTTTGTTGGCTTCTGGTTTGCTAGTGTCTGGTTTGTTGGTTGTGGTTGAGTTTGGCGGTGATTTTGCTGATGACGGTGACGTATACCATTAGGGTGGTGAGAGCGTCGGCGGCGTGGATGCAGCAATGTGTGATGACACCTGTCACATACCCTGCAGGTATCCGTTGACGAGCATGCCCGTAGGTCGTGGCTTCTTGCCAGACAATTGCTGCAATACCGATGCTTCTCAACTACCTCCTCCCTCTTCTTCCTACTCATTTTTAGAAACTTTCGACAAAACCTCAAAGCATGAGACGTGAGACATAGAGCACACTTATAATTGTCCTGGTTACGCCGTCTAACTCTATTGGTGGCTTGGTTGCTACGGCCTTGAGCCGGTTGGGTAGTTTCGAGTCTTCTGTTGTTCCTGGAGGTGATAAAAGAAAAGATTAGCTACAGGTAATATTGTCGTTGAGGAAAACAACCTGGTATGCATTCTCTACTTATTTAGGGCCCGATTCATTACAGCAATCAAATTGTTTGAAAATATAATTTGTATGAAAATTTTGTCAAATGTTTTTTTTAATGATTTTCATACAAATTTTATTTTAAAACAATTCGCTTTTTATACTAAATAAAGCCCTAAATTATTCGACAGTATTTGAAATTTACATTATGATCCGATAAAGCTTATAATTTATAATTTGTAGTTTGAGTAACACCAAACGTACTGAGAACTGAGATATGTATATTTTTAATTTAATTTTTATTAACAAAATCTAGGTAAAAGTTATATTTTAGTTTTGACGTTTGTCACAAGAAATAAAAAGAAATAAAAAGAAAAGTAAAGTAAATTTCAGTAAAGAGTTTAAAAAATAGCTGCAAAAGAGCGATATGACTTTATTTTTATATTACTTGTCATTTCTAACGATATATACTATAAGTATAGTTTCTTTAGTAAAAATTTTAAATATTTCAAAAATATTTGTATTTTTAATAAAAAATTTTTAACCGGTTTTTGTAAGTAAAACATATATTCGAAAACCGGTTTTTTGAAAACGTCGGTTTTTTTTTTTTTTTTTTTTTTTTTTTGAATACACTACAAAACACTTTAGAGATTTTATGAATCTAATGATACACTTTCATTTCTCATTGGAATCATTGAGGCAATATTTGATGACCCAAAATTTGTCGCACAGTGTTATTATATTATTATATTATTATATTATTATATTATTATATTATTATATTATTATATTATTATATTATTATATAATGAAAAAATGTTATTTACGTTCAAATGTTAATGCAATATTGAATACATTAGCGGAACTAACCCAATATCTTTAAAATGGACAGGGTTATGGACAGTTTAGTGTATTGGCCTCTTTAGGTACATAGCATAATGTGAAATATTTGTCATTTTCTGTTCATAAGTCTGTAGTTTTTTAATCTTTATGATATATGAACAAAATATTGCACCAATAGTAATAGGAGTATTCTTCGTAATATTAGTTAATATGAACTAAATCGATTTGTTAATTATTTACCAAACTCTCTTTGAATTTCAAATTTATTACTATTTGATTACATAACTTTAAATTATGTTAAAAATTGATGCCATTTAGAGGAATGAGAGTAGTAACATTAAACCCCTAAGCCTAAAGAATTAGTGTAAATGCTTTAATTAATTAAAGGTTAATTTTACAGAAAGGCAGCCGGACGGACATAATACAGCCACCATATAATTTTATAATGATTCGTGGTAAATGGTGTATAATTTAGTATTTTCTACTCCAGCTCCATATAAATTTTCATTGTTATGGATTGATTAATTAATTGGATTCTTAGATATAAATAAAAACATTGTGATAAATAATACATTTTATTGTAAAACAAAAAATCGAGTAACCCCATTGGGTGAGGGAAACATAATATTTTTTGTGTAAAAATGTGCAGGTATTAAGTGATTTTTATTAATAACTCAGAAATAAATTGAGTAATCATGATGAAAATTTACAGAACTAATAGTGAATTACATATATGTTTGCCATGTTATTTTAAATCATTTTAATAGTATAATTACGTCTGTCCGTCTAGCGCAGAGACAATGTTTAGTTTTCCTCTGCGTACATCCGCAGATATCCGCAAATGAAATTTAAAAAATCCAATCCACAAGATGACAATCTTTCGTTTTATATTCATTTAAGCGCGAAGGTAAAGGGAGCAACAAATATTTTACAAAAATTATTTTTCACTCAAAATAATTGACTGTAATCTGCACAAGAATTTTAAAACATATTTCTATTGTTTTATTTATGAAAAAAAAAATAAAATCTATACAAAATTCTTCATCTAAAATTGTATAAATTATATTCCACAAAATTTAAGATGCCAAATTAAAGGGTGATCCATTTCGAGATTCCATAATTTTTTAAAGAAAAAATAAACAGAAAATTCAAATTTAATGGGGAATGTTTACTATCATTTGAAAGAAGATTCTTTGGCATTCATTTTTTGAAGATTATGTTTATCAAATGTTGGCCGTTGCTAAGTCGCAGATGGTCCATCCGTTGAGTCCAATTTTCGATGACTCGTTCGAGCATTTCGACTGGTAACTGGCGAATGACACGAGTGATGTTTTCCTCCAAGGCCTGAATCGAAGCGAGTTTGTCCGCATAAACTTTAGACTTTACATATCCCCAAAGGAAAAAGTCTAACGGTGTGATATCACACGATCTTTGTGGCCAATCGACCGGCCCAAAACTTGAAATTATGTGCTCACCGAAGTGTTCTCTCAATAAATCCATTGATTGATGCGATGTGTGGGAAGTGGCGCCGTCTTGCTGAAACCAGATGTCGCCGAGATCACGAGCTTCAATTTCAGGCATCAAACAGTCGGTTATCATGGTACGATAACAGTCGCCATTGACAGTTACGTTCGCACCAGCATCATTTTTAAAGAAATATGGACCGATGATTCCGGCCCACAAACTACACAAAACCGTTGTTTTTTCTGGATGAAGTGGCAGTTCTTGAATCTCTTCAGGTTGCTATTCATCCCAAATGAGCAATTTTGTTTGTTTACATAAACATTGAGCCAGAAATGGACCTCATTGCTGAACAAAATTTGCCTCGAAAACGTCGGATCTTCTTGGAACTTTTCAAGAGTCCATAGAGCGAAGCGATGTCGCTTGGGAAGGTCGAGCGGCTTCAGTTGTTGCACAAGCTGTATTTTGTACGCTTTCAATTTAAGATCTCGACGTAAAATGCGATAAGTCGTTCCATACGTCAGTCCGAGTTGCTGCGAACGGCGCCGAATCGACTCTCCACGGTATTCGTGTACACTCTCAGCTACGGCCGCTATATTTTCTTCAAAGCGTGCTGGACGTGGTCTATTCGGTCGAATATTATCCAATAATGAATGCTGGGTCTGAAAATGGGTTGCGAATAGTACGCTCAGTAGGCCGAGTATGTTGACCATAAGTTGAGCGAAGTGCACGAAACACATTCCTCACGGAACGTGAATTTTCGTAATAAAGTTGAACGATTTCTAAACGTTGTTCTTTCCATTATAAAATGCCAAACAATACTAAACAAAAATAACATGACAGCATGACACGACTCACACGTGATCCGTCAAAAAAAAAGGCTATTGAAAAAAGTATCTCTACTTGAATCACCCATTAGTACTCTTTAAAATGTGCTAGCTTTTTGTTCAAAAATTTTTTATTTCAAATATACAAAATTTTGCGAATATTTTAGGCCAATTATATTAGTTGGAAATGAACACTATTTTCGTACCATAGTTCATGATATGTTAACTTTACAGTAAATTAAAAACTTTATAAATCTTTCAAAGAACATCTACGTATAAAGAATATTTATCGTATTCTAACATTTCCCACAGTGCATAGCAGCAAAATTTTTTAATACCACTCAGTTACTTTTTTGCTATAAAAACCAAGCAAAAACTTTTTGGTTTTCGGTAATGGCAACTACTTATTAAACTAGTTTCTCAGTAATGAGACGTCATTATTATTTGCCTACTCTATGTTACATAAATAAGTACTCAATAGTATAATAGCACAGTGTTGCAATCACGTGGATGAGTTAGCTAGAGCTAGAGAGAATAAAGTATTTTAAGAAATAACGACTAATGTAAAGTAATTTAATTGAAAATGTAATTGCTATCTCCAGAACCCTGATTTTAACTATATTGATATAACCTTCAGCGTAATAACATGTACTCATTTCTGCTCTCCTACTGTACATAAATATTTCTTAATTAAATTTTTTTAAATATTACTTGCATTTACACTTCAATGAATCAATTCTTTCATTTTATTGCACATCTGCTGTAATATGTATTAAATAAATTTACATATGAAGACATATACATAAACAGTAACATATTATTTATGTGATTCACTGAGCACACTCAAATATACCATTGCATAAATATGTAATCATTCACTTTATTTATAAATTGCTCAAATTTCTACTTGAATGCAAAATATTTTAAAAGCAAATAGTTAGTTAAAATAATTTAAAGTTATTTGTAAAGTAATTTTAGACACATACTGAATGAGTCTGTAATATGCTACATATTTACATTCATGAAATGTAAATTTACATGGAATTACAAAATATTGACAATTAGATCACAATCTTAATAAAAATATTGCCAAATTTGTTTCTTTCTTTTCTATTATTTCTTTCTTGCTTTTCTTTCCCTTCTATATTTAGATAACATAAAAATGTCAAAAATATTGAAGTGAACATTTTGTTTATATAGAGATCTGATACGAGTACAAATAAGACATTCAATATCAATCAATATTAATTTATAATCTGTCAACCTAAATCTAGAAATTATTCATATGAATAGTAATTACCCAAGCCTGTAATATCTATAACATTTTTTACACATACAAATAAACTCCTATTTAGATACATATGGGCCATTATAAAAAAAATTTAACGTGGCTGCAACTGCCCAGCAAAAACTTTGCTTTCCTGATAAACTAGCAAGTATAATTGGAAACAAAAATAAATTGATTATTTTTTTACTTGAATAACTAGTTGTTTTTGTTCTAGTTTTCCACAAATTCTTGTAGTTATTTTTAGACTCTAGGGATACTCAAAAATATGTACCTAAACAAAAAAAAAAAAAATAATAGTAAAAAAACAACAAAAAATTGCCGTTAGTGAGATTTGAACTTTGGCACAAATTAACCATTCATTTTTTAATGACTAACGTATTGCTCAGTATACCATCTCGCACTTAATTTTCTAATATTTTGTTATAAAAAACTAACAGTATCAGAATGGGGTTGAACCAACAACCTTCTGGTTGCTAATCCAACGCTCTAGCCAACTCATCCACGTGATTGCAATATTACTATGCTACTATACTATTGAGTACTTATTTATGTAATTCTATTCTTTTCTTTTTACTTTTCTTGGTCTCAGCTTTTTCTATTATTTTCCTTTTCTGATCTTTTCCATAAATTCCTCTGTAAATTCTCTCTATATATTCTACGAAAGGACTCACAGTACTCTTCTGAGTACTGTGCAACCCTTATTTACCTACCTACCTATTTGTGTAATATAGAGTAGGCAAATAATAATGACGTCTCATTACCGAGAAATTACTTTAATAAATAGTTGTCATTACCGAAAGCCAAGTAGTTTATGCTGGGCGACTTTAATCTTTAAAAAAAACGGGTTACAGATCTGAACATAGGTTTCATTTTATAATCATAATTATTGTTCAAAAAGAACTAAAGATTACTTAACTTTTTCATTTCATTCGATCTTGTATAATCTATTCGGACTTTGTGGATAAATTCTACACCTTCTTTGTTGTTATACAGACTTTCAACAGTTAGACACAGAGTAGAAAATTTTGGTGACAATTTTTTTTAATTTAATTTTTTTTTGTTTTTTGGGCAGCGTCTGTCCACTCCTCAATGAAATATAAATTTTGAAATCGTGACTGATACTTGTTGTAAATATGCATATTTTACGTTATATCTCATTGATATGCCCAAAATAGTCAACGCAGAATATAGTCTCAAAGTTTGGAAAACAAGAGCAAAAATGTTTAAAAAAGTAAATTTTTTGCAGTTTTTCACATTTTCTAATGGAATAGCACAGATTACTGCGTGAACTTAGTTTTTTTTTACAAGGAGCATTAAAAATATGTTTAATAAAAAAAATTTTATGAAAATTGCGTAAAAATTGCACTTTTTTTGTATTTTTACATAGCAAATCTTACATATATAAATATATGAGTGGCGATAAATATAATTGATCGGAGACATAAACTTAAGTCAAATGTCATTGATAGTTGAAAAAAGGACACTTTTGTTAAAGGAGATTTTGCTAAGGCACATCGCATGGGCAGCCATAATAGTCATAATTAGTGGGTATTTGTAATGCTTAATGCAAATGTAGAGGCGCATCAAGAAATTTCGAAAGATAAATATTTTTTCTACTAAAAATAATTTCTTTGGGTTAAAAAAAAGATCACAATATTAAACAATATTTCTTTGTAATAAACTCTAGTAAAATACACACTAAATACTGATTTGTTGTAAAACCAAATTTTTAACCAATTTTTTAGTAATTTGTCGGTTCGAAGAACTATTTGTAAACCGTTTTAACAACAATTCGTTCAAAGCATGTTATTACCTATTGTGAATTATTATAATAAAAATAATTTAACATTTTTAATTTATGAGTTTGAGCCAAACGATAGAAAAGTTTGTAGGAAAATAAAATTTTGATAAATATGAGATGAATAAAATTGCACTAACTCATAGGACCATAGATTAATAACTAGATATTTATGTGAGAGAAAAAAACCTGATTCAATTGTCAAAAACCTAATTCATGCAAGAAACAAAATACACGTAGTCACATATATTTTGTTTTTGTGTTTTGAAAAACATTAGTAATTTTTTTTGAAAATTTAGTTCGAATCTCTTCTAGTTGTATTCTATGCATAGGGCTGCATAAAGTTTTGACAAAAGAAAAATAAATAATAAAATTAAAAATTGTTAAATATTACAGTATTCTTCGGAAATTTAAATTATTGGTATATTTAAATTTTGCTTTTTTTATAAAGACTAAAAAGATTAAAAAAGTAAAATATTTACTAAAATTGTTGATGGTTTTGTCAAAATTTATCATACCAAAAAGTTTTCACTTGGCAAACTGAAATTGTAAAATTTATTAACCACAGCAAAATTTAAACTTTCCAAACAACTTTTCTATAGTTTGGCACACAATCTTAAACATTACTTATGAAACAAAAAAAAAACTAAAAATGCATTACAGATGCTCTTATTTTGGAGTTTTATATCAACTTCGTATCTGCATAAACATCCCTTATAACCTTGTTTTCAAATAATTTGGCAATCTTGGTTTCCACTGATAAAGAATTTGTTAAACATAATTTTGGATAAGTACAATATTCAATCTATATGTAGCCAACGAACTTGAATTTAAATTTGCGGTCGGAGGAGGTCTATCCAGGGTGTTTGCAATCGCTGAGGCTGATCAATGCATAGATATTTATTGTTTCTTATTGTTGAGATCATCAACATGATACTATTAAGGAATCAATACAAAACATTTGAATTTCTAATTCATATTTATATAATCCAACATTTATATTGACTTTCTTACCCATTGACATCCACGGATAGAGGTTACAGGTGTACATATAAAACTGTTTTAAGGAAATTTTTTAACAGTTTTTTCATAAGTTGCAAATGTACCCCTTTAGAAATGAAAGCTGATATGTTCTTATATGATTCTCAAAATTTTATATCTAAATGTTTAAATTTACGTGAACTGAACCATTTTTAAACACCTCTAAAAATACGTATTTCTTTCAACATTATTATGAAAATTTTCATTAAAAGAAAATTAACTTGAAATTGTGATAGAGGCATGCTAAGGCCTGAAATATTCATATAAATAATTGTTATGTCTCTTGTCATTAGTGGAATATTAAGATTTTACTAACGTTTTTGATCATATTTTCTTTATTGAAACATATAATTTTATATATTTTGGACATTTTTCAACATATATTGAGTTTAAATTTACCACTAGAATGGTATATTCTGATAATATAGAAGATTACACTTAATTAACCCTTTAACAGCAAGAGGGTAAATTTTATGCATTTTGTTTTCAAAAGTTTAAATTAGCAACTTTGACAAATAAGTCACATGCAAGTATTTGTTATACTTAAATAGAGATAAATTTATGAAAAATATTATAAGTTCCTTTAAAACCTCAAGAATAATCGAATTAAATAGATTATTGAAATTTAGTCATTATTTTACACGAATTTACTTGTGCAACTAAAGAGTTAAATGAATACATATATCAATATTATTGAATAAGACCTTTCCAATATATAAATTACGATGGAAAATATTCTAAATATTCAAACTTTAATAAAATAGTATTTAAAATAAAATCATAGAAAATTTTACCAAAATTTTAATTTCGGGAGAATGAAAACTAATTTTATTTGTCTATCATATGTTTTATTTATTTATTTATTATTATTATTATTTTTTTTTTTTTTTTTTGACAAAAGGTTAAAAATTATGTACACTGTTGATCGAAAACCATATTTTTAGATGTATTTTAAAAATGGTTCAATTCACATGAACGAAATAATTAAAATGAAATATTTTGGGGATTAGTTAAAACATATAAATCTTTAATTTTAGGGGAGTACATTTACAACATTTATTTTATCAATAAAAATCAATGTACTTTAATGTACATACATACATACATACACATTTTACTCTTTATCGGCTGCGAATATGGATATTTTATACCCCAATAATTAAATTAATTAATAAAAATATTGATTACAATAAATAAATTTTGTTGTTGTTTTTTTCTTTGCTTTAAAAATTTATTTTAAATAAATTTTCAATTACAAAGAGCAATACTTACAATATAAAAACCAATACAGTTTAGTTCTCATTACCGAATTAATTAACAAATTTTAATAAACGAACGAAATGATTGAATTACCTAATTTTGCAATTGTAAAAACCACAATTTGGTTACAATTATGATTTTATTATTCATTATTATATAGTTTACAATATTTCAATAGCAATCATTAAATTTAGAATTTCGGTATTACTACTATTATTATTATTATTATTATTATTATTATTATTTTTTTTTTTTTTTTTATTAGTAACCAATTTTCAACAAATTTTTCTCTGGGTGAATATTCTTTTGTATAACATATGGAGAAATGACTTAGATTAGATTAATTGACACAAAATTTTTAAAAGTCGGGATATTTAGTATCAACTTAAAACCGTTATAACTTTCGCGCCCCCTTCACGAAATGCTTTATATTTATACAAATGGATTTCTTTTTTGTTTTTAAGGCTAAAATCAAAAATTTTTGGTAATTGCCCATATACAGTATATGTAGTGATGAGTCATTACATTGGTTTTGTGGCAGAGCTATTGTAATTTATCGAAGTATATTATCAATTCATTAAAGAAAATTGAAATGACTCAATAAATGTTGAAATTCATTTCATAAAAATTTTTATAAAAAGCAGAATCAATGAGATAAAAGTTATCTATTAAACACAATTTTTTTTTTTATGAAAAAGTATCAACTTCAATGAGTTTTCTCTCAATCTAAAACAAATATAATTTAGTAACTTCTTTTCTGTTGCTTATGTAAATAATTATATATGTTAGGATCGTATAAAAATCTTACTTAAATTAAAATAAATGTAAATTATAAATATTATAAATAGCTATTTTATTTAGCAAACGTATAGTTTTATAAGACGAAAATTTAAATACAATGAATATAAATAAAAAGCATGTTACCATGTCAACTATAATAAAATTTAATAAATGTGTAAGTATTATACAGCGTACAGTGGTCCCAAAACGAAAGATGTTAGATGAAGCAGAATATAATAGGAAAATATTTTAAAGATGTTGAAAAATGTTGAGTACTCAGCCCTATAAAATTAATATTAATTAATATAACGAAATTGATGTTAGATGTAACCAAGTGTGAATACCATATTAGGGTAATTCAATGTTTGTAATAATCGGGAAGTTCATTCATTTAAAAAGTGTTTTTTAGGCGCTTAAAAAATTCACTAAAATTTTTAAAATATGCCATAAAAACAAATAAAATAATCACTTATTCTTAACTTAAAAAAAAAATAATAAAATTTTAATTCAGTATCGTATTAAGGGCGTGTTTGAAACGGTAGAAAAGTTCAACGATAAAAAATATTTTTTCTATGGTGAGAATAATTTTCATTTCTGCTGTATGAAACTAAAACTGAAAAATATTAACAAATTTAAATTTTATTATTAAAAAATCAAAAAGAAATGTGTGAATATTGAATATAAAGAATTTTAAAGAACGTTATGTGTTTGAAATGCTAAAATATTTTAAAATATATGTTTTTTTTTCCAAATATTTTGTTCAATTGAAATTTTTCTATAAATTTTAAAACTTAAAAAATTTATATTAATTTCTCAACATTTTTTTCCCCTCATAACTATTAAAATTTTACTAACGAGCTTACCTTTCTATTATTTCACATAGGACCTAAATTAAAAATAAATATACAGTAAAGACCAGCTTTTGTATATAGAAAATTACCGTTCGGTATCAACACTTCTTTCGATGGCTGTAGTCTTAATGATAGATCGATTTTTCTAAAATGATATTAAGTCGATCACATTAGTTTTTAGTAAACATTAATTATGTTAATTTACTTTTGGTACACACAGAAAATAAATTGAGTAATTCGTACTTAAATCAATTTGGAGCGGTATCAATTTTTGAACCAAGTGCGAATTACTTAAATCAATAATGGTGAAAAATTTAAAAAGTGAGTATAAATAGGATTGATTTCAAAATAACCGGATCATAATTACTTCCAAAATGCACTTCATTTAATAAATATAGATCTTAAACCAATCGTAATTGTGATGAATTCTTACTTAAATTGATCTGTAAAGTGCTTATTTTTAGAATTTTCATACTTACCTGATGTATATCTCCTAAACTAAAGTTCAGAAAAAAAAATAATTTTTTGTGCAACCAAAATTTCAAAGTGTTGGCTTTAGTTTCCTGAAGAAATATACATATACATATTTTGTTATACTAAAATTATGAATTTATTTAAATACATGTATTTCTGTGGTACTTTTTCGTATGTCACTTGAATAAGGAATATTTTAAAACTTAGCAAACTGTAATTTATTTTTAAATTTTAGGTTATAAAAATGAAAGTTATTATCTTCTAGCATTCAATTAGTAATGAGTACTGCCACCATTTTTAGAAATAACCTCAAAAATGCGATTTGGCATCGACTTGTATAATGACTCTAAGTACTTTAGCGAAATTGAACTCCATGCTTAAGTTATTGCATCCTTTAAGGATTCTATCGTCTAAAATTGTTTTCCTCCTTCATAAACTTTTCTTGCAAGCCAACCCCAGACATTTTCCATTGGATTCAGGTCTGGTTAATATGGGGGCCAATTAAAAAGTTGAACACCTTGTTGATTAATCCATTGTTTTACTGTTCTGGCGGTATGAATCGGAGCGTTGTCCTGTTGGTACGTCCAAGGTATAGGTACAAAGAAATCATTAAATTTTGGAATGCTTCCTCCAGAATGTTTTTGTAAGTCCTTGCAGTCATTTTGTTGGATACAAAAACCAATTCTATGGTACCATAATACGAAATGGCACCCCGTACCATTATTCCGCCCTCTCGGCTGTGTCTTCGGCTCAAAACTAATTCCTCCTTATTTAGGTCATGGAAGTAATAGTTATACCCGTCGGGACCATCAACATTAAACTATTTTTCACCGGAAAATACAACTTTAAAACATTTGTTGGACCATGTCATTGTATTTTTGCAAACTGTAGACGCTGTCGTTTGCGTTTTTCATTAATTGGTGATTTTTTTTACAGTTTTCGTCGGACTTTGTATGGATATGACTTTAAAATATGGTGCACTGTTCTTAGACTAGCACTGACTCCACTTTTTTCACATATTTTTGATACCGACATGGCAGAATTTGATGCAATTCTAAGAATTTTTCGTCTTTCTTTTGGAGTTGTTGCCATTTTCTTCCGCCCTTTCATGTTTTTTCCATATCTTTCCACGTTATTTAAATAATTGCACACAACTGTCTTTCCTCTATTAATGTTTTTGGCTATTTAGACCGGATTCAAAATCAGAATTTTTTCTTTTTCAGAGTTATTAAGAGCCTTACCACGTCCCATTTTGAATAAATACTACTTAAAAGCTATCAAATTAAAAATTCTCTAGCCATTTATATTGAAAGAAATTCAAATCATAGCCTTCCTGATTAATATTAGAAGAATTCCTTATTCAAGTAGCACAAGAAAAAGTACCACAGAAATGCATATCTCTAAATAAATGCATAATTTTAGTATAACAAAATATGTATATTTTTTATTTCTTCAGGAAACTAAAGCCAACACTTTGAAATTTGGTTGCGCAAAAAATTATTTTTTTGTGAACTTTAGTTTAGGAGATAAACTTAATTAAAATTAAAAAAATGTGATTCCTTATTCAAGTGGCTGGCAGTATATATATATATATATATATATATCTTTTATATTTATTTTTATATTTATATTTGTATTTATATTTATATATATATATATGAAAGGTTTTCATTATTAAAACCTCACTAAATTGGCAGCTTTTGGTAGTTTTTGTACTTGAAGAATAACTTTCCACTTCCATTTCTATTGTTGCCGCACTAAATAAAATAGTAATCCTGAAAAAAATAATAAATAAAAAATTATAAATGTATTGTTTCGTGCATTTAATATAAAAAAAATATATATTGAAAATTCACCGTATTCAAAACATGTTTTCCTCTAAAATCGCCTTTCAACCAATTTTTTACTTTGAAATGGAATCCTCATCGACGGCAAAATATATTATGAAATTAAGAAATTGAAACAAATACAATTTATTATAATCATACAGATTTACCTCCAGCATTTTCACAAATTTTACTAATTTTCAGTTTGGTGTTTTAAAAAAATATACGGAAAAATAAAATTTTTTTTTTAGAAACTAATGACTTTTCTTTTCGTTTTTTGCTTCTTTTTTTTAGAGAACTAATTCATTGCTTAAGAAATTATATCTTGATTTAAGTACAATTCCTACTTATATATTAATACATGATGAAACATGCAATGCGAAAAAAATCTCAAAGAGAGCAAAATTAAATTTGCTTTACCCTTCGCTCTTCTGTTAACACCATATTAATATAAAAAAATACAAAGTATTTTGTAAATATACATACATGTAGAAATATGTAAGTAATAATTGCGCTTAAATCAAGACATAGTTTCTTAATCAAAGACGTGGCTTTGTTAAAAAAAAAAAAAAAACAAAATAAATCATTTGTTTCAAATGGAGATTTTTTTTATTTTTCTGCGCATTTTTAAAAAAAATTTGCATGTTTATATATGAATGTACATACATACTTGATACACAAATTATTTTCGGAAATAAGTTTACATACTAAGTACAGTCTTTACTTATTGTTAATTTATTTAATTACAATTACGTTCATAAATAATTAATTGCATTTGAACGTAGTCTTTTTCGAAATTAACATTCCCCAATTTTTTTAACAACTTTAATTTGCACTTACCTTTTAAATAATCAATATCGGTTTCTAAATTAATAACACTTTAAGGTGTTGGAGTAGGCGTAAGTTGTCATTCAACAGAAGTTAATTTAAATTTTTTGTCACACATTTGTAAAAAATTGATAATGAAAATTCCATGATGAAACTTGAAAGCAACCGATATACAAATAAAGAGTGGGAGAGCATTCCGCTCATAATCTCTCACAGATAAATATAAGACTTTTCCTCTTAATTCAAGTCAAATTATACTTAATTTCAATTTTCAAGAATCAATTACTTGATCTAATTACAATTTTTACTTAGTATTAGAATTTTCATACTTAAATTAAGTATTGTATTCCTAATTTTTAAATTAATCCCATTTTATACTTGTTTTAGGTATACCTCAGTACGAATCGTATTAAAATTTTTAAGTATGATTTTCACGAAAAATAAGAAAAATAAACTTAATTTTAGAATGCAGTTTTTCTTTGTGTGTGATAAATAAAGTCAAATAAGAAATAAAAAAAATAAATTTCGGATGAAATTTTATTAAAGGTTAAATTTGTGTAAATTTTTAAACGGATGTATAAAGTTTTTATGCAAGTATTTAATATCATTGGAAAGGTTATAACTTATAACAATAATATTGTTATGAAATTGTACTTGAATTCAAATATAACGGTTTTAACGGCTGGTGTAAAGTTAAATAATGCTTCTCAACCTTTCTCAATGCTTCTCAATCTTTCCTTCTCAAAGTTTCACAACAGTTAACATATCTGTAGAAATTACTGACATACATACAACATTGAATGAAAAGCTTTCACCATTTTTTGTAAGTATGGCAACACTAAATTTTGAAGCTGCTAACTTTAACATCGAAATCTCTAGAATTGGAATATACTAGTTTGTCCGTTAAGAACATTGTAGAAATAGAGCTTTCGAGAAGCATCTAGAAGGTAATGCAGTGTATATAAATTGGCCGTGAGAACACCATCGAGTCAGTCTAATTGGAAGCATCGTTAAGTAAGGACAAATTAACTGCCTTGGCTGTATATCTTGTACATTATTAAAATGTGTTGTATAAAGTGTGTAATTTAAGTGTGTGTGTGTGTGTGTATAAAAACATATAGTGACTATATAAACTGTTATTGTTGTACATTTTAAATAAAATAAAGAGTTGTTATAACTTTTAAATTACTAAACTGTTTTTATTTGCAATCAAAGTATCCGGTTTATTTAAAAGGAAATAAACCATAGTTTTTAAAAGGTAAAAACACAACAATATGTAAATAGTAAAGTATTAGAACTAATTTTTTTCATTAAATTTATCAAAAAACGTAAAATTTAAATTTTTAGTGTTATTTTGTAGAAAATAATATTTATTTATTTATTTATTTATTTAGGAATAAAATACTTAATTTAAGTATGAAAATTCTAATACTAAGTAAAAATTGTACTTAGATCAAGTAATTGATTCTCGAAATTTGAAATTAAGTATAATTTGACTTGAATTAAGAGGAAAAGTCTTATATTTATCTGTGAGAGAATATGAGCGGAATGCTCTCCCATTCTTTATTTGTACATCGGTTGCTTTCAAGTTTCGTCATGCAATTTTCATTATAAATTTTTTACAAATGTGTGACAAAAAATTTTAATTAACTTCTGTTGAATAACAACTTAATATCGATTCTATTTACATTTGTCTAATAGAGGTAAAGAGTTTAGAAACTATGTTTCTTTTCTTCTTAGTAGTGTATTTTACAATGTGAATATGTACATATATACAATGAGTTTTATTATTTGTTATGAAGGAAAAAATGTACAAAAACCTATTTAAAGTAGTTTAGATAAAAACAGTCTAAACTACGGGTAAAATTACAATGAAATAAATTCACACATGAGGGTGCGGTGAATATAAGCATCTTGTGTTGAAGTTTAAAGTCAATCTTTCTAGTCTATCATGTGCAAGTTCGTGGCCAGAGAGATGATGTAGACTACGAGTAGAATTATGCCAAGGTAAATTAAATACCATCATTTTGACATTTTGCAGATGAGAACCAAGCTAGAGCACAGTAAAATATTATAAGTTAAAATATTGATTTTATGATAAGTTTTTTATTTTTTTTATTTTTTTTTATCACATATGAAATGTGACAACTGAAGTTGACTTTGGCATCTAGGATAACACCTAAATATTTTACATTATTTTACCATTGTATGTCGTAGTTCATAAAATGCAATGGTACTTGAGGTATAAAACAGTCTAGCTTTAAGTTTAGCTTGAGTTTTTTCGGTATTAATCAAAATATTCAATTTATTGAAAAAAATTTTTAATTCAGTAAGAGCGAACTGTAAATTTGTTGTTATGTCAGTTGAGTAAATATCAGAATAGAGAATTGGTGTATTGTCTACAAATATTGATATTAAGCAGCAGGAACATCAACAAAATGTTGTATAAACTTGGTGACAGACATGGGCCTTAAGGACAACCAACAGTGATCGTAATAATTTGAGAAAAAGTTTTACCCATTAAGACGTTAAAGAAACTATTATGTAAGAACTTTTGTACAATTTTTAAGATTTTTATAGGGAAATTGAATTTTTTAATTTGAATATTAATCCATTATCCCATATTAAATCGAAAGCAGCTTTTATATATAGCAGTACTATACCTGTGGATTTAGCAACATTAAGATTATTCTTAACCAATTTTATAATTTTAATTAAAGGTAGTAAAGTGTTGTGGCCTCTTCTAAATCCAAATTGTTGAAATATTATTATTTTCAATGAAATTGGTAATTTTTTCTAAAACTTTACTTAATAACGACAGGAGATTAATTTGTCTGTACGTCAGCGGAGACTCAGAAGTTTTGCTAGGTTTAAGTATCGGTATTATTTTTGATATTTTCCAAGCAAAGGGTAAATAGCAAACTTTATAGATGGTTGTGACTTAATATAAACCCTTCTTTATTAGATTTTTGTAGCATTTGTTACTTATTGCAACAGAACCGGGATATTTTTTATTTTAGCAGCAACTTTATCACAAGAAATTAAATAGGAGCGTGGTGGAGTAACATTTATGTCATTCATTTGGGTCAGAAGTTGAGCTTTCTCTAGCTTTCTAGATTGGAATATTACATAATTTTTTCCTTAAAATTTTAAAAACTTTCCAAATTACAGGAGTTGTTTTGTCAAGATTAGACAATTTATAATTTCAGGATAGGTTTCTGAACTTAGTAATCTCATTTTTTATGTTTTTATTTAAATGCGACATAGCTCTATGAACGCCAATATCCCTGAATCTTTTCCAGTTCCTCCTAAAAATATTTCTAATTTACATCCGCTGTCAAATCCAAATGATATTATTTGACGGCGGACTGGACACTGTTGCTAGGCGTTGTTTTGGGACAATGAATTTATCAATTTGATTATAAATAGTTATTTCTCCAAAATCTATCCTTTATGCATTTTGAAAATCTTTGTCCTACTGAAATTATATACCAGGTTTTCAACCTCCTTATGCCTTAAATTAGTGTTACTCATAATATGTAAATGAACAGATCTTAAATCATTAATCACTTTGACAGGTGAGTAAATAGTTGTTTATTTAGCTTCCGATCTACTCGTATATAGTGGGTTCATGAGGAAAGGCTAATTCTATATAATTTTGTTGTATATCTCATATAAGATAATTTACCAAGAATTATTTCTTAGACATCCCCAGAATCGATGCCTGCATTTTAGGTCCCCCTCCCCTAGAAATTTGTTATTGTCAGTTTATTTATGGAGATCAGATCTAAAGTTTATTTCCTTGAAATCGTCTGATCCCTGTGCTTCTCCAGGGAAGGTACAGAATAGATAAAATGACAACTCCCCCTCCGATTGGGCGGTCGTGTCTGTAGCAGTAGCAACTCTAACTTTTAATTGATAATTTATTGTTTAAACACGTTTCGGAAATTAATTAGATATCAACATTATATTTTTCCAAAAATGAAATAGTTCGTCTTTTTTTTACTTGAAATTGTTCCTCGCGGTCCTTACAACTTTTAAGATTTGCAATTAGTTCAAAAGTGAGATTATTCAGTTCTTCAAATGAAAATAAATTACTGTTAATAATGCTATTAACTTGAGTGAATGGTTGATTATAATTCCACCTTGGCATATTTGGTAGAACACTTCTTTGGTTTAACGTGTTTAGAAAGTTGTTGTTGTTGTAGTTAACTCTATTATTAAATTCTGGCTTCTGTCTGGAATTCTTAAGTTGAGTGCTTTGACGAATTTATTTGTACATTTCTCTGCTGGGGCATTCTGCAGACATTGCCTTATGAGGACCTTTATAATATGCACACGTAATTGTATTAGCTGATTTTATGATTTTCACCATAGTGAGCAGAAAACGGTTTAACATTGCATCTACTGGAACCGTGACCGTACATATAGCAATTTCAACATTGAGTGAGTTTAGTTTTATTGGCGTTTTGGTATTCTCATCTTACTTCTATATAGTTCAGTACAGAGTTTTCTGCTTTAATCGTTATTGACTTTCTCTCAAAATATACAATACAAATTACTTGCTCCCTAGTACTATCTGTAATTTTGGTCACGTCGGTGCATTTAAGGCCTAGGTTTAAAAGATGAGACTTTATAACGGTTGGATCACATTTATCAAGTACCAGCAAGACAGCCTTGTAAGGTTTTTCAGTTGTTAAAGCATAGGTGAAATATTCAATTTGCAATTTACTTGTTAGCTCTTAGCAAAATTTCTCATAATGCTCTTTTTTTGGTGCAAAATAATTTAAGATCAATTGAAATTTTACGTATAGAGTAATCTTTTAAACTTAATATTCTATACATTTCAAATAATCATATTGTGGGCATGAGAGGCAACAACAATATCTTCAATATTTTTGTGCTTAATTTTGGTTTATTTTGATATTAATACCAAAACACTTGAGAAAGAGAAAACAAAAATAATACTGTACATTTTTTTGACTGCATATCAAAAGTAACACAAGAAAGTATGAGTTTACACATCAAATAATATCTCAATAGTGAAATTTAATATATGAACTTAAATAAAATTTATGCAAGTAAAGCTTTCATTATGAAATTTTAGTATAATATAAAAAAGTTTTCCTTAAAACAAAAACATAAATAGATTCACACTTTTTTGTTTCAAAATACTAGCTTTTAAAATTGACTTTTTTCAGTTAAATGGACACCCCGTCGTTATCAGAGGCATGGTTTATTAAATATTTTTTTATGTTTAGCGAGCAAATGGAGGTATGTAATCAAGGTATTTTTCTCATCTTTGACATTTTTGAGTTCCACGAATAAAAAAAAATTAAAATTAACCAAATTCTAATAGGGTTAACGGGAAGACTGAGTGTTACCTAAATAGCCTACCTAAGCATTCTTTTAGAAACGTGAAAAAATATGGTCCAAAGGAAAATAATTGATTTTAAAGGTGTCACTACCTCTTTGGGAAAATTCACAAAAGATAGCAATTTTTTAAATTTTATACTTCGAAACAAAATATAACTTTTTATCGGAACCATATGTAATAATATATCTGCATGAAAATTATTTCGAATTTTGTAAAAAATACAAGAATATCTAATTGAGTCCGCCAAGTTTAAAAAAAAAATAAACTAAACTAAAAAAAACATGTCAAAAATTGGGTTAAAATATTACTTCGTTCTAAAGTAAAGAGATATCCCAAACGTGTAAATGCATTTTTTTATAAAGAATTATAAGGGCTGTCTATATGTAAGTTTTTTTTTTCAATCAAACCATAAATTAAATTTTGGTGATATTTTTTTTTTAATTTCATTTCAGACTAACTTTGGAGCTCCACCTCCAGTCCCCCCGACCGGCTAAGAACAACTGCTCCTCTAATTTAATTGGAATATACCTCAGCAATGTCCATGTGAAATTTCATTCAAATACATACATTAGTTCTAGAGTTACATAAATATTTTCCAAAAATTAGTTTTTTGTATCACTGTATAACAGAGCGTATGAGTAATATATATTACATATTAATATTATATTTAATATACGTCATACGTTCCATAAATCTACCCTAAATACATATACCACTTTATAAACGAGTAAGAAAACAATTTGTTAAAATGTTTTATTATATCAGAAATAATTTTTCAATCTTAAAATTAATGAAAACAATATAAATTTCTTTCAGCATATTTTTAGTATAATTTTAACGTTTTTCATTAATAACACTGCACATTGGGGCCAATTGCAAAAGTTTTGTTAAAAAATCTGTATTTCCTAAAATAGTTGTCGAATTGAATTGAAATGTATGGAAAAGTTGTAGAGGAGGACCTAAGCTTTCAGAAAACTGTCACCCTGTAATAATACGAGATAAGCTACAGGGTACACATTTGACCACCTAGAGTATGTAGAAGATTCAAAAATCGTAGCTTCTACTAATCAAGACCGATTTCAAAGATATTTACTCTTGATTCTTTTAGTTTTTCGGAAATTAGTCCTGACGCATATGGAGAAAAATTTTTTTTAAATATTATGGAATTATTAATACATTTCGAAATAATACTCGTATGTCTAAAAAATGTTTGGATTTTTTCCAATTCGTCTAGTCGTGTAAAATACTTAAAATTAGCACTCTGAAATTAAGCAGAAAAGTGGCTAATTTTTTACGAAAATATGGTACAATTTTTTTACTTCATTATATTATTACTATTATTTCTAATGTATTATGTAAAGTAAATATCTTTCTTTCATTCTTCAATAATTCATTTAAATAGCTTCAACAAACAATTTTTGGCAATTTTTTAAAAATAAATAATATTTTAAAAAGGTAAAAAACTGAAAAATATTACTTTTTCAAGCAAATCTTTGTCATTTCCAAAAACTTAAAAAATATATTAAAACAAAGTAAAAATAAACTTATTTACCAATTCATTGATATACATATAATATATAATAATAATAATATACAATATAATACATAATATAGATAATATGACAAGAAAATAATATAGTGGCCTCAAAACCCACAACTCCTGTCAAAAATCACGAAATTCACTATTTTACAATATTTTATTGTGTATTTCCGCATGTGCGTATTAGAGTATCGAGTTATTCGGGTTTTCTATTAATCACTCTATTCGATAAATAATTATTCGGGTTAAAAGTTGATCGGTTAATATCCGATTGGTGGCAAATTATTCGAATAACCGAATAGTATTTGTAATATATGTAAAACTTTTAAATAATACCAAATTTCGGTATATTGAAATACTTATTTGGAAACATAATGTAGATCAAATTCTTTCATAAAGGGTTCATCTTATGAGTTCTTTAGCCGATTTGCATTTTTTGAAATAAGTTTTCCCGTATGAGAATGATTTTGTTTTTTTTTTTCATAAATGTAGATATTAATATTGGTATTTTTACGCACATTTTGTTGAACAAAATTAAACTTTGAATTTACTTTATTCAAAATTATGTTTATACCCTACACCACCATAGGTGATTTGGGTATTATGCACTTGTGCTGATGTCTGTAATGCATAGAAAAGTTTTCCAACACTCGCCTTCAAGTATACCAATCGCAATCTGATATATAATTCATTGTGGGACTTTTATTATAAAAGGACGAAGCCTATTGAAATTGGTTGAGATCGGTCCATTATTTCACCTAGCCCCCATACAAATGATCGGCCGGAATAGAATTTAAATACTCAAAAATGCCTTAAAAATAAGAATATTTTAATGAAATTCAGTGCAAAGAAATTCTGTACAAGCATTAATCTTTGTTTTTATGAAGATCGGCCCACAATTGATCATATCTCCAATGTAGACTCCTCTTCCAAAAATCACTTTAACGTGCACAATTCCCATATGAATGTTAGTATCAAGTTAATATTCTAAACAAATAAGTTGGCCACAGGTGTAATATAAGTCCCCTTATCGAATTTTTATGCTCGTACGCAATGGTGTAGGGTATCATATAGTCGGTCTTGACCGACTATATCTTTCTCGTTTTAGAATTGCTATTATCACAAGTTAACGTAATTACGAAGTTATAATATTATAATATTTTCACGTGGCATTTTATTAACCATTATGTTATTTTCAAAAACAACACCCGAATCTCAATGTTTTATAACAGAAGAATTCATTTGAATATCGTTATAATAATATAATTGAATGCTATTTATATTACTTCTTAAGCACAAGAAAACGTACACTTATTAATACTTAGAAAGTAATAAAAAAGTATTGCACTAAACACATTAAAAAAAAAATGAAGTTAACATAAATGTAGTTTAAAAATGAAAATAAACTAAATTTTTAACTCCAGACAACTAAATTTCGTTTAATCGGTTATTCAAAATAAATTATTCGGTTTCTTCGTTATTTGTAAACAGACAATTTTGTGTTATTCAAACTGTTAGTCAGCCAAAATTAATCAGATAAAAGAATGATGGTTAATCGATTGGATATCCTAGTGCGTGTACGTAACACGCAATTGACTGGCGCGTGTTGTTTGTGTAACGAGATAATATTCGTAATAATCGATTAAACTTATTATTTATTTTTGAAAAACTGTCAAAAATGGTTATTGAAATTCTTTGAATTATTTTTGGAGGAATGATATTAATTGATATTTATTTTATACAATATGTAAGAAATAATAGTAATAGTATAATGTTAATGTGCTTTTTATGCAATTTAAAAAAATGTCTTTTGAAAAGTTTAATTTTTTCATAAAATCTGCACTTCTGTATTAATTTTTGAACAGACAGGAAGCAGTTTAGTGCCAAACATATAAATATAAGTAAATAAAATAAATATATTTTTTTAATGAAACAGATTAAATTGATTTAAAAACAACTCGCTTGGCATTTTTTTTTTATCAATCGATAAACATGAATATTTTTTTTTAAATTCACCATTTTCACCAATACCGCATGTAGGGTGCAAATCTAAATCAATTAGAAATTTCTTTGTAAATTATTTATGAAGCCTTTAAAATATGTAAAGAAAAAAAGTATTACCAAAAGTATGAGTAAAAACTGAAAGATATTAATTCGCAATGTATTAGAAGTTACAGTATATTCTTAAAAAGATTCATCTCTGCACTAATTCCCGAAAAATTAAATAAAGTCGAGACAAGAAATCAAAAACTCAAAATTCATTGTAAAAATATGTAAGAGACAACTTTGGCAACTCAGAAATTGTTTTTTCTTTGCCTCGCCAAACTTTTTACAGAAAAATAAAAATCGTTGAAATCGGACTTGGTTTATAGAAGTTACGATTTTTTCAACCTTTTACATACTAGAGGTGATCAACTTTGATACCTTGGTGCTTATCTCGTATTATCATAGGTTGACTACAATATAATGTTTCTGAAAGTTTAGATCTCTCTGTAAAACTTTTGTATACATTTCAATTCGATCCGATTGGCTCCACTATCCACTGGTAAGCAAACAAACATTATTTCATCCTCCTTTAAACAAAAATAGATGGACTAGATGGAATTTGACATGCTGAACACGAATCTATATTCAGTTTTCTTCTATCAGGTCCTGATTTTTTTATGGGCATGTCTAATATTTTCCTCTTAACAGGGCTATTAAACGAGTCATCTTAACATTTTTTTTTTTTTTTTTCATCTGCTCAATAGTTTCGGAGCTATTCTGAAATTAGTGCCGCAAAAAATTTGTTTAATACAAAATTGAAGTTTTTTTTTATTAATAAGTCTTTAAAAAAAGAAAGCGGCTAAAATGTTCAGTTTTCTATCCTTTATCAAAAAGTTGGTAAAGCTATGAATAAAATCAGCCATTTATCATCAAAATTGACGCAAAAATCTTTATTTTATTCACAAATAAGTGAAAATACATTCACTACACTGGTGAGCAAAAAGTGTTAGTTGGTTTGTCCAATTTGTGTAGATAAAATTTGTAACAAAGTTAATAGTAATATAGCTATTACTATTAAACTTTGTTACATACCTATAATATTTATATTTATTATGTTCTTTTACATATCTGTGACCCACTAACATTTCACTCCTTTGCTCGTCTGTAACTACATTAGCTTACACCAATACATTAACGTATTTACTTTAGCTACCAACCATCATATGTTATAGAGAGTTAGTAATTCTCATTTGGGTTATGGAATTTTTCACATAAGTATTCTAAGGTTGATTGAAATAGTTACCATTCGAGCGCTACAGAATTTGCCAAAAACTAAGACAGCTAATCTCACAATATAATCTGCCTTATTTCCAACACATCTGATGTTATGAAATCAGCCACTGTTCCTCTGGTACTCGGATCAAGTCCGAGCGTCAGAGGGATACCTTGCACAACGACTTTGATTGGCTGTTTCAGACGCAGCGACTTCGGTCGTCGGCTGACTGTTTTCTCTTTAGATTAAGTCTGAATTTTATATGATAAACGATCCGGCTTGCATACTTCAACCCGCATCTACCAGTATTAGAACCCGAATTACCTGAAAAGTAACCGGCTGAATCCCTACGTATCATCGTGCTTCTAGTAATTATCTAACACAAAATATTTATTAATATTTATTATTATCGATAACTAAAAGACTGAATTATTCAATAAAGCTACACTGTATATTTTAACCCCAGAAAGGGAAAACCAATTTTGTTCTCACTTAAGGTTCGTAGATCCCGTATGTCGACCCTGGCCACGACTGAACTACCTCAGCCGACGACAAAACCACGTTACAAATTCCAATAGTTGCCGATTAAAATTATCTTCAAGCTATCTTAATATTATTTTTCTATCCGCTCAATAATTTCGGAGTTATTCGGAAATTAGTGGAAGAAAAAAAATAATTTTTCATAACAATAAAAAAAATTTTCCCTTTTAAAGTTATCGAAAAGTTGGAAATGACGGTTTTTAACATTTTATCATTAATCTTGGTATACTACCCCTAAATAATAAAGAACCGGTTCAAAACTAGTCACGTGACAGATTCTCAAGGCTAGCGACCGGTTTCATTTCCGGAACTTTATTTGGGAGGAACCTTTCACTTTTACATAGGGTTGTCATTGGAGGTGGCTAATTATCATCTTTGGAAAGGTTATAGAACAGGTCACAGGACTGATCTATTTTAAAAGATTTTAAAATAATTTTTTATTATTTTTTTTTTACTGAATTATATTTATTTTTATTTTATAATTTTTCGTTAATGTCGATGGCGGCTCCCTGAATCGAACCAATGTTCTTCTTACGTATCTTACGACTTCAACACTAAACACTCAGCCACAGATTGTCATTGCGCGCGAGTTGCTAATTGCGCACTTGAAAAGCATGTTAAAAAATGATTCTCAACTGATATCTGCTGAGTGTGGAAGTGTCAACTGGTTCTCAAATTTAACTTTGGTGACGAGTAAGGTGTCATTTGGTACTCAACCATTACTGCAATTGCTACCAATTTTCTGCAGGGACGATTAAAATAAGCTATTTATCATGAACATTTATGAACAAATAATGATTTTATACACATGAATTAAAAAATATCCACAGTATAGGAGACAAGGTTTTTTAGTAGCTTCTTAACAATAAATTATTTTTGATACTTTGCATAAAAACAATTTTGTAATAACACCAAAACTAGTTAGCAGGTGGAAAAAATGGTGTTAAAATGGCATAAAGACATAAAGGGGAAAATATTAGACCTGATAGAAAAAATCCTATTTAGCACATTAAACTCCATCGAACATTATGACACATAAAAAAGTGTCATAGTATCTATCCATAGTCATTAGAACACTTTCTGGTACGAAAATGAGTACATTATATAATAACATTTCTGGACAAAATCAATCATCATCAGGATAAAAATGGTTCTAACCATTTTACCTGAGTTGGATTATAGTCTGGATTAAAAAAGTTTTTGCCGACCTATGTAATCATATTTCTTTAATGTTGCTATTTATCAGGCTAATGGTTATTATATAAGTCATGTTAAATGGGAGTAGTAGAAGAACATTTATTTTGTATTTTTGACCTTTTTCAGTCATTTAAAATTAAACAAGGACAAATATGTTAGCTTGTCAAAACTTAATAATTAACCGAAAGAAAAAAATAACAATTGTAACTATGTAATTATGAAATACGTGGGTCTTCAGTAAAAGTATACGCTTGTTTGCAAATAAACACCCAAATCTGCTTTAATGTAATGATCCTTTTCAAAGCAATAAAGACTATAAAGAAATTAAAGAAAATTTATCAATGATAAAACAACATTACCGCCATGAACTTTTAAAATATAACAGCGTCTAATAGAACTAAGGGATCTGTCATTGAATAGGATAATTTTTGTCCTTAAGTTAGCAAAGAAGCCGCCACGAGCCAAGAATAAAATCAGTATATCTTCAAAATTTTCCAATAAGGTGAAGATTATGATTTTAGGTTCCGTTCTGTTAGCAAACTTAACAGTCCATCCTTTAGCAATATGAAACTCTTTATTAAAATTTGGTGTGTAGCTTTGACACTACCTTTAAGATACCAGTATCATCCTATAGTCTCTGAAAACAATAAGGATTCTCTACCTTTTAATCATCAGTTTTTCTTCATCACGACTTCTATTCTATATAAATTTCGCCCTTTTTCAGCCTTTGATATTTACTATCATCTCCGGTTAGTTAGTATATTTTTTGTATCACTACATTTTACCCCTTATCTGATAAAATATGAACTAACAAAAATTCAGATCTATTCTGAGTCTAACCCCTGAAGCAGAAAACTAACCAGTACACACAATACATGTTTATCACATAGATAGTCAATGACGAATGGATAGGCCATTCGTCATTGACTGGAATATAAATTGTACAACCTATTTTAGAGAAACATTTTTATCTGCCAAACTATCAGTAAGTGGAATGTACTTTCTACCCATGTCTTCCTAGCTAAATACAATACTAATTCAAATTAAATGTCCACAAACAATATTCTCTCTGTCCACCTCATAATAACTTTATATCTTATTATCAACAAAATGCAGAAACTGAGAAAGGGGTTGTCGACAGGATCTATTCTACGTTCTTATACAAATAAATTTTTTTGACCCAAATAGCGGACATTTTTAAACTTATCGCTAACTTTCATTGTATCCCTCGCATTCGTAAAGAAAGAAACAACTACAATTTTTCGGTACAAATATCAATAACAAATTGAGTTTGAATGTTCTCCATTTCCAGTGTATGTATTGCAAGCTATACTTAGGAACATCAAAACAATTTTCACTTCGTATGGTAACTAGTGATGCAATGTAGGTCATGCAAATAAAATGCCAGAGTATTTTGTATTTTTTTTTTTTTTTTTTTTTTTTTTTTTGACACATTCCATATTATAAGAAAGTTATTTTACCTGACCTACACATTACTTTTTCTCCGGACTCCCATTAAATATACATTAAGTAATAAACACATACTTAATATATACGTTTGTTCTTTCAGTAAATCATTCATTGTGTTAATTTTGTATACACAACTTACTAACAATTTTACGTATGGGTAAATTTTATGTTATTTAAAAATACAAAAAGCTTTTGAAATCGGAGCTTTTCATGTTAAGCTGCATTAGATTGGCCCAAAAAAGCTTTTCGTGTTTGAAATTGAAATGAATATTAAAGGACTAATTCAGTACAACAATTAAATTATTTGAAAATAAAATTTTATTTGCTTTTGTTATTGACTACTACTTACTAGACTCATTACCTGGTAATGTGTTGCTATTATTTTTGCTCATTTCTTTGAGTAGTGGAATAACTAGTTACCAGTACATAACAAGTTCACTTAATTCTGCAATGACTCAGTTCGCTAGAGCGACTGCGTAGCACATAGAAGCTTGTCGGTTCAACCTTAAACTGAATTTCTATTGGCATGTTAAAACTGTTAACAATGCACACAAATTTAGTGTATGCATGGTGTAGTGAGTAAGACAGTATAGTCTTTGAAACATTAAAGAAAGTTTTTGCTTTGGTTCAAATCACGGTGAAACCAATTTTTTTTTCTTCTTGTAGTATTTGTAGTTTTTTAGTATTTGATTACTTGATTGTTTAAAATAAGTACTTTAATAATGGGGACTCATGAATTCGTGAGCATCGCCATATAAAGGTAATGAGTTTTTCACTCGAATTATAAGTAGTTAACGCCTTTTGATGGGTCTTTAAAATATGAAAGAAAGTTTTTGCCTATATTCAAATCTCAGTGGAGCCAGTTTTTATTATTTTCTTAGCAATATAGTAGCTTTGTAATATTTTTATTTAATTGACTACTTATTTTATTGTGTAAAATAAGTACTTTAGTAATGGGGACCCATTAATTCGTTTTTCATCCAAATTATATGTAGTTACCGCCTTTTGCCAATGTAATATCTAGGATTAACGTGAAATGAAAGTTTCTTCTAGGTACTTACCCTGTAAGCCAATGATTTCAGATGGAGGAAAATTTCCCTTTTTGGGGGAATTTTTAAGTAAAGAAAAAAATAAGGAAATTTTAATTTTTATGGAAATGAATGGATTTTTTTAATATTTAAAATTTTCCTCAAAACTAGCAAAAAACCATAAGTAAAAGTAAAAAATCCGATGTAATTTAGTATTAAAACTCTCTCTTGGATAAATGTTTGTCTGTTTTCAATATATCTGGTCGACTTTATAAAACAAAAAAAAAAAAAAAGGTTTTATGTGTAATAATATTTATTTATGTGTAATAATACTAACATGTTTTTGGTTAATCGGCAACACAAAAATTTGTGTAACAAGAAGAAAATCAATACCTCAAAGTCAGATTTTGGTACATACATACATGCTGGAATAGTTTGCATATGTGACAAAATATATGGATTTATAACAACTACAAACTTTATTCAAAAAAATTATAAAAACTATTGGTAACAGGATAGGACCATATTAATATGAGAGCCTTTTTAAAAAAAGTCCATGTATAAATTTTTACTTTCAAAACATCATAATTAGTCATAGTAGGCTAAAAAAATTATACGTCAAAAATGTCCGCTTTTTGTTCTGAATATGAAAGCTTATATAGTTTTTTTTCGCAAAAAGGTAAATTAAGGAGTTTTAGCGCAATAAAGATTTTAATTACTTTTAAGAGCTTTTTTAGGACAAAAGTCAAAGTCGACTAGCCGGTTTATGACCGATCGATCTAATATAAATATGTAATATGTATAAAATCACATATCTACGTAACGGGTTGTCTTCACTAGAGATAAGATCATGTTAAAACATCATGTTAAAATGTTCTCAAAAAATTAACATTAACATCGAGTTGAACGGTTTACATTTACTATTAACATGGTATTAGTGTTAATGTTAAAATTTTTATGTTAAATGAGAACTGCTAGTACACAAAACCAGGGCTGTCAGATGTAGCAATTTTTCACCAAACGTGGTGATTTTTAATTGCTTTTGGCGACTGAATTTTCCGTTAGGCGAAATGGCGAATTTTTTAGCGAATTATAAACAAGGTGGCGATTTGTTTGGCTAATTTTTAAAATTTTATTAAGTAGGCATTTATGGAGAAAAACTATTAAATTTTCTTACTACAAATCGACTGTTTTTAATATTTGCCTATATAGCTTTCCATCTTCTTTCAAATATATTAAGGATATTAATGCTTTCGGTCACAGTGAAATAAAAACGTTTATGAATAAATTAATTCTTTGAAACAATATATAAGTTAAACGGGACCAATGTTATTATATAATGTTAGAATTATTCTTTTAAAAAATATAACAAAGTTTAATAAATTTTAATAGTTATTGACCTAAAATGGAGCGATATGTCAGAAAAGTGTATTTTAAGTTGTATTTTTTTTTTCAATTATTATTTTATAGCTCCTGAAATTATCGTTGGCTTTGTTAAAGTTGAATTTACATTTATAAATTCTAAGAAATTTTAAATACTAGAAATTGTACGACACTTCTAACAATTTAGTTAATTTTTTTGGCGTTTCTTTAAAAAACCAAATAAAATTTAAATTTCGCAATTTTTTTAGATTTCTGATTAACAATTTGGCGACAGAGGCTCAAAAAAATCTCACAATCCTGAACAAAATATAAAATTTTCTGTATACAAATATTTATGTTAATATTTGTAAAATGTTAAATGATTAAGAAGTCCAGTTCAGTTCATTTATTGCACTAAATCACACATAGGTTTTTATTTAAGTAAATTAATTTTTAATTTTATGAGTTTGTGCTAATAATACAGAAAAGTATTAATAATATATACCTTACTAAAGGCTTTCTTTAAAGCACTATAAAATTTGAAACGAAAATTTCTCCTATTAGTTCAATTCGTTTCAAGAATTCAAGAATTTTTATAACATTATTTTTTTAAATTTAACATCTTTATTTTTAAAGTTAAAAAAATATTATAGCGTGTAATTTAATATTTTATATTAAATTTGTGTATGTCTTAAATGCAATAGTATTATTTTATGTAGCTAGTATTATAACGTTTTAATCATTAGCGAACTCTCATAGAGTTTTTTAAAAATTTTGAAATATTTTATTCCACTTTGAAAGATAAAAATTATATTTTGGCCAGACAGATCATTATTAAATTTGTCAATAGGCTTTCGACTTTCGTTAAAGTTGAAATGATTTTCAGAAGCGGCTATGCTAAATTATTGACCGAACTTCGTGAAATTTTACAAACTTATTTACGCTTATAAAAAAATTATGTTTGTTGAATTTTATTTAAATCATGATCAATTTAAAACATTTATGATCTTAAAACCACATTTCGAATGAACATTTGTATGGTGTATTAGGGCCGATCCTAATAAATTTTTATTGGCTCCGGCAATATAAAAATTAAAAATTTCGACCTGTATCTCGACTCAGGAAATGATTTTAAGTCGAAAACATATATATTATCTCAATCATCTATGGTGTAGTAAGTTATAAAAATTGCCATTCATACAATATAAAATATTTTCTTTTCCAAATTTTTAGCAAATTTTCAACGAACACGCATACTAAAACTTTCTAGTTTAGTTAATGCCAACTTTTCTTCAGTTCTACCCCAGTGTGCAGTGTGGTTTTTTAAATTCTAACATAATTTTCTAATCGAATAATGATGTAACTTGATCTGAAGTTTTTATATCGGATCCAAACACATACTAAGGAATTTTTTTTATGAATAAATTTTTTTATTTGCTTTGACCTTTATATGTATATGTAAAATATTTTGGTTAGCATTTCCCTTTTTAATTATATTGCCATTTACACCAGTGACTGCTGAATCGATTTTGATTATGGTCGAAAATCTATTCTCGTTGTTAAAACGATTATTTTGTGATCGATCGAGCCTATTTTATACTGAAATCGACTTCTAGCCTTCGATTAATCAAAAAATTAACCCTGCACAGTCAAGTAGTTTTTTGTAAAAATTTCAAAGTAAAATTTTAAAATATTAAAAAAAAAATTATTTACACAAGTTTTTAAAAGATTTTGATAAAAAAATCAGTTAAACAATTCCAAAAAAATATAATAATTATTAAAAACAACTTTGAGTACGAGTTATATAAAATCTACTTTCGTAAGAGAACGACACTTGAATATGCGTTCCCGTTGTGCTGGACATTCACATAAAAAATGTTCCTAATCCTCAATAAAACAACTTCAGCAGTAATCCTTTTCTCAAGCCTCTGTGTTTCCACTATATCCATAGGCTTCCAATTTCTTGGGCGAATATCCTGAAGTATAGATATAGATTGAGTGTAGTTGAGTAGACTTTACGACTTCATTACGCCTTAATTGTGGCATTACCGTTCAAATAAAAGTCGATAGTTTATATCTTCCAAAATGGGTACCCCGTCTAGCAGAAAAAATTTCAGACTTAGTTCTATGTCAATTTTATATGTAATATTTTATATAATTGAATATATTTAGTGAAATTTTTTTATAAAATACATACATTCGACTTCTATGGTGCAAAATTTAAGGCATTTATTGACGTTGTTAGAGTGATCTACGGAAGTAGATTAACAATAAATAGATCAATTCTTTTTATTATTTTTTGATCTTCTTCGAACAATCATACGAATATTGTATTCATCGCCAAAATTTTTATATCAGAGAGTATACTCTCTGGTTTTTCTTTTCATTATTTTTTGATCTTCTTCGAACAGTCGTACGACTATTGTATTTACCGCTCTCCGGTTTTTTATTTTTATTTTTTTTTTTTTTTTGTTAAACATATCGACAGATATGCATATTTAAACGTGTAATGGTCCTTTAAAACATAATATAATTTAATTTTAATTAATTTTTTGTTATTAATTTTACAATTAATAATCGATTAAAAAATCGATTATGGGATTCAATTAATCGACCATAAAAATCGAAATTAAAATGATTGGTCGAAAAATCTTTTATTTTTAGTAGTTTATCTGAACTCATATCTATAAATGAAATGTCATATTTATTAAAAGATATGTCCAGGGGCCTAGTAAGTTATGCCTTACACTCTTGTCCAACACCTTTTATAGATTTTTTTTCATAAACATTTTCATCCTTTCTTTAATAATTATTGTAAAATATTTAAGTAGTTTGAATTTAAATGTTTAACGGGCCCTTTTTCCTTAGAAACACTTAAATTTATTTTTTCGTTATCCAAATATTTAGTCATGTACAAATATTATCTTTTATACAAATAGTTAGAAAAATACTATGTACATTAAAACTCGCATAAGTATGATAGAACGAATAGCATTTTATCTAACAAATAAACAAACAATATGATAAGATAACAAAAAAAATTCGAGTAGCTCTCATGTTACTTTGAGTTAAATTAATTTGCCACGTGTTTGACCTATTACTCGTATTTCTTTACATTATTTAATTCGATCTTATTTATTCACATAGAATTTTGTGAAAAGATAGTACATATCCTTGTATTTATAGTTTCATTCATACCTTTCAATTCTCTTGTTAAATAGGAAATTTTTATTTAAACATTGTCCTGTCCATATGCAAAATAAAAATTAGAGTATAAATGTCTTTTTCTTAAAGCCTACTTTATACAAAAGACTTAATAAGATCTAAGAGATTTGTAAATATTTATTTAAGTGAGAATAAATATTTTAAATTTTGGGTAAACATAAACCCTCTTTTTAAAGGGAAAATTCATGTTATTAAATGGTTTAAAAAAAAACATAAAAATGTTATTTCTTTTTGAAATGATTTTAGATTTTATAATAAAAATAAATTGTATACTTTAGTCAAAATATAGCTTAAACATGAAATATAGGTTTTTTAATAATATATTATCCAATTTAAAATCTAAGTAGGTTTATCCGAGGAATATTGACAAATTAAACCCAAAATACATTAATGAAAAAAAATTAATTAAAGAAGATAATTATAAGAATAATAAAAAGTAAACCAAATCATTCCTATTTATGTACTGATATCTACTTCTTTAAATTAATTCGTCTAAGAAAACATTTCGCTTTAATCTTGTTTTGTTTAAATGTGTTTTCAATCTCTAAACTTTTTTAAACTAAATCAAAAAGAAAAAAACTTACTGATTTCACTGATTAAAAATAAGTTTTAAAATATTTATAGCAGTGGGAAAAAATATGTATATTAGTATATATGAGTAGTACAACCAGTTGCAGAATTCAAGCAAGTAGCCAATGATTTTTATTTTAAATTCAAAATTTATTTAAATTGATTATATCTTCTTTTTTCACATAAATAATTATCTAGTAATATTGTTATTGTGCATTGATTTGTTATGGCTTAGATGTATCGCCTGTGATGCACATTCTCTCCCGAAAGGACAAACTTTCGCAATTGCGGCAATAAAATTTTTCTTCTAAGCAATACGAATTCGAATCACTTTCGTGTTATTTTGCTTGTAGGGATTTATAATCAAGTGGCACTCAAAATAATTACGCCCTTAAAATTAATGCTACTTGTAAAATTTTTGAGTGTGTATTTTTGTCATTGAAAAATTTATTTTTATTTATTAACATCACTTAAAAACTTTTTTTGTAGTTAGATGTGAAAAATACATCAGTGAATTAAATGCAATTTAAAAAAATATTAAAAATCTATGTACACTTTATTTTTTATTTATTTTTATTTTATTTTTTTTTTTTTTTTTTTTTTTTTGCTCCATGTTCTAAAGGGAGATTTAAAAGTAAAAGTATTATTTTCTTTTTATAAGAAAACTAAAATCACTATTTTTTTATTTTTATTTATTAGAAAATTATTAATACACCTTATTTACTACTTATTAATTAAGAACCGAACTGAACTATTAACTATTGAATATTTAACTTAATATTGAACATAATACTGAACTTAATATATTGAACTTAAAATAAATTTTACATTTATTTATATACTAATTTTTAGTGTCAATCTTGGCGGTAAGCAAATCTGAAGAATATGCTTACCGCTTTTTTAGTTTGGGCCAAAATTACTGATAATTCCGTTTGTGTGAACGGAAATGCAAGGTAAGATATTTTATTAAACTTGTTTGTGGTCATCACAAACAAGTGCAGTTACAATAAATTTGGTAAAAATTCTAGGGAATTGTTTACTGTATTTTTATTTGTTCCCTAAATTATTATTAATTTTGTCTGTGTGATCGGAAACGTAAGAGTTAAAATAAAAATTGCAAGTTTTCATAAATCTAAGTTGGCACATGTAGGGAAAAATTGGGAGACGTTAGATTATATTGTTAGGAGTAATCATAATATTAGGGGTCACCATAGTTTTTAAACACCCCCTTAAATTTGAATTATATATACGCCTATGTAGGTTACATATGTGCATGTATTTGTATATAATTTTTATGTATTTTTATGTATATAATTTTTATATTTTTAAACTTTTGAATAAAATTTCATTTCTTGTCCATTAATATAATTTTATAAATTTTTTAATTGTTGAATATTAAAAATATAAAAAAAAATATATAAAATAAAAAAACAAGAAAATTTTTGCATACTTTATAGATTAAAACTTGTTTAACGTAATGTTAAAAAATCATTATGAACGCGTTTATCTTTGGCGTCATCAACAAAATCGTATCAGTTATAATTTTTTTTTTAGATATATTGATGTGGATTATGTACTTGTGGTAATTTTTTAAATATTGTTGAAAATATAATTTTATAAAGCTATAAAGCTTTTTATCTTAAACCTCATAACACAATATAGATATATATATACCAACTCTAATGAGAAAGAAAGATATAGGGTATCATACCATTGTGTATGAGCATACAAATTCAGGGAGGGGACTTATATTACACCTGTGGCCAATTTTAGTAAATGTAAAATAAAATATATAAATACAGAATAATGCGTTGATACTAACATCTAGATGACTTTAAGGCGATTCCTGGAAATGGGTTATATGGGAGCTATGATAAATTATGGACCGATTCTCATAAAATTTGGCACTGTTGTTTCTACTGACATAAAACTTATTTGTTTAGAATATTAACTTGATACTAACATTCGTATGGACTTTATGAACGTTAAAGTGATTTTCGGAAGAGGGGTTTATATTGTCGCTATGACCAATTATGAACAAAAATTGGCACAATGATTGATACTTACACAAAAATTCTTTACACCGAATTTCATTAAATTGTTGCTATATTTAAGGAATTTATGATCGTTAAAACCTTATAGGGCATAAAAACTATAAATTAGAACTTTAAATTTTATTATGACATGGTTAGCGAAATATAGCGAATTGAAGGTATATAAAATGTAAAAATATGTACAAATTTGTCTTCAAAAATTCTGTGTTTACGTTAGTTATGTTTGAAAGAGTGTTCTTACCAAATTTCATTATTGCACACTGGTCAAATATCCAGTTTTTTTCAAGAATTCCAAAATAATAATTTAAAAAATTGTAAAAATTTAATGTATTTTATAAATTGTAACAGACCAGTTGAGTTTGAGTTTTGCGGTGATGTATGTTGTTTATCAAGATAAGCTGTATGCCATATTTAGGGAAATTTAACATGAGACCAATATATAAATCAATAAATATTTTTCAAAATATTTATGCTACAATACTTTGAAAAATATTTGTGATTTTTTGAACACAATTTTGCACTTATTTTTAAACTTTTACACTGTCAGATCGTTATGTTTTGTGAACCATGTGATAAAAAAATGAAAAATTAAGTTTTGCGTGAGTGTGAGTTTTGATATGGGCAACGATTGTACCAAATGTCATTAAATTCTGAGAGTTGGGGAAAATCAGTTGGTTGATTTTAAATGGAATGACTCTTATGTATCTTTTAGAACTTTGAATTCCTTTTTGAGAAAAAATTTTATGTCCTGCGGAAAAATTGAGTACGCAGTTTTACTTTTTTAGTGTGTGCAAAATTTTTTTTAAAATTGTTGCACGGTTTCATTTTTGAAAAACCTGATTTTTGAAAAGTTGGATTCTTGAGTAAAAATTTAATTTTTTAGGAAAAAAATCAAAATTTTGGTGAAATTTATATTTTGTAAATAAAATGAAAAATGACATGTTTTAAGATAGTCATATTTTATAAAAAAAAATTCGATGTTGTTTTTATGCAAAAAATTTAAAACTTAATAGTAACACGTTGCACAGTGATTCGTTCCCATATAAAAATCGGCAAAAATAGAAGTAGTTATTCCAGACTTACGAAATTTGGTGCACTGTTATATATTAGGAAAATTAAGAAACAACCAAAGTTTGAAAAAAATCTGTAGAAGGATTCACGTACCTCCCATATGTTCTGAATTTAAAAATTGTGATTTTTTTCTACAAATTTCGACCAAAAATTCTGAAACTGTTATAAAAAAATTATTTCGCATAATAGTGCCTTTTATTTACGTGACAATTCGTACCTAATTTCGTTGAAATTGGCTTAGTAAAAAGTTATAAAAACATGAAAGTTTTTAAGCAGTTAGTTATCGGAGCGAATACATGCTATAATTGATTATTATTACTCATACCTTCAGATTGCCATATTGAATGTTAAGCATATAAAAATATTAAATTTCTTTTTTAAACGTTCTGGAGGGTTTAATTTTTTTAATTAATAGACTTCTAGAACAAAGGAACTTAAAAAGATAAATTAACACGTTTTCCTATTTCTATTATATCAATGTTTGTCTATTGTAAACAATTAATACAAAATAAAATTAATCCTTCTAAGGAACAAAGCGCTTTTATATACATATTTTTTTTTTTTTTTAATACAGTTTTATTATCTTTTCTAACCCTAACATTTGCCCATTTCGGTAATTAAATGAAAAATATTAATTCTTCAAGCAGTAAACGCCTTTGCAAAAGAGCATTTTCGCTACTTTTATAAAAAACTGATAGTCATTCGTTTTTGGTTATGAGTAAGTAGATCAATATGTCAAATAAAATCTTAAAAAAACTAAAAAACAAAAATAACATATTAATATATTTTCTTCTTTTTTAAGTCAAAGTTTGACTTTTTGAAAGATTAACATAAAATACCTTAATTTTCTAAGAAAACTCAATTTTGCAAAGAGCGTTTTTCTCGACTTAAACAAAAAACTGGCAGCTGTTCTTTTCTTGATTATCACTTACTGAAACCCAGTAATGAAAACAAATTAAAAAACTTAAAATAATTTTACCACATTTTCCTCTTTTTTGTACCTCAATGTTTGCCTCTTTTGGAAAATTTTAATATAACACCGTGCAACAATTTCCTCAACTTTTTTTCACATAGTGAAAAAATCGATATATGCTAAAATTACGTACTCTGTTTTTCTCCAAGACGTCAAATTTTCCCTCAAAAGGACTTAAAAGTTTCGAAAAATACATAATTAAAAAAAATATATATTTATATATATAATAATTAAATATATATATATATATATATATATATATATATATATAATTTACAAAATATATATATACAATATTTACAAAAATTATGTCAACCCAATATGTCAAATTTTTTTATTTAAATATTGCTGCACAAAGTGTAAGGAAAATATCCTTTTTATAAAGTATATAATTAACTAATAAATATTATATAATATTAGTTAAATTTTCAAAAAGATATTTTCTCAAATTTTTGTACTGCAGGTCTCCAGTCTATTCACACAAAGAATTTTTCACATATGAAAATGATTGTTGCAGGCTGATATATATTTGAAAATAAATAGTAATAGGTAATATTTTCAAAAGTATATTTTCTTAAGTTTTTATGTTACAATATTTTTTTGTATTTTTTTACATGTGCATTCTTTGAAACTTTCAAGTTCTTTTAAGACGAAATTTTACATTCTGGAGAAAAACTGACTACGTAGTTTTATTACGTACGGACTCTAGTAAGGCGACTCAATATAAACACAATTTTTTGCTTACCCGCTGAAGTGTCAAAATCCATGCATAAAAAAAATTATGAATTCGCAGTATTGTTTTTTTTTTTAGAAATGCTGCCACCTGTTTCATTTCGCCATGGTCTCTAGTTTCAAGCGTATATCAAAAAATAACAGCTGCAAGTTTTTTGTTGAACTCGCATTTTTGAAGAAAATGATTTTTTGTTAGAAAATACAAATTTTCCGAAAGAGGCGAACTTTGAGGTAAAAAAAAGAGGAAAATGTGTTAAATTTTATTTTAATTTTCAGGTTTTTTCATTATTGAACATCGTTCTTTTGCAAAGGCGAATTTGTAAAGAATAACTTAATTCTCCAACAAAAAATCGCCTTAGTGAAAGAGCGCTTTTCTCAAATATAACAAAAAAACTGGTAGCTCTTTTCTTTTACTTATAATTTACAGACCATCTACACATAATAGAATATGTAAAATTTTTCTGTCAGATACGCTCTCTGAGAGAATTATCTCATGTGTAGATTCAAATACTCGTATTAGTACTATAAGAAGCATTATGAGACTGTTGTAATTAGATTTCATATACGAAAGTTTGTTTGACTGTGTGCATGTGTATTTTGAAAATAATTGAAAAAACAACGATTTTTTTAAAATTATTTCCCTTTATTGTTTGTTTTACATTTTAAAAGATATTTTTATAAAAATTGTGCTTAAAAAGTGTGTATTCCTTAAATAAAAAGGACATGTTTACTTTGTGGCTGATTGAATGAAAATAATGATATCTTTATAGGATTTATTAAAATACGTGTACCTCTTATTTAAGATTTAACATAATATAAACAAAATGGTTACTCACTTCTGCCGACGTTATCTCACATATTACATCAGCTTTAATCTCAGTTGTAGACCTTTAGTTATTGAGTCCCAATAATGAAAACAAACTTAAAAATTTCAAAAAAGAATTTATCATTTATTGAGTCCCAATAATGAAAACAAATTTAAAAAATTGAAACAAATTTAACTTGATTTTCTAAGTAAAAATCGTTTTTACAGATTTACAAAAAGTGAATATATATAATATTAATATAAGTAATTAAACTATTTTAATATGGAAATTATAATATTTCCATTAAACAATCATCCCAACTGTCATCATTAATAAAATTATCAATATAATTTTTAACATCCATTTGACAGTTATATTCATCATTTAAAACATTCTTTATAGCGACCCTAGAAAGGGAAAAAATGCTAAGGTCATTTTCGTAGTGTCGTGATTTATATCTCTTATTGTCTAAATATCTGAAAGACTTAGATTTTTAGTCATATTGTTTTTGACACCCTTAGCATTGTTTTTTTTTTTTTTGTTTCTTTCATATCTTCAATTGCAAATAAAAACATTTTTGCTCTCAATCCGTCAAATTCCTTCATAATTTTCCGCATATTTTCATCTTTTATCATACCTAGAACTTTTTTATTCTTTTGTGGAGTACCAAGTTGATTATTTATATCATGTTCTGATGTATCAAACCTTCAATTTCTATTGTATATATAAAAAGAGTCCGTGCCATATAATTACCGCCAGTTTTAATTTTGTATTTGGGAACCATTTCGAAAGTTCTAAAATTTTAAAACCTACATAAATTTGTTTATTATAATATGAATAACTTTTATTAAGTTCAACAACAATCATATCTTTTTTTTATATTTATAATAAATAACATAAATAAATTTTTATAATAAATAACATACTTATGCAAATCAACAATTAAGTTAGATTCTTTTGATTCTGGAGCAATTTTATTTTTCCAGCAAAAGTATAGGTTATTATGAATATCGTGGGTATATTAAATCAACATCTAATATATAACCATAATTAGAATCATCTGGAATTAAATCTGAGGAAAAGCTGTCGTCATCTTCTACCCACTCAAAATTACCCTCAGGCAAAACTTCAGACATTGCCCAACCATATAAGTTATTTGCATCTAGGCACATTAAATCATCAAGTATTTAGTTCACTATTATAATCAGACAATTAGTTATTATTTGCAATTCAATGCCTTTGGGAACATTGCACTATCCCTCCTCTAGTCCCTTTTTGAATAAACGAGATCATATCTAAATCAGTTAGTAAATATGATTTAATATTTGTTATTTTTAGCATAGCATCCCATGAAAGTCCCGGATCTGTGTAATAGTGACTCAGATCTAAATTGTATATATTTTTACAAACTAGCCTAAAGTTTTACAATCAAGTATTCTCCAAACATCCTTTGTTCTGTTAATTTATTACAAAAATGTAGAGTTTATAGAAACAAATTTACCTTCAATGTTAGGTAAATTTGCTTCCATAAGTTTTTCATCTGAATTCAAATAATTATAATTTTACTATTTTTTTTTTTTTTAGTAATGTTTAGTAAAATTTTTTATTAAACTATCCAAACTAGATGACAATATAAATCAAGAAATCAAACTTCAATTTTATCAACCTTAAAGGTTTTTGAAAGGGATATATAATTCCTTATTTAGAGGACCATCGTAAATTTCATTGAGCTCTTTTAAAAATAAATGTAAATCATAAGCCAAGATATGGAAAAATACTGAGAAAAATTTAGGAATTTTAAAATTAATATCACATGAATTATGCGCCGGTCCTCTATATTTACTACTTAAGTGACAGTGTCTCTAACTTTAGTCTCATCTATAATAATTTTCGAGCAAATATGGTATTTATTTTTTTTTTCTTTGGTTAAGAGTGTCATTGAAAAATTTAATATACATAAATATCTTTAACTGGACTTTCTATAAAAAGTCCAGGTGAATTTAAACTCTTAAAATTACGTAAATTATTCAAATTGTTATCAAAACTAGATTTAATGAAATAAGAAAATTCATATGGAATATGTCTCCAAACTAATGTTTTCGAAAAAAACATCCCCTCTTTCGGAATGCATTTTTGAATATATTCAAATATGCATTCTTAATCTGCATATATAAGAAAAGGTATATCTATCTTATTATTGTAATCCTTAAATTCTAAAATTAACCTATCTGTATCAAGAACATAAGCAATCTTATTACTGCAATCTTTCTGATACTTTTGAAATTTTTCAAGCTTGTAAAAATACCGTAAACAGTATTCACATAGCATAATAGATCCTGTGTGTATTGTCAACTATGATCTAGACAATCTGTAAAAATAAATATATTTATAAATAATCATTATTATTAATAAATTTTCAAGATTTTTTTACCTACATTGAAATGCTTTTGTTTCATACATAATGTGATATGATATTCTCCAATTTTTTTTTTTTTTTTAACTTTTAATTAACTTTATTTAGAAATCAGCAATTGCCGACAATATTGCCCATTTAAAACAAAATTCGTCTTTATTCTGTACATTAATACAAGCTTTTTTTAATTGTCGTCATATATATTCGGAGCGATATATATGACGACACTTTTAGTGGTTGAACTAGAGTCCTATCACTGTCCCTTTCCTGGAACTCTTCCAGCTTCTGTGCAATAATTTAGGTTTTATTATTAAATATGTCATCAAACTCAGTTAAGTTGAAAATTTCCACCATTTTAGTTTGAAAATATTTCATTTCTATCGGAGTATTTTCCAAGTCATCCATGATGGGCTTGACATACAATACATGAAGTTCTATATTTACTTTTAGAGCATCATACATTTTTAAAAAGCTTTCAAGTTCTTCTTTTAATGGTCCATATGATTCCATCATAAATGTCTGAGAAAGGTGTGAGACACTCTTCTTTAAAAGGGTCGCCACTCTTTTTTTTAAGCACTTCTTACTATTTTTAAATCAGCTTCTATTGATGATTTAATATTTGATGTAAACGCATGACGTTGACAAACACTGTTTTACATTTAGTTTTATTTTATTTTATTTAAAGGTGAAGATAAACGCACACAAAATTTTAACAGTTTTTAACACAGAAGTAAATTGTGTTTGAAAACTAATAATGTTAAAGCTTATTAAAGGTATTCACCTCAAAAACTGCATCAATTTTCGTATATAAACCAACAACCACATCGAGTAATATCTTACACAACTGCCGCAAAATTGTCAGAGTAGAAAAAATTGAAAAATTATCAGATTAAAAAGTTTTTTTTTTTTTGAACTTTAAAAATTTAAATGGCGTAGCTACTCGACTAACAAAATGCCATTGTGTCAGATCCAAAGAAACATCCTCCGCAAAACTTCCACTTGATCTACGCCTTAGTGTACAAAGCTAAAGTTCCCGAATTCAGTTCCTTGAGTTTAGTGGACTCCACCAATATCAATCTCAGTTTTAAGTGGTACTGAACCAAACCAAAGACAAATGTAAGCTTCGAAGAACCGTAACCCGGTAGAGTTATGCGACATCAAACACTTAATTAATGTGAGGTGAGGCGCAAAATTCTCAAAGGCCAAACAACAAAAACCCGCCTGACTGTACTTAAGAAATAATTATTTTTCCCCAACCCGGAGCTACTTGGAGAATGAGATTACAAAGTTGGAAAGTTGCATCAAATTTTATAATGTTGCCTGTAAAAATGTGTAATTAATTAGTAGTAAAAAATCAACTCTAAACTGGAAAACATAACTAAAAAATCAAACTCAACGTAAAAGAAGTAAGTAAGATATAGTCGGTCAAGTCCGACCAATTGATTCCCAACAACATTGTGCAGGGGTCTTATAATTCGTGGAGGGTTCTTATATTAGACATGTAGACAATTGTGGAGCGATACTTTTACCAAGTGTAAAATAAATAAATTCAATAAAATACATTCATTTTAGTTCATTTAAAAATTTTAATTATAATTTAGTTGAAATATTGCCTACCCTTGTACACAATTATTCAATTTCGATCATTCATTTTAGTCAAGTACGGAATTTCCTTATTTAAATTTTTTGTAAACCATTTATTATTATCTAAACATGCTTTAACTTTTGATCCATGTTGGGTTTCTTTACAATCAAAATTCAAAATTTTGTATGGTTAATATAGAGGAATGTCGTCAGTTTTTGTATATTCTGACTTAATACCCTGAGGTAAATTAAAAATTTGTTCATACATCGAAAATAAAATGAAACAAAACATTGAAAAATAAAAAAAATAAATATGTAAAATTATTATCCAAAAGCGATAACATACCATTCTGTAAAGTACCTTTAGAAAAAATGGTAAAAAAATATATTCTGATGTCTTTTTTAAATATTAAAGAAATACCCCTTATCTTCAAATACTTAAAAAAGTTTGTATGTAAATTGAGTGTTTTTTTATATACCTATAAGTATATAATTCAAATTTATTCTCATTTTTAAAACATAACAATTAAATTTCACAATTCTCCCTCTCAATTTCCGAATATAACATTAAGAACAAATTATCCATGACCATACCTAACAGTATCAAACATATTTTATTATTAAAGTCAAAAACCTTGTACAATATTATTTTATGTATATGAAAAAAACAATTCTCAAGTCAATTAAAAAAAAGAAAACTTCTAATTTTCATTTTCATACCAATCAATATTAAAACATAAGAATAGTTACAAAAGTGATAAAAATTAATCAAAATAAAAATACAAAAATATTTCACTCAACCAGCATTCCCTACAAGCAAAATAATACGAAAGTGATTTGATTCGTATTGCTTAGAAGAAATATTTTATTGACGCAATAATCATTTTTGTATTGCGGAAGTTTCCCCCATTGGGAAAGATTGCGCATCACAAGCGATCTAAGCAATAAGAAATCAATACGCCTGGAAGAAAAATAGGCAATATTGCTAGATAATCATCCAGGTGAAAAAAACAAAATACCGTCAGATAATCTTCTGGAGGATGTAATAAATATGTAGAAAAATTATCACTAAACAAATCTTGAAGTAATATAATAAAGAAATCTTTTACATAAAATATCCATTATTTTGTTGAAAGACAAACAAATTTCTTCAATATTTTTTTTTCCATTTGTGTACAATTTTTCGACAACCGAAAAAATTGTGACTGAAAAATAAAAGTATTATATTAACTTCTTCCAGATGATCTCAATGGGATATCATCAATTTATTGCGGAGGTGATAATTGCCTTACTGAACAAAGGGCGATATTTTATATAATAAAAAAATAATAAAAAATTTAAAATTTTATATATTTTTTTCTTGTTTACTGCCAAATTTTCTTTAAACTGATAAAAATACAATATTAAAAAAATATTGCTTTGATGATTTTCGTCCAAATAATAAAAAGAAGATATTGCGTAAATTTCTTCTACGAAAATATGTATGTTTGTAAGGTTTAGTTTAATATATATACGTATGTATGTACTGTGGACTGCACCGAAATTTACCGACTTGGATTGAAAAAATTTATTGGGTGAAATATTAGTGAAATCGGTTATCATTAACCCGTGCCGCATCGGACTTCAAGTTTGTATGGTGCGTTTATATATGTAAAGTATGATTTTTTTACAGTTTTTAGGAAAATGTAACTATTAAATACTTTTCTTTGTAATAAGATGTTAGAAATCGTAATCTACACATAATTGTCTATCAAACGAGATATATAAAATAAAAAAAATCGGTTAAAGAATGTTTAAGTTATTATGAATTCCCCAGACCATTAATGTGTTTTAGACCACTTGTGTAAGGAGTGTACAAACAAATTTTTATTTTTTTTTTGAGAAATAATTAAATAAAATTATATTTTTAATTAAATTTGAATCATAATAACTGTAAAATACGTTTTTGTTTTTCCAGGATTATTCAAACCACTTTCCATGCTTGGTTTAAAAATGTTGATTTTTTCTAAGAATTAGGCCAAAACATTGTATTTTTTATTATTTTTTTACTTTTATTTCCTATAGTGTTGTCTATAAATCTGTATAGTTTTATTCGATCCATTTCGAATTTTCTTTAACAAAATTTTTAAAAGTTTGAAGTTGTTGTTTTGAAACAGTAATAAAAAAATCTACATTTTTTAAGCATGAAAAGGGGTTTGATTATCCTAGAGAAATAAAACCGTATTTTGCAGTAATTATGGTTTAAATTTAAATGAAAATATAATTTTATTTAAACTTTTTTAAAAAGATTAAAAACGTTTTTTACACTCCTTACACAAGTGATCTATAACACATTAATGGTCTGGGGAATTCATAATAACTTAAACATTTTTTAACCGATTTTTTCTTTTTATATATTGTTTGATAATTATGTGTAGATTACGATTTTTTAACATTTTGTTACAAAACAAAGTATTTAATATTTAAAATTTTCTGAAAGCTGTAAAAAAAACATATTTCCACATATAAATGCACCGTACAAACTTCAGGTCCGATGCGGCACGGGTTAACGATATCCGATTTCTCTAATATTTCACGCAATTTCTTTTCTCAATCCAATGACCGATTCTAGGGGGAGTTACGACCTAAATAAATTTTGGTGTAGTCTAAAAAAAGCAAATATGTATTTTATTACAACATATTAAAGAATAAATTCTTTCTCTTCAATGTTTATATGGGAATGCAAAAATTTTTATAAAAATCATTAAAACAAATAAATTTACATTTTCAAATATATTACAATTATTTTTATATAATTACAAATTATTGAAAAAATATTAAAAAAAACGTTTCTTATGGCGACAAAAAACATTGGAAACAAAACCTAAAATTAAAAAAAAAAACACTCATAAGAATTTCATAGTGAGTAAAAAATTTGTCCCAGAACTTACACAAATATTCTACTGATCAAATTATTTTATATACAAAATTTCTTAAGTAACATACATATATAGTATTTATGTTTTTCTAAATGATAACTAAATACAAAATATTCCAAAGGAAAAAAATTTAACAATCCAAAAAATTTAATATTTTTTATTTAATCTGATATGTTTTTAATTTTTTTGTAATAAAAATCGGTTATAAATATATAGTAAAAAAAAAGAAACAAATCCCATTTTTGGAAATTCTTGAAAGTTTTTTGGGATTTCTTTTGATAAATCTAAAAAAGTGAATAACACTTAAAATTAAGCATCAAAAAATCTACTCAAGGGAAAAACTTATTTTATAAATATTCACCTTTCAAGCCCAAAAACTCATAAACTAAAAGAAAGATCTCGACCAGCAATCAACTCAAAACTTACCTACGCCTCTACTATCACTATGCGAAATTTCATTTAAATATGACCAGCCGTTCTGAAACTGCATAATTATTTCCATTATTTTTTGGATCGCATACTGTACAAATTTTTTTTCTAATAATTCCCGATTTTAGGGATATAATGAAAAATTATGAATATAGTATAATAATCTACTCACCCATAACTACAAAGTACACTATGTTAAATTCCAAGTATTTCTTCACTATGTGAAATTTCATTTAAATCGGACCAGCCGTTCCGAAACTGCATAATTATTTCCATTTCATTTTTTGGATAGTACACTGTGCAAAGTCCGTTTTTTTAATAACTCCCGATTTTTGGGATATATTGAAAATTTTAAATATAGTATAATAATCTACTCACCCATACCTACAAATTAGATGTTTACGCAAATACGCTAATAAGATCTAAAAAATTCATTAAAAGAAATTCTAGTGATTATAGAATTGATAATTACTATCAGATATTTTTTACGGAAGATGTGGTTGAGAGACTAAATTTCAAAAATATTTAGATACGAATTTTCTGTATTAAGCAAACGATATTCTAAGAATTACATTTCTATATTAAACAATTTTATGCGGTCTTTCTTTGATCTAATTTCTATATGTCCTAGTTTTTTAGAGTTCGATGTTTATCAGCCTGTTTATGAAACGAAACGATATTCCAATCCAATTTCAACTTGAAATGGTTTTATGAAAACGTAACGAAAACAATTTGTTAAAGAATTGATGCTTCTGTTCTAAATTACATTTTCATGTTCATAAACTTAGTTTGTCAAGTTGGATTTTATAAACAGACTACATAAAATCAATTTATTGGTTTTGTTGAGAAAATGTTGTAGAACCAATCCGTGTTGGGTTACATATATAAACAGGTTGTATGTTTTTTGACGGTATTAAGTACGGGTTTTTGATGTTTGGCCTTCGAGAATTTTGCGTTCGCATTGACTAAGTGTTTGTTGTCGTCTAACTGTATCGTGTTACGATTCAATCGATTTTGTTAACCTAACTTTTATAAGATTGGATGCAGTACCACACAAAACTACGATTGATATTGGTGGAGACCTTTAAACTCAGGGAGCTGAATCGGGAACTCTAGCGAAGGTGTAGGCCGAGTGTATTATTTGCGAAGGAGTCTTTTTTTGGATGTACACCCTGCCAGTATGTTAGTAGAAAGTTACGCCATTTAAACTTTCAAATTAAAAAAAATAGAGCTAGGTAATATATAGAGGTAAAAGTAACAACTGATATCAATATCTAAAATATGTTCTTTGTAGACTCAAAAAATCAAATAAATTTAAAAACTTAGGAAGAGAGTGATTCAAAGGACTATAACTTCCAAACTAAACAAGTTCACTCAACAATTTAAAGTACTATAAATAATTGTCTTTAGTCTAATTTGTGAAAACGTGTATAATCAATTTGTGTTTTACTTGAATGTAAAATTTTGTTTACAGATGCATTTTTCAACTACAAAACTTTAGTTTGTAAACTAAAATGGAAATTATTAAATGACTAAAATAGAAACTATAGCTTAAGATAAGATTTACTGTTAGTCTCTCATTTCTCCTTCTTCATCCTCATCATCGACACCTTTAATATACAAAACGTTGTTGCAACGTATTAAAACTTCACCCAAGTTGCCTGAAAACAAAATAACAATTTTAATAATTTTTATAAATTAACTAAAATATTATTTATTACCACATACCTGTAACTTGACCATCAATGTGTTCTTCGGTATTGGCCAATTGCATATTCATGTATCCATCGACGGACACCAGGTAACCTTTATATTCATGCCCCCATTTCAACTTAATTATCACTGCCTTACCGGTGAGACCATTAAGGAATGGTTTGGGATTAATGGGCATAGCAGCAGACATGATGTTTAATTTATTTTATTAGCTTTTATTAAGGGAAAAATACCTATTTTATTAAAAACCGGCAAACAACTTGCTCGCTCGCCACACAAAACGTTTCCAAAGCAAAGCCGACAAATGTCAAAATTATTTTGTTTTTAAAGTTGTAATTTTTTGCGCAGAGCTGTAAAAATAGGTAACAAATACGTGGGGTCTACACGAGAGATTTTTCTATCATAACAAGTAACAAAAAATCGGCAGAGCTACTGCAATTTTATTATTTATATCATCCTATATGGGAATACGTATATAAAATTTTATTATAATAATTCACTTTTTTCGTCAAGGTATACAATTTAATAGTAAAATTTTATTTGTCTTTTTAATTTCATTATATTTATAAACGTAAAAAAACAATAACAAAGTAAGGGTTGATAACAAAACAAATTTATCTTTACTTGAGCTCTAATAATTATATAAATTGGTGCTATTTTAATTTTTAAAAAAATTGACACGGATAAACTGGTTTTTCGGTTAACCGGTTTATCCGATTATTTGAGTAGGTTAACCGGTTTTAAAAATTTGCTAAAAACATTACAAAATTTCTTATTTTTGTTACTTTTTTCCAAATTTTAAATATGAGAAAATGTTTTGGAGGAAAGTAATCAAGTTACATCAGATAAGCAAGCACTCCATTTATAAAAACTGACTTCATGCGAAAGAAATTTCCCAAAAGATGAAAAATAGCTTAAGAGTAAAATAATATTTGATATAGGATATCAGGAAAGAAAAAAAAATTAAATGTCCATCACTTCAAAAACAGAACTAAATATGAGAAAAAGATAAACTTGCGAATTATTGATAATTCTTCTAAAAAAGTGAAAATAAATGTCTTTTTAACTGAGACAATGTTAATTATATTCCAAAATTTAATTATAATTTATATTATTTACATATTTTTATATAAATTAAATATTTTTTTAAGAGAAAAACTTACAAAGCTCTTCCAGCTCTGAAGCACCTTTTTTGCTGAAATGTGTTAGAATTTCGATAATTTGAATTCATTTTTAAATCAAATAAAATGTAAATAGAATTAAATTAAAAAAAAAAAAACTTAATGGAAACATTTTAAATATCGATTTAAAAAGCTTTTAAAAATGTGCTAAATACCAAAAAAAAGTTATGTTTATAAATTATATTAAAAATAACTAACAAAGGCTGAAAAAACGTATTATGAACTTTCAATAACATTTATAAAGAAAGCTTCTAATTACATAATGTATTTATTGAAATGTCGTTTGACTGGTTAAACAGGTTTTTAAGTAGACAGTCAATCACCCAAGTTCACTTTTATAAGCACTAACATTGATTTTTCTTTCTGGAAAATTTGTAATTGGTACTTTTTTTAGATTTGAAATGAGTATTTTTTTCAAATTTTAATTATTTTAGAATTCGTAATTTTCTTCTAAGATTCATAGTTTTCATGTAAAATTTTTAACTTTTGTTTTGAAATTTATAATTATTATAAAATTAGTTTTTCTTTAATTTTAATTAAAATTTTTTTTATATTTTATAAAATATTTTTTTTAATTAATCTAAATGTAGGTCGGTGAATACAATTTCAAAATATTTCTTTAAATTCAAGGACCTTCTAATCCATATAATAGGGCATTCAGACCGACGCGAAATTACGTTCTTTCGTGATTTCGGCCAAAATCAAGTTGAAATTACGTAATTTCTCGTACATTTTGACACCTGCGAAATTACATAATTTTGTGTAATTTCGGCGAAATTACATTAAAATTACAATGCCAATTTCCGTGCAACTCTGTACATGGTTGGAAAAAATACTTTTTTTCAACTATGTACTGCATGTTGCAACCGTGAGGAGAAAAAATTCACAGCTGATCTTAAATTTAAACACAAATCTTAAAATTACTTATTAAAGCGATTTTGCAAAATGAAACCTATTCTTTTTACATTTTTAATTGTTGCAAATTAATTATTTCCAATTTAGTAAGTCATTATTTCTTATTTGTGTCCATTTCAAAATTCTTCATTTACCCCTATAACAATTTAAAATTTAAACAATAAGTATCAGCTGTTCACGATATTACATCAAATGTCATCTAGCCAGTATGATCACTCTAGATTTCATTCGTAATTCCGGCATGAAATTTCGTAATTTCGCACCGGTCTGAACAAGTCTTAAAATTCATAAAATAATATTGGCCACATAGATTTCATTTACAATTCATAGTCAAACATCTGATGAATTCGAAGAATTCAGTGCATTTAATAACAACTCTGAAGTATTGTTATATTTATTCAATTGTAATTTATTTGCGTTGCCAACCAATTGAGTGACACCAACAAAGCAATTCCTCATATTTGTGGTTCTTCCCGGTTAATTTTTTGTGTTTTTTTATAAATGGAAAAGTTTTTGTTAAATAAATGTCTTAAAACGTTTTCGTGAAAAATGTCGAGCTTTTTAAGTTTAATCAATAATTTATGTGCGGAATTACGTTCCGAAAAAGTTACTACCCGTAACAAAGCAGCTGAGCAATTAGATGATCATCTCAGTTCGTCCAAAAATGAACTATTTGCCCAGTTAGAAAAACGTCATGAGCGTGAAGTATCATGGACTACCATATTCAATAGCGCCATAGATGCAACCATCAAACATGCCATCAAGGTGGAAGAAGCAAAAAATTCCAAAAGCTATCAAACAATGTGTAATAAGAATTATGTTTATAGTGCCATTGTACAAAAGTTGATTAACTATAATTTGGAGGGTGAGTGAAGGAAAGGCTAAGTAATAAGATGATTTTTATATTATAAAATGATTTTTTACATAGATCCAGAACATTTGTTTTCTAAATCAACTTTATTTAATGCTCTTCAGGAGGGATTCAAATCACGTCCAGCTTTAGAGTTCTTTAGTGATACATTTTTGAAAATTTTAAATGAGGCTTTGTTCAAGTCTCCTCAGTATGTACGGGAATTGAAATTAAATGAATTTAGTAGTAAGTAATTGTGATGGAAATAATGCTTTCGTTTTTAATTTTTATCATTAATTTTTTTTTTAGTAATTTTATCTTATTTGTTTGAGACTAACATGGAAACCGATGATTTGTTTCTGTTTGCTTCGTTAAAATCTATAAACAAAACTATTGAATTGTCTCATGAATATGTTCAAATGAGTGCTGATGTTATTGCTTATTTCCCGGAAGTTAAAAATTTTGCTCGTAAAGCTAAAAAGGATTCTCAGAAAGCAGATACTATTAAGTTGTATTATTTAATGGTTTCACAGGTTTGTTTTCTCGTACTTATATTAAACATTTTTTTATTTATTGTTTATTACTTTAGCATTCCGTTGATTATCATAATGTGATTTGTAATGGTCTTCAGGATTTTTTGCCTATTATAATTGCATTTTATCAAATTGATATGAAAGCAGAAACAAAGGTAAGTTTCAAAAATATAACTTACACAAGAAATGTTATTTAGCTTACAATATTCTAATTTATGATAGACGTAAGTGAAAATAATCTTTAGTCATGCTTTTGATTTAATATAACTTTCTAGGAACTTCTTTTTCAATCCGTTTTTATATCTCTGCTAGCACTGTACCCCTATATTAAACAAGGCAATATCAATTCAATCAATATAGTACTCTGTGATACTTGGCCAAAAACTTTAAAAAAGTTAAGAACCCTAGTGGAGATGGAAATTAAAGAAAGAAGTAAAAGTTACTATCAACAAAGTCGTATACAACATAACGATAAATATCTTAAGATTTTTGTAAAAATGTCAGCTTTAATAATATATTTGGTAAATTTCGTTAAACTTATTCCGACAAGTTAAAAATAAGTGTAATTACCTATAGGTTTATTGGCACATTGAAAGCAATAGCATCGATGAACAAGAAATGATGGAATCAAGATCAAAAATATCAAGACCAGATGATAAATTGGACGTTTTGTTAAAACTAGTTCATCCTTACAAGTCTGACTTTAATGAAATTTGGTAAACAAACATTGTTATTCGCTTTTATATTAATTTGATCTTCCTTCTTAAAATCTATAGGTTGTCCATACTATCCGAACTGGTTAACGAAATTAAAAGCGTTATAAATATTACCAATTATCAAACTTTAATAACTTTAAATTTAAAAATTTTAAAGAATTATAAAAATGCCAAAAATCTCAAAAGTATACGTATATGTTTGACCGAACTTTTAGCCAAAGAAAAATCATTTGTAGATACAAAATTCATACCTTTGAACTACTGCCAAGATGAATGGTTGAAAATAGTAAAAATTTTAATAACCGATACCTCTTCCTGTGCTGATATAATAGCTGAAAAACAAATGCTACTACAGCAACTTATAAAGCATCATAAGCTAACTGCTGAAGACTGCAACACTTTGCTAAATTCTTTTATGACAAATGTTGCCCTTAAACGTTCAGAATGTGTTTTAACCATACAATATATTTTGAAGCAAGCAGATGTTATGGGTTTAGATAAAACCTCGCCACTTATAGAACAGATTATAGTATGGCTTTACGGAGAAAGAGATAAAAATGAGGCAAAAACGATACTGTTAAATGTAGAACCGGTCCGGCCTGAATTAATAGCGGAAACATGTGCCATAGCTGTCATAAATTTTCTAGATAATACCGTACTAAAAACATCCTTAGATTCGCATTTATTAAATAACAAAAATTTTAATTTGGAAATGCTACAATTTAAATATAATCGTAAATTTGTATGTCTCGAACGTCATGGCCAGGAACTGAAAAAATTACAACAGGAACAATTTACCGAAAAAGCTAACGCACAAAAGAATTGCCTATTTCAAGCCAACTATGAATTGCTAATGAGAACCTTAAATTTTGAAACTTCTAAAGGCACTGGTTGCAAAGATATAATTTTAGATTTACATAATCTATTGAAAATCTCCTTACTTATGAAGTCTTTAATAATGTTTGAAGTTTTTGATGAAACGTCTTCTTTTATGCAATGTCCTTTGATTAAACGTATTGGTTTTTTTCTTAGTCATTTGGAGGTAAATTTGTATTAAAAACATTGGTTTACAAAAAAATTATTAAATTATTATTTGTTTTATAATTCAGTTACAATTTAAAAACAACTTGCCCAAGAGTATGGAACGTTCCACATTATGTGAAGTTTTAAGTATTTTGTATAATGTTATTGTTTGTTTTACGAGCAATAAATTCCTTTTACAGTATTTGGAAAAACAACCCATTGAGGAAATGATACAATTTTTGGGTGCTGGATTAAAATTAAGTGGTATGTTATTTTTTTAATTGCTCAATAAGTATTTTCATTATTTATACATTGACTAATATGCTCTAAAAAAGTGTACATAAAAAGTGCTCTTAAAATCGTAAAATATAACGCGAAAATTTAAAAAATATGCTCTTAAAACATTTCTTTTCTGTCTAAAATTTAAATTATTTACTATTTATGCAAAAATTAATATGACAAATACGTCCTTTTGTACTTAAAAATATTCAAAGCAAGAAAATTACATTTTTGTATCAATTTATAAGATTAAAATTATTAGGAAATCGAATTCGAGTTTGGTAAAATGAAAATTTCGATTTGAAATCGAAAAAATGTGTGATGTATTTATTTTGTCGTTTTCTTTATTGATGAAAATTAGATTTAAATCACTTTCTATTCGATTTTGTTATATATTTTTTTATATTTCTATTTTTTATTCATATGGGCTGTATATTCTAAAATAAAAGTAAAATGATTCTTGAAATCTATCGAAATTCATTACATACCTGAACGTAAAAAATTCTATTGGGTGAAAAATATGCAAAATTTTTCTCTTAAGTGTAGTATATACTTTTATGTATAAAATATGCAAAAATATTCCATTTAAATTTCTAAAATATGCTCTAAAATAAGGATTTTCTATTAAAATATGACAAAATATGCTGCTTAGCCTGAAATATTCAAAAATATGGTTTCAGGACCAAAATATGCTGCAGCAATCGATGCCAAAATTCTTAAAATTGTTTGAAACGAATAAATTACAATTTGGTTCGTTTGAAGCGTAGGAAAAAATATCATGCATATTTTTGGTTGCTCTGCGTATAAATCACAAATAAAACACTATCCATAGATATTCACTGCTAGAAAAGGCATTCAGTCTGGAAACACAAACATATTGTCGCAAAACTTTAAGGAATGTGCATTATTTTCATCACGAGGCCATAGGGAATATAACTCATGATATCATTCTATGTTTACTTCTTATCAAAAAATATGTAGTCTAAATGGCATCAACTTAAAGCAGACCATACGGTTGTCCGAGGAAAGTGATATGTATACTAAAATTATTGTACATAAACTACCTTCCAATATCAATATTTGGAATAACATCAAACCAGTTTTTTTTAGGCTGTCGAAGGATAAAGGTAAATTGAAAACTTTTGAACTCATTGCAATAATGCCAAAAGGTAGTGACAAAGAGAATTATTCAATCCTGAATAGGTAGAGTGCAAGGAAAACTATCTTTTCCGTTTTGACGATATTTTCTCCCTTTTACGATTTATTTTGTCAGTGTTTTTTTTTTTTTAATTTTATTTTGGGTTTTTTTTTGGCGATTTTTTTTCTTGTATAGGCGTTATTTTCCGTTTTGGCAATTTTTTATTTTGGCGACTTTTTATTTGTGACTTTTCTTTTACGTTTTCGTCGTAACAATATTTTCTTTCAGCCAAAAAACAAACTCAACAAAGTGAATTCGATGACTGGAGCACAGTGACCGAAACCTGTTTAAAACTTTTAGCCACATTATGTGCCAGTAGCACACATTGGAATGAAGCTTTTGAACATATTACAACATTTAGTTTCAATCCTAAAATGCATACAATGATTATACTCAAATTAACCAAGGTTTGCTATTAAGATGCAAAGAAAAATTTTAATTTAGTATTAATTTTTTTTATACCAAAAAAAAAAAATAGATCTTCTGTTTACAAAAATCCCATTTCCAAAAGGTTGGCCATTGGTTTGTGTCGAAATTGAAACCTATATTTAAATTCTACCATACAAATCATGAAATAATGAATGAAATTGTTGAAATATTGCCAGGTAATTTAAAAATGTTTTGAGTTTTTTCTTGTATCACAAATTTGTTCATTCCTCTTTCTAGCTATTTTTGTTTATATCCAACAATATGAAGATTGCCTTGATGATATGCTGTTGGCCATGTTTTCCTTATTTAAAATTTCTTTTCGTAAATCATATTCTGTCCAATTGACTACAAAAATCATAAATAGTGTTCGTTATATTGTTCGAGATTGTCATGATATTTATATACAAGATAGTTTCCGTAATATATGTTTATCTGTTGTTAAGTTTTTACCTTTTACTTCACTGGAAGTACAATATGCTTCCATTACTACGTTAACTGCTTTAATGGACATAAATTGGTTGAAGAATAGTAAATGTGATATAGAAATTTATTATGATTTTTGTGAAAATCTTTATGAAACCGTTGAATGGAAAAAACTACAAGTGTCCGCCGCACAAGCCGAAGGACCAGATCAATTACAAAATAGTATAGCCTTAAATGTACAATTGTTGGTGTCACTATTGACATTTAGTTGTTATCACAGGGAAAATGCTTTGCAAGAATTGTCGTTCGTGTGTTCTCTTTACAAGTTAACAGAAGGTGAGAGAATTGTGGATTTTATTTATGTAATGAATGTAATTTAATTTAGATATTTCTAGCTGATCTCAATGAATTCCAGGGTACAGCTTTATTTTATAATACGACTTTAACCAGTGTTATTAAACCTTGTATTTCAAGTGCCATTCACACTTGGATTTCGAAATCGTATCCGATTTTGAAGTCAGTATAACAATTCTATTTAGTGTTTTAATGCAAGTTAACAATAATATTTAATTTTTTAATCTCTTTAGATTTCCTTTTTATCTGTGTTATAAAAGTAAGCAAGATTTTTTAAAAGACAATCTAGAGGAAATCATTACTTGCTTATTGTTATATGGCAAATCTGGTGATTTGAGTAAGCTTCAAGAATATGGTTCCCAAGAGGATCTTTTAAAGGTGCTTATTGTTAATCTAAAGATTTTAAATTTCAAATAACATAATTTTCCTTTCAGGTCGCTATACCCATTTTACGTGCATTTATCTTAAGCAGCCAATGTCCGGCAAATACGAATTCAGAAATAAAAAATCATGTTAGGAATGTGTTAAGTTTTGATCTGGCCAAAATTAAAAATGAAACAAATAACTGGAAAATCATGTTTACTCTAGTCGATATACTTAAAGATGATAAACATTCCCGTAGTGTAGCTGGTTTTCCAATATTCTTCCAAGCAACTAAATGGTATAATATTGATTATAAATATCTACTATCGGTGCTAAATCTGTATTTAGTAAGTATTTCAAAACCATTTATTTATTTCATCAAAAGCAGGGACATAGCCTATTAATACAAATTATCACATATGTTAATAGTTTTGAATCGAAACGATAGTTAGATTAGTTCTTTCAATATCCAAAATAATTTTTAATTTAAAAACGAGTAGAAAAGATATATATGTATAGCCGGACAAGCTCGATGATATGATAACCTACACCATTGTGTATGTGCATCAACATTCGGAAGGAGTCTTATATGGTACTGTTGCGAACATAACAAATACAATGCTATGTGATGTGATCTTTGTTCGCATATATTTTGCAATTCTAGAAAAATCAACATGACTTTTTAAATTTGATAAAAATCGTTATTGGAAAAGGTTGGAAACTATAGAATTGTTACATACCATGGTTTTCTATTCTTACATATAGACTAAAATACATGAAATCTACAGATAATACAAATGTTAGCAAATATGTCTACTTTCTATTAAATTTTGCCATTTTTGTAAACTATTTTGGTAATTGATATTTTTGGAATTATTATTTATATTTTTATTAATTTAAAATCTTACAAAAATTCGTTGTGAAAAATCGATCAAATATTCGTGATAGTTTGGTTTAATTTGATAATTTATAATTATAAAAGAGCTTTCGGCCGAAAAATCGCGACCAGTTTCGATCGTTATTGATTCCAACAGCTAAATATAATTTTTTCGAAATTATATGACATTATTTAATGGCTGATAATGCAATAATGTTTAAATATCTCTTGATTTTGGTTCTAAAACAAATTCTAACATAGGGAAAGACAATTAAGAATTTATACCTACATTGACACCGTTCTATGTTAAATAATTCAAATTTCATCCTTCGTGGTTATTGGACTATTGTACTTTTTTGCTATTTGAAATTAATTTATAAGGAAATATGTCTACTTAGACTGTCTAAATTCGAAATACATGCGTTTAGAGTCAAATTAATTCAAGTTGTCGTAATAGGATTTATTTTCATTAAACAATAATAAATGATCTGTCTCCAAAAGTAAAGGTGCTAGTTTGATTTATAATTTATGAATTTAGTAGATAATATACGGGGCGGGGGTCTATATTATGGGCACGGATTTGAAGGGCTCTTTTAGCCTCCCTGATGAGTGCAGTGTTTTTCAGGCTGAGATTCTCGGCATCCTGAAGGCCGCAGAAATGATCAGGCAAAACATTGCGAGAGGTACCGAGGTCACTCTCTATGTGGACAGTCAGGCGGCTCTGAAGGCCTTGGGGACACATTTGGTGAGATCCAGGCTAGTAGCTGTAGGAAGACACTGAAAGAGCTGATGGAGGACTACATGGTGAGACTCTGCTGGGTGCCTGGCCACTGCAATATTTCAGGCAATGAATTGGCTGATGAACTGGCAAGGCAAGGTGCGGCAGGGAACGTCTCGAGGAGAGAGACATATGTGAAACCACCACTAAGGTTCTTCTATGGGAAGATCAATGATTGGATCTTGGTCAGAACCAATTCGGCTTGGGAGAGTAGAGAGGACTGCAGAGTGTCGAGGGCGATATGGCCGGTATTGGACAAGGCAGGCACTAGCACTCTCCTGGGCATGAATAGGAAGAGCTTGAGGGTCATGATAGGGGCCATAACGGGTCACTGTTTGATAGGGAAGATGAGACGTCGACGAGGCCGAGTCTATTGAGCACATTGTGTGCCATTGTCCACGATTACAGCATCGTAGGATGAAGTGGCTGGGTAGCCAGTTCCTCGACGGGCTAAGTGACGTTCGGGACGCAGATCTTGTTGACGTCATAGGCGTCGTCATGGGAATCGGCTGCTTGAGGGAGAATCAGGGGTATAACCCTAGGGGGATTGGTAGCATTGCTGGTCTCCCTTTATGATTCGTTGCATTTCTATTCCTTTTTATCTTTCACTCTACTTTTTTTGTACTCTGTATTTTCTATTTTCTGTATTCTATACTCTTATTTCGCAGCTATTCTGTTGAAGGGACTCACAATGGACCGGGATCGGTCTCTGGGTGGAGATGTGGTACTATCTGGTATCACATCTACCTTCTCTATCTATCTATCTATCTATATGGTATGTTAGAACGGTTATCCGTTGTCATATTAACATCATTAAATCAACGATTGGTGGCAGTAATAGCTTTAAATGGCTACATGTTTTCATCTAGTAATATCAAATATCTACTGTTACATGACTTGTATAAATTTTTTCAGACATGATCGTTTCAATATTATGCCTCCTAAGATAATTTTTAAGAACACTCATATTAGAGCTATTAATCAATATTATTTTAGTACCATCATCATAACCCAGCAAAAAATTACATGACAAAGATGAAGTTGAATCAGGGGCTCAAGTGATGATCTGGTACAATTTGGGTGAAACGTGCATGATTTTAACATTATCGTGTCATTGGAGTTCATGTGTTAATGCGAAAATTCAATGAAATGGCATTTCTTTCGAATGATTGCAATAGACACATGTATGTTACTTGATATGAAAACAATTTTTTTTGAGGGCTCATTTAAATGATTTCTAAATATAAATTATTTTTATTTTTTTTATTTTTTCGTTTTTGAAAGCTATATTTTTATGGGATTAAAAAAACTGATTATATATATATTTATTTATTTTTTGTAATTCATTTATTATTCTGTAATTCATAAATTTGTTTATTTATAAAATAATAATGTATTACATTGGTTACCAGAAATAAGAAAAAGGCAATTCACTATTAATGTAGAGTTCACAAAGTAAATGAAATAAACTAAAACACTAAATTGACAACCAACAAGCCATCACTATGTCAATTCTCTTCAACGATTGATCAAGAACTCCTCATCTCTTTGTTAGCATCTCACTTTTACACTGTCGAATAAAATCTACTCATACTAAAACAATAACAAAACAGTCATCCTAAATTCGCTTTCAGGTCGTCATTTGTCCGTTTTACACTGTTTGTTTCTCTTACACAGTGATCTCATCCTACATATACATATTATTTATTTTATTTAAAAAATGGGAAAATTAGTGAAATATAACAACTTTTACATCATATTTAAATTATATTTTTGGATGTTCATTTCAATCATTTCCATAGTGACGAATAATTTAGAATTTAAAACGGCATTCAGAATGACTTTGATTGTACTGTTGATTTAGAAGTCCTGAAAATTACGACCATTTTGAATCACTTAAATTTATTTCTGCTGGGAATGGTATTCTTAAATATTCCTAAATTCTTAAAAAATAATGGAGAAAGTGTTTTTGAATATATGGATATTAAAATATTATTAATATCCTTGCTATTGGTAGTAATGCAATCATAGTTTTCACCATTTTTCAATAATTATTTTTAGCAAAATTTTAAAAATTTCGTTGATTTTTTAAGAGTTGCATTTTCTTTTCTCATTAATTTACATTTTTTTTAACAAAATCTTTAATAACTTTTCCTATTTATATCAATTTGGAATAAAATCAAATGCAATGGTTGGCTAGGACCATAAAGAATAAAATCACAATAGAATTGACTAAGTTAATTACATTTTAGCCTCGCAGCTATACATGTGACCAATGGTGTGCCGATATTAGTATTGAGAGTAGTGTATATTTTTATGAAACATATCTATGTATTATGTTATTTACGCACTTTAGTAAATATGAACCGGTTCATATAGAATAGAGTGAAATATGAATCGGCTCCTATAGTATAGAGTGAAATATGAAGCGGTTCATATAGAATAGTGTGAAATATGAACCGTTTCATATAGAATAGTGTGAAATATGAACCGGTTCATATAGAATAGTGTGAAATATGAACCGGTTCATATAGAATAGTGTGAAATATGAACCGGTTCATATAGAATAGTGTGAAATATGAACCGGTTCATATAGAATAGTGTGAAATATGAACCGGTTCATATAGAATAGTGTGAAATATGAACCGGTTCATATAGAATAGTGTGAAATATGAACCGGTTCATATAGAATAGTGTGAAATATGAACCGGTTCATATAGAATAGTGTGAAATATGAACCGGTTCATATAGAATAGTGTGAAATATGAACCGGTTCATATAGAATAGTGTGAAATATGAACCGGTTCATATAGAATAGTGTGAAATATGAACCGGTTCATATAGAATAGTGTGAAATATGAACCGGTTCATATAGAATAGTGTGAAATATGAACCGATTCATATAGAATAGTGTGAAATATGAACCGGTTCATATAGAATAGTGTGAAATATGAACCGGTTCATATAGAATAGTGTGAAATATGAACCGGTTCATATAGAATAGTGTGAAATATGAACCGGTTCATATAGAACAGTGTGAAATATGAACCGGTTCATATAGAATAGTGTGAAATATGAACCGGTTCATATAGAATAGTGTGAAATATGAACCGGTTCATATAGAATAGTGTGAAATATGAACCGGTTCATATAGAATAGTGTGAAATATGAACCGGTTCATATAGAATAGTGTGAAATATGAACCGGTTCATATAGAATAGTGTGAAATTTGAACCGGTTCATATAGAATAGTGTGAAATATGAACCGGTTCATATAGAATAGTGTGAAATATGAACCGGTTCATATAGAATAGTGTGAAATATGAACCGGTTCATATAGAATGGTGTGAAATATGAACCGGTTCATATAGAATAGTGTGAAATATGAACCGGTTCATATAGAATAGTGTGAAATTTGAACCGGTTCATATAGAATAGTGTGAAATATGAACCGGTTCATATAGAATAGAGTGAAATTTGAACCGGTTCATATAGAATAGTGTGAAATATGAACCGGTTCATATAGAATAGAGTGAAATTTGAACCGGTTCATATGGAATAGTGTGAAATATGAACCGGTTCATATAGAATAGTGTGAAATATGAACCGGTTCATATAGAATAGTGTGAAATTTGAACCGGTTCATATAGAATAGTGTGAAATATGAACCGGTTCATATAGAATAGTGTGAAATTTGAACCGGTTCATATAGAATAGTGTGAAATATGAACCGGTTCATATAGAATAGTGTGAAATATGAACCGGTTCATATAGAATAGTGTGAAATATGAACCGGTTCATATAGAATAGTGTGAAATTTGAACCGGTTCATATAGAATAGTGTGAAATTTGAACCGGTTCATATAGAATAGTGTGAAATATGAACCGGTTCATATAGAATAGTGTGAAATTTGAACCGGTTCATATAGAATAGTGTGAAATTTGAACCGGTTCATATAGAATAGAGTGAAATTTGAACCGGTTCATATAGAATAGAGTGAAATTTGAACCGGTTCATATAGAATAGAGTGAAATATGAACGGCTCCTATAGTATAGAGTGAAATATGGACCGGTTCATATAGAATAGTGTGAAATATGAACCGGTTCATATAGAATAGTGTGAAATATGAACCGGTTCATATAGAATAGTGTGAAATATGAACCGGTTCATATAGAATAGTGTGAAATATGAACCGGTTCATATAGAATAGTGTGAAATATGAACCGGTTCATATAGAATAGTGTGAAATATGAACCGGTTCATATAGAATAGTGTGAAATATGAACCGGTTCATATAGAATAGTGTGAAATATGAACCGGTTCATATAGAATAGTGTGAAATATGAACCGGTTCATATAGAATAGAGTGAAATTTGAACCGGTTCATATAGAATAGTGTGAAATATGAACCGGTTCATATAGAATAGAGTGAAATTTGAACCGGTTCATATAGAATAGTGTGAAATATGAACCGGTTCATATAGAATAGTGTGAAATATGAACCGGTTCATATAGAATAGTGTGAAATATGAACCGGTTCATATAGAATAGTGTGAAATTTGAACCGGTTCATATAGAATAGTGTGGAATATGAACCGGTTCATATAGAATAGTGTGAAATATGAACCGGTTCATATAGAATAGTGTGAAATATGAACCGGTTCATATAGAATAGTGTGAAATTTGAACCGGTTCTAATAGAATAGTGTGAAATATGAACCGGTTCATATAGAATAGTGTGAAATTTGAACCGGTTCATATAGAATAGAGTGAAATTTGAACCGGTTCATATAGAATAGAGTGAAATTTGAACCGGTTCATATAGAATAGAGTGAAATTTGAACCGGTTCATATAGAATAGAGTGAAATTTGAACCGGTTCATATAGAATAGAGTGAAATTTGAACCGGTTCATATAGAATAGAGTGAAATTTGAACCGGTTCATATAGAATAGAGTGAAATTTGAACCGGTTCATATAGAATAGAGTGAAATATGAACGGCTCCTATAGTATAGAGTGAAATATGGAGCGGTTCATATAGAATAGTGTGAAATATGAACCGTTTCATATAGAATAGTGTGAAATATGAACCGGTTCATATAGAATATTGTGAAATATGAACCGGTTCATATAGAATAGTGTGAAATATGAACCGGTTCATATAGAATAGTGTGAAATATGAACCGGTTCATATAGAATAGTGTGAAACATGAACCGGTTCATATAGAATAGTGTGAAATATGAACCGGTTCATATAGAATAGTGTGAAATATGAACCGGTTCATATAGAATAGTGTGAAATATGAACCGGTTCATATAGAATAGAGTGAAATTTGAACCGGTTCATATAGAATAGTGTGAAATATGAACCGGTTCATATAGAATAGTGTGGAATATGAACCGGTTCATATAGAATAGTGTGAAATATGAACCGGTTCATATAGAATAGTGTGAAATATGAACCGGTTCATATAGAATAGTGTGAAATATGAACCGGTTCATATAGAATAGTGTGAAATATGAACAGGTTCATATAGAATAGTGTGAAATATGAACAGGTTCATATGGAATAGTATGAAATATGAGCCAATTCATATAGAATTAGTCTAGCTAAATTTTTCAGTTACGACTGAAAGGTTTGTAGGATATTTAACATACCTCAATCATCTTAAAAATAAATTAAATAATTGATATTAGAAAAAAGCAGTCATAGCTATACTATTATATAGTATATAGTATTATATTATATAGTACTATTATATTTGCATCAAACATTTATTTTTGTCATTAACATTTTTTCGCAGAACAACAGCACCAACGAAGCTAAACCCGATATCCTTAAAAATTTTATCACTAAATACCCCCTACGTTTGGTGAAAACGTTTGCAGCTTTAAAAAAAAGCTGTAGTGAATGTGTATTTCCCATCGATTCCCTAAAACAATTCTACAAGTTTTACATCTTATCTGACATGGTCTTGGACACACTTCTTCATGCCTCAATATCACAAAATCTAACGAACTATTTTACACGTGATATAATCTACTATTGCCTTCATTGCATGCAATCAGCCACATTCAGCAATCTACAGAAATTGGCTTTCAGAGCTCTTGAAAAGTTTCTAGACAAAATTAAACAATTCAAAGATATCGAACATTTCATGGAAAAATATTTAAACTTTATATGCAAATCAATTGTACAATTATATAAATCTTCTAATTGCTTAGAAATGCAAGAGAAAATCATTGAAGTTTGTGAGTCTCTAATAGAAAATTATAAACATTGTATACGTGCTAAGGAAAATTTAAAATATGAATTTTCTATTGATGTAAAATTTTTAAACGTGAATGCCATTTTGGAATCACTGCCACAAACTAGTGAAAATTCAAATGAATGGAAAAATTTCTTTGATATATTTCTGGAAAGTAAGAATTATACTGTGGATACATTGAAAATGTTGCAACGACATGTATGTTTTTCTTATATTATGCATTCATTAATTTTTATTTTTATGTAATATCTAATTTTTTATGATAGATTTCCAAATATAAACTGCACTTAACCGATGATAGCGATTTACTTTATCGTTTAATTAGACATCTTTTGCAAATTGTAAGACAAACTCAAACAGATGCCATTAGCATAGAAGCCCTTAAGTGTTTGGGAGAAATAGGACCGTTAAGTTTAAAACAAATGTCTTATTATTTTGAGGCTGATCATGGCACAGAGGAGGTTTGTAAAGTTCTATGTGTGTATAAGATTGTATTTAATCATTTCGGAAGTTTATAATTCTTTTTATTAATATTTTTAGCAAACGGATGCTACATTACAAATCCAGCAATTTTACAAATCGATTTATTTAATATTAGAGAAACTTCTAGATAAATTCCAATGTTCCACCCACTTTTATGTCATTGATGTGGCTCAGTATTTGGTAAATTCTAAGCATGGTAATGATTTATTAGGTAAGAAATTAAACAATTTTTTGTTTTTTTTTTTTTTTTTTTTTTTTTTGTTCAATTGAGAAAATGTATATAGAATATTCTGTTCTATTTAAATTAGAAAGATTCGCATGACGTCTGAACCGGTTAATAGTGAAGCCTACAATTATTCGAATAAAATGTGAACCGATTCATATGGAGACGAATGAAATATGAACCTGTACATATAAAATTGAATGAAATGTGAACTGGGTTATATATAATTGAGTGAAATGTGATCCGATACATATAGAATTGAGTGAAATGTGAACCTGTTTATATAGAATTGAGGAAAAATACACCGGTTCATATATAATATAATGAAATGGGAACCGATTCATATAGAATCGAATGAAATATGAATCAGTACATTTAGAATCGAATAAAATTTGAACTTTTTTATATAGAATTGAGTGAAATGTGATCCGGTACATACAGAATTAAGTAAAATATGAAACGTTTCATGTAGAATGTAGTTTAATATGTACTAGTTCATATAGAATCGAATGAAATTTGAACCGGTTCATATAGAAAATATAAAGAAGAAAAAGAAAGAAAAAGAAAAAATGATATGTGATCAGATTCATATAAAATCTATTAATTATATAATTAAATGTATTTTAAATATTTTTTAAAGTGTAAAATGTTTTCCAAGTTAATTTCAAAAACATTTCTCTTCATATTGCTCATTTTCATTGACCTTTTTTCCCAACAAATGTTTAGCAAACTTTCCCTACTTTACCGTTTTCTACTCCAATTTAAACTACAACTATTTGGATAACTATGACAGCATTCCGGCCTTAGATTGGCTTAGCATTCTCAAATCAACGGAAACCTTTGATTATGAAAACTGGATTTGTCAATTTTTATCACAAATCTATCAACAGTGTAAGTGGTTACAATTTCAAGAATTAGCAGCCAAAGATTCACAATTCGCCGAACATTCTTTAGTACCATTAATACGATTGTTGCTTAATAGTACGGAACAAACTCATATGAATATTATAAATATGTTGGAATACTTTTTTGAAGAATTCTTGCAACATCATAGTAAAACAAATGGCAATGAATTTAAAAAGATTTATAAGGATAAACGTGTTATAAATATGATATTAAATATTTGCGAATGTATACGTGTTAATAATAATTGGTAAATGTATAATAACACTTAATTTATTGGAATCAATCAATTATATATAATGTTTTTTTTTTTAATCTCTAGGAACTTGCCTTTAAAGCTGTTAAATGTAGTTTTAGCTTGTAATTATTGCCAAGCATATTTCTTGTCGATTATCTATTTAGAAATGTGGGCTTTAAATGAACAAGAACACAACAAAGATACAAACGTCAAAACTAAAGTAGAGATCATGTCCAATTCACAATTTCAGGAAATAGCTAGGAAGGTATTTTTTTTTTTTAATTAATCATCTAAAGAAAATCTTAAGCATTATCTCTCTGTTTCGTATATATTTCAGGCTTACGATTCTATTGGTTGTAATGATGCCATTTCTGGTTTTATTGATCCCCTTAATTCTCGCCTAGACTATTTAAATCTTAACAACAATTGGTCCGACATTCTTATAGAGTCAAATGATATTACCGGCAACAGTAATGCCAATTATCTTTGTAATACCATTTTAAAACGTAATGGCATGTTTAATTTGGCCAATGCTAATACACAAAAATCGTGTATCGATTATGAAATTTGTTGGCGTTTATGTCGTTGGGATACTGTAGTTGAGGGACATTCTAAAGTGGATACTCTAAACGATATGGAATATGAATTTGAAAAACATCATTTTAACGCTTTGAAATGTATCTACAATAAAGAAGAAAATAATACTTTGGCTGCCATTACAAAGTCCAGATATTGTGTTTTAAATATTTTGAGAGAAATAAGCGTGGAATGTTTACAAAGTGTTTATAAATATATGACTTGGTTGCAAATGTTGCAACAATCAGAAGATTTTTGTTTGGTAAGTTTAGGAAATTTTTGATTATTTCGTTGAATTTATTATTTATTTTTATTGCAGATACAATTTTCAAAATCTGTACCGGTTGATCAAATATTTGAAAAATGGCAATTAGAAGCGAATGATTTGCATTATGGCAATTTTTCTTGTAAAGAGCTAATATTGTCCCACCAAATATCCTTATTTCAAACAGCTGGTATAAGAGCCAATAGGAAAATTAATGAGTTCTATAAGGTAAGAACGAGATTAAGTAAAGATGAAAATTAATGCTCCGCTACCCATATCTTATTGAAATATAAAAAAAAAATTAGTATAAATAAAACATATTTTTGGTATACAACAGTTTTCACCAGAAAATCCAACCCGTTTATTAACAATGTAATAAAAAAAATTTTGTAGAAACGTTAAACGATTGTACCTAATAAAATATTGAACCAATTTTAATCTGAAAAGTAAATACCTTTCAATTTTTTTCTAATATACATATATATATATATATATATTTCCTTTTAATTTAAAAATATTACACTTTATGGTTTTTCTTTTTCTACAAAACATTCCGAAAATGCGTAAAAATGCATGAAAAATAAAATAACCAACATAAAAATAACCGTTAAGTACAAAACCTCTTTTTTTAAAGCAGAAATAGGTCGATTAAAATCTGTGATTCTCATTTCTTTCCAAGTTTTTTAGCTTCAGTGTTTTTTAAGCGATTTTCTTATTTTCACTTTTTTAGTTTTAGCCGTTTCCCTTAATACCGGTACATACCGGTATTTTAGTTTCGGTATTTTAAAAAATGCTATTTTCTTATATAATTTAAATGCTTTAAGAAAATTGAAATTATTTTTAAGAATAAGCGTTTTTTTAATGTAATATTTATGGAAACCTGTTTTAAAAGACCTTTTATTGTTTCTTTGTTCCAAATTTTTTTTAAACGATCTTTACTGATAAGCTTAATACAGGAAGAATGTTAAAACAATACAAATTTATATTCAGTTCTCTACAAGCAATTAAAAAAGAAATGCTTATATTTCGCCAAAAAGATATTTAGGTTTCTGTTTTAAATAGGTTTTTAAAAATGTTTAACCATTGTTAAATTGTTAATTGTTAATTTTGCGTAATTTATGTATCCCTTGTGCTAGATATAGAAGGGTGTGTTCGACAAACTTACCGTAGTTACTTAAACTTGCTCAAAGTTACTCAAACGGTTTTCACAACACAAAATTTGTGTAAGTGAAAGTGCTCAAAAGATAAAGTCCGCATTCTGAGTTTTTTTTTGCCACAAATTTGGTTTTGGCGTTTCCCGGCTTTTGAGAATTTTTTACAATTTCAGAGAGTAAATTTATGAATAATCGCTTTTATCCGAACTTTCCCAAAAGTTAGTCGGACAAACCAATTATAAAGAATTAAATAAAAAATTCCATGACGTCACTGCATTAGGTGACAACGACCTTTAATTTTTATCTTTTTCAACAAATTATGCATACATTTTAATTAGTTATATTAGGCTAAAAGCTATTACGATATTCAGGCTTTTTTTATATCATTTAATGTTTCGGTACCACTATATCGATACCGATATAATTTAAAATACCGTTACCGATAACGTTATTCATTTCAGTTTCCAACCTTAGAAAATAAAAACATCACAAAATAACTTATTTCTGCTCGAAAAAATAATTATTTTTATATTGTTTATTTTCTTAATTTTGTGTCTCATTATGCAGGGTTGTAGGATAAGCATAAGAAATAAAATAGAAGAGAGTTTAATAATTTGAGTTATTTATATGTGTTAGTAGTTACTTTTACTGTTTAAACATTTAAAATACTGAACGGATTTAAATGAAATTTATATTAAAATCGGATGTACTAATTATTAAGATAAATTAGTCAAGAATTTTCCCTGTCGGAAACCAGAAGCTATCAGCATAACTTTTAATTAAATTCTTTTTAAATTAATTATATGTATATAAAAGTCCAATAAATATCTCTTATTTATAGGATAATCCAATTGAGAAATGTCTGTTGAAGTGTGTGCGAGATTGTAAAGCTGCTGGAGAGGTTAATTTAGCTAAACGTTATATTGCCATATTGAAAAATATGCCCACAAATAATGTACAATTAAAGGTAAAACAAGTGAATACCAAATTTTAAAACGCTTTCAACAAATTCAAAAATAAATGTAATTTTGAAAGAATAATTTTTCCTTTAAACTTATATCTTTCCGTCAGGTCTGTTCTCTCTTAGAGGACGTTGATATATGCATGAAAACTGATAAGCCAGAAATAACCAAATCCATACTTCATCATATTTTCAAAAATAAGGAATTCCAATTTTGTCTGCAACGTGTTACCGCCATGCAAATGAATGGAGAATATTTAATGGAAACCAATACGGAAACATTTGATGTGGTATTAAACAAATATTTTTTGGGCTCCTTAGAGGCATTAAAGAAATTCGATAGCACCAAAGAAGCCATATTGCAAAAATATCCTAATCTCTTTAAGTTAAATGATTTTGCAGAATTTGAAGAGAAAAGTAAGAAGAGTGCCTATGAAATTATAGCCAAATATGCTGATAGGGAATATACTCAGGTACAATGCTAACATAAAGTTATTATTTTCCATTATAACAATTTCTTTTACTTAGTTAAATACTTACATTAATTCTGATGAATTCAATATGAAACGTCAAATTATGGAGTTAAATCGTCAAACAGCAAGCACCGTAGGTCGTCAAGTACGTGACCGTGACAAACAAATTAGTGCCAATTTCATGAAGAGAACTTCCAATATCGATGAACAAGAAATACAATTAATAGAACAAAAATTAACCTCATACTTGTGTGTGGCAGTTGAAAATTATATTAAATTCTCCTGTCTCGATGCTGCCATTTCCAGTCCTATTATCTATCGTATAATTGGTTTGTGGTTTTCGAATAAACAAAATGAGGCATTGCGAGCAAAAATCCAAGAACATATTTCTTCTGTACCCAGTTATAAATTTATTTGTGCCCTCAATCAAATGACGGCACGTTTAAATTCTAAAAATCCTGAATTTATCACACTCCTAAAAGATGTTATGATACGTTGTGTTCAAGAGCATCCACATCAAACACTTTATCAATTGTATCCCATTGTATATGGTTATATAGATGGTACTGAAAATAAAACTGATTATCGTTCAAAAATTGCTCAAGATATTATAGCAAAGGCTAAAAATAAATCGAATACAAATATTATTAAGCAGTTGGAATGTGTAATGCCAGGTGAGTCTTTCATATATAGATTTTCTTTAAGTTCGCTCCAGCATATATAGATTAAATATACATTTTGGGGGTCATTTATGCAAGTAAACACAGATTTTATTTATTTCGTATTTTTATAAATCGATTAATTACTTTCCTATTTTTTAGATCTTATTGATTTCGCCAATACCGAAATATCAAATGAAAATAAATCAAATTCCACTAGTTTAAGTGACAAATTAAGGAAGCAGAAAAATTTAGATGCCATTCACTGTCCAACAGTGGATTTACCTGTACGAATCGATTTAAAATACTCTGTTACTAGTAGGTTAATTTTTGAAAAAACACCTTCATAAACTTTATTATAACCTTTTACATATTTTTTAAGGCATTGTCAAATGGGATCATCAAGTGTCCTTAGTGGGTGGTATAAATGCTCCAAAAAAATTACTATGCCTCTGCTCCGATGGCATAAAAAGACCTCAATTGCTAAAGGGCAAAGATGATTTAAGACAAGATGCTGTAATGCAACAAGTTTTTTGTATGATCAATAACTTGTTAAAACAAGAACCGGACGCAGTGGAACGCAAACTTTTAATAAGAACCTATAAAGTTATTCCTTTATCAACGAGAAGTGGCCTTTTAGAGTGGTGTGAAAATACTATACCAATAGGTATATATTTGACAGAAGCTCGTAAGAAATACCGGCCAACAGAGTATAGTGTCAATAAATGTCGTCAGTTGGCACATGTAAGAAAACTTTAATTAAAAAATAATGTATAAAAAAAGAAAATGTATAAAAAAAAACAAACCAACTATATTTGTATATGTGTAACTAACTATATTACATTTTATGCTGACTTTTTATTATTTTTTTTTTCTATTTTTATTTATAGCAACATCTTAAATCCGATGCAGACAAACGTTTTCAAATACATCAACATATTTGTCAAAGTATTAATCCAGTATTTCACTACTTTTTCTTTGAAAAATTTTCCAGACCTGGTATTTGGTTTGAACGACGTTTGGCTTATATAAACAGGTAAATTAAAGAATATTTATTGTTGTGAATAATATTGGTGTTTATTTAGTTAAGATAATAATTTAATTGAATTAGTAAATAAATTCATAATTTATTTCATTATCTTGTTAAAGTATGTAGTCTATATTCTTTTAAAATATTGCATAGGTCCAAATTTTATACGTTAAACAGATTTACCTATCTTTATTATGTAACTGCTTAATATAAAATTAGATTTAGAAAATCAATTTTTCTTTTTGGACATATAGGGAACATTCACTAACTACTTCAAAGGTCCTGACTGATTGCTTCATTTAGGGAACGTATTTTACAGATCCTAAAAATATAGTAACAATTATTTCTAGCGTTCAAATGACAGAAAATTTTATATGACAACATTCAGAAAAACATTCTCAAAGTACTTTAATAGGGCCCCTAAACTAAATGGCTGTGATAGAGTTAGAGTGGGCTTCCTTTAGGTATGTAAATGCATATGGTATACATACTTCCCACAGAAATGTTTAGTCCACAGACTCTACTTTGAGACCGTCAAAGAGAAAGAACAAGAGCAATTATGTTCCCAGCAGTTTTTGGTGGCAGCCCAGGACTAGTAATTGCATCTATTATTTTTATATCCAAAAGATTTACTAGCTAAGTAATTAGTTATTTTTAACATGTGATGTCCTAGGACGTAAACAATTTATACTTTTTTTGGTTACAAAGAGTCAGTAAAATGCCTTTTGTTGTCTTCTTTTTCGACTTCTTCCCGTTTACCAAAGGGTCAGTAAAATGGCAATTGGCAATATGCTCGCAAGTAGGCACGGTCTATGCGGGACCAGAAAGCATTAAGCCTGTTGCTCCATCCTGTCCTCAGTTGAGCCAGAACTACTCTTCTTTTCCGCGGCAGATTATTTTCGTTATACGCAATGGACGGTAGAGGGACTCCTGATACGACATTCATGTGGTAACATGAAACCGCGGAATCGATGGCGTCTCTGTAAATGTCGCTCAAAGCTGTCATGAACGATTTGCGGTCTAAAGGATCCTGGAGATATCTCTGAATGTTCTCCTTGTATTTACGAAGGCATCCCTGACATGCCTCGGGTGAGAATCCAACTGTGCGATGTTGAAGTTTGTATGTCCCCTCTGATGACATCCCAGGAGGAACTATTTAGTTAACATAAAGTTAATAATTTTCCTTGACCGGTAGCACCTTCGTTCCCCCATGTAGGCGGTGTGGGGTGGTAATTCGTAGACAGCCTCTGACGATCCTTAAGGCTGCATTTTAACAGCTTTGTCAATTTCTTCACTGGGTATCACTCAACGAAGGAGACCACACTGGTGTACGACCAATCGTTTTGTATGTAGCTAACAAGGTTTCTTTCAAATGATGCCGACTAGTGCCTTGAGGTCCTTGTTTCTACTTCGCAATTTGTGCAAGATTGCAGTAGCATGACCTGAGGAGGTATAAAGGCTGACAAAGGAATTTGAACTGCATCGACAAAGACGCCAAGCTCGAGTTTTACCTTCTTGTTTCCAGGTATTGAAGAGTGTTGCTTACGACTTCGTTGGTGATAATTGCAGGTTACGCATAGTGGAGAAATGAGTCTGGTTGAGTTAACCATTCACCGTACCGCATGTGGTACAGTCGTCGCATATGTAACCATCACAGCTCCATGAGGACGTGCGGGGAGTTTAGAGAGGTGGTAGTTAAACAGGAGTAGCGACAAGACTCCGCCTTGCAGAATTCTATGTTTCACTCTACGGGGTTTTGATCTCCTTTTATCTCCAGACTCCAAGGACGACTGACGACCTCTCAGATAATTCACGATCCATCTCTTCATGCTCTTGGATATTGTGGACTGCAGGATGTCCTGGAAGAGTGTAGCATGGCTAACAGTGTCAAAATTGTTCTTTTACAAGGGCTCTGCTGGTTTAAGCTCTGTGAAGTCTGAGTGGTAATGGCGGTTAATGCTGGTGATTAGCTGCTGGTAGCTGACAGGTTAGGGGGAAGAGAAGAGTTTCGAGCTACGGGCGATAGGAGGGATGATATCGGCCTGTAAGATGATACATCGCTCGCGTTCTTCCCAGGTTTTAAAGTGGGAATCAATCGACGGTCCTAAGTGGCCGGTTAAAGACCATACTCTGGTACTCGACTCCTCGCTCACCAAGGTGTTTTTACATCAGCATGGATATACTATCTGGGCCAATCGCTATGGATGGTTGCAGCGTTGATGGCTTCTGCAACTTCCGCTAGTGTAAGGAGTTGTGGTATGATTGTGAAGTCTGCGAACAATACTTCTTTTTGCATTGTCTCTCTCAGGGCACTCAATAAATTGTTGACAAAAAGTGCGTGCGCATTTCGTATGGTCGGATATGGTGTTATCTGCGAACTTAATCGACCCTATCATCCTTCTCCATGGAGTTGGAAAGATACCGGGCTGTTAACCACAACTTACCTACTCCTGTACTTAAGTTAAAGTTCTTCAGGTGATCTCACCATATCTTCTGCTTATCCTCATTTACCAATCTGCTGATGTCTCTGTTCAGCTGTTCGATCTTTAGATCGTCAGGATTGGTGTTTCCGTTTTCATCACGTTCGACCGCTAATGCTGCTGCTTCTGCTGGGAAATGCGAGCGAGCTGCTGCTGTTGTGATGGTTTCGCGGAATTTGGAAGCGGCTGTCGGTGAATATTAGATCGGTAGATATTATTTAAAATTATTACCAAAAGGGATCAAAAATAACTGCTGGATATTAATTGCAACTTGTTTATGATCCTTCGAGATGGATGCTGGTTGACGAAGCTACAACTACATCATCCAAACGTCTGGTGTTGTAAATTATGTTGAAAAAATCAAAGTGAAACTCAAAACTCAAGTGAAAAAGACACCATATTCTGATGGGGTCTAATTATAGTTCAAAAACTCTCAATTGTATCGCAAAAAGGAGACTATAATGGTAATTATCGATTGCAACTTATTTAAGAAGTCGTAGAGGATATTTATATTTTCAATGACAGTAAATTTGTTTTAAATCTATAGAAACAATGAGACTCGCAGAGTTGCCTGATAACTTCTGGAGTACGAACCCTTATCACCTAGTTGATCCATGATATCAGCAAGTATGAAGATCAAGCGGAAGGAAAGACTTTCGAATATTTAATTTAATTTTCCGGCCAACCCTATATCACTATGTCCAGTGGACTCATTGCTTGGAGGTAGCACAATTCTTGGAAATAAAATTATATAGTTATAGCTGAAAGGTGTTTCAAAATATGTGACAAATTAGACAATTTCTCGTGGCATTTTACTTCAACCATTATTGATGGTTAGATGTTGCCGATTCCATTTACCTGTGTACTGCTCTCAAATTTATATTTGTACTTAAAGTAAGAATCGACTGAGATGATTTAATTTATTCACCTATGTTTTAAGAACTTTTGACAATAAATTGTATTGTAAATCCTTCAGCCCTCTTTAAATATTCCAAATTGTTTACATTAAAGTAATTTCTTTAAGTATTTTGTACTTAATTTATTTGCTTTTTACTCAGTGCATGATAAAATAAGCAATTATTTTTTAATTTGCATCCATTATTCGGTTTTTCTATTTGATCGTATTGTCTGTATTATGCACACAAGTATAATAAAATTTGGTATTATAATAAATCTTTTGTATATTTGTTTGTTAAATACATACATATTTTTATTACATGTTCATTACTGTATATAATATTAATAGCATTTATCTGTAATTTTAATTCTGTTTAAAAAATCACTTTTTGTCTGGTGTGGTCTTTTTAACCATCAATAAAATTTACTAATATTTCTAAAGATTACAAATCTATAAACATTTTAATCTATCATAACATAAAACTTTTCTTTAAAAATTTAAGTGTGGCCACCACCTCTATGGTGGGCTTTATATTAGGCCTGGGTGATCGTCATTTACAAAATATATTGATTGATGAAAAAGCAGCAGAAGTAATACACATCGATTTTGGTACGTATTCCTCCAATGAACTAAGATAAATCTAAAACACGTATATCACTAACTGTTAATTATTTTATGCAGGCATAGCTTTCGAACAGGGTAAAATAATGCCTACACCAGAAACTGTACCATTCCGTTTGACTCGTGAGATTGTAGCTCCCATGGGTATTTGTGGGGCTAATGGGGTATTTAAGAAATCTTGTGAAACCACCATGAGCATATTGCGAAGACATCAAGATGTTATAACTACTATTTTGGAAGTCCTACTATATGATCCATTGTACATATGGAAAGTTATACCTCAAGTTGATGATGAAAATCAAAATATTAATAAATTGAGTAAGTAAAAAATTAATTTAAAAATACTGAAATTAAATTTGTTTATTTTAACTTAGATGAAGGCAAAAATTATATAGCTCAGCGTGCTTTATTGGTGGTGCAAAATAAACTTGAAGGTAAACAGAAGGGAATTTTTGGTACATCCAGCGTTGCTGTACAAGTGGAACGGCTAATTAATGATGCTATGAGTAATCGTAACTTAGCTATGTTGTTTCCGGGCTGGGACCCATATCTATAAATCGATGCATTATATATATATTTCTTTTTTGTACTTTTTTATCCATATTATTTATAAAATCAAGTGTGTGTTTGTTTACTTATTTGTTTGCTTGTTACGCAATCACGCCTAAACCGCAGTATCGATTTTAAAAAAATTTTAAAAATAGATGACTTTTTATGTAAAAACAACTATAGGATATAAATTAAAACAAAAAATAAATGCATATTGGTGAAAATTTTTATTTTTTTTTTTATTTTTTTGATAAAACTAGAAGTTTTGCTAGAAGAAGCATTACGGTAAACAACGGTATTTGACAACTTTTTTTACTGTCAAATATGTTTTTCATATCAGATTCCTTTTATTTTGGGATTTTTTTTTCGATTTTAAGAGCATTTTTATGCACATAAAACACTTTTTTTAGAGCATCTTGTAGTATCATAAATTTTTTAATCAACTTACTAAAAATGAGGCTAAAAAATAATTAAGGTGCTACAAATTAATTTTTAAATTATTTATTGACCACTTAAAAAATTAATGACAGAAAACTTAAAATGTGTATTATTATTATTATTATTATTATTATTATTTTTATTGTAATTTTAATAGTTTAATTCCATTTTTTATGGCATTTCCCTATTTACGCACTTAAACTAACGAACCAATTTAGCTTTATTAATGATGTGTTGATGAATCTTTGTTTTGGATAACTTCAAAAATTCAGTCTGGCATTGATTTGACTAATTTTTGAAGAAAATCACTGTCAATTTCTTCCCAGACTTGCTTAGTTTTTAGTTTTAACTCCGTTATTGTCATTATGGTTTCATTTTGTGCATTTCCTGCGTAAACTTTATGGGTCACCCCCACAGTTTCTCCACACTATATTCATTAAAACACGATTTTGATTGGTTGGAGACATGGATTGCAGCGTTATCCTGTTAGAATATCCAATCTTCATCCATAAATGAGATTATAGCATCTTCTAAAAGTTCATTATAAATTGCACAGTTCATTTTAGTTGGAACAAAACATATTTTTGATTTTCCTGCAGCAGAAAATGGTGCCCAAACCATAACACTGCCTCCACCGAAATTGCGTTTCGACATACGAATCAAATCATGCCAATAGTCTTCATCAGAAAAGATTATTTTATTTCACTTATTTGTATATTTCATGTATTTGCGCACAAATTTTAAACGATTTTTCTTATGATGCTGTTTTAACATTGGCCTACATATTGGATTCCTCCAAAGCGGTGGGTAGCTTCTTCTTTTATTAATTTGTCTTTTTATTAATTTTTTATTGCCTTTTGTTGGTTTCCGCACTCCGCATTTCTGCCCTTTCTTAAGAAAGTCTCGAATAACTTTTTCCGAACGGTTAAGTTTTCGTTCAATTTCTCTATTAGAACAGACTTGAACACAAAAAAAATTGAGTTTGAATTTTTTTCGTGATAAGTAAGGAAAGTTCCTTTGGACATCCTTTAAGCTGATGGAATTTCCCAATTAAAACAAAATATTTACAGTAAATAGATATGTTGTCATCAGAAACTTACCTTAAGTGAAACAAACAACTAAAACTGTCAAAATTTTTTAATATATATAAAAAAGGAAGAAAAAACAACTACAACTCTAAATTTCAAAATAATATCCTATAATTATCTGTACTCAATCAGGTACAGTGGATATTAATGACTTAGGGCCTGATTCAGTATGACAATAAAATTGTTTGAAAATAAAATTTGTATGAAAACTACTCAAAAAACATTTGAAAAAATGAGTAATTTTCATACAAATTTTATTTACAAACAAGTTGATTGTCGTACTGAATCAGGCCATTAAGATGTACGTGTATAAAAATTCTGTGAGGTTTATTATATTGGACCTGTAGCTATCTGTGTTTGTATATTTTTACAAAACTACGTACCAACATTTATATGGGATTTATGATCATTCCCAGAAGTGGGTCTCATATGGTAGCAATGTCAATTATGTACCGATCTTGATAAAATTTGATATTGTCATTTCTACTTATATAAAACTTATTTGTGTCAAATGTTAACTTGATACTAATATTAGTACAGGATTTATGCACGATAAATTGATTTGTGGAAGAAGGGTTTATATGGGAGCTATTGTAAATTATTTATTAGTCTATGGCGTAACCAGTACAATGTGTCATAAGCTCAACTGATTATTTTTTATTTTATTTTTTGGGTAAGGTTGAAATTTCAATTTTTTTACGTTTGCATGTATTCGTTTGTTTACAAACAAAAGTAAATTTTTTCGGTGTGAAATTTGTATTTTTAGAGCGTTTGCCGAACGGTAGTAAAGTTCTATTTTATGGCCTTTCAAAAATAAAAAATTTTCAACATTCTTATTGAGTTTTTTAACGCCTAAAAATATATCACAGTCGCTGTATGGGATATATCAAATTTTTTGTAGTTTACATACAGTTCTTTAAAATATACATCCCTTTTTCATCAAATTCGATGATCAAAAAATTGACTTTTCACCGGCTAAATCATAAAAATCTCACACTGTGCAATAATGTTTTAGTTGACAATTTTACTATTACATAACTGACGTAATATGTTTAGTAATATGTTTAATTTTGAGTGATGTTATTTTTGCAAAAATTATAATTTACAAACATACATTTTTCTTTTTTTCATTTTATTATTTATTTTTGAACAATATGTATTTTTACATACACTAAGTAATTAAATAATTTCGATTAAGTACAATTTTGTTTCTTATATAATTTCCTCTATTTTTCGGCATAGAATAAATGCTTAAATATACAAAAATAAAAAAATGCCACTATATCCTACTTATTGCAACGTTTAACAAAAAACATTTTTTAATTTTTGTGAAAATTGTGGGTATTTCTCATCTGAACATCGAGCATTACGCTGTTCTTTCATTTGATGCTTATAAAGCAGCCATTGTTTACGTATAACTGGATCGCTGGGACCCCATTCGTCACTGGGCGATGAAGCCTTTTTGATGTTCTATAATAAATAACAAACAAAAATATTTTTAGTTACATAAATGTTTAATTTTGGTTTTTGGTCTCATACATGATAGAAACTTCAAATTTATCAAAAGTATAAATTTTGTGATTGCAACTAAACTTACATTCCATACGGAACCATCTCTATGACAAATTGTGCTCCATATAAACCACAAAGGAAATTGTACAAATCCTATGGCCAATAATATCCAGCCAGCAACTGTAATATTTTATAAAAAATTTAATAATTGTTTAGCTTTTTAAATTTACCGACTTACTATTGGCTGATTCTGGATAGTCCATGCCAGCATATTTTAATGTTTTCAATTCTACCATGGAATAAACAAAAATAAATAATAATAAAAGTGGTGTCACGACTGCCCAGCAGATGCGCCAATAAAATGATACATGTTGTTTGGTCATAAATTCAACATCATCACAGAAATTATTTAAACCTGAAATAAATTGGAATATTATTAAAACAAAAAATAAAAAACAAAAAATAAAACTTAATTTATCAGATCAAAAAAACAAACAAATTTTAAATTTTAAATTTAAGGTTGTTCGATCTTGTTGTTGAATTTGTATTTATTGAACTTTACTGTTTGAAAATTGATTAGCACTTTAAAAGAAAAAGCATTATTTTAAGGAAATTGTATCACTTAAAAATATTTTTTTAAGAATTGAAAAATATAATTTTTTGGGTGATTTTTTGAAAAATAAATGAATAAATAAATTGCTACTTAAAAAAAAACATATGTATATCATTAATTTTATGAAAGGTTTATAAAAGATGGCAATTTTTTGATGAAAATTTTCTTCATATTTGGTACGCATATGACGTATGGAGCATTTAGTTTTTCTTATTTTTTCCAATTTAAAAAAATCACAAATTTATTGACGACTTAAATTTTTGTAAAAGCTAAAAAATCCGTAAATTTAAATGCTAATATCTCTTTACAATGTAGACGGATTTTAATGATTCAAGGCTCTAATGAAGGCCAACTGAAACCTCCTTAAAGACAATAATGCAAAGGTAAATTGTTTATCTAAAAATGCACTCATAATGCAATTGCTGTTCTACAATGCATTTTTGACAAATTTCTACCACTTCGATTTTAACTTTCTTAAAATAAGTTTAAAAGCAATATCTTTACTACAAAATGCAATACAGTTGTTCTGGAATAAAGTGATCTTTTTTAATATTTTTTTTTTTTTTTTAGAAATACATCCAGTTTTTGTCATATAAAATTAAAATTTATTTATATTATTTTTGTTTTTTTTTTATTTTATTTATTTATTTATTTATTTATTTTGTTATTCTCATTCTTTATTTATTTATTTATTTGTTATTCTCATTCAGTAATATATATAACTTAAGTGTTCATAACTCTTTAACTTTAAGTCGGATTTTATTGATTTGAAAAACTGTATAAAGCTTTTGAAAATAAATATTGTAAATAATGCACTCACAAAAAGAATAAAATTTTCGAATGCATTTTTAATAATTATCTACCCTTCTGATTTTTAAATATTTTTGCGTATATTGAAGACAAATATGTTAATTACACAGTACATTAGAGATTATTCTGGGACAAAAAGGTATTATACCACAAATAACAAATTATGAAATGTTATGGCTAAAATTAGTTTTAAAATAAACTCCCAAAAAATAAAAAAACACAAAAATTATAAACAAATTTTATTTTTGCATGAAAAAATCTGAATAAATATTTTTCATTTTTTTTAATAGAAAAAATGGAGTCTCACAACAATTTTGTTGTAAACATTATAGCAAAAATTAAAAGAGTAGAAATTTTCAAGTATGAATGCAAAAATTGCATTTGCATCATGATTACATTTTTTATTGATAATGTTATTTTTAAATGACTGCATTTAAAGATGACATATTCATCTTCTGCATGTAATTTAATTCTTGAAATCCTTTCACAGCTTATATAAATATTGGTGTTTAAATTTACACACTATCTGGATTTTTTTTGCCTTTTAAAAATATTAAAATCGTGAATAAATACGCTAATCTTTCAAAATTAAAAAAAGTAAATAAATAAAATAAAAATGGAGATATTAAAATGGTTCCATAGGGTATGCGTATGCCTAATATTAACAAAATCCGAAAACTTAAGGAAAATTTTTGGGCGTTCTTTCATGGAATGAATGATATATTTTTTGTTTGCCTATGTAAACCTTGTGAACAAAGTACAGGTCGCAATTTTAAATTAAAAAAAAAATATTGAAGCAAGGACGAAGCCTACTGAGATTAAAATTAAAACTCTTTTGTGGAAATGTCCTTCCACAAAAGGGTTTTAAATTCCACAAAAGGTTTTTAGTAAATGACTTAAAATAGCAATATTTTAATGAAAATCAGCACAAATATGATTTATTAAAGTATAAGTTTTTATACAAAAATTTCATGAAAATCGGACCATATAAATCCCTCTTTCGAAAATCACTTTAACGTGGAAAAAAGTTTTCTATAAGTAGAAAGAAAGTGCCAAATTTTTTGAGAATCGGTCGCTAATTGACCATAGTTCCCATATACGTCCCTTTCCGGGTATTAACTTAAAGTGCATAAATCTCGTATAAGTTAGTATCTACATAATAGTATGCTTAAATATGTTTTATAGAAGCATTAATTGATGCACATACACAATGGTGTATCATAAGGTAGGGCCGGGACCGACTAAGTTGTACTTTCTTGCAAAAATTAGTGCATGTAATTCAACTTATACAAATAAAAAAAAAACATTGGGTCAGTCGTTTTGAAGCTTTGTTCACTTTAAACTCTATTTTATTTTTTACTTAGCTTTAAGTGTTCTTTAAATATTTTTTTTACTATAATCAAATACATTTCAAATGAACTGAGTTCTGGATAGTTTAGTGTATTGGTATCCTTTGATACATAGCAGCATCATTTGTGTGATACTACTCAGTTACTTTTTTGTTGCAATTAATTAGAAGCGAGATTAGGTCAGACAAATTAGAATTCGTTGTATTTTCTAATGACAGGAAGGAATCTTTTCCGAAGACACTCCCTTACGCACGTGCAAATGGTTGACAGACCAAAAATTTGTTCGACAATTTTGATTTTTTACACGATATCTATCTGCTACATTTCCCACAGCATCAGTGATATTGAACTCTCGACCAGGATGTTCTCAAAACTTCGCCAGCACGCACTTTTAATCGAAATAATTTTCGTCATCTTATTTGCCTCCACATTTTTTTTACGTTCCTATTAGGGATTTCTTTTACTTTGTGTGTCCTCAGGCCAGCATTTTTTAATTTAAATAAAAAAAATTAATGAGAAGCTTTCCTTCCACAGATGAAGAGATTTTCCCTTTAAATTCGATTTTTTTGTCTGAATTTTTTCGTGCGCAATACTTATTTGAAAATTTAATTTTAAATATGGTACTTTGTTAAATATGGTACATTTGTAATCGTAAATCGTACTTTTTTATAATTAATGCTTTTTGGAAAATTTTTTTATTAACAAGTTTTTAAAAATTTGTACTTTTTAATAAATTCTTTTTATAAAAACTCGTACTTTTTAAAAAATGTTTTTTATTTTTATTTTGTTAATAAAAATAGTATTTTTTAAAATATTATACTTTTTTAAAATGTACTCTTCTTTAATTGTTTGATTGCTACATATTCAAATTTAATATATTTAACACTAAAAAATTATCGTGAAAAATATGTTGCAGATATTGTAGGTATAGATATTCCAATCATCAGGAACATTTTGGTTTTTCTCTATCAAGTCACATTTTTAATCCATTGACGATCAAATAAAATATCCTTCCCTGAGGAGTTTTTAGGTTATATAATTTTCTATGTAATAGGTATAGTAAGTTAGTCATTCAAGTTTTATAGTCAAGAAATGGCCCCAAAAATGTAGTATAAGTCAAGACTCTATCTTGCACACAAAGTCTTTGAAGTTGAAAAAAAAACAAAAATTTCTCAGTTAACCCTCATAAAACCATAGAAAAATTAGGTGTAAGGAAATTTGTATTTGATATAACTAACACATGATCTTAGATGTCAAAAATAGTAAAAATTTTAAAAGCTCACTGAAAGAAAATACGTAGACTATAAAGTTCGAAAAAATAAGAATCCAATTTAAATAACAAAGTCAACAAAAAATTAGAAAAATATATATCGTGAATTAATTCTTAATTCTTAGACTAAATATAGTGTAGAAAGTTAATTGAAACATTTTCATCATGTCATACTTTTAACTCTTTAACGACCAGAGGAAATATGCACCTCTAAGAAATTTTTAGTTTATATACTTTTCTGGGTAATAGGTAGAGCAAATTATTCAACCGTGTTTTATAGAGAAGGAATATTGCAACAAAAGTTTAGAACATGCTATGTATTCAACTTGCCCTATATAGCCCCAAAAAGTCTTTAAACTTGTTAAAATCCCCGAAAATGTAATAGCAATAAACAATGAACAAGGGGAGTTTTTTCACCATAACGCTGTTATTGAGAGATTATATCCTAATATGCTGACAGACTATTGCTGCTTATTAGTGCGAGAAAAAATTAAAAAAAATATGCGTACATTTTTTAATGAAGTTGGAAATAAAAACATAATATCATGATGGAAATGTTTCATCTCACTTTCCACTCTATATCTAGTCTAAGGAATAAGAATTACGCGGAATTATTCACGATATAATGTTTTCTATTACTTCGACTTTTTGACCATTTTTGAGATCTACGGTCGTGTTTTAGTTATAGTGTCGGCCAAAACTATTGAACAAATCTTATATTTGGAAGATTGTCTTCGTATATACATCCATATGAAGATTGTTTTTCGTTCTAAAGAAAAACTTGTAAATTATTGCATTTTCCTGCATTTTTAATGTAACATTTAATTAAGTATTGACGCAATTCTTAATAAAGCGCGACACAACAAACTGAACAAAGTACTCGTTGGTTTTGTCGGAACATCAAAGAAAAGTTACCGTTGTGCAAAAATATTCAATAGGAGATATCATATTTGATGTTGTTTTATGAAGAATTTTATAGATAATTTTGCCTTATCTAAAGAAGTGCAAAAAATATATAAATTCTGCAAAAAGTAAATTAAAGGATTTAAAATTAAATAATTAAAATAAATAATTAAATTAAAATAACTAAAACAAAAAAAAAAATCAAAAATCACCACATTAGAGGTTTCCGAAATCTTATGACCCAATAAGACTTTTAAAAAATATTAATATGACAAAATCTATGGTAAGACACGTTACAAATACAGGTAGACCTCGATTTACGCGGCTTGTTGGGACCAGAGAGAGTACGCACAAATTAAAAACGCGGTGCAAAATAAATTAAAAATTATATGTTGGGACTAGAATTTCTATATACTGCGTAAATTAATGTACTAATTAACTGAAAAATATCAGTCTGGGATCTAAAAATCGCATTAAATCAAACCTGATGAAATTATTAATTTTTTATATTGGTGTGCAAACGATTTTCTATATTTCAACTAGTTTTTCTTTTACCGGTTTTTTCCCCTCTCGGAAAACGAGGATTGATTTTGAAATTTCCCGAGATCCTCGGAATTCCTGCCAAAAATAAATAATTAAAAATGTCAAAATATTTTTAAGATAATTCAGTTAAATGAAGAGTAAAAGTTTTTAAAATAAACTAATTAATCATAAAATGATAAACTAATTCAGTTCTTTTTGAAATATTGACATTTTCAAAATTTTTATTATGTAACAACTCATCCGAAAGTTGAATCATTACCTTGGTTTTTATTTTGCTCTGTGGGTAAAACTGCTGTCGATAATTTTACAGAAGTAAGCTTGTTGTTAAGAGAGCCCCAAAGAATTTTAAAGATATCGGAAACCCTATTCTTTTCAGGTTTATAACCCATTTCTATGAATAATGGTTTTTCTCATACAAATTTTGTATTAATATATAACCAAGAAAAACCTGAGCTAAAAATTAATTTACATCATGTTCAATTCTTCGACAATACGACCCTTTAAATTGCATGGTCTTATGAGTGAACTTTTTGTATTAATACTTTAGTCTTACATTTTTCACGTAGAATCAAATTTTTTCCTTTTAAAATTTTCTCATAAATATAATTATTTATTTTCATTAATTATGTAAAAATGCATGAAGGACTCAGAAACTTTCAAATATATTTAGATATTTAATTAAAGATATTTAAACTCCTAACAAAATCAAATAAAATAAATAAAAACACATGTAAAATCACATTATATGCTAAGATAACCATACATAAGTTAGAAAATATAAACGAGAAATCCCTGGAATTCTCGCCTCGGGATTTCCCGTGAAAAACTCTAATTTCAATACATGACCTTTTGTTACCGATTTTCATACCATTCTTTATTAATTAATTTAAAATATGATGGAAATATTTTAGTGGCATTAGAATCACCTGATGAAAATTCTCCTTGAATTAATCATTGGGGATTCGTCTTCAGGTTATTCCAAGCGATTACAATTTTTTAAAACTTTTTGTTCAATCATATTATTTTTATTTTATTTTCGTACTATTTTGCTAGTCTAGTTATATTCAAATTATAAGTGTATTATAGTTTTTGTTTTTTTTTTCTCTCTTGAATAGTCTCGAAATTCTTTATTTTTGGATCCTTTTTTAAAGCATTTTCTTAAAATAATCTATTTTTTCAATAACCACTGCTGCACATGATTCAATACTGTGTTTCGTGCAATTCAAGATTTGTCATTATTGTTTAAACGCGTTGTATCAAGTTCGCGTAAATAAAAACGCGTATTTCCAAAAAATGGTAACTGTTATTGAATCGTGTTATAAGAAAACCGCGTAAATGAATTATCGCGTAAATCGAGGGTTACCTGTAAGTAAATATTGGCAGAGACGGTGCAATGAATCGACTATGGAAGCCGATCAAGATGGCCAACTATCAATAATGATACATAAGTTGTTAGAGGAACTCAAAACGATCATAATAAAACTGCTCCAAGTGGTTTTAAATTATTGATCATTAAAATAATTACACGTGCAATTCAAAAAAGAACAGTTAAGACCATAGTAGATTTCCACAGGACTGCAAAAGGACATTTATTTCCAAGAAAAATAAAAGAGCACGACTAAGATTGGGCGAGAGCACCTCCATTGTATTCGAAATTAATGGAACAAAGTTTTTTTTCTCAGACAAATCGAAGTTAATATGAGCAATTTGGATGAAGTGAGAGGTGTAAGTCAGCCCGTTTATCAACGTTTGCATTTTCCATACTGTCAGAGTATTATAAAGCATGGAAGCGATATTTAATAGCTTTGGACGCTTTTCGGTACAAAGGCTGGGTCCAGTACGTAAAATTATTTGTATAATTATTTGTATAATGAATATACAAATAAAGTTATGTTTTCACATGCCAAGATAAAATACTGACTCCTTGGTTATTCAAACAAAATAAACCTAAAAATTAATGAAAAATTGATTACATCAGCAAGTGGTAACCGTCATCGACAAGTCCACACAGTCCCATGATCTTAGGACTATTTAAAACCTATGGAAAATAGTAAATCAGAAGAGTAATGGAATATAGGTCGTGGGAGGCCCAGAGAGATTCTCCTGGTAAGTCCTGCATGCTTGGACAGCAATCCCAATGTTAATAATATACAAGCCTATTTTTTTAATGCCTATTATAAGCTTGGAAGATGCGATGCATTTGTAAAAAAACAAAGGGATTGTCCCAGAATATTAAGCTCAAAAGTTTGTTTAATCAGTTTTGTCGCGCAAAGTTTTGACTTTTGAATTTAATGCAATTTTTGTTCAGTTAGTTTTGGCCGACACTGTACATCAAATACAAATTTATATTTAATTTTTTCATTCTATAGGGGTTAATTGAGAATTTCTTGAATTTTACAAGTTTAAAGATTTTAGGAGCTTTGTGTGGCAAATTGGCGACTTGACTTATACTACATTTTTGGAGCACCATTTCTTTTCTATAAAACATGAGAGAATAATTTGCTCTACCTATTACATAGAAAATTGCATCACCTTAAAACTCCTAATTGTTATCTTAACAATTTTTATTAGACTTTATTATTTAATCAAAATTAATCTATATAAAAATCAATTGGTCCTTTTTAATATATTGTGTATTATTTACATATTTACACCCAGTTGGAAATGTCTAATTTGTTTTTTTTTTTTTCGGCCAGATGTAATATCCAACTAAGTGTCATTTAATTTAAATTTTAAATTACAAATAAATAAAAACTACAACTTACCATAGACCCATGCGATTCCAATTATTTGAAATAACGCTAAACCGAATATAACAAATGTCGCACCATAATAATCGACTAAACTTAAGATCCATTGACCGGCCTTGAATTAATTAAATAAACAAAAAATATTTAACAATTTCTGGAATTTTTTGTAACATCAATAGTGCGCTACTTTTGAAACTATGTGTCATTTAAAAGAGAAACATAAAAACAATTAATTGTCATCAAATTTTTTTGATTTGTCACTAATCAAACAGTATTAGAAAGCAATCATTGTTTTTATTGTTTTCGAAATGAAAAAAAAAAAAATCGAAATGAACTGAAATGTTGTAATGAAAAAAAAAAGAGAAATTGAAGGATAGAAAGAGGAGAACTAACTGCTGAAATATTATGAATGAAATTGAAAAAATGAAATGAGTAAAATAAAGTAGTACACATTAGTACCGGTGTAACGTATATGATGCCACAAAGAAAACCACAAATTGTTGTTATCAAAGCCACCACCGAAGCCTTCATCCATTTATAGTGATCACATAATATGGCTACCAAGGTGTTGGCCTGAGCTACCAATGTGCCAATACCCAATACAAATAGCATAATAAAAAATAAAACAGCAAAAAGCTATAAAAAAAGGAATGAATAACATAATTTATATTTGATATAAAATTTGGGTATTAAATAAATACCTGTGGTACAGCCTTAAATTTGGCTATCGCATCTGGATATGATATAAAGGCGAGACCTGTGCCACTGCGCACTACTTCATCAATATTTCTAACATTCAAATTATGAGCTAAATTTCCTAATATTCCAAAAATTGTTATGCCCGCTATTAAACTTGTTACGGTGTCCAGACTAGTAACAATAATAGCATCTCTGTTGGCATTATGATAAAATTTATTGTAAGAAGAGAACATAACAATTGGTCCCAGGCCTACAGCCAGGGAAAAGAAACACTGCACAACAGCCTCTTTCCAGACCTTAAAACGAATTTATTTAATTATTTATTCTCAATTTTTTTCTTTCTTAAATTCTCTTACCTTTAAATTCAATAATTCACTCCAATTTGGTTTCAAAAAGAAAATTATACCATCGATAGCACCATCTAAGGTCACTGCTCTTATGAGCAGTGTTATGAGTATTACGTAGGGAAAAATGGCTAAGAAATAGGCCGCTTTGCCAGCCGTTTTAACACCGCGCACAATTACCAAAAATGTTGTTAGCCAAGCCACAAATAGGGCCAGTGTAAGTTTCCAGCTGGGCATACCTATACCATTCGAAATATCATCATATTCTCTTATCACTTCTTTCCTAAAACAAAATAAAAATTTTAATATTTGGAGAAAACAAAAATTTTCGAAAATAAACGCAATTTTTGACCTCATTACCTCCGATTTTGATAAAATATGTCAATAAAAAATTTGAAGTTTTTCAAAATTTTCAAATTCGTTGAGGTTTAGTTTTTATCGGACTTAATCGTCCGATTTAAACAAAATTTGGCTCAAACTTATGCTTGATAAACCTAGTTTCTAATTATTTTTTTCAAAATCGTCCTTGTGTCAAAGATATTAAAAAATCATATCTACAACTTTTATAATTTTTCTTTAAAATGTTCCCTAAAATATTGGCAACAACGTATAAAAAAATTTAGATTGGGACCATGGGGTGGATGCTGAGAAAATTAAGATTTTGTTACAAAAAATCATTTATTTCAGTAATAATTTGAAAATTTCCAAAGTTTTTTGAAATAACGCTTAAAACTTCTCCTTATTATTAGCGACTCTATCTTGGAGGAATAATACAAATAATTTAAAAAAATAATCCTTGAAACCAGGATTTTCAGTGCTGCCAAATAGAACAGTTTTGACAATAAATCAGCAATTTCTAACTGACTGTTTCGATTGATGAATAATATCTGAGCTGCTCCAAGGAATCTATTTATAATTAAAAAAAATAATTTAAAAAAATAATCCTTGAAACCAGGATTTTCAGTGCTGCCAAATAGAACAGTTTTGACAATAAATCGGCAATTTCTAACTGACTGTTTCGATTGATGAATAATATCTGAGCTGCTCCAAGGAATCTATTTATAAGTTTCTATTTTAGTTTTGCGAAATCGTAAAATTTCGCGATTTTTCTCTACCTACCGGTATTTTATGTTATTTATGTACGTTATTTTATGCAACAATATTTCGGAGACCACTTAACATATTAAGGCAATTTAAATTGCGTTTAAATTGTACTGTTGTCATCTTCATTTAAAATATTTGGAAAATTATTCAAAATTTGAAAAATGCATTTTAATGCAATTACATTTTTAGATGCAATTTTTGTTTAATATGCCACTTTCGATTTATGGTCTTTTAGCATTTTTAAAAAATATGGAATTATTTCATTACAATGAAAATACAACATTATTGGAATATTTCATAATTTATTATGTACGATTTCACTAAAGTGCAGCGATTTGTATGAAGACAAAAATGTTGCTAAATGTGCCCCCATAAAATTAAAGATTGATATGTTATAAACTAATCCCCAAAATATTTCGGTTCAATTATTTCGTTCATGTGAGCTGAACCATTTTTAAAATACCTCGAAAAATATGGGTTTCAATAAACTGTGTACACAATTTTTAACTTTTTTTTTCAAAAAAATTACAATATGCAATGTCGACTTATACGTTTTTATTCTCGTGAAGTGAAAATTTTAGTAAATTTTTCTAAAAATTTTTTAAATACTATTTTATAAAAATTTTGAGCATCATTGGAATGGTCTTATTCAGTACTATTGATATATGTATTCATTTAATCCTTTAGTAACAAAAGTAATAATAGGTTAAATTAATTTCTATAGCAAATAAATGTTTTTTTAAGAAAATAAATGTTACAAGAAGCATAAACTTGTCAAAAAACTATAAATTCGCGTAAAATAGCGACTAAACTTCAAAGAATTTTTTTTTATTCGATTACACGCTGCTACAAAATGGCACTTTTTATTTTCATTCGGAAAGTGATCTAATGTGGTTTGAAGACCCTCTTGAGGACATCACAAAACCATTTTAAAAAATTTCTAAACACCCCCATCATTTCTAGATATTATGAAAAAACCGTTATAGATCTCGTAGCTTCATAAGTTTTAAGTCAATTTAAACTTTTTAACTATATTATCATCTTTTTGTATAAGCACAAATTAAATAATGAATTATTCATCATTTTTAAATTTATTTCCCTTTTCTTTTTCGAAATTTAGCTTTTGATGTAAATTTTTCTGATTTTTTTCTAAAATTATATTTGTTTACAACGTTCGAAATGTTATTTTGCTTAAAATAAAATGAGATATCTCTATATAAAATCGTTTACAAACTTATAGGACTTATTAAGCATTTTCGAAATTTTATTATTTTATTACTTTCTTCATATATTTTAAGACTGTTTTTTTATATTTTTTACTTGATTTTTCAATTTTGAGGATAAAATTAAAAATATATGGAAAGTTCTAGTAAGTTATTACAGATAAAATCAGATAAGTTCTACAGGTTTGGTCCAATTTAAAAATATTAATTTTGGTGTAATGTAGTCTAGTGCAAAATTTTAAAACTGATTTGTGATGTCCTCAAGAAGGCCTATAACCTATACTATGTCATTTCTCGAGTGATTTTTCACTATAACAGGACACACTGTGGTTTTAAAAGAACTTATTATATTTTTCATAAATTCATTCATATTTAAGTATACTAAATACTTCCATAAAACTTATTTGCAAAAATTGCTGAATTAACCTTTCGGGAACCTAATGTATAAAATTTACCTTATGCTTTTAAAGTGTATCTGTAATTTGCAATAGTATCCAATATATGTTGAAAAATGTCTGAGATATATACATTACATATTTAAATAATGAAAATACGACAAAAAATATTATTAATACGTCTCTATAATATTTTGAAGTTAATTTTCTTAATGGTAAAGTAAATTGAAACATTCAGACTTAATGGTGTCTATTCTTGAAAACGCGTCGAAGAAGTGAAAATTTCCATTTATCGTACATTTCTAAAATGGAATTTACCGTTTTTAAAAGAGAGAGAAACGCGCTAAAGTTCTCACGTTTATTACATTTTAAAAATATATTGTAAACAAAAACAATTTTTTAAACTTTGTTTTTGTTTTAATGGAAAATTTCACTTCTTCGACGCGTTTTCAAGAATAGGCAAATATTTTGGGAATGATATAAGAATATAAAAATCTTCATTTCTAAAGGAGTGCATTTGCAACTTTTTTTCGTAAGGCACTTTAATATTCACATATTTTCATACGCAAAACAAAAATAAATTAAAAGATATCAAAATATAACTGAAATAAATGAATTTTTTACTAAATGTTAATTTTCTCAGCATCCCCTCTTGGTCACACTCTAAATTTTTTATACGTTGTTGCCAATATTTTAAGGAATATTTTAAAGAAAAATTATAAAAATAGATTTATTAATCACCAGTTAGAGCCAAGGACAAATAAGTATGAGATTATATGGATTTAAATTTCAAGTATTTTGCAAAAATTTCTGAAAAAAGTGAACTTTGAACCGCGATAAAAACTAAACTTCAACTAATTTGAAAATTTTCGAGAACTTTAAATTTTGTGTTAACGTAGTGAGTGTGAATACCGAATTTCATCGAAAACGGAAATGGTGAGGTTCGTTTGGTGTTCGAAAAAAAATTTCCCCTTTTAAAAAAATTTTTTTTTTTAACAAGAATATTTATCATCCATACTTACAAGAAAAATAATTCTGAACTACTTTGTAACTTATAGTTAGATGTAGTATCATTTTTACTATAATAATTATAAGCATTGTTTGGATTTCCATTCGGATTTGAATCAACACAATTCGAACCCCATTCCTCACTACAATATGACCAGGGTAAAATTTTATTAAATGATGATACAAAATAATACAGCGTCAACGCCAGCAGTGAAGAGTAATAGGTGAGAACACAAATGCCTGCATAGGCTTGACCAATGCCAACGCCTATAAAAACGAAATTTTTATAATGTAAATGTTATAGAGTGAAAATAATTAGGATCTTACCAACAAACGAAGGGCATACGGACCAAATTTTAATAGAACTTTGACTGGTAAACTGACCCAGAAGAACCTCTAAATAGTACATGGGTTTGCCTAGAAAAGAAGAAATAGTTTAAACAAAAATGGTAATTTTTAAAATATACTTTTTAATTAATACCATTTAATTTCCTATTATATATATTATTTTAAAAAATAGCAGAAATATAAAAATATAAAATAGAGTGGGACACGCTTTTTATTAACTTTAATAAAATGCATAAGAATGATTTACTAAATCTTCAAATAGATATATTATACAGAATGTATTGTTGTATATCGTCGGTATGCTAACGAAAGGTCCCATGTGTAGATTTCCTTTAGAAAAAAAAAACTCTTATTGTTTTTTGCTACACGTAGGACTTTTTGAAGCACAAAAAAAAGAAAAAAAAACAAAACTGTAAAGTTTCATTTACAAAAAATAAATATCCTAACGAAAAATACAAAAATCCAAAATTTTTATTTACTAAATTATTTATTTATTTACTTATTTAATAGCCAATGACATCAAAATTTCTTATTCTTAAAGCTATTTACAATAAAATATTTTTCATAACCATTCAATAATAAAAAATTCTTATTATTTAACTAAATTGAAAATACTCCTCTTAATGCGGATTGGATTTACTGAGAAGTTAATAAATGGATAAAAACTGTTGAATTGATTGCATATACGTCTCATGGGATCAAAGTTGGCATAATTAGTTGGAAAATATTTTATGTTTAAAGGAGTATAATTTCTAGTTGAACGATTTGGGATTACTAATTCGATCTTATGAAGCAGGAACTCGGAATTAATTGGACCGTTTATTAAATTAATTACAAATGAAATATTCATATATTTTCTCCTACTTTCAAGAGTATGGAAATCAATCATATGATGGTAAATTATTATTAGTATTCCATGGAAAATTGATTACGAAGGCAAATTAAGAGAAATTGTTTCTGGACCGATTCAATTTTCTTTATATGAACTAAGTATTGAGTTTCCCAGACCACGGAAGCATATTCCAGAATTGGTTTTACGAGAGATGTGAATAGTTGCTTGGAAACGTAAGGATCATTAAACTCTCTTCCCCAGCGTTTAAGAAAACCTAGAACTGCTTTCACATTATTAACAATTTGTGAAGCGTGGGAATTAAAGGATAGTTTACAATCAAGTAACACACCCAGATCATCATACACCAATCATAAAGACTGCATAGTTAAATCTAAGGAACAGCTTTACATCATCAGCATGCATTAATATTCTAGAATTCTTAATGAAAGCTGGTAAATAATTTATAAATATTAGGAGTAATAAGGGGCCGAGATTACTACCTTGTGGAACACCGGATAAAACAGGAATGATTTTCGATGTACAATCTCTGAATAATAAACATTGGTATATATTTTTAAGATACATATGTATGTAACTGAAATATGTATAACAACTTGATGCGAAAGGATTTCAGTAACTATCTTTTCGAGAAGTTTTGGAATAATACTTAATTTAGCAATTTTAATGTTTGAAGCAGGAGGAATATAAGAGCAAATTATAAAAATAGTTCTAAATTTGGCTTTTGCACATACGGCGATAAATTCAATATTTTGATCATTGTTGAGAATTATTTCTTCCGAGGGAAAAAGAGTTGAGACAGAAATCATAACTCCTCCACCTTCTTTACCAACTCTATTACATCTATAAATTTGAGTTTCTTTATCAGAGTTCTTTCGAAGCCACGTTTCAGTGAGTACAATGATATTATGCTTAAAGCTCTCTAAATAAAGGGATTTTAATTTTGTGTTCATACCTCTAACATTTTGGTGTGCGATGGAGATAACTGAGGAGTTGTAGTCATTTTTTGGACAAATATTAAATGAAAAAATTATAATCTTCAATGCCAAGATTCGTTTTAATATAGAACTCAACATCATTTATTGTTGTATCTACAAAAAACGGCTAGCAAATATGGCTTTCCTTGGTGCTATAATTTTTAAAGGCTTTGTAGTTACTGTTGTAAACGGATTTATAAGTGAGTTGTTGACGAAACTAGTCGGGATATTTAAGGGAGTTAATAAAATAAGTTTTTGAGGCTTACTGGTAGCAGGATTTGGAATCATGGGCAGGTTTGTCAGATTAGATACCGTAGGAGTAACTAAAGTCAACTCTGACGAAAATAAATTATAATTGGAAGCATTCGAAGCATGATGAGGTGGAATAAAATTATTTGAATTAGGAGTTACAACAGGTGTACCAAATGTGGCATTAAATAAAACGCGGTATTTTAACATAAGTGATTCGTGTCGTTGAAAGATAATTTTCTCTAGGTTTTTAACAAACTGAAAGTATACATATAGATTTTTTTATTTTCTTAATTTTTTTCTTTGGTGAATATGAAATTCATAAATATTATTTCATTATTCAATAATTAAAACTAGCTATAAATGTGGGAAAATATAATTTTTTCCATGTATACCACTGTGTTGCCACCGTTTCCGATACCACTAAATCTGTATAATCTTATAAATAAAAGCTAGTTGTGCCAAATTTGAACCTGATATTAAAATTATCATGTAATTTATGCACTTTGTCAAATGTGGACCAATTGTTATGCAATTTGGTAGATTAATTTATGGCTACCAATAGTGTTGCCAGCTTAGCCTTTTTAAGGCCAAATCTAGCCTTTTTATTTTGCTTTTAGCCTCAATATTTTCGTCTTAGCTTCTAGAATGTTTTTAGCCTTTTTTGATTATTAAAAATTTTAGTACTTCAATAAAGAAGAAAATAATTTCTTATTTGCTCTTGCTACTTTATTTCTACAGAATCATGCACTTAAAAATTTTTGTGTATTAATTCGCAAAAAATCGAGATTATTTATATTTAACTAAAATTTTCGCCTGCAGCATAGATATGCTGACTTTAATTTAAATCGTTTTGATACCGTTACGTTAATTTTTTTTTTATGAATTTCTGAAGTGACCAAAATCGTTAAAACTACCCCAATCAATGGGTTAAATTCGCCCAGTAATGGGGGCAAAATCGCTTTCCTATATCTGTTTTTTTGTTGTTTTATTTTAATACTGAAACTGGAAAAACAAACAAAAATTAATATTTTTAATTGAATTGTATGTGAAATAAGTAAAAATTCAATTAGTAAATTAGGTTCAAAATCAATGCATTGCGAAAATCACTAAATAATTTTTTGTTTAAATTCTGTAAACACTTTATGTGCAGTGAAAAATCTACAGTTAGTAAGAACGTCTTAGCTAGTTGCGACATTTCTGGAGTATAAGTTATGTCTGGCCTACCAGCAGTTTGACGAATGCTCCCCAGGAGGAGTCCTAGGCGCCAATGATAATTTAAAACACCTGTTGTCAATTCTTGTTCATTACCATCAAATTTATAACACGGAACAAAATCTTTATTAGATCCCAAAAACTAATATAGTTATCACGAACAGTATTCACGGTGAAATGTTTGGGACAGTATTGGAAAAACAGTTATCACGTCTACCTCTGATTAAATGTAAAATGAAAATATCAAAATGGTAGATGAAAGATCAGCGATGAGGGAAAAGAAAATCAATTAGTGGCACAAAAATTATTACTTCGTTATCAAGATAATTGACAGTGAAAGATGAGCTCCCCCTTCTACCCTATAACCCGAATTTGTAGACGATTTTTTACTGGATCATTTTGCTGGCAGCCGTTCTATGTTTTATTTTTAAATTTACTGCAATATCTTTAATAAAAATATCAAAAACTAATGAGAAAAAATAATAAATAAATTTTTTAAATAAAAAAAATTTAGCTTTTTTCTAGCCTTATTTTTTGGGACATTTAACCTTTTCTGATATTTTTTAAAGTTCAATTTAGCCTCTTTTTTTACACTTCCTTTGCAACACTGTTTGCCAAAAATTTAGTACTGCTAAATTTTATCAAAATCTGACTATATATGTATGTTATTTATAACCGGTAAACTGATTTCAGTAATATTTTTTCTTGTTTCAAAACAAAAACAATTGATACCAACTTTCATTAAATTGTTTTCAAAATTGTTAGCTGCAAGTTTAAAAAATTCAAAGATACTTCAAACATTTCAAAATTGCTTAAAATTGAAATTGGCAAAAATTCGCAAAATGTTAAAATAGAATATACAACTGGATATTCTGATATTTAAGGTGTATATAAAAGTTATGAATAATTCTGGGGTATTTATGTTACTTTTTGCTTTTAAAAATTTTAAAACTTAAAAAAATAATAGTAATTATACTATATTGGTAAATTGTCAATTTGACCATTTTTGTACACAAATTTTTACACTAGTTCTTAAAAAATATGTCATCATAAATAGTAAAAACTCTATATTTTTATAATAATGTCAGATGATATTTTCTGACTCTAATGTAAAATGCCATAAGAAAACAAACATTTTATTCATTTAAAAATATTTAATTTTCTTTCACTTTGGACTTCAGTCAGGACCACACATAAGCGTTGACGACAAATGTTGTGAACAAATATTGTGTAGAAAAATGTCCTATTTAAAGTTATATAACAATTGTATTATAAAACGCATTTTTGATTTTTGATTTATTGCCAATGATCTCCATATTGTTGCCCTTATGTGCATTGTTGACTACACTAATATGAAATAAAATTGTTTACAATATTACTATAAAAAATTATCATAAATTTTTTTTAATTACATATCCCACTTGCGTTAAGTGGAGATAGATGTTAAAAAGGCTTATGTTTTATGTAAAATAATGTACTTATTTTTATTTACCGATTTAAAAATGCTATAGAGTTGAATCTCTTTCTAAGAAATGGAAGTACTTAAAAAATGTTATTTATTTAATTTTGTCCCGAAAAAGAATAAACTCACAGGTCTTATAATAAAATTTTAATTAGAAATGTGTAATATTCATCAACATTTAAAAACACATAGTTATTTTTACAAAAAAAAAAAAAAAAACATACGCGAAAATAGTGGAATTTTTCACATTACCCCCATGTGAAACAATATCCTTTTTTGAAAAAAAATCCTTTTTTGTAAATATTTTCCTTTTTTTAATTTCAATGATAAATGAGATATATATTTTTACAAAATTGAATCTTTTTTGAAAAAACGGTACATTTCTTGTCAAGTTACGTGTTACGTTTTAAATTGTCATTACTAGGTGGCGGATTTTCATGCAAATGTATGTTTTTTCCGTAACATTTAAAAACTATCATATGTAGTTATCTATCCGAATCACACATTTTACTGAAAAGTGGCAACGAAAACTCATATTTTTTTATATTTTTCTTAAAAATTCATATTAATTTGTATATTTTTCAAATATTTCACTTTTTAAACTTTTATGCTAAAATTTTCTTTTTTTATTTCCTCATTTTGAGGTAAAATAATAGCTATTCTAGTTATTTTTAACTTTCAATTACCGATTATTCTCAAAAAAGTTATTAAAACTGTCGTTATTTAACTACAGAAGTTCTAAGAAAAAGTTATTTTAATTTTGTTCATCGAAATTTTCAAAACTGATAATAATTAATGCTGTTTTTGGGAGGAAAAGCTATTAACATTTTCATTAACCATTTTTTGCATGTATCCTGCTTAGCCCACGCATTACACCGAGTAGCTAAACAATTACTTAACAACTTTGATCTCATTGATTCGTTGATATTTTCTGGAAAAAAAAAAAAAAAAAATATGTAATTCATATGCAATGTAGAGGCTGCATCAAAATATACCTACTTTTGAATTTTGACCGTAACTCTGGGTTGTAAAAGATATTTTGTTATTATATGTTATGAGATATGGTTTATCTTATTATGTAATAATTTTATTTAGTCTGAATATCAGTTCGAAAAAAAAAATACTTTATAACTAAAAAAACTGGAAAAATTTCCTTTTTACCGAAATCCGCAAAATTCTAATCACAGATACGGCTTAGTCATATAAGATTATTATTTTACCTATGATGAGAAATCGCATGATTTCCCGGGATTGAGGGACTGAACATTTTACGGAAATCACGGGGATTCCCGTCACGGAACTTCCGTGAAAAACTCTAAATGTCACGAATATAAGTTCTAAAAAACTTAACCTAAAAGAGTACAAATTTCAAAAAAAAAAAAAATACATTTTTTGATTTTTGTTCTTATTTTTTATGTCTTTTTTTAATTTTTTGAGTTTTTTATATTTAGACGCATGTCTTCAAAAAATAAATGTGTAAAAATCCGGCCCATAGTCATTACAAATCGTTTAAATTGTCTTCAAACACGAAGAAAGTAGCAGCCGATTTGGTGAAAACTTTGTGTAGAGTATTATTAGATAGTTAAACCGACAGAAAGCGGCACTATATCCGAAAAAAATGTATAGAAATAAGTAATGGCTAGCGATGGACAATAATTGGAATAAAATATATGGTTTAAAATTTGAACTAACAAAATGATGAATAATTTTTTTAAAAATTTACCGATTTTAGCTTCCGCAGCTTCTCTCAGCATTACCATGTCAAATTTTATCAAATGTATCATCACTTTCTTTGGCATTCAAGTAAATAAATTTGAATATATTGAGTCATGTCTATTATTGTTAAATCAAATTTTAACTGATCCATATGTGAACTGTTGCACTTATTTACAAAAATTTTGACATAGTTATCCCTAACAAAGTTTTTTTCTATAATAATTTATTTTTAAAATATTTACAATGACTCAGACCATACTTATTACCACATTAATTGTATATTAACGAACTATCAGGAATAATGTAATCAATCAATTTATTACACATCATTAGTAATACATTACATTTGTTATGACAAAAAAAAAAAAAAAAAAAAAAAAAAAGAAAAGAAAAACGAGTTATCTTCAAATGATTCATTTATATATATATATATATATATATATATATATATATATTTATTTATTTATTTATTTATATTTATATATATATATATATATATATATATATATTTATTTATTTATATTTATATATATATATTTATAATATATTTATATATATATATATATATATATATATATATATATATATATATATATATATATATATATTTATAATATATATTTATATACATATATATATTTGGGTTGATAGAGATTTTGGTTGAAATAAGATATTATGTCAAATATTAGTGATATCGGATACCGTCAACCCGTAGTATTGGATCTGAAGTTTATATGGTCTTTTTTAGAGTCTTTAAGAAATAAATCTTTCTCTATTAAATATATACGTATATTATATACATAACTAGCTAATAATCGATGCGCTATGCTGCCCGCTTTGTTGTGTACGTTACGCAATTTGATATTATAGAAGTTCTCTCAAATTATGAAATCTTTTAGTTTTTCAGACATGATAAATATATATGTATTTACTCAGTGCAGGAGCTTTCATTCTCCCAAGAACTATCAATCCGCTCCTGAACCTGCCCTTCCTATTTTTCTCTCACAACCACACCGAAATTTCCCCTTTTCGCTCCATAAAAGTAAAAGTACCACAAAGGTACCTTTAAATTAGGCTTTGTAGTAAAAAATACTACGATTAAAAATCCTTGTTCATTTTCCTAAAAACTTAAGTATGCAGTTTTTGAGATATTTTTTATCTTATTTTGTGCCTGTGTGAAACAATAGAAAATTACATTTGTTAGTAAATTTTTTATTGGAATGAGGTGAATAAAATTTTACTAGCTCATAAGGCTAGCAGCATTTTTGACAAATATATATATAAATTTTAAACGTTTAAAAAATATTAGAAAATATTTCAATAACAAAAAATTTACATTTGTTCATAAGATTTCAAATACAATAAATTATTTCAGATGCTTAATATTGATTAATTTAAACACAAAACTTAGCCAAAGTTGAGTTTTCACTCCATAAAGGATTTCAAATAAAACATTTTTTATTCTTATGTTTACACAATTATTCAAATTTTTTTTTTTTTTATAAAAATTAAATTTGTCTATATTTTACAGTTTTCATTTCACACAGTAGATTAAAAAAATTTCCTCACCATAGAAAAAATATTTTTTAACATTGAACTTTTCCTCCATTTCACACACGCCCTCTGTAATAATTCTGTTTAGTCTGATTATCAGTTCAAAAGAAATTGACTATATAACTGAAAAACCAGGCCTCAGCTATGTTCACATTTGGCAAATATTTGATCAAAATTGTGTCACCACTTGCACAAAAAAATTGCTTAACAATGTTTTATCATGCAAATATTTTTAAAGAGAAAATATTATAAAAAAAAATTCAATGAAATATCTGCTGTGATTTATGAGAAGTAGTAAATGTTTTGAAAATATTTTATTTAGTGGCTACGTCTTTATTCGTCAAATATTTGATTAGTATGAACATAACTTTAGAGAAAATGTATTGTGCAAAAATATTTTTTAGCTTATTAAGGAAAATAGGATTTAGATGATTATTAAAGAGACGAAAAAGAGAAGTAAACAATTTATCTTTAAAAATCAGTGATGCCAATTTAACCCGTTTCGGTCTAGATTTAGCCCGTTTTTTAAAGTTCAAAACGCGAAAAATATTATTTAGGCCGAAACTAAGAAAAGCGCAAATTTAGCATTTTAACAATTTTCTTCTACCCTTTTTGCTCTTCTTTGATTTTTTAAAAATAGAAAATTATTTTAATGGATAAACGTTTATTTTTTAAAATTTTTATTTTTATTTGACAATTCTTGTACTAAGATCTTTCTATATTTGTGACTAGTATCCAAATTTATCATAGATCTTAACAATTCGTAAAGAAACTTTATTATCAAAAAAAAAAAAAAAAACTGTCTTCAACAATTAAAATTGTTAGAGTGGAAAAGTGTTGAAAGAACTGAATAATTTTTTATCTAGGTTCATAATAATAGAATCTCCAAAGCTTGCATTTAATTTACCCAGTTTGCTGTTAACATTTTGAGATGTACGTTCCAAATGGTTGATTGATGGAAAAAATGTTGCTTGTGTGTTTGTTTTACTTTTCAAAAGAAATTTTAATATTGTGCGCTTTTGCACAAAACTTGTTTTGATTGTACCACAAAAATGTTGTCTTCTGAAATTCAGCCCTTTTTAGCATTTTTTTCAAACATTTCTACGCGTTTATGTTGGTAATAGTTGGCATCACTGTTAAAGATATTAACTCTCTTTTGATTGATAATTTGGTAATATATTTTATTTTTGTTTTAGAAGATCATTTGGCAATCATCTTCTTTATTATATTATTCTTCATAATATATTATTTATTTAATAGTTAAAGTTAAAAATCTTAATCACATAAAATATATTTTAATTCATATAGTATATTTTAATTCATATAGTTATACAAGGTATTGACCTAATTATTTAAAAATATTGAAATTTATTTCCAGTGGTATTGCCTATAAATCTGCAAAGCTTTATTTAAACTTTTTATATACTCTTTACACAAACGGTATAAAATAGTCTGGGCAATTCGTAATAAATTTAAAATTTGTTAACCGATTTTTTTAATGTCTCGTTTGCATATTACGATTTTTAAACATTTTGTTACAAATTGAATTTTTCTAAAAACGATAAAAAAGTCATATTTTCCCCATATGAACGCATCATACACGGCTTAACGACGTCCGATTTCACTAATATTTCGCACAATATCTTTTAACAACCGAATGAACGATTCTAGGGGGAATTACGGTCAAAATTCAAAAATCGGTAAATTTTGTTTCAGTATAATGTATCCATATGTACATATCGGCAAAATATTTAAGTTACTTCCTAAACCTCTTCGTGGAAATGTCAGCAGCTCACAATATAAAAATTTGCCTTCACATAATCCATACCACCAGTAATTGAATGTTTTCTGTACTACCATTTACCCATATTAATGTACAATAGAGATGATTGCTAAATACTCTATATTAATTATTTTTAATTTAAAATTTTAGCACTAGCTACGTACGTACGTAAGCAATGCGGATATTTCTTTTTGATATGTTCTTCTATAAATCAATCAATCTTAATTAATAAAAGTTCATAGTCTATTAAAAATTTATATCAAAATCGAAATCTTTTCAATCCCTTTTAGCTACTTTCTTTCTTAAAAGGGAAAATCAGAATATCAATTAATAAAGAATGTATAAAGAAAGGGTAGAATAGAAATTGAACTGTTTATGAAACAAATTTTGTTTTAGTAAGCGGTAAAACTTTTAAAAATAATTGTTTAACTCTACTTTTATATGTTTAGTTTTTTTTTATGGAATAATTATTTATCAAGTATATTATTATTATTAGTTTATTTTTGTTTTCTTAACAAATGTCTAGCCATTTATGGCTTTACTTCTATTATTAAGTACATAATTCTTTTGAATATGAAAATGTATTATGTCTGATTGCGGGAAGACGTCATAAATTAGTATTCATAAAACCAAAAATAATATTAAAAAATTTTATCTTTGTTCCATAGTGCAAATAAATATAAAACTTTAAGAAATTCTTGATATCATTACATCATATTAAAGGGGTTTTAGTCTATATCTGATGAATACGCATAGTGATAAACCAGTTATGGAATATTTATTAAATTATCACCTACTAACCATTTGGATTATTAGAAGGTCTACAATAATATAATAGTATTATCTTAAAGGTCCAAATTCATCAAGGACATAGATATTTTTACATTCAATTAATTTTGTGAAATATTGAATTTTAAGATGAAAGGTTTTCAACAAAATCCTCATTTAAATGTCAATAATATTAAACCTTTTTGATGTAAAATATGTCTCTATTGAAGCAAAATTCAATTAATGTCAACATCAATTACAAATTGTGTGATCAGTAATCACCATACATGCCATACAGGCTAAAAATAAAACATGAAACAATATAAATCATAATACTCAATATATTTAAAATCGATGTATAATTCACCATAACCGCCCAAAAAGAGGGTGTTATTGTAATAGTCTGTCTTTTTATTCCAGTTGTTTTTAAATTTACTAAGATTTTTCTTAATATTAAAACCCTTTATGAATTTGTCAATTTAAGTTTATAGAAAATCTCTTAAGAGATTATGAAAAGATTAAAAGAGAAAAAAAGAACAGACAGACAGAAGTGAAAAAATTATCCCATACTTTATGGAATGTGTGCTAATGGTGTATGGTTGTTAGTTTAAGAAACTACTCTAGCACTTTTCGTAACATTCTTTTAACCCTTTTAGATCCTTTTTGCTACTTTTCTAATATGTCATTTTTATACCCACAATCAAAAAAGTTGGGCGGTATATTAGATTTGTCATTGCATGTGTAACATATCGAAATAATCATCTGAGACTTCATAAAGTATATATAGCACCTAGGGGTATGAAATTTTGCTCAAAATCGGCTCATAAACTGAAAAGTTATGGGCCAAATACTAGAAAAACAGGGTGTTCGTCGTACCTCCAAATCATACTTTTCCGTCAATATCTCTTCCAAAAAACTCGGAAACTAAAAACATAAAATGAAATTATTAGGCTGGTACAAAAAGTTGCACATGGTGGGTATATGATTCTACCAAGCCGAATATTACATTTTGATTTGTTTTCAAGTTATCGTTTTCGCCTATTTATTTATTTATTTTTGACATTTTATATTCTTTTGCACTATCAACTACAATTAGGTCATCAAAAGAGCTTACAAAATTATATCGCGAATAATTGTGCGAAATTCTTATTCCTTAGACCAGATATAGCGTGGAAAGTTAAATGAAACATTTCCATCACGTCACATTTTTAACTCATTGACGACCAAAGAAAATATGCTTTTCTGATCAGTTTTTAGGTTATAAAATTTTCTAGATAATATGTAGAGAAAAATTCGTCATTTTTTTTGGTCATCAGTGGGTTAAAATTGTGATGTGATAGGGAGAAACTGAAATGTGTTTGGTGATATTTTTCACGATATTTTTTTAGTGTTGGCCTGTGTTTTAAGAAGTGACACTAGAAGAACAACACAGGTAAATACGGTTTAGGACTTGAGCAACCAAAAGTGATTTTTAAGGTTATTTAGGATACTGAATTCTAATCTTCACTCATTTTTTCAAAATTGAATTTAGTTTTCGATATATCAACAAAAAATTTTTTTTTACTATATTTGAGATCTAGTATTCAATTTATTCAATAAAAAGTCGGAACTAAAGACATGTCAAATTCAATCATTCACATTTTTTGGGATCTATTTCACATATTAGAGACCAACAGTAGGAAGTCATTATGCCATCGTCCCAAAATCCTTGATATTATTTTCCGATTTTCCTCAAATTTTTTTATTCTTTTCTCGCCTATCGTGCCGCCAAAGTTTTAGTGAAAAATTGAAATATCGAAACCGTTGGTAATTTGTTTTCGAATATTAGATTTGACAAATATATCTTTTTTGATTTTTGTCCTTTGCTGCTACTATTTTGAAAAAGTTCTTGATAAAATAAGGTTCTTCTTATTCTGTGGCTCGAAATTATTCTGTGAGTTTAACATATCGCATTTAACATATCGAGGGTCTATATTCAATACCTCATATCAATATCCGTACATCACAATTCTTTAGGATACTATTTATATCGCTTAGTTTTCAAATATTAAAATTTTTTTCCGTTTACAATGTTTTTCTTTTTTAAAGTCGTGTCTAAAGCCTACATGTAATTTGTTTTTAATATTTCGCAATATTTGCAATTTTAAAGAGAGATAGAGGATTTTGCACTTTTAAAATATTCAATGAGTATAAATAAAATAACGATATAGAGGATTTTGCATAGTAAAATAATACATTGATACTTTATTTTGGAATCGGAGCAGGGAAAATAAAATAATCATAAAATAATCTAAAGAACTAATACAACAAAAATCTTAAAATCTTGTGGTAATAACTTTCTCATCAACTTCAACAATTGAGATAAAATTAGGAGGGGTAGGTTCAGAGGGAGTGGTAGTTCCTATAAAATGATTTGTCGCTTAAATGAAGCAAAAGTTTTAAAATTGTATGGGAATAATTTCCTTATAGTGATTCATAACTGAGGTGAAATTAGGGCGGGCAGCTCTAAGGGAAGTGTTAGCCCACATACAAGGTAAATCTTAATTTTCGCATATCTAAGAAACTATTACAGAAAAATTTTTTATGAATAATTTTCTTGTAGTGAAAATAGTTAGATTAGGTTTACAGGGGGTAGTAGTCGCCATACAAAGTGAATATTTATTATTGTATATCTAAAGAATTATTCAACCGATTTAAATTTTTTGGTGAAATTCATATTCAGCATGTATATATTAGTCAGAAATACATATATCATGTTATGTTTATATTGCCAAAATATAAAACAATTACTCAGAAAGATAGAGGCTTTTACACTCAAAAATATTTTTGTGTAAGAAATTAAAAAACGTTGATAAAAGGAAAAAATGGAATTTTACTTTGAAATTTATACCATAGATGAGGATCACCATAATGAACAGAATGGCATCAAAAAAAAAAAAAAAAACACGAAAATCGAAGATAAAGTGTTTTGAATATAGAGCCTCAATATATTTTCCCATTTTTCCTAGTATATAACATTAGTAAACAAAATGAAAACGTTTTAATGCTATATTATATAATTTCTATATTTATGCATGATCTGGAATAAAATCCAACATTAAGAATATGATTTAAATAAATTTTTTAGCGACCAAAAAGTTGTTATGAGAGCTAATTAAACCAAGACTCGAAAACTCAAAAACTAGAACCAATCTTGAAAAACGATTGCCATATTTGAATTCAGCTCCCCTCCAATTACATTAAAATAAGTTCTAATCTGCTCAAATCCAAAAATTGACCCGAATTTGTAAACTTTATTTCTTTACTAACTTCTTAAAATATTTTTTCGAACAATCCCAAATTTTTGGCAATTGTTGTAACAGAACTGGTCCCGCGACCTGTGAAAATGGGAAAAAGTGCAAAAAGATCGAACTCATGACCGATGAAAAGTGAAAAAATTACTAATATGAACCTGTCATGAGACTAAACAATCGAATCAGTAATGTTTAAATCGCCACCTACTCGTTCACCAGGTGTCAGTTGAGTGTCAATTGCCACATCCTCGCTCACGAAGTGTCAGTTAAGTGCAAATTTCCAGACTGCTTGTTAAAGCCATAAAAAGCGTAACGTTAACAAGAATAATCTATGGCATAAAAACATAAGAAAAATGAGAAAGACAGGCCAACGCCATGTTAAAGTTCAGGGTGAATATTGAATAGATTTTAATAATATAAGGTGTATTTTACTTAAATAGATCTAATTATATTCCTTAATATCAAAAACATACTGATGCAAAAATTTGAAACTAATCTGATTAAGGAAACCGCACCGAAAATCTATATTTTTTTATAAAAATAAAATATATATTTTATTTTTATTTGACTTCAGGTCATAACAGCTTTGCTCCATTACTTTTCATTACTTGTAAAAAGTAAGAAATTGTAAGAAAAACAACAAAATTGTCAAACGCGAAAAATTAACAAATTTTCAAACATTCGAAATACCTGGTAAATTTTGAGATATTTAAAAAAAAAAAACGTTTTAATGATAGTTAGTGCACTTAAGATTTCGTAACTACCTAAATTTTAAGCTATTTTTGAATTTAATTGAATAAAGAAAGCAAAAGAACGTAGCATTTAAACTTTATTTAAATCTTTTATATTTACTACAAATAAGGAATAACTTATTAATTTTTTTTTAACTAAATTTATTTTTCTATTTCAAAATTATACTAAAGATATCAAGTTTTAAATGCTATTTCATTTACAATAAAATGAGACGTCAATCTTTCAAATCGTTTAAATGATGAAACAATTATTTGAAAATTTCAAAACTTTATCAAATTATTTTTAATATATTTTTAAGCAAATAAATCACTTTATGCTTTGTTTGATACATACTTGAGCAAAAATAAGATAAATAAAATAAATCTTGTTATGCTTACAAAAAGAGTCTTTAAAAAACATTGAAAAATTTCATTTTTTAAATCTTGTTTAAAAATTTTCTTTCAATATTTGACCAAAACATATACAAATATATATGGATAACAATCATGATTCTTCTACTTTCCAAACAATCTTAAAAAGAAGAAATTAAAAAACTATTTTTTTGAGCATAATTAAAAATTTTTAATGATTTTTAATTACAAAATTCTGCATATTTTCAACTAATCTTTTTTTAAGATTTTTCTTGAAAAATTACCATTTTTAGACATTTATCGTTGATAATGTATGTGTAAATATTCTTATGTAGCTCCAAAATAAAATTGTTGGATAAATATTATATTTTGTATGAAAAAAATTGGGAAAAACTTTTTCTGTGTTATTACTTTTTGTGAAAAGTTTTGAATAGATTTTGATTTATAAAATAAAAAGTATTTTTCGTTAACTGATAAAACTAGTACTTAGACAAATTATTTTTTTTTTATCGAAATATGCATTTTTAATCGTATAATCCTTAGAATCCTTAGAACTTAGAGTTTCGGAAACCCAGGAAAAATAAATGAAATTACAAAATTATTTACTCTTAGAAGAATTTAACATTTTACAAAAATTAATAAATATGCTAGGTAGTTATTTATAAAAAGTGACGTAAAAATACTTAAAAATGTGCATTTCCTACATTTTTTATTAAACAAGTGCTAACTTTTAAAACCTATTGATTTACTTAAAAATTTTCGAAAGAACATGCAAATTTTTGGATAGACAATGTTAAAGATAAATTCATCATTCCTTTTTTTTCCTTATCCTATTGTGAATTTTTCTTCGTGTTTAATTTTTCCTTGTTGAAAAATTCATTTTGGGGAGGGGGGGGGTAAATTTCCTTTCCTCCCGTGGATCCGCACCTTTCCATTAGTTACAGAGATATCGGCCAAACGATCGATCACAAATATTTTTCTTGAATTTCAGTTTTTTGAATCAACCAAATCGGTTCATATACAACCGAATTACATATTTGAAAATCTGTTTTCTTTATTTAATGTCTACTTCCCTAGTTTTCCTGGGTACTGAAACACAACAACAACAATAAACTAAGGCATATTTGGTTTTTTTATCTTTGTGAAGCACCTATGTAAGCCAGAGACTTCGTCCTTTTACCGAAAAATCGAAATTTTTTAAGAATTTTTGTATGTGAACTAAACAGATCCAGTATTTACCAAGTTATAGACCAAAACGCGTTATTATTTTTTTTTTTGAAGCTCCTATATAAGCTATATGCCTCATTCTTGCACAAATCTATCAGAAATATTTTTTTTAAATTTCGGTTTTTTAAATCAGTTGGTCTATATTTTCCACCATAAAATTTTTAATTTAATATTGTCTTATAAAATATTTGTAAAATATTTGTTCTGAATCGAAGTGATTATTTCTTCCTTAAAGATATGAGTACTTTTTTAAAATTCCAAAGTATTATATTTGTTATTTACTAGCTTTTACCGGTACGCTTCACTACTCTATTTGATGCGATAACTAATATTTACTTTATATGAAAGCTACTACTCCCTATTCGAAATTTGATATGAAAATTACTTTTAAATCTTCTCAAGACTTTCACTGTAATAGTTCTTTAGATGAGCAAATTTACATTTTCTTTGCATGGGGGCTACCTCTCCACCTGAACCTATCCGTTCTATTTTCATTTTATTAATGCGATATGATAGGATAAAGGTTCCCACGAAATTTGAGGGATCTCACATTAATAGTTCCTCAGATATGCCATAATGAATATTTGCTTTATATGGGGGTGTATTATACATCCCCTGTTCCGATCTATTTTAAGCTATATGGGCATGGTTACAGTGCAAGCACTATCTGTGCTTCAAATTTCATGTAAATAGCTCCACTAATAATGTGTAAAATAAAAAAAATATCTTTTTTAAAGTAGGCGTAAAATGTGGTTGTGACGTCTAATCGAAATCTAACAAACCTTTAACCACCTCTGGCACTGGTACGATCTGTGTGTCAAATTTCGTGAAAATTAGTTCAGCCGTTCAGTCGTGATTGATATACAAACAAGCAAATAAACAAACAAACTTACAACTGTTTTTTATAATATATATAAGGATATAAGGATTTATAAAATCTTAATTCTATTTCAACTTTATGTGAAAATGCAAATTATTTAAAGTTTTTAATGTTTAAATAGATATAGTATAGGTAAATATATTTGTAATTACATCCAATATAAAGTATTTCATTTTCATATAACACATCTCAACATGGGTGAAGGGTATATAGAATTCGGCACAGCCGAATATAGCACATAGCACTCTAAATTGTTTTTATTAAACTTAAATAAATTTTCTAATTAAAATGAAAGTGAATAATTCACATTGATGTGGGGTATTATATAGTCAGATTTTACTGACTATAAAATTCTTACTTATTTTATTCTGGATATATTTTCAAGTTAAAAATTTTTTGGAGCAAGATTGTAATCACGAGACTCATAAATCGGTATTTTTTCACAAACCCAAAAACTGCAAACTCATAATGGTCAAATGCCTTCGTTTATAATTATTTTAACATACAAAAATACAATGAAATATTTCGAAATTTTCCTGGCCTTAATCACCTTAAAGTTATATCTTTATAATAGCAGAAAAATTCTCAGATCGTAAAATTTTACAACTCCTGACAAAAACTCATAAAAGAATATTTATACAAACGATAAATACAATACAAATAAAAATTATCTCAGTACCATTGTGCAAATGAAAACTATTAAACAAAAGAAATATTTGTAAACATATAAAATAATATAATAGTAAAAAGAGAAAGGGTGAGTAAGAGAACATAAAATAGAAATGAATAGTAGTTATATTTACCAATTAAAAAGAGCACCACTATGTAGGGTATGAGGAAAGCTCCACCACCATTCTCATAAGCTGTAAAAGGAAAACGCCAAATATTGCCCAAACCAACGGACACCGATATACACGACATCAGGAACTCCAGACTGCTGCCCCAATTTTCACGTTGATTCTCCTGACTAGCATTGATGCCTATATTACAGGTAACATCAGAGTCTGCATTTTCTGAGGTCTTTTTGCCTTCCTCAACACTATACATTTTTGGTTAATATATATTTTTCGTGTGTATTTAAATATATTATTTATACTAATTTTAAACTATAAAATATTATTTATAATTTGAACATAAACGTCACACTATATTATGATCAGCTTTGTTTATGTATAACAATTCTATACTAAATAATAATCACTAACAGCAACATCACCACCTTCATTCAATATCATCTGTAATATTGAGCGAATAAATGAAATGAATAAGTGAGTAAGGGATTTGTAAGTTAAATATTTACACGCGATCAATATTATGATTTATTTTTTAGTGATGATCTTTCTTTCTTTCTTTGTTTTAAATAGTTTTTTTTTTTTTTTTTTTTTTTGTTTTATTTATTTTGATTCATTAATTCTTTCGTTCACTTATGTAAATTTAAATTTATTTACAGTGTAATGTATATGTTGTGACGTTAAAAGATCTTTTGTTCAACCAACTTTTTTACAGCATACGACATAAACACTTTCAATTTTAATTAATGTGTCTTTTAAGTTTTTTTCTATTATTTTTTGATCTTAAATTAGCGCCACTGTGCAGATGTTAAAGACAAACAATTTGCAGAAAAGATTTTTTTTCCTGTTCTTATTCAGTCGTTAACCAATTGAATACTGAAGAGGACAAAGAAAAAAAAATAATTTTGCTCACTTAAATTCACATTTGAATTCTAAATGCTATTTACAAAATTATTATTATACTGCGCGAATTTTCCTTCAGTAATTTAAATTTTTCTCTTTTTTTTCTCACATCATAAAAAAGTTATAATAAATAAAAGGGAACTATATAAATAATTTTACTCTTTCTTTAGTGTTTCTTTTAAATTCTTTGTTCTATTTAGGTTGTCGTGATACTGTTTAGATTTTATTCATTTACACTTATTTTGAATGGTTGGATTGGTTGTACTACGATCGCTTGACTTGGTTGGTTGTTAATTGTCAGTCAGTCATCCAGTCTTGCGATAAATTTGTTTTAATTGAATTCTAAATGTTCTGTCAATAAACTTAATGCATTAAATGCTAGAGATGGTAGTAAAATGATATAAAATTATTTTGAAATATTATCGATAATTTTAACGCATAGGACAAATGTTCGAACCCCCACCTTAAAGTATACCGTTCGACTCATAATCAAACTATAGGTCGTAATTTAATACTCGTAAACAATTCAATGAAATTTGGTACACAAGTCTTTTACGATTTTACGACGGAACCTATTGAAATTGTTTATGATGATTCATTATTTCACCTAGCCCTCATACAAATGTTCTCCGGGAATAGGGGTTTAACGATCAAAAATTTCTTAAATATAGAAATATTTTACTAAAAATAGCCATTTCCGGGAATCACTTAAAGACTTAATATCATATAAATTTTAGTATTAACATAATATTATAAACACGTATGCATTATAAATATATCAATCACACTTATTACAAGAAACGGTTCTCAGGTCCCATATAACATCCTCTTCAAAAATCACTTTGATGCGCGTGCAAAACGTTGTAGGGTGTTATGGTCGGGCTTGACCGACCGAAAAAGTGGTTAAAATTAGTCTAGGTACAATATTTTGAACCCCAATAGCTCCTCTTCTAAGGGGTCTGTAAGGTCCCCCATGTATATTGGAAATTTTATGTAGATCCTACCAGCCAATTAGAAGTTACAGATTTATTTCCAAAAATTTTCGATTCTGCCCCATTATACTTAGGTGAATGTTAAGCGATTTGGAATTATTTTTGTAACATGCAAAAACAAAGGTCCCACACCCAGCTTTAAGTACATAATGTTATTGGGAAAAAATTGATTGAGTTTAACCCATGAACTCACCTAAGTGTGATATAAATGTCCATCGGAATAGGGCTACTTTAATTTTGGTTAAAAGCATAGGACCTATTACCACATCTTACAAATCTTGGTACTATGAATAAATTCATCACAATTACGGCATTTGTAAATACTTTAAAATCTAATGAATAGTTAGCCATAGATGCCGTTCAAGCCCTATCGACTAAATCTTTATATTTCGTTATAATTATGCGAACATACGACATGTATATATTTATCTAAAATTTATTACTTAATTCCTGTATATATGGGATAATAATTATTATTATTGTGTATGGTTTATATTAGTATATGACTCCAGTTCAGTTACATAATATATATATATATATATATATATATATATATATATATATATATATATATATATATATATATAACTTATATTTTATATTTTTCACTGACGGGTCTATAAAGAAATTATCTATATAATAAAAGTGAATTTCTTTTAATGTTAATTGTATTTGAACTTTAAAATATTATTAAGTAGATTATTAAATTTTTTGGCACAAAGTTTTTTCACACGCAACTTAGTAAACAAAAATAGTAATTTTATATGTGTAAATTTTCTTACATCATACAAATTTTGAACACGTGAAATGATAGATTACTAATCTTTTATGGTTCTTGAAGGCAATGAAACTATAAAATTATATTATTTAAAGTGTAAAAAACTTTATTTTTATTTCGTTACTAAATTATATTTAGTTGATATTATTATGCTTTAATTTTTGGTATGACGGCTAAAAATTTATCGAATGTCTTTCAATTTTCATAAAATAATGTATGCAAATATTCTATGGCCCCTTTATGGGTTTTAATTTTCAGTTTCGCGAAATTGCGATTTTATTAGCTTTTTCACTTTTTAAGAAACCTAAATTGCAATATCCCTGGGAACACTTAATGGATTTTAATGATTTAAACGACATTTGAATTGTGTTTATGTCGACTTTAAAACGAATATGTATTTCAAAAATAAAATGGAAAAAAATTAAGGATTTTTGAAAAATGCATTTTTCGTTAAATATGCCATTTCAAATATTTGAGTTTTTAAAACATTTGGAAGGTAATGGATTTTTTACATTAAAATAAAAAATAATGTTTTTGTAAAAATTGGATTATGCGAAATAGATGTGTATGTCCCAAAAATTTTGAATTTTTATTTTAATGTAACGATTCCATATATTATTAACTCTTCAATGCGTAAGTTTTTTTATTTTTGAGCAAAACAAATTTTTTTCGATGCAAACTTTATATAAGAATTTGGAAACAAAAATAATTTTATTTTTCAAAATTTTTAATATAATTTTTTTTAAATGAATTTAGTGAGCTATGTATGAGTCAGAGAGCAAAAAATTTCTTCACTAAAATATTGACTTCAATATTTTAGGAACTGTTAATATTTGATGCCAGTATTATTCGATTAACATATTATTACAGAAAATTATTTGGTTTATATATGCATCCTCAGTAATAAACCTATTTAGAGAAAAAACTAGAAGCTTTTTTTGTGTAAAATTAACCTGACGCGTGATTTCTAATCGTTGATATGGAACATGAGTTTACATTTTCATTTATTGTATTTTTCTTATCAATATGCACTTATATATACTGCCTGCCACTAATAAGGAATCACATTTTTTTAATTTTAATTAAGTTTATCTCCTAAACTAAAGTTCAGAAAACAATAATTTTTTGCGCAATCAAATTTCAAAGCTTTAGTTTCCTGAAGAAATAAAAAATATACATATTTTGTTATACTAAAATTATGCATTTATTTAAAGACATGTATTTCTGTGGTACTTTTTCGTGTATCACTTGAATAAGGAATATTTTAAAACTAAGCAAACTGTAATTTATTTTTAAATTTTAGGTTATAAAAATGGAAGTTATTATCTTCTAGCATTCAATTAGTAATGAGTACTGCCACCATTTTTAGAAATAACCTCAAAAATGCGATTTGGCATCAACTTGTATAATGACTCTAAGTAATTTAGCGAAATTGGGTAATTTAGCGAATAAGGATTCTATCGTCTCAAATTGTTTTCCTCCTTCATAAACTTTTCTTGCAAGCCAACCCCAGACATTTTCCATTGGATTCAGGTCTGGTGAATATGGGAGCCAATTAAAAAGTTGACCACCTTGTTGATTAATCCATTGTTTTACTGCTCTGGCGGTATGAATCGGAGCGTTGTCCTGTTGGTACGTCTAAGGTATGGGTACAAAGAATTCATTAAATTTTGGAAATGCTTCCTCCAGAATGTTTTTGTAAGTCGTTGCAGTCATTTTGTTGGATACAAAAACCAATTCTATGGTACCATAATACGAAATGGCACCCCGTACCATTATTCCGCCCTCTCGGCTGTGTCTTCGGCTCAAAACTAATTCCTCCTTATTTAGGTCATGGAAGTAATAGTTATACCCGTCGGGACCATCAACATTAAACTATTTTTCATCGAAAAATACAACTTTAAACCATTTGTCGGACCATGTCGTTGTATTTTTGGCAAACTGTAGACGTTGTGATTAGCTAAAAAAAGTACTATTGAATATCTTGGAAAGTAATTACAATATACCTATGAATTTTGTTATAAAGTATTACTAGATTAATATGAGGATTTGGTTAAAAAAATGAGTAAAATTGGACACTTGCCACGCTCACCTCACATACAACTGCTAAAATTTATTTCTGATAAAATCCGTTTTTATAGGTGCGGATTGATTAAAAATGAATTAAAAACCATAAAAATTTATGAAAATTTTGAGGCTAAAAGCAAAATAAAAAGGCTAGATTTAGCCTTAAAAAGGATAACTGGCAATACTGCTACCAACTGAAATACATCGACTATACATGATCAAAAACACTATTTAAAAAAGTTTCATCTCCTTGAAAAAACTTTTAAGTCTAAAACTATACCATTAAAAGTTGCAAAAAATTAAACAGACTTTTAATCTCAAGAAGCAAGACTTCGACTTTATAAATCGGCCACTAAATGGTGTCATTTCTTCGTCAGTTGAGTAGTATGTAATTTCCGTAGCTAATAAAATATATTGTGATCTTACCAAATCAATTATTGGTTGGTCTCTCCATAATATATTTGAGGAATATGTAACAGTGGTATAAACAAAATGAATATGTGTTCTGATTTTCGTATATCCACTTCTAAACATATATTTCGATATTAGGTTATTGCAAAACAAAGCAGCCTAATACATTCTGATTTATAGGATTGGTTAAGTAGGATATAATTATAGTGCAGGTATAAAATGTTAATGTCTGATTTATATAAAGCCACATTTGCTTCGAATTTAAGTAAATAACACTTTTTTGTACAAAATACTGAGTCTATTGTATTAAAATATTATGAACAATAAGTGTTTTGTAAATATAATTTAATTTGATTTACACAACCATTCATTACTGGAATATTGAAATTAATAAATTCCCCTTGCTTCCACAGTTCTCGCAAATTTGTTAGGGGAAGAATCATCAGTATCAGTAGACATATAATCAAGATGACCAAATTGCTACTGATATTCATTTAATTAATTTATAATTTAATTTAATAACTATTTATCTTACAGTGTAAGATTTGGCCCATCTAGCTGGACAAAAGTCATTCTTTCAGTTTCAATTCCAGTAAAAATTTTAATCGTATTTTATAGAGGACATCTTACTGATTAGGAAAATAGAAAAAATGTTCCTAATTTGTTACCAGTAACAAAATAAATTTACTTCAAACTTGAATTTTTTGAGAGAACTAAACATAACAAATTAACTACTTAAAATTACTCATTATTAAAAGGGAATAACTTTTTTTTTCATTTTAGAGTATAACTTGTTTCTGGAGCTTCGAAACCCTTTTTAGTATGATATGATTAAAAAAATAACATTTTCGGGAAATTTATAGAGCAAAACAAATTTCTCTAAGATATAACTTTTTGGGTCCATCACGGTCCATCAACAAATTAGTTTCGAATTAAAGGTTAAGGTATCTACTTTAATGTACACATTAAATTGTTTGCCGAAACTTGCCGATTTTGTAAAAAAATTCTATAATGAATGACATAACTTCATACAATGAATTAGACTAATTCGATCAAAATTATCCTTAACCCTGGTGGTTTTAAGTCATGCTTTATGATAAAATGTATATTGTATTAAAGCAATGTTATGTTGATTTCACTTAAACGCAATATAAACAAATCTTGCTTAAAAATACCTCAGAGATATGTCATTATTTAGTATATTAATGGTAACAAGATAAATGTTTTCATGTAAATATTCTATGCGCGAACTACTATTTTCATAAATTTTTATGGTTTTTAATTCATTTTTAATCAACCTGCGCCTATAAAAACAGACTTTATCAGAAATAAATTTTAGCACTTGTATGTGAGGTGGGCGTGGCAAGTGTCCAATTCCACTCATTTTTTAACCAAATCCTCATATTAGTCTAGTAATACTTTATAACAAAATTCATAGGTATATTGTAATTACTTTCCATGATATTTAATTTTGTCTCCCTATGTTTGTATTGATATATATTCAAAATCGTGTTATGTAACTTTTGCCTAAAAATTTTTTTAATATTTTTATTTAGGGTTTTGTTTTATTTGCTATTAAAATATTAAACTTATTGCAAGTCATCAAAATGATATGATAAAAACAATAATTAAAAAAATTATGCATACATATATATATAAATATATATATATATATATATATATATATATATATATATATATATATATATATATGTCTCATGTCTCATTTACTCTCAGATTACTCATACTCAAAAGGAGGTTCGAATCTACCAGTTTAAGGCTGGGCCATATCGATCTAGATACCCTGCAATCCGTTCTATTCCTCCAGGCTCGATTCATGTTGACCAAAGTCCTTATGGCCCTAAAATAGCGCCCAATTGAAATCTTAATAGATGTCTCCACAAAAGACCTATCTATCACTTTGAGCCAGCTCATAGGCTATTACATTGCCGAGAATGTCACAGTGACAAGGAACCCAACAGAGAGACTTATCATGTAAACACCCATTAGTCTTCTCAATTCCTTTTTGCACTCAAGTACCAACCTGGGCATAACATATAAACAAAAGTGAAAAAATTAATTAACAAAATTAAAATTCTTAAGAGTTTTTCATGAATATCAATAATTTAATTTTCTCTTTGAATAATAGTTTTTTTCAACAAATTTTGATGTATAAATTACAGGGAATGTAAGGAAATTGTGGTCTATTATAGTCGCGAGGATGGGTGTTTAATGCTAGAGAGGGGGGTTTTGAACTGTTCTGAAATGTTTATAATGTTAAATTAACTCAGTAAGAATCGAATGGATTCTTTAAGCGGAGGTGCGACTATTTTTCAGCATAAACCCATCACATATGGCAGTACCGGTTAAAATAACATTGTACAAAATACAAATGAAAGCATATTTAAAAGGAATAAAATAACTGTTTTGTAACGTACTTTTAATTTGATTTCATTTACCGACTTTTTATTAAAAAATAGTTTTCAAATGAAAAAAATCTTGTCCGAACAGAAATCATTTATTCTTTTCTTTTGAATAACAAGTGGAGTAGCATTGTTTCATTACATTTTTATAGATTTCAAATCACATTTTTGGAAAAATTTGTTATATCGAGTACTAAAATATAAAATAAAATTGTTCGTAATATAATTGGATGTACGTTAAATCATGAATTCGTTGTGTATACATTATATATATATATATACATATATATATATATATATATATATATATATATATATATATATATATATATATATATATATACAACGAATTCATGATTGATTTAACGTATATATATATATATATATATATATATATATATATGTATGCTGGGTATCAAAGGGTTTTTTAAGTAGTTTTGTGTCGCCAGTTCTCACGAAAATGAATGAATTTAGAACCTATTTTGAAACTTTAATTGGGATTACTTAATGTATTTAAATTAGATTTCCACGAGAAATCCCAGGACGGAAAATTCTGTGTATTCCGCAAAATTGTTAGTCCCGTAATTCCGAGAAATCATACGGGAATTCCCGAGATTTCTTGCGTAGCAAAATATTTATATTTTCTAACAAAATATTTGTATTCTTTTTTTTTAACTTGTGTTTTATTTATTTGATTACGATACGAGGAAGGAAATATCTAAATATATTTGATAGTTTCTGAGTCCTTCATGCATTTTTATATAATAGATGGAAAATAAAATAATTCCATTTATGGAAATATTTTAAATAGAAAAAATATATTCTGCAAATTTTTCATTGTGATAAAAAAATAATATGTTGCTAGTAAGAAATAATATTAAATATTTAAAAAAGTATATTTATGAAACGATTTGAAGATGTAATTTAAACGCATGTGAAAATTATAAGAGAAATCCCCTTAAAATATCTGGAATCCTGAAACAGCAACTTACATTTTTAAAGCACCAGTGAAAACGTGGGCCTAAAATTATCCAAACTAATAACTGTAGATGAATTTTTTATCAAATAAATTACAAAAAGTTCACATATAAGACCATGCTATTTAAAGAGACCAATTGTCTTAGAACTATATGTCCTTAACTATAAATTAATAAAAATAGAAGGAACTTAATTATATTTTTGTATGAGAAAACCCACTATTCATAGCAATGGATTATAAACCTGGAAAGAATAGGGCTTTAGAAATTTATAAAATTCTTTGGGGTCTACTTCCGTAAAATAACGAGGGTAGTTTTACCCACAGGATAATATGAAAACCAAAGCAATGGTCCGACTTTCGGATGAGTTGTTATATAACAAAACGTTTTAATTTAATTTTCAAAATGTCAATATTTCAAAGAGAACTGTATATTAATTAGTTTGTTTTAAAATTTGTTAACCTTTATTTAAATGAATTAGCTTATAAATATTTGAAAATTTTTAATTATTTATTTTTGGCGGAAATTCCCGGGATTTCGGAAAATTTAAAAATCAATCCCAATTCGCAAGAGCAAAAAAGACCGGGAAAGCAAAACTCTAATTTAAATATACATAAATATATTTATTTCTTTCTATATATTTACACAAGTATATTTGTTAACATAAGTTCAAAATAGGGGTTTATTTGCGTAAAATTAAAGTAAATATTAAATTAATATATAAATAACAAAAATTACTTAAAAATACTTCTTCATAATAGCTCTGTTCCAATACTTGTCATATTTACAGTTAATCAGAATTTATAAGCAAGTGTTCCCGTACTCAGAACTCTTTTGTATTTTATTGTTTTTCTGACAATTTCTGACTAATTCCGATTAAAACCTGTAAATTTGGCAAGTACTTTAACAAAGCAAATATATAGTTATATAGTAAATTTAATAATAGGTAGTAATTTATAATATACATATGTATATTAAATATTTTACAATATTAAATGTGTTTACAGTTTCTTTAAGCCAGGAATTCCTAACATAAAAATTTATTTGATATACATTTTTTTATTTAATATTCATTTTTCCTGAGAATACCTTAATGTACATAATAATACTTTACTTTGTTTTTCCAATAAAATTATAAAGTTTTTGCTTAAAGAAACTAATTTTATTACTACTGTTATGCTTACGTCTTTCTTCAGCTAAATTTGTTTTGTATGCATACCACTTGGCTCTAGTTTCCGGATCAGAAGGTCCCCAATTTTCCGTAGATCTTAAGGAAACTATAAATGACTATTGAAATAGAAAATTTGTATTAAAAATTTAAGATTAATTAAGATTGTCGGCGGAACTTACGGTTAGGAATGATTCTTTATAATGGCTTTTAATATACCAAAGACCCCATAGGGGGAATTGAAGAACTCCAATAATAAATAAAATCCAACCGGCGGCTTAAATTATAAAAGGAGGGGAATATTAATATTTATTGTATACAAAAAACTACATATTTTATGTAATAATACTAGGTTGTTCAAAAAATAAACTATATATCTAATTTGCAAAGTCTTATTTGGGCTTGCGTGTCCGATGATATGAGTTTACAAAATCATATCTTACGTATTGAAAAAGCATGTCAATTTTAATATTTGAAAGTCTATCTTTTATTCGATGCATCAAAGGATTATTCTCTCTTGTCATACGCAAAATAGAATTTGAACACAATCTCGCGATGACTGAAGCGTCTTTTGGTTCCCAGAGAGAAATACGAGATAAGTGAATTGCGTCGCAAATGCTAATTTTTACATGCTTTTTATTTTTGTTTATATTCTTTGCTCATGACAACAACAAACTATAGGTATAAAAATTCTATTCTATCACTTCCATACTCCATACATAAACGAGGTCTTGACCGACTATATATTTCATTCTCGTAACCGACTATATATTTCTTTCTCGTAACCTGTAGCCTGATTTTATGTACTTTAGGGCGATTCCTGGAAGTGGGTTTATATGGGAGATATGGTAAATTATGGACCGATTCTCATAAAATTTGTCAATGTTGTTTTTACTTACATAAAACTTATTTGTGTCGAACATTAACTTGATACTAACATGAGTATGTGATTTATGCAAGTTAAAGTGATTTTCGGAAAACGGTTTTATATGGGAGCTATGGTCAATTATGGACCGATCTTCATGAAATTTGTCACTTATATAAAATAAACTTATATAAAACTTCCTTATGCCGAATTTCATTAAAATATTGCTATATTTAAGGCATTTATGAACATTAAACCCCTATTCCGGGAGGAAATTTGTATGGGGCTAGGTGAAGTAATGGACCGATCAAAACCAATTTCAATAGGCTTCGTTTTTGTGTCATGAAAGTCCTACGTGTCAAATTTAATTAAATTATCTTCAAAATTGCGACCTGTACTTTGTGCATAAGGTGCACATGGACAGCCAGGCGGACGGACGGTATACTTTAAGGTGAGTGTTGTATGATTTTTTCTGTGCATTACAAACATCAACACAAACACATAATACTACAACTACCTATGGTGGTGTGGGTATAAATATGGAGCCACTGCATTCACTATTTATAAAAATATAGAAACATATAATTGTTTCTATGGCCGATTTAATGCCGATATGAGCCGACAAAAAATCCTTTGAACTGATCGCTTGTTTCTCTGCTTTCAATTTTGTATAAATATCATCGTAAATATATGTATGTGACCGAAATACCGGCAGAAAGGGAGAGCAAAGAACTGAGAGCTTTAAAGAAAACGCATTGAAAATAAACTAGATTTATTCGAAAAGCTTTATAAATAATCTTAAACAACGTATCTTATGACGAAAAGTAAATCATGAAAAACCTTAGGTAAGTACTTCGAATGTATTTATATCAACATAATAATCCATTAATTTTAAGTAAAAATAAGTCCAAGGCCATTCGAATGTATATTCATAATCAAGGAAAATATATTTACCATTTGCAGAATCCGGATATACAAATCCCTTATATGTTAAAGGTGCTATTGTTATCATGGAATATATAAATATAATCAACATCATTATAGGAGTCAAGAAAGACCAGCAGATGCGCCAATAAATGGAAACTTTTCGATGGGTCATAAATTCCACATCGTCACAGAAATTTTGCAAACCTTTAACAAAAACAATTAAATTTAAAAAAAAAATCTAATACAAAATAAAACTTACCATAAATCCAAATAACTCCAACAATTTCAAAATTAGCCAAAGCAAATATTACAAAGGTGCCACCATAAAAATCTACCAAATTTAAAATCCACTGGCCGCCCTAAGAAAATTACTTTTTATTATAGAAATTGTATTAAAATATTACAAATTCCACTTACTGGTGTCACATAAACTAAACCCAATAGAAAACCACAAATTGAAGTTAATAAGGCTACCACCCAATATTTTAAGGATTTGTATTGATCACATATTATGGTGACAATAGTACTCTGTAAGGCCACTATGGAACCTACACCCAATACGAATAACATAAAGAAGAAAAGTACAGCAAAAAATTGAGGTATAGCCTGAAATTTAGCTATAGCATCGGGATATGAAATAAAAGCCAAAGCGGTGCCACTTTTGACCACTTCTCTTATATTAGTTATATTAAGATTGTGAGCTAAGTTGCCTAAAATACCAAATATTGTTATACCAGCTAACATACTGGTAATGGTATCCAAACTGGTTACAATCATGGTGTCTCTGTAATATAGAAAAATGTACAATATATCTCAAATGAACTATATATTTGATAGTTTTACCTATAAATGGGATGATTGAAACGATTATAAGATGAGAACATTATAATGGGTCCCACGCCCACAGCTAACGAAAAGAAACATTGTACTACAGCTTCTTTCCAAACCTGTAAACAAGTATGATTTTAGAGATGTTAAAATTTTAAAGTAAAATATTTAATCCAAATTTAAAATTAACCTTCATATTAAGTATCTCGCTCCATTGTGGATTCAAAAAGAATATTATACCATCAGCAGCGCCTTCCAGTGTGACACTTCGTATTAACAAGGCTATCAATACTAAATAGGGAAATATGGCCAAAAAATATGCCGCCTTTCCGGAACTTTTCACACCCTTACGTATGACAAAAAATATCACCACCCAGGAAGCAAACAAGGTAAGTGTTAAATATAAATCTGGTGTACCCAAACCATCCAATATTTGTAATTTCTCTTTAGCAACTATTTCACTAAAAATTGGATAAAGATATTTTACGAAATTATGTTTAAAAAATGGATATATCAGAAACTTACGTAAAATACAATTCGGTACTACTGGTCAATTTATGCGTTGTATTATGAGGCTGTATTGAATCAGATTTTGGCAACGAATCCAAACAATCCATACCCCATTCTTCTCGACAATAAGTCCAAGGCAATACTTTTTGGCATGATACTACCATATAATAGAGAGTAAGAGCAATGAGCGAGGAATAATATGTTATAACACACATTGTACCAAATGCCTGGCCATAGCCAACACCTAAAATAGGAAAAAGTTAATAAATTTCTACACAAATTAACTTTAAGAATAATTAAATTTTCTAATACGTGTACATAGTGATTTTATTATGTACATATATATTATAAATTCTTTGTATTTAAATATTTTTCTCTCTTCTTTACTCACCTAAAAATGATGGACATATTGACCACACTTTTACAGAACCTTTACTTGAAAATTGTCCCAATATCATTTCCAAATAATACATGGGTTTACCTTTAAATTAATAGAAACAATTTGTTCACATTTTAAAAATGAAATATTAAAGATATAAATTTTCTTACCAATAAGAAACAAAACTATCAAATAAGGTATAAGAAATGCTCCTCCACCATTTTCAAAAGCAGTAAAAGGAAATCGCCATACATTGCCCAAACCCACAGACATCGATATACACGACATAAGAAACTCTAGACCACCACCCCAATTGGGCCTTCCCTTTTCACCGTCTACTACTCCACCACCGCCGCTATCAACTTTTTCTTCTGGCTTTTTCTCTTCTTTATTGGAGAGCTAGAAAAATAAAAGGATTTTTCTTAACTTAGAAATGAAGAAGAAAATTAAATAGTTTATTATGATTAAATTTAGCTGTTTAAATAAATAGTGATGATAAGGATTTTGGTAAATGAATTTTTATTTTAGAAAAATAATGAATGAATGGTGTAAAAGGATTAACCAACTATTTTACAAATATCGAGAAAAGAATATGTCACATAAGTTTTTTTAAACAATGAAGACAAATCTCTATGAAATTGGGATAGAATCAAAGCTTGGAGATAACTGTGTAGTTTCTTCTCGGCTAGTCCCATTTAAATTAAAGTTGGATATCACAGACCTTTTTCTAGTTTATTAACAAATTCGGTTACGATTTTTAACCAATTTCCTAGAACTTATGAAACTCATAAACAAATTATGTAATTATTTCATTCAATTCTACAATTTAAATTGCAAAAATTATTATTTTAAAAGTGTTTGTCCTCTAAATAAAAATTTTCTTTAAAAACAAAAACGGTCCTACAAAAAATGTTTTCCTTTAAGAAAATATTAAATTACACACTGCCACAGTGAAAAATTACTCGTAAAATAGCATAACGTATGTGGTAGATCTTCTTGAGGACATCATAAACAGTGTTGCCATTGCAAAAATTTTTTTCTAACAAAACTTTTTGAAAAAATAACCAAGAGAAAAAAATTAACCAATTTTTAAATTTTAGTTAGTCTTTAGGAGAAAAAAGTATTTAAAATTTAACTGTTTAATGTTTATTTGATCCAGTTTTGTAGGTGGTCGAGATATTAATTTTCATAATAAAAATTTTATTATTCTCAAGTACTTATGATATGGTATTGGAGGCAAACCATATTGTAATAAATTTAGAATTGCAAAATAGCTAATTCTAAATTTATTTTAATAAATTTAGAATTGCAAAATAGCTGGTTCGAGCATTAATAGAAAATGACTTTTACAATTATGTGTTTGTAGAGTTATTTTTTATAGGGACTTAGCCAATCTTATTCAGTAATATGAATCCCAAAATCTAAAGAAATAAAGTGAAAAATATTTAATTGGGAGGTTTGGCGAAAAGATTCAATATCAGTCGTTCCTGTACCAAAGCACTCACATATATTAAATTTTAATAAGTTAATTTAAAAATTGTGTACAAAATTGTGGTCCAATTGAAAATACATCGGGATTGGTAAAACAATTTGATTGCAGTTATTTGTAAAATTTTTATTATTTAATTATTTTTTATTCCCAACAACCAATCGACTCAGAATCTTTTTAACGAAATTAATTCGTTATTTCACCTAGTCCCCAAATAAATATTCTTTTGGAGTAATATTTTGAAGCTCAAATATCTTAAATACATAGAAGCGTATTTCTACTAAATTCCCAAATTTCAATTAGTGTAGTTTTGATACTAAAGATGTTGAGATATGTTTTCGCTATAACTAAACCATTTAAAGACATTGTATACTCCAAATAAATCGGAGTTCAGATCTTCGAAACTTAAAAATATTGTACAATCATTTTAAATTTAAGTTAAAACCTTTGTAGAAGAAAGTAGAAGGATTAATCTTATAACTTACTAAAACTTTTCATACATTTCTTACTTTTTCTGAAAAAGTAAACACCAAATAAATAATATAAAAAATACTTTGCCTTAAAATATATGAAGAATTTAAAAGAAAAAAAGTTTAGAAAATTGTATAATATTTTGAGTTTTTAAGCGATTTTATATATAACTATTTCGTTTTATTCTAAACAAAACATCATTTAAAATTTTGTATATAAGTATGTTTAGTCTTAATGAAAAAAATCAAAAAAAAGTTACATTAAATGTTGAATAAATCCTTACTTATTTGGAGTGTATATACAAGATTTTAATATACTCGTGGTTAAAGAGTTACTTACTTGTGCTTTCTAAGTCAAAATTCTTAAAATTCAGCGAGCTACAAGATATTTAGTGCAGAAACTACTCTAAAAACAGTTTTTCACAATATCTCGAAATTTAGGGAGTGTTTTGAAAATTTTTAAAAAGTGTTATGTGATGTCCTCAAGAAGATCTACAGTTAACATTAGGTAACTTTTCGAGTGAAAATAAAAAGTGTCACTTTATTATTCCAAATAACCAAATCGACAACATTCACCGAAAATTTCATTAGGCTATCTTAACTAACAAAATTGATATTAAAAATACAATATTTAAAATATCTCTAATAACCAATTCTTAATGTGGTTCCGATATTTTGAATGAACGTGTGCACTTCAACAAGCACCAATGCACTGTCAGACTTTGGTGAGAATTATAGGCCGACGCACAGTGTTTTATTTTGACTTTTTTTCGTTGCAAAAATTGTAATCTAATTTTGAAGAAAACACTTTAAGCTTTACAGTGAATAGCCATAACCGGTTCTAGACCAAAGTTCAATAGATTTTGAGTGTAAGTTTTACAAGTTTTATTTATTTTAAATATCAAATACATATTTTCGAATGTTACGGAATGTGGTAATTATTTTTACTTTATTAAGTAAATTTATAGGACAATGTAAAATAAAGTACAAAAAGTACTATATTTTGAGTATATATTAATGAAATTTGCACGAGTAATTATTTTGGCATAGGCATGAAGGCTGCTCAATGTTCAAAATGGTTATGATCATCTATTATTTTATCTGGACCCATACAAATTCCTCCCAAAGTAGAATTTTATGCTTAAAAATATCATAAATATGAATAATGAAATTTGACACAAATAAATTTTATATAAGCCTTATTACACGAAGATTGGTCCACAATTGATGGCTGTACGAATAATCGCCCAAGGGAAAATCATCCAAAACCCAAAAAGGTATAAAGGCACATTTTTGTGGGTATTTTATTATTTGTGAACAAAAACCCAAAATATTTACAAAATCACCCAAAATTTTGTGAATAGTCAGCTGAAGAGCAAAATGAACAATTGTCCAACAGTTTGGATTTTTTTTTATAATGTCAAATAACCCATAGCTGCTATAAATTTTCACCCAAACTTAAATTTTTTTTTTCGTCATTTATATAGTTTTAATGCAGAAAATATTGATATAAACATTTTTGAGTGCAATTGAATTTAGTAATAAGCCTTTGCAGACCTTTAAAAACTTTCCTATAAACTCATAGTTTTTATTATTAAAATTATTTTGTAAAAAGAAAATTATATTAGCTATGTTGCTTTTGGACATACCACAGTGTTAAAACCCCTTCCGGCCGGTCGAAGGCCCGTTATTAATAAAAAAAAAATTTTGTCCAAAAAAATAATAAGTCAAAATTATTTTCTCTGAAAAAAATTTGGCATAGCCCCAAAGATAAACTCATGTTCATGCGATAGTTCGGAAAATTTTAGCTGTCTAGAAAATCTAAGGTTTATATATAACTATGTTGCGATAGTTTGGAAAAGTATAAACATTTTTCCCATCTGCAATACTGTTTGCGTGTAGTTTTTAAGGTACACACATTGCAAATAATTAAGTGGCCTACATGAGAGTAGAACAATATTTAGTGGGAGGTTACAACAAATTATACAATACTTCGCTATTTATTTTTTTCATGTTAAAACAAATGAATAAGGGCCCAAAAACCATTTTACATTTTCAAAATTTGGATAATTGTTCACAATGAACAAAAAATAAACGGTTGTAAGAATAATCGCCTAAAGGAAAATCGCCCAAAACACATTAATGAACAATCGCCAAAAAAAGACAAATTCAATTTGGATGATTGTTCATTGCATTTAGGGCTTTTGACATTTTCAATTTTTTAGTGTTTGTTCATTGTGAACAAGCACTCAAATTTTAAAAATGTAAAATTACCCAAAAATATTTTTTTGACGATTATTCATTTGTTTTAGCATGAAAAAATAAATAACTAATTAAAACATCCTCAAAATTTAAATCTTGTTTAATTTGTTGTAATCTCCAACCAAACATTGTTTTACTCCCATGTAGACATGTAATTTTAAATTACACTCATTTGCAGGGAGTGTAATTTAAAATTACAGACAAAAATATCGCATATGGGAGTTATTTTTATACCTGTCCGAACTGTCGCAAAAACGTAGAAGATACAATGCAAATTTTTTTCATAGTTTTGATAATATTATTATATTTATTTTTTGTTAATATATTATAATAATACTTGATTTCACTTAATTTTACTGCTTTGCTTTTCGAAATGTTTACTTTTGTAAAAATTGTTCGTTTGTAAAACAGTTTTCTTTTTAAGTGTTAAGTCGTTTACATGGATTTTATCATCTAGTGTATGGAAGCTTAGCTTATCTGAGATTTTCTAGACAACTAATCTTTACAAGAATTGGTCTATGCCAATTATTAAGAAAAGTATTGATCGCTAAAAACAAACTTTTATTATATAGAATCTATAGTATTTGTAGAATCTATAGCTGAATTATAGAAGAAATGACAAAACATTATATAATTAGTTTTTGGGTGAAATAACAATTTATATAGTACCAGCATTTTTCGACAAACACTTGCAATCGTCAATTTTCTTTCGGTTAAGTTAAGTTTTTTTAAACCTAAGCGGAAATTTCTTGATTTTCATATACAAGTTCTAACCTATTATTAAGTTTTAACCTATTGGTTAGTTTCACTAATCAACAAAAATCTAAAAACTTGCAAAATAATTAAAATAAATTCAAAAGCAAACAAATATAATATTTAAAAAATGTATCTACTCTAGTATAATTATGTATTGTAGAGGTTTTGAGCAAAAATACTTAAAATCGGTATTAATAGATATTAGTGTTAATTTTAGATAAAAATTACTTCGACATAACCTCAAAAAGTTTTCGCTTTTCTGAACCCTCTATATAAGCTAGGGACTTCGTTTATGCAAAGAAGGTTTAGAATTTTTTTTTCTTCTGAATTTTTATGCAAAATGCATTTTTGTCTTTTTGAAGCCTTTGTTTCGTTTTTATATAGATCAGTCACAACTATTTTTCTAAAATGTCGGTTTTTTTGAATTAACCATATCGGTTCATAAACAACCGAGTTATAGGCAAAAATCTGAAAAAAATATTAAAAATATACACACACAAGCATATAGATACAAAAACATTGCAATGACTTTTAGTGTTGATGTTTTTTGTATAAGCAAACAGTAGTTGCTGATTGTATATACATACATACACACAACCATTTTTTATGTATGTTTGGACGTTTTTTGTTTTTTTGTATAAGCATGTATCTACATACAAATATATGTATATAATTTTAGTAGTCATCTGAAGCTATCAATGTTATTTTTTTTTTTTTTAAAGTAAGCAACGCTTGCTATGATAATTTAATTTTGTGCTTACATTTTTTGTAGTTTGGAAAAAAATGTAGATTATTTTTGTTAGTATAAATATGAAAATAGGAAAGCATACTTTAAGTCATAAATTTTATTATTTGTCAGTAAGGTTGTGAAGGGTATAAAAGATTCGGCACAGCTGCTCTAACGCTCTAACTTATTTTTTTCTTTTTTCGCATTGAACAAATAGGGTTGCATATTACTTGCATTGTAATTGCTGATAAAGCCTCCAGGATTGCACCCGAACATTTATCGATTGATGTACTGATTAATTATTTTCCTTAAGTTTTCAATTAGCTAAGGGTTAGAGGAATGTGCGGGTATTTCCATGACGATTACCACTTGCTGTTGTAATCGAATTTTCTAATTTTTTTTATATATTTATATATTTTGGGTCGATATTATCTTTGAACATTACTTCCTGTGGAATACTTTAATACGCTTTCTTATTCATTACATTATTATTGCTATTGTGTAATAGTCCTAGCCTTTGACCCGAAAAACAAAATGCTTAATAGTACCCTGACAGTATAGAGGATGCATATGATCCCAATTAACTATATTATGATCGTTTTTGCTTTATCCAACAATTTAGGTATCAATATTGAAAAATGTGCATCTTGATTGGCCTCCTTAGTGCATTGCACCATTCTAGACGTTTTGAACTTACATATCTATAATGTAAATTATTGACGATATTGCCATACTAATATTTTTTCAAATATCTTAATTAGACTTAACATTTAAGAAATCTTTAATATAGTGATTTTTTAAGTATTAGCAGTGATCTTGTTTTTTCCAATATTTTAGATGAGACAAAATTATTTACAAAATTTCTTCATAAAACAATATCTCCTATTGAATATTTTTGCAGAATAGTAATTTTTCTCTTTGTTTCGAAAAAAATCGTTTTTGTTCAGTTTGTTTTGTCGTACTATGTTAAGGACTTCAATATTACTTAAATAATTTTTATATTATATAGAGAGGAAAAATTTAACTATTTTAATGTTTTTCATTAAGAGCGGAAAACAACCATTATATAGGTGTAAATATTTTGTAAAAAAAAAAAAAATATTATTCTGGGCATAAGGAGATGGTCTTCTAAATATAGGATTTGTTCAGTTAATTTTGCCGACACTTAATGTATACCCTTTACACCTCGGATAGAGTACAAAGTCATAACATTGATCGACAACAAAGTCTTCCTTTAAGCCAAAATAGTTGGAATATGATGATTTTGATATGCTGGATAAGAATCTGATTTTTTATTGGTTAAATGGATTTGTCCAATTTAGATATATAAAACAATAAAATATTCTGGATCAAATTAATTTCAAGTTATCTTAATATCATATTTTATCCGCGTAATAGTTTCAGATTTATCTGGAAATTAGTGATGAAAAACGATTCTTTACGCTAAAATAGACAAATTTTACTCCTTAAGACTTCTTAAAATTTAAGATATACCAAACATTTTCAGTTTTACAGATAAGTTTCGTGTAAGAATAAATATCACTACCAATTTGCATAACGATCAAACGATATCTAACCACAGCTCCCATATAAGACCCGCTCACGGAAATCACTTTAACGTGCATGAAACGCATATAAAAGTTAAAATCGAGAAACAATTTTTGAAAAAATAAGATTTATTTAAATATATCACAGGGATCGATTCATAATTGATGCTATAAATACCTCACCCTAAAATCCTTTTAATGTACATACACTATGTATATCATACTTAGATAAAAAGATATATAAAATATAGTAGCTCAGCTTCCCGATAGAAAAATGTCAGGCAAAAACAAATGATAACTTCAGGCATAAAGATAGCAATAGTTATTTTACGAAGGAAATATTTTTACTCTATAACAGAAATCTTGAATATATTTGAGGCTTTTTAAAAAATAAGCTCTGTTCCAGTACTAGCCAGAATTACAGGTATCCCGTATTCAATTTGCATTTTGATGTTTTTCTGACAATTTCTTACTAATTATGACTAAAACTTGTAAATCTAACAAGTAACGGAAGAATAATAGTAAACAAAATACTTGTCAATAATAATAAATAAGTCATGATGATATTAAACAAAATGTATTTTATTTAAATTATTTCAAAACAAAATACGTAGTTAAAAGCACTTACATTATTAAAATATACTTAAGAATAATATGACATTTTATTTTGAGTCACTCTATTAGTAAAAATAGTAATATTAAAAAGATTATTTGCAAATAATAGTAAATAAATCATGATATTAAACATAATTTATTTCATATTAAAATATTTGAAAATAAAATAGTTATGATCACTTAAAATTTTTATTTAATATAGAGATTATTTAACTCATCTAGATTTAAAATCTTAATGACTCACCAAGCACATAGTTTCTCTTATATTTAATATTTTTACGAAATTGTACTTGAATTCAAATATAACGGTTTTAACGACTGGTTTAAAGTTAAATAATGCTTCTGAACCTTTCTCAATCTTTCTCAATGCTTCTCTGTCTTTCTGTTTATATTAGCAGCAGTTAACATATCTGTAGAAATTATTGACATAGCTGTATACATACAACATTGAATGAAAAGCTTTCACCATTGTTTGTAAGTATGGCAACACTAAATTTTTAAGCTGCTAACATTAACATCGAAATCTCTAGAATTCGAATATACTAGTTTGTCCGTTGAGAACATTGAGAACATCTAGAAGGTAATGCAGGGTATATAATTTGTCCGTGAGAACACCATTAAGTCTGTCTAATTGGAAGAATCGTTAAGTAAAGACAAATTAACTGCCTTGGCTGTGTATTCTTGTAATGGGTGATTAAAGTAGAGATACTTTTTTCATAGCCTTTTTTGACAGATCACGTTTGAGTCGTGTCATGCTGTCATGTTATTTTTGTTTAGTATTGTTTGGCATTTCATAATGGAAAGACTTACGCCTGAACAACGTTCACAAATCGTTGAACTTTATTACGAAAATTCTCGTTCTGTGAGGAATGTGTTTCGTGCACTTCGCTCAACTTATGGTCAACATAATCGGCCTACTGAGCGTACTATTCGCAACACCATCACCCATTTTGAGACCCAGCATTCATTATTGGATAATATTCGACTGAATGGACCACGTCCAGCACGCTGTGAAGAAAATATAGCGGCCGTAGCTGAGAGTGTACACGAAGTCCGTGGAGAGTCGATTCGGCGCCGTTCGCAGCAATTCGGATTGACGTATGGAACGACTTGGCGCATTTTACGTCGAAATCTTAAATTGAAAGCGAACAAAATACAGCTTGTGCAACAACTGAAGCTGCTCGACCTTCCCAAGCGACATCGCTTCGCTCTATGGGCTCTTGAAAAGTTCCAAGATGATCCGACGTTTTCGAGGCAAATTTTGTTCAGCAATGAGGCCCATTTCTGGCTCAATGGGTATGTAAACAAACAAAATTGCCGCATTTGGGACGAAGAGCAACCTGAAGAGATTCAAGAACTGCCACTTCATCCAGAAAAAACAACGGTTTGGTGTGATTTGTGGGCCGGTGGAATCATCGGTACATATTTCTTTAAAAATGATGCCGGTGCGAACGTAACCTTCAATGGCGACCGTTATCGTGCCATGATAATCGACTATTTGATGCCTGAAATTGAAGCTCGTGATCTCGGCGACATTTGGTTTCATCAAGACGGCGCCACTTCCCACACACCGCAACAATCAATGGATTTATTGAGAGAACACTTCGGTGTGCACATAATTTCACGTTTTGGGCCGGTCGATTGGCCACCAAGATCGTGTGATATCACACCGTTAGACTTTTTCCTGTGGGGATATGTAAAGTCTAAAGTTTATGCGGACAAACCCGCTTCGATTCAGGCCTTGGAGGAAAATATCACGCGTGTCATTCGCCAGCTACCAGTCGAAATGCTCGAACGAGACATCGAAAATTGGACTCAACGGATGGACCATCTGCGACGTAGCAACGGCCAACATTTGATAGACATAATCTTCAAAAAATAAATGCCAAAGAATGTTCTTTCAAATGATACTAAACATTCCCCATTAAATTTGAATTTTCTGTGTTTTTTTCTTTAAAAAAGTAGGGTACCTCGAAATGGATCACGCTTTACATTATTAGTGTGCTGTATAAAGTATGTAATTTAAGTGTGTGTGTGTGTATTAGAACACAAAGTGAATATTTAAACTTTATTATGTTGTACATTTTAAAATAAAATAAAGAGTCGTTACAACTTTTAAACTACTAAACTGCTTTTATTTGCAATCAAAGTACCTGTTTATTTAAAAGGAAATAAACCATAGTTTTTAAAAGGTAAAAACGTAACAATATTAACTGTAGCAATTTGAACAATCATATTCCCCATATCCTTTATAATTTATATTATTAATACTAATTAGCTATAAGAATAAAGAACTGATTATCTGATTTAAGATTCTATTAGAAATTCAAATGTAATAATTAGGGAGTGGATTTTTTTTTTTTTTTTTTTTTTTGTGAAAATTACAAGTTATGCAACACAATTAGGGTTTGGGGTCCGACAAAATATCGTTGGGAATTCCCGGGAATTTTTTTAATTTTTCCGGGAAAACGGAAAATTTAATATTAGTTTGTTATGTAATTTGAAAAATCCAAAAATAATAAGAAATTGATTCGGTTTCGTATTGCTTAGAAGAAAAATTTTATTGTCGCAATAATAATATTCGTATTGCGAAAGTTTCCCCCATCGGGAGAGATTGTGCATCACAGGCGATACATCAAAGCAATAAGAAATTAATACGCCTGGAAGAAAAATAGGCAATATTGCTAGATAATCATCTAGGTGAAAAAAAAGAAAATACCGCCAGATAATCTTCTGGAAGATGTATTAAATATATAGAAAAATTATCACAAATAAATCTTGAAGTAATATAATAGAGAAATATTTTACATCTTGTAAAGCATGTATGCACATAAATTTTAACATCATAAACCACGAAAACTGAAACGTTAATTTCTTCAAAATTTTTTTCATTTTTGAAAAATTTTTCGACAACTGAAAAATATGTGACCGAAAAATAATAGTGTTGCATTAATTTCTTCCATATGATCTCAATGGGATATCATAAATTTATTGCGGAGGTGATAATCACCTTACTCAAAACAGGGCGATATTTTGAGGATAAAAATAATAAAAAACTAAATTTTATATATTTTTTGTTATTTATTGCCTAATTTTCTTTAAACTGATAAAAATGCAATATTAGAAAAATATTGCTTTGATGATTTTCGTCCAAATAATAAAAAGGAAGATATCTTCCAAATATTTACGGGGAAATTAAATAAATTACCGTCTGAAGTATTCTCTATTGAATCTTTCGACATACTGATAAAATAAGAAATATTGTATTTTCAAAAATATTAATACTTCTCGTAATAGAATGTTTTAAGAATTTAATGAAATTTCAAAACCATTTCACTTTTGCAAATTACATTTTTGATTTTTTAATTGTATTATTGGTTTGTGGAAATTAAAAAAGTTGCGCTTCGAAAATATTCACAATTATAAAAAAATTAAGTTGAGGGTTTTTGCACTAAAAATACAACATATTTCAATTTTAATGAGGCACATGTCTTATATAAGCAATGAAACTGCATATATATATATATACATATATATAAATGTTAAAGCCTCAAAACTTAATTTTTTTTTTTTTTTTTTTTTTTTGACATGAAAAGCTAATTAACCTAATCTGAGATATACAGTTTTTAATATAACTTACAATAGGTGTTTATTTTTATGAAATATTTAAAATTGCTTAAATCTTAAAGGATGCATCATACTTTAATATGATTTTATTTCTTGCTAAATAATTATGATTTATAATATTGTTTATATTCTTTATAGGAAATCAATGTTTTTTTCTTATAATTTACGCTTTTTCAATTTCCCGGGAAAAGAAATATTACGGGAAATCCCAAACACTAAACAGAATATATTTTATATTTTTAAACGTTAAAACTATGTATTTTAACATTAATCCTATATTTCTCTGTAATTCAAATAAATTTGTGCCACTTTAGATTTAATTTTTTAAAACTTGTTTTTATGACACTGAGTTTAATACAAACTTAATAAGATAATCTTTTATTTATACAGACAAAAATATTTTTCTCACTAAGTTATCAAATATTCTACGTCAACAAGTGAGTTTAATTTTTTTTTAATTTTCTCATAGCCTTTACTTTTTAATTACAGCTTGGAACTTAAATTTATTTTTTCAACGATACATAGGTTCTTCTGCACACGCAGAAATAAAACTTGGTTACGGCAATGTTACTACAACAATATTATTTTCATTAATTTTAATAATATTATGTTCATAACAACAATGTTTTTGTTTAAGTTTTATCATTTAATGTTTACATTCAATAAATTTTGATATGATTGACTACAACAATTTTATGCCTTAATATTTTTACCAGAAACAAAATTTTATTAATATGAAAAAATATCATTTCTACAACCATTACATATTATTAAGCTTTTTCTTGTTCTTAAAGCATATTTTATTTTCAAACCATATCAATATTATTATTCCCATTATAATAAAAAGTTTAAAATAAATTTTACAAAAATGGTTGTAAAATTCATAACTTCTTTGTTTTTGAATATATTTTGTTTTTAATGTATGTTTTCTAACTTCACTATAATTCTCATTTGGTTATGCATGAATAAATATAAGTAGTCAATTTTTTGATATATTTGGTGTGATTCAAACAATAATATTGATTACTTATTATTAAAGTGTTTAGTTAATAAAAAATATCTTTGTATTATCTTGCACAACATATGATGGTACAAATAAATAAAATTAATTTATGAACAAATAACGATTTATCATAACAAGTTTGATAAGAAACATGTTATGAGTAATTTTAAACATCTTATGAAATATTTTATGGTAAATATTAGGATAAAACCGAATCATAATATAAAATGGAATCATAATATGAAAAAATCAGAGCATAATTTTATAAAACCGGATCAGAACTATATAAAATATATAAATATAAAATTCATAATATGAAAAGTTGGATTATTTTATAATTATAATGTTCATATTTATTATTATTTATAACTATATAGTTCAATCATAATATGTTGCTCTTCGATTATGGTTCGCGCATCCATATTTTTTCTTTGCATTCAGCTTTGGTTCTCTATCAATCAAACTGATTTGATTGCTCACAGAATCGAAATCCTCTAATTTAGTAATAGTTTCTATAAGAAATCAGTAGTTGGATCAAAGAAACGAGATGTTAATTTTAATACTTTTTTATATTAATACTCATTTAACTTATTTACAGCCTTTAAGTTGTTATTATCCAACCTATCCATAACGTTTTTAAAATCATCAATCTCGTAATAACCGGTTGAGGAGGAAGTGGCAAATTGGACTGATTGTACTTAAATATGTTTATATATGTAGGACTTTCAAATACAGGTAACCTTCGATTTACACGGTTCATTAGAATATGTGAAATTGCGCGAAAATTGAAAGCACGTAAAACAAGGTCCAGAATACGTATACAATTTTATTGTGGGACCAGTATTTTTATATATAGCGAAAATTGAAACCCTAATTAAATGAAGAGTGTTAGTTTGGGACCTAAAAATCGCGTTAAATTAAAACACATAAAACTATTATTTTTTCATTTAATATTTCTTGATGATTAAAAATTTAATCATATAGTGCCAAATATTTTCTATAATCACTTAATCATTTTTCTAACACATAAGACCTTTTGGTAACGGTTTCCATACCAAACCAATTCTGTCAGCCTTAAATACTTTTTGATGAGAACACCCACCATCCTTTATTAATTAAATTAAAATAATAAGGAAATTGTAAAAAGGAATTTAAATCACCTGATGAACATTCTCTCTGAATTAATAAATTTCGTGAAAATACCATTGCTAGCCAACAATTTAATTTGCCGAATTTGTCTTTATTTAATAATACTTTTATATATTTAGTTTATGTATTTTACATATCCGGTGTATATCGTATTGAGAACACACGTTTTTGGCGAATTGATATCACATATTTTTTGGGTTGTTTTTAATGTAGATTCATTTAAATTTTAGGATTTTGTTACATATGTTGCTTTTTTCGCCTTTTTAATCGATTTGATTTTTTTTTGTAAAACAATCTAAAACAAATTTTTTCCTAAAATAATTAATTTTTTTAATACCATAACGCAGTATTTTGCGCATTTTAAGGTTTTGTTATTATTGTTTAAATGCATTATATCAAGTTTGCGTAAAATAAAATCGCGCGTTTTAAAAAAAGGTCACTATATTATTGAATCATGTTATAAAGAAATCGCGTAAATCAGGTATCGCGTAAATCAAGGGTTATCTGTATATCTGTTTTCAATATGAAATCAATGTAATCAAAATTATTACATACATACTCATCTACTTTGTGTAATACGTTTTATACTTAAGAAATTTAATAAAATCAGATCAGATAATATTTTTCTTAAGGAATGTCTGCAGGTATGAAGTCTTCATTTGATTGCCGGCGTTATTTTAATAACGACAGTTTTAAACTTGTTTACGTATAACCGCTAAATAAAAGTTAAAAATTGGTAGAATACCTGTTATGCGGGTTTTACCTCAAAATTAAAAAATTAAATAAGAAAATTTTAACAAAAAAGTAGAAAAAAAATGGAAAAATTTTAAAATTATGTGAATTAATATGCATTATTAAGAAAAATATGACAAAATATGAATTTTCCATTAAATACGCAAAAATATGTACTAACAAATCGATGCCATTTTTCAGTAAAATGTTTTATTCGGATAGATAACTACATACGGTGATTTTTGAATGTTCTAGAAAAGCATGCATTTGCATGAAAATGCATCCTCTAGTAACAATTATAAAATTTTTATTCGGAAAATCTTTATTGCATTGTAACTGGTTAATTTCATACGAGTATTAAAGTTTTTATTTATTTTTATAACTGGAATTTTTTTATAAACACATTGTAAATTCATCACAATGGAAAAATACTCTTACATATGTAAATACCCTGCCAACATTTGGAAGATAATTTTTTCATCTAGCCACTAAAAAGTATCTTTTTTGACACTCTTGGATGTTCAAAGTAGAAAATACACAATTTTGCAATAACAAAACACATTAGTATCGAATTATGATCTAAAAAACCTGACTTGGGTGACTGTTTATATTTCAGAGCAAAGAAAAAGAACAACCCAGCAAAAACTTTGCTGGGTGAGACTCGAACTTGGACACACACTAACAATTCGTTTTTACTGACTAAGTTCTTACTCAGTACACCATCTCGCTCATAGCATCCTAAACGACAAAACTCTATTTAGTTTAAAATGTCTTTTTAGACATTTTGTTATAAAAAACTAACAGCTTCAGAATGAGGTTGAACCAACAACCTTCCGGTTGTTAATCCGGCGCTCTAGCCAACTCATCCACGTGATTGCAGTATTACTGCGCTATTATACTATTGAGTACTTATTAATGTAATACAGAGTAGGCAAATAATAATGACGCCTCATTACCAAGAAACTACTTTAATAAGTAGTTGTTATTACCGAAAACCAAAAAATTTTTGCTTGGAAGCATAGCATAATTTCACTCAGTAAATGTACGAGTATAACCTTGAAAGTGATCGATATTGTTGTATATAGTGTTGAATAAAAAAAGGGTTGATATAAAAAATTATTAATTTTTAATTAGTGATTTTTGTTTATAAATATTTTATATTTAATTTAAAGTTATAGTGAGTTATTACAGAGTGTTTAAAAATAAGGTAAGCATTTAGCTCAATTATAACTAAAACAAGTAAGAAAGATATAGTCAGTCAAAAATGACCATATGATACCCCACACCATTGTGTATGTCCATCAAAATTCGTGAAGGGGTTTTATATTAGACATATGGACAATTGTGAAGCGATAATTTTACTAAGTGTAAAATAAAATATACGAATACAGAATATTACGTTAATACTAACATTTATATGAATTTATGCATTTTAGGGTCATTCCCGAAAGTAGATTTATATGGGAGCTATGGTAAATTATGGAGGGATCCTCATAAAATTTGTTACTATGATTTCTACTTATATAAAACTTATTTGTGTCGAATATAAACCTGATACTAACATGTATATGTGGTTTATGCACGTTAAAGGGATTTTCGAAAGAGTTTTTTATATGGGAGCTATAGTCAATTACGGACCAATCTTCATGAAATTTAGTACAAAGTTTGAAACTTATACGAAAGTTTCTCACATCGAACTTCATTATAATATTGCTACATTTAAGTCATTTATGATCGTTAAACCTCTATTCCGGGAAAACATTTGTATGGAGGCAAGGTGAAATAATGTCCATTTAAAAGGTTTACATGGACAGCCAGCCAGACGGACGGACATCGTTAGATCGACTCAAAAAGTGATTCTGAGTCGATTGGTGAAATAATGTCCATGTAAAAGGTTTACATGGACAGCCAGCCAGACGGACGGACATCGTTAGATCGACTCAAAAAGTGATTCTGAGTCGATTGGTATACTTTAAGGTGGGTATTGGATGATTTTTTTTTTTTGTGCGTTACAAACATCAGCACAAATGCATAATACACCACCTATGGTGGCGTGGTGTATAAATATTTACTATAAATATTCCTACTGCATTAAAAACATATTTGCTTATTATACAAAAGCCATTATATTTCGATATTTTATTGATGTACTTTTTACACATCCAACTGATAGTATTTTGACATCCAAAGAAGTGTCTTCTGTTTCATCATATTATACTGTTATTAACTACATGGGGTATCGCTTTAGTTCAAATTTCGATAGAAAATGTTGGGTAGTCACTTGAATTAAAAAAAAAATTAAAACCAATCAACAATTAACTAATATATATTACTCTATAGGTAAAACTAATAATATAATCATTATAGTTTAAAATTTACACGTTTTATAACATGTGAGAATTATAAAAAAGAATTAAACCATAAGAAATAAATAATCATCATACATTATGTTAAAAATATGATCAGACTAGGCAAATATGTATTTGACGAAAATAAATAAAGATATATGCATGTATATCTTAATTCATTTTTTAATTACAAAAACTTATATTCCACTTAGCACAAATTACTGCTAACATTTAATTTCATATTGTTTGATGCTGAATAAATTTTTATCAACTATTTTCAAAGTGTGATCATAACTTAACAATTATAGAGATGAACATAAGTGATAATTGCTTCAAATTATCTCACTAAATGTTTAATGTCACACTTCAATCAAATAATAACGTAAATAATTGTAAATAGTTATTATATACAAAACCTTTATAATGTGATTTAATTAATGAAATCAAAAATATATCTATTTTTATCACTTCGCTATTAATGAAGTAATTAACTCAAAAATTGTATGTATTGTAAAACAATATTATGTATTACCAAATTGTCTAAAAAATTTACAATAGGGAACCGGAAAAATATATTGAAATGATTACATGTTATTAAATGGTATTAAATGAGAAATTGCAATGAATTTATTTAATACAAAATATTAATTAAATAATAAGCAATATTTGTAGGTTTTCTATATATATAGCACATAAACTTGATATAATAAGTTAGGTTAGCTAGGAACCGATTATAAAAATTGATATTTATTGAACAACTATCGATCTATTGTTTTCACTAGTTTTAAATTAAAATTTTAGGCCTCATTGGACTGTTTTACTAGTAATTGGTATTAAACTTTATTTGCATTAGTTTTTAAAGTATTGATGGCATCATTAGTATGTTATTTATAAATTTTTATAGTTTTATTTTTAAAATTGTTTATTAATATTTAATATTGGAAAGATAATTATTTTGTTATGATTTAAGCTTTAATATTTTTCCCCCAAGTAACATCTCATCAATTAATGAATATATTCTATACCCATTAGATTTTCTATTAGTCAGATTAAAAGCAATTTTTTAGTTTGATTGCGTGGGAGCTTAACTATATTATAAATGTCAAAGGGTTTTATCTAATTTCTTTTCAAAACTATAGGTATTTTATTTAATATTTACTTAATTATAATATTGTTTAGTAGTACTTCTTATCTGCTTTTAATAAAATCAGGTTGATTTTTATATAATTTTATTATAGTAAAAACATCCACAAATTACGATAATAATGCATAGAAATTCGAAAATATTTCTCGCAGGTTTCTTTATATAGAAAGTTTGTCAAAATGGGAGTTCATTGGGATTCCATAAGATCCATTGGGTCGAAAGGACCAATTTTTAATAATTTCTTGGGGCAACTAGTGTCTATGAAACCACCAAATATTCTTGACAAGAACTAGCAAATCGTTAAGTTTTGCACTTCTGATTTCACCTAGATTTCGGAGATTTTCTAACCGAAATATTCCAGTCCGCGTTCCTGTAGATCTTTCTTCTCGTTGACATAGTTTCTGCAGTAATAAAATTATAGAGAATGTCTACACGCTCTGATTACGTCTTTGATACAATTCATAGTGTAGCACAATCAAAAATTTTCGGAAATATTCTACTAATCGGTTGGTTTTATTTACATAAAATTTAACATAGGCACATAACTCTCAGAAGCAGAGTTATTGGGCTCAAAATAGTATACCTCAGTCATAAAAATTTTTTAATCGCTTGTTTATTATTTTATCATTTAAAGCTCTTCGAGTTTTTTACTTCTCAAAATCTTGGTCTGTTTTTTTTTTTTCATATATAGCCCAACATTTCCGAACGATTTTATTAGATTATAATTTTTTTTTTTTTTTTTTGAAATTTGTTAATGAACAAAATTAAATTATTAGAAATAATGAGTACAAAAATAAACGACTTTGAATTTGGAAATTGCATTGTAACTGGTTAATTTAATATTAAAATTTATATTTATTTTGATAACTGGAATTTTTTTTTATAAATTCATCACAAAGGGAAAATACACTTACATACATAGTACATAGTAATTGGAATTAAAAAAATTAAAACCAATCAACAATTAACTAATATATCATATTCTATAGTTAAACTAATAAAATAAATATTGTAGTTTAAAATTTACACGTTTTATAACATGTGAGAATTATAAAAAATAATTAAAACATAAGAAATAAATAACCATCATATACTCGTATTATGTTAAAAGTATGATCAGACTAGGCAAATATGTATTTGAAAAAAAATAAATAAAATACATACATATATCATAATTCATTTTTTAATTAGAAAAAATTATTATACTTAGCACAAATTACTGCTGACATTTAATTCCATATTATTTGATGCTATTTGTTCTTACAAAACACTTGCAAGATAAAACAACTTCAACTATTTGTTTCTAAAACAAATGAATTTTGATCAAATATTTACGAAGTGTGACCATAGCTTAACAATGGTACAGATAAACATAAGTGATAAATTCTTCAAATTGTCTCACTAAATGTTGAATGTCACACTTTAATCAAATAACGTGAATAATTGTAAATAATTATTATGTACAAAACCTTTATAATAAAATTTAATTAATTCCGCTATAAACAAAATAATTAATTAAAAAATTATATGCATTGTAAAACAAAACATTTGTATTACCAAATTGTCTAAAAAAATTATAATAGGGAACTAGGTAAATATAGGTAAATATATTAAATTAAATGTTATTAAATTTAAATTAAATGTTATTAAATGAAAGAAAAAATATTAATTGAATAATAAACAATATTTGGAGGTTTTCTAATATAGTACAAAAATGTGATCTAATAAGTATTAACTAACGAATCGATTATAAAAATTTATATTTATTGATCAACGATCGATTTCCATATTACTGTTCATTTCGATTTAAGCTATGTTATAGCTTTCACTATTTTTCAATTCAAATTTTTGGCCTCATTGAACTGTTTTACTAGTAATTGGTATTAATCCTTATTTGCATTAGTAATGTTATTGTTATTTATAATTGTTTATTGTTTTATTAATAAAATTATTTATTAATATTTAGTATCGAAAAGATAATTATTTTGTTATGATTTAATTTTTTTCCCCCTATATAAAATATCATCAATTAATGAATTTTTTACATTAGAATTATATATATTCTGTTAGTCAGATTAAAAGCAATTTTTTATTTTAATTCCGGGGGAGCTTAACTATATTATAAACGTCACTTAAATTGTTGTATCATATTTTTTTTTTTTTTTCAAAACAGTAGACATTTATTTAATACTATTATTTAACCCGCTACTGCGTTAGCGGATTTACGGGACTCCTGTATACACCAGATATAAACTTGGTACCTTTTTTATTAAAAAATAATAATAATAATATGTAATACCAAAAGTGAAAAAAAATCCGTTAAATTAAACTAATTCCTAGCTCCCGCGGGAACACTTATAATATTGGTGTCTTTAGAAAATTAATAACAATCATCCCAATAACACTTTCTAATGATTCTAATTTCATGCCTCCACTTCATTATTTAAATAAGGAATATCCAGGAAGTGAGATATCGTACCACATCGTAACTCTTTATGAGTTCATCATTAAATAACAAAGGATACCAAAAAACTACTGAAGTATATGTTCCAATCCAATTAAAAATCCGATTTCATAAAATTTTAAAATATTTTTTGGGATTAAAAAAAATTATTTAAATTTTGATATTATATTTCATAATTTAGGAGATGTATGAAGTAACTTTTATAGATGCTTTTATCCCCCAAGACTTCAAATTTCTAAAAATGTTGGGGCGTTGTGTCGATATTACGAGGGCGGATCAATAAGTCCGTGACTTTTCGAACTTCCCTCTAAGTAAATGACGACGCTTGCTCAAAATTTGACAGTAGTCTATTAACAGGTGCTATTTGATGGGAAGAGTGTTGCATTTCAAGTAACTACGAGGGAAGTTCGAAAAGTCACGGACTTATTGATCCGCCCTCCGAACAACAATAAACTTTTTAAATATTTTAGTTAATAAAGTATTTTAGTTAATAAAGTAAAGAGTAAAAAAATAATAGTATTTTCAAAGAATATCAAAGGCATATTTGATATAATTCTGAAAAAGAAAGATACTATTTTAAATTTATTTCTATGTTTTTGGTTTAGAAAATTCTTAGGGTACCAATAAAGTGCCAATTTTTTCATATTTAACGTTCGAAGTTTCAAAAACTACCGAATTATTTCTATTATTATTTTTTAGTAGAGCAGAATGTGACTAATAGGGCTTGAATTCTTACCCACATAGAACCATATATTTTTAATTTCACGTTTCTAGGTTAATTATTAAAAAAAAAAATTTAAAAAAAAAATTAAAGTGTAATATTAGAATAACTAAAAAATACCACAAAAATCCTTTGAAGGATTCTCATTCACTTAATGCCGTACATCTTCAATTTCATGTTTCTTCGTTTAATATTATAAAAAAATTAAAAAGTACCATTAGAAGAACGAAAAAGTACCACAAAATCTCCTCTTATGAATTCTCATAAACTTAGCACCATATATGTTTAATTTCATGTTTGTAGATTCAATAATATAGAAAATTCAAAAAGTACGATTAGAAGAACAAAAAAGTTCCACAAAGTCCCCTCTTATGAATTCCCATTCACTTAGGACAATATATCTTTAATTTCATATTTGTAGGTTCAATATTATAGAAAATTCAAAAAGTACCATTAAAAGAGCGGAAAAGTATGTGAAAAGTTCGTCAAAATGATTCACCCGTATTCCGTAAGGTCAATTGGGGTAACTAGTGTCTATAAAACCACCAAAGGTCTCTTGACAAGAACTACCAGATTGTTCAGTTTTGCATTTCTGACACCACCTAGACCCTAAAACCGAAATAGCCAAGCCCTCGTTCATTTAGATCTTTCTCCTCATTTAGACAGTTTCTGCAGTAATAAAATTATAGGGAATATCTACACGCTCTGACACAGTGGGGCAGAAACGAAACTTCTTGGAAATAAATCTTTAACTTCTAATAGGTTGGCTGTATTTACATAAAAAAAATAGCACACATTAGAGTTTCCGAAACTGCATTTCGTTTGTAGATCCATGCTTTGGAATTTTAGAACATATAGGCTAAAATCAAAATTTCTATATAAACTAGGTCAAGTTCGGCAGAAACTGTACTTATCCCTATTGGAAAATTATATTTTAGAGAAAAAAGAGTAGACACTTTTACGGCCAATAGAAACACATAAAATCCTAATTTTTGTAATTTTAAACTTCATTTATTTTTAGACTCGGTAAAGATATGTATCAACCTCAAATTCAACAGATAATTTTGTTATTTAACAAATTACAAAATAATTTAATAAAATCGGTCGTAAATATGAAAAAACTGGACCAAGATCTTTCGAAATTGATATAATTGAAATTTCAAATGATAATACTTAACTGGAAAAATATTGGGTCATATAAAAAGTATCCGCGGTTTTTTGAAACATTTTTGAACTAAAATTTTTCTATAATATTTTTTACCATCGAGAAAGTTTCGCAGAAATCGAAGCAAATGATAGTCAGACGGTGCAAGGTACGGGCTCTACATGCGGTGGATGCATCAAAACTTCTCAGCTAAGTGAAGTAAATTTTTGCGGGTTATCAAAGATGTGTGTGGCATGGCATTGTCATGATGGAACATAACACTTTTCTGTTGGTCAATTCTGGTCGCACTTTCCTGATTGCTTCTTTTAGACGATCTAGTTGTGAACAGTAGATTTCAGAATTTATCGTTTCGCAAGGTTGTAGTAAATAATTATGGATAATTCCCTTTCAATACCACCAAACACTCAACATAACCTAGTTTGCCGTCAAACCAGGTTTTGAAGTCGTTTGTGAAGGGTCGTCGGCCTTTGACCAAGATTTTTTTTTTTTTTTTTTGCTTAATATTCTTGTAATGAATACCTTTTTCATCGCCTGTAATGATTCGCTTCAAAAATGATTCTATTTCGTTGCGATTCAGCAGTGTTTCACTGATGGTAATTTGATCAATCAAATTTCTTTGCGGTAACTCATGTAGCACCCAAACATCGTGGTTCCTTGTGTAGCCAGCCATTTTTAAATAATTTCAAACTGTCATTTCATTGATGTTTAGTGATTAGACTTTTTTCTGATAGCTTGCATGCCGGTCTTGCTCCACCAGTTGCAAAATTTCATCCACTTTTTCAGTGACTGACCGGCCAGAGTGATATTCATCTTTGACATCGAAGTTTCTAGTACGGAATCGAGTAAACCACTTCTGCGTCCGGTATTCACTCACAGCAATCTTACCGTTGTACACTTTATAAATTTTCGGCATGTTTTTGCAACGTTTTTTTTTTCTTTCCTTTTATATAGTGAAAAAGTATCAAGTATCAAAGAACTGTCATAATCAAAAATGTAACCAGAAATGTCTTCTTTCAAACACGTGTTCGTTTGACACAATCGAATTAGTCTTACTCGACATATGGGTATCAAACCATCTAGTAACAAAAAATCGTGGATACTTTTTATATAAGCATGTTTTAGAAAGTCTTATCAAGAGCTTTAAGATGATATACAAATTTGGCTAACGGTTAAAATTTTTCTATGTCGGATTCCTCCTTCCAAACTTGAAATTGTACACTTCTCTGCTATGTGAAATTTTATGTTAAATCCTACTATCCGATTAGAAGTTACAGATTTATTTCCAAAAATTATCGATTCTGCCTTACTGTGCAATGTATCATCAGTATACCTATTATAAGTGCAATTGAATTCCTATAAAATGCCATAAGTGCTTTTGTATTTTTAGTTATAAGTAAAAACAAAACAAGTATTATTCGGTTACCACTTGTTTTTCAAGCGACCATTCTTCGATCACATTTGATAGTCCATCTGATTATCGAGCATTAGTCAAGGAATTTCTTTTCCACAAATGTATTCCTGTCCTGCTGTCTTAATAGAATGAGAGTAAGCATTATAATTTTATCAGGGCCTTAAAAGCAGCAACACAGACGTTTCCAAAGCTAGTTATTATACCATTATACTTATAGCGAAGATGTATCAAAGTATATATGCATGTATATTAGGGTGGCCCCCTGAAGAAGTTTGAAAAAAGCAAATGAAACGTTGGGTAAAATAGAAATGATTTAAAGGGTATATCACTTAATATCAAGGCATGCTATCCTTTGTTCCTTGTCTAAGATGGAGAGACTTAACTTTATTCTCACCTACGTCCAATCAGACAAGTACTTATTTAATAAGCTTGAATTGATCTGTTAATAACGGTATATAACGAATATGCAATAAATGGTTTGAGACCTATTTTTTCCCAAAAGATGTTTTGTATTGAAAACAAATAGAGTATTTGGTCTTTGATAGGTTAATTCCAATATTTTCGTTCTGACACAATTATTAACGCTGTGAGAAATTTAATCTGATATTAACCTGATTTTATTTATAACAAGATTGATGATTTGTGCAACTTTCCAACAAATTATTGATATCGTCTGGTCTATTAATGATGAACAATTTTTAGTGTGCTTTCGAATAAAATATAACATAAAATTTTTCTAACTCTTACTGCCGTTAATTTTAAATATCTTCTTGATTATCTTTTGGAGACATGTTAGATTTAACAGCATATCGAATTTTTTAAATTCGGTCGTTTGTCCGCATGCTGACGGCTGCCAAATCCGAATGTACAAATAAAATTTGATATTTTTTTTTTTTACCTTAATAGAAAATGTTAGTTGAGTAAATTTTGACAACAGTATTACATTTCAAAAAGGTTCAAAAAAGAAAAAGTCACAATGAATAACCGAATTCCAAGAACAATAAAAATAATAAAAATTTATAAAACAATTTGTCGTATGACAAGTTTTCTTAAAATGCGATAAGATATGTTATTGTTTTGTTTCTTTAGTCTGAATAAATGCAAATAGTCATAAGAAAGAGTGTCATAAAAAGACATTGATGACACTCGTGACATACAACAGTGTTTTAAACATTTACTGGCCAGATTTAAAATTTTGTCGTTACAGTAGAAGCACCTAGAATTGAGAATGTTATTTTAGTTCCACAGAGTATTAGTTATTTAAACTGCCAAGAATTTTAACAATTGTAAAGGAATTGGATCCAAGTTAAAAGCGAATTAAAAAAGGCCTCAGCAGTACTCAATTGTGATTATTAATTTTAAATTCTTATAGAGAGATATCGCGAAAAATTTCGTAAAAGTACTTTAAAATTTATTTCAGAAGTCATACCTTAAAAAATTAAAAATAATTCAGTTAGCAATTATTTGTTATTTAAAATGATATATCAGAAAATTCTGGAGAAGAAATGCTACAAGTAGTTGATTTAGTTTTAATCCTAACTTATTCCGTTCATCTTTTATTAAAAAAAAACATGTTTATGTTTTATTTGAACGCACACCTTATCTATAGTACATATAAAAATATGCTACATTATATACAGGTCCCACTGTAGTTCATGTAACAACATTTTACTTTAAACGAAAAGTACGCTGGTCACACTATAATGTCCATTCTAGGGTTAAAGAACTTTTCTTTAATTTCTATAGCAATATTCACGTGCACTATCACTTTAAGACATGACAAAGATCAATTATTATACAACAACTAAATAAAATTTGAGTTCATGCATGTTTTGGAAATTACATACATTGGCAAAATATTTGCATTTCTTAATAAAAAAAAAACAAAAATAGGTACTTTTTTCTTTTCTTTTTATTTCCCATCTATTATTTTGTGGTTTTTAAACTCGTTGTGTCTAGAGTACCTGTTGATTATTAAAACCGGATTTTTATCATGCCATTTTATTAGTCACTTTTATAGACTTGCTTAAACTGAGAGCCAACTTTTATATTGCACATTATAATTACTTTACATCTATCTAATTGTTAACTAAATTAATTATTACATGGACACATGGACAATTGTAGGTAGCATGATATTACAAAATTGTTTTAGAATATTGGTATTAAAACTAGTATTGTAATTAATATTATATTTATGCAAATTAAAATTGGAAAAAGTGTAAAAGTAAACTGACCGCACTACTTTCTAATAAGAAGGGGATTTCATAAATATATTATTGCAATAAATATCTTGGAATTGATAGAAAAAATGTAGGAATTGAAATTAGTATTTACTAAAGTAACTCATACACTGCCTGCCATTTGAATAAGGAATCACATTTTTTTAACTTTAATTAAGTATATCTCCTAAACTAAAGTTCAGAAAAAAAAAAAATTTTTGCGCAACCAAATTTCAAAGTGTTGGCTTTAGTTTCCTGAAGAAATAAAAAATATACATATTTTTTTACACTAAAATTATGCATTTATTTAAAGACATGTATTTCTGTGGTACTATTTCGTGTGTGTCACTTGAATAAGGGATTCTTTTAATATTAATCAGGCAGGCTATGATTTCAATTTCTTTCAATATAAACAGCTAGAGAATTTTTAATTTTTTAGTTTTTAAGTAGTTTTTATTCAAAATGGGACGTGGTAAGGCTCTTAATAACTCTGAAAAAGAAAAAATCTGATTTATAAATCTCAGGGTCAGAATCCGGTCCAAATAGCCAAAAAACATTAATAGAGGAGAGACATTTGTGTACAATTATTTAAATAACATAGAAAGATATGTTATATGTTAGAAAAAACATGAAAGGGCGGAAGAAAATGGCAACAATTCCAAAAGAAAGACGAAAAATTCTTAGAATTGTATCAAATTCTGCCAAGTGGAGTCAGTGCCAGTCTAAGAACAGTGCACCGTATTTTAAAGTCGTGCCAATACATAGTCCGACGAAAACTGCAAAAAAAACCACCACGCAAATCACAACGTCTACAGTTTGCCAAAAATACAATGACATGGTCCAACAAATGGTTTAAAGTTGTATTTTCCGATGAAAAAAAGTTTAATATTGATGGTCCCGACGGGTATAACTGTTACTCCCATGACCTAAACAAGGAGGAATTATTTTTGAGCCGCAGATATAGCCGAGAAGGCGGAATAATGGTATGGGGTGCCATTTCGTATTATGGTACCATAGAATTGGTTTTTGCATGCAACAAAATGACTTCAACGACTTACAAAAACATTCTGGAGGAAGCATTTCCAAAATTTAATGATTTCTTTGGACGTACCAACACGACAACGCTCCGATTAATACCGCCAGAGCAGTAAAACAATGGATTAATCAACAAGGTGTTCAACTTTTGGATTGGCCCCCATATTCACCAGACCTAAATCCAATGGAAAATGTCTGGGGTTTTCTTGCAAGAAAATTTTATGAACGAGGAAAACAATTTGAGACGATAGAATCCTTAAAGGATGCAATAACGGAAGCATGGAGTTCAATTTCGCTAAGCTACTTAGAGTCATTATACAAGTCGTTGCCAAATCGCATTTTTGAGGTTATTTGTAAAAATGGTGGCAATACTCATTACTAATTGAATGCTAGAAGATAACTTTCATTTTTATAACCTAAAATTAAAAAATAAATTACAGTTTGCTTAGTTTTAAAATGTTCCTTATTCAAGTGACACACGAAAAAGTACGACAGAAATACATGTCTTTAAATAAATGCATAATTTTAGTATAACAAAATATATATATTTTTTATTTCTTCAGAAAACTAAAGCTAACACTTTGAAATTTGGTTGCGCAAAAAATCATTTTTTTCTGAACCTTAGTTTAGGAGATATACTTAATTAACGTTAAAAAAAGATGTGATTCCTTATTCAAGTGTCAGGCAGTGTACATGACTTAAATGGTAATTTCAGAAGAAATTACAATATTAGAAATCATATAATGATAATGAATATTAAAGCTTTTTGTGAAAATTCACCTTGTACAGTCACCAAAATAATGATAGGTTCACTAATAAAAATTGATGTTTTTTCGTTCAAAATTTATATATATATAATTTTTTCAACTTCACTGTTATGCAATAGAAAATTATAAAGTTTCTTACAAAGTTTTTTTTTGAGTTTTTTCTGCATTAAATACAAAATTTGTCAGTCTTTTCATATATGAGAGCGAGATAATGATGTTGTGATTGTAATACAATTTTCGCGTAGAATTTAAAGAAAAAAGTGAACAAAATTGTCATTTAATTATATGACAACATGTTACAATTACTTTTGGTAACAACTGAGTTTATATTATATTAAACTTTATATCGTAATTTTGGTTCTGTAAAAGATATTGACTTCAAGTCCACATTTTCTCGATATCTCTGATATTATAAATGAAAACTCTTAAAAATATATTATAAATTTTGAAACTGCGTTCTGTGTAAAGATTCATAGTTAGGGATTTTAGAACATATAGACTAAAATCAAAAATTTCATATAAAATAAGTAAAATTCAGGAAAATGTATCCGCTTGTGTTATTGGGCTTTTGAAATCATCTTTGTGAAGATGATATAAAATTGTCATATGTTGTCAGAGAAAATTAAATTTTAGAGAAAAAAGTCCATAGACTTTTTCGACGGAAAAAAACACAAAAAATTTTAATTTTTGCAATTTTCAAATTCAAAATCGTTTACTTTTGGACTTTGTAAAGATATCGACTTCAAATTTTCTATATTCAATAAATAATTTTGTTCTTTAGTTATTTAAAGAAAAAATCAAAAAATCGGTCGGAAATACTGGAATATATATGAAAAAAACTCGACCAAGAACGTGCAAAATGGAGGTAGTTAAAATTTCAAATGCAAATAAGTCGAAAACTATACGATAGCTAGATAAATGTTTTTTATAGGCCTTATCGAGACCTATATTCCACCCCACTATGCACTGAAGATGAAAAATATTATATATAACAATTCTGAACAAAAAAAAAAAATATTTTTATTAGTGAACCTATTATTATTTCGATGACTGTATATTGTGTTTAAAATGTGTAAATAAAATATGTATACGGGTCATTATCAAAAATTTTTGATTTTTGGTGTTAAAGAAAAATACGTATAAAATCTTTTTGATGGCACATTAATATCCATTTAAAAAAATATTAAAGAGTTGTATGAAAAAAAGTTGCAAATGTATCCCTCTAAAAATTAAAATTGGGCTGTTCTTATATGATTCCCAAAATATTACATCTAAATGTTTAAATTTACATGAGCTGGACAATTTTCAAAACACCTCTAAAAATACGTATTTCTTTCAACATCATTATAGAAATTTTAGTTAAAAGAAAATAAACTTCAAATTGTAATAGAGGCATGCTAAGGCCTGGAATATTCATTTAAATAATTGTTACGTTTCTCTTCAGTCGCAGAATATTAAGATTTTACTAACGTTTTTTGTCATATTTTCTTTATTCAAACATATAATTTTATATATTGCGAACATTTTTCAACATACATTGGGTTTTAATTACCATTGGAATGGTCTATCCTGAAACTATTGAATACTACACATAATTAACCCTTTAACAGCAGAAGGGTCAATTTTATGCATTTAATTCCTGAAAGGTTAAATTAGCAATTTTTGCAAATAAGTCACATGGGAATATTTATTATACTTAAATATAGACGAATTTATGAAAAATGTAATAAGTTCCCTTAAAACGCGATAATAATCGAATTAAAGAGATTTTTGAAATTTAGTCACTATTTTACACGAATTTATAGTTTTTATGAAACACAAAAAATAACTTAACCAAAAATCCCAAATATTTACTTGTGCAACTAAAGGGTTAAATGAATACATATAATATCAATAGTATTGAATAAGACCTTTCCAATATTACGATGGAAAATGTCCAAAATATTCAAACTTTAATAAAATAGTTTTTAAAATAAAATCATAAAAATTTTACTAAAATGTTAATTTCGCAAGAATGAAAACTAATTTTAAATCAAAATAATAAACCGAAATATTTTGGGATTAGCTTAAAATATATCAATCTCCAATTCTAGGGGGGTACATTTTCAACATTTTTTGTCTCCATAAAAATCAATGCACTTTATTAAGTATATATATCAATCAATTCGCGTTAATTTATCATTTTGGTAAGGGCCGCGAAAGTTATAGCGGTTTTAAGTTGGACATATAAAAAATTTTACAAACTTGAAGTTTATTGAAATAAAACTTACGATATTTTCAATGTTTGATGGTATTAGGATTTCCAGTCAGAATTGTTTAAATTTCCTTTTGCGAAAAATGGGATTCGCATCTAAGTTATTTCTTTATATATTTTATGAAAATACATTTTTATTATAAAGGAATAATATTTGATGCTTTTTTAATCGAAGTTAATTTATTATTTATTTATTTATTTATTTTTGTTTTTGTTTTTTGTCCATAAAATTTTTAACTTTTGAAATTTTTTGGTGCGCCTCTGTATTTTATTTAAGCATTACAAGCACCTACTAATTATACCAATTACAGTCAATTTCGTACTGTCCATACGATGTGCCTTATTAAAAATGTTCAACTATCAACTACATTTGACTTAAATTTATAGTCCCGATTAATTATATTTATCGTCACTTTCCGATTTTTGAGACTGTCTGACTATTTATAGACTGACAGTATTGACTGTTTAGAGCACATCAACGCGATATAGCGCAAAATAGCACATTTTGCAAAATATGCATAATTATAGCAGGTATCAATCTCTGTTTCAATATTTGTATTCCGTTAAGGAGCGCTAGTACCACGCTCAAAAACAAACAAAAATATATATGTAACTGTCGAAAGTCTGCATGGTAACAACGAGACTAAAATTTATCTCCGAAGTCCATTAAGTTTATATAGCACTTAATAAGATAAAACAAGCGAACAAAAAAAAAAATAGAATAGAGAATAAGTAGATAATTTAAAGAGATTTTTCTCTTTACTATGAACAACAATCATTATTAAACCCATGGCATAATTATGTATAAGGTAGTGTTAAATAAACAGCTGATTATTTTTTTTTCGCTAGTTAAAACTGTCAAACTCTATGTAAAAAACAAAGTTCTCACTTAACAGTTGCTAATAACGTCAAACTCCTTATATATAAAAAATTAAGCAAAAAATGCTCTCCGACTACCATTATCTTGTTTAATGCTCCTTGATTAAACCTATGATTTAAGTCTTTTTATAAGTTAAAATCTGTAACCCGTTTAATAAAAATAATATTACCATAAAAGTTATTTAGGATTATAGTCAATATCAGACGAGTTAGAAATTTTTGATAATGGCCCATATATTTTTCCAACCCGCTCAAAAAAAAAACACTTAGTACACTGGTTAACACTAAAAAAAGTGTCGTGATAAATATGTTACAGGTATTATAGGTATGGCCATTAAAATCACCAGAAACATTTCGGTTTTTCTCCACTACGTCACATTTTAACCCCATTGGCGACCAAAGAGGAGTTTTTAGGTTATATAATTTTCTAGATAATAGGTAGAGTAAACTTGTTATTAATGTTCTGTAGACAATAAAAAGTCTTTAAAGTTGTAAAAATCAAGAATTTCTCAATTAAATAATAATATCAATAAAACATTGGAAGAAAAAAGATGGCATCGTGAATAATTCCACGTAATTCTTACTCCTCAGACTAAATATAGTGCAGAAAGTGAAACACGTCACATTTTTAACCCATTGACGACCAAATAAATATGTACCTCTAAGACATTTTTAAGTTATATAATTTTCTGGATAACTGTTAGGGTAAATTAGTCATCAGTGTTTTATAGAGAGGCAATAGTGTAACAAATGGGTAGAACATGCTATATCTCCAACTTGTCCTATTTAGGCCATAGAAGTTTTTAAAATTGTCAAAATCACCGACAATAAGAGAGCAATAAGAGATACATAAGGGGAGCTGTTTCACCAAAACGCTGTTATTAAAAGGTAATCTCAAGTCGTATGGAATTCTTCTATGCTGGCAGACTGTTGCTGCTTCTCAGTATGAGAAAAAATTAAAAATAATGCTTTCTTTGATTCTAATTTAAGGAAAAAATATTCTTTTTGACAATAAAAACATTATGTTCACTTAAAATTGTGACGTGATGAAATTGTTTTATTTTATTTTCTACTCTATATCTAGTACAAGAAAAAATAATTACGCGGAATTATTTACGATGTAATTATTCTCATTTTTGTTCATTTTATTATTTAAATTTGGTTTTTTATTTTTTTATCAAGTCTAAGGAATAAGAATTGCGCAGAATTGTACGCGATATAATTTTTTTTTGCGATTTTGTTGACCTGTGTTATTAGCTTTTAATCAACAATATTTTAAGTGAGTTTTGAGAAATATAAATATTTCGTTATAATTTCGATCATTAAACCCATCGATCAAACAAAAAGAAATCGCTTAAATCTACTATAAGTTAGTAATAGCATGTGGTAATTAAGAATAAACGTTTTTATTATTTTAGTATGTAATAAATATTGTCCAAATAATTAATCAATTCTTACTTTTAAATTTTTGTTGTTATTTAATTAACAAAATAATGAAATAAAATTAACTTTTTTTTTTACTTTATTTAACAATTTGTAAATGGTTTTAACAAATAACAATTTGTAAATGGTTTTAACATAAATGAATTATTAACGATTGTAATGTATTTGTTTAGTATTTTTCTGTTGATAATATTCTCATATCTTTATTTTGAGTTCCGTTATAAAAAATGTGATACATATTTTAAATAAAATACATATGTATAAAAATTTACATTTTAAAACGTATGAGCTCATTAAAAAGTCAATATAACAGTAAGAAATGTTTTATTTATTAAAAAGTCGTTCATTTACCAACAAATGCATTTACGATTTATTAATTTATTAAAGTAAATAATAAAAAATTGTTTACTAATAAAACAAAAAAAAGGTTATAATAAAATAAAATTCTTTAAAGCCGTCTGTAAAGAAATTAAAGCGAAAACAATTATTTTTTTCATAACGATTAATAAGTTAATCGACTAATAATTAAATTTCTTATTAAAAATAAAGACAAAAGGTATTGAATTAAATATACATATAAGTGTTGCCAGGGCTAGCTTTAAAAAAGTTACAGATTTTCGTCTCAAAAAAGTTACTATTTTTCCTAAAAAGTTATATTTTCGGAATTTGAAAAAATAAACCATCGGTAGGTTTTTATTTTCCATTTAAAATTTGGAAAAAGTAATACAAAAATTTGGATATAAATCAAGATCACCAGCAAGCACACTTGATCTTTAAATACTCATACTTGTGATTAAAGTAATGTAAAAATAAAATATCTTCACTTCAAGAGAGCTGGAATCTTGATTTGATCCAGAATTTGCTTTAGAAGGTTCATATTTTTTGGTATTCAACCGGTTACGATGATCTGATTCTATAAGTTTTGTTGCTAAATATTCCCTAAACATATACATTTTAAGACACTTTTTGCTTTTTTATATTGTTGAACAATGACAATAGTCGTCGGCACTTAAATCAGAATATAATCCTAATGTCTTGTTATCTAGAAGAAAATGCTGCCAAAAATTTCCCGTGAATAAAACTTTTAAATTAGGAAATTCATTTAATAAATCAGTTGTGACCCTTCATACCAAAATATCAGGCCCGGTAAAGGTTAATTACTTTTATAGTTTAAAAATATTATTGTTAAAATCAAATTTAATATTTTAATTTATATAACAAAGACACTATTTTCTTAAGTGTGATAATTCATCTGAATATATTTTATATGACGAAAATTTCCTGAAATTTTTCTTTTGCACAAATTTAGTTTTTAACCTATTCAAGAGCACATTAGTTAAAGATTATGCACTAACTCTTTTATATTTAGGATTCTACTATTATTTTTAATGAAAACATAAGTGAAGTTACCTTTTGTGGTGTAATTTCATCTGCCATGAAAATAAGAAAATTGACATCCACCCACATGAAAAGAACCTATTTCAAAATTTTATTCTGTTCAACAGAAGTGATGGGCTAGGAGGTAAATTTTTTGAGAAAGTCGCAAAAAAATTCTAAATGTTGGTAAATTCTTGCATGTTCTATATACGTCAAAGATATATTTTTTATATATTTTATACATAGTTATGAAAATGCGGTTAAAAACAGAAAATTATGCATGTTGCGTGGAGCGTTAAAAATTTACGAAAAATGTAACAAATGTAACCAAATGGCAACACTGATACTTAAATGGTATGTAGTACATGTATAAAAAGTTACTTATTTTTTAACATAGCTACTTGAATAAAAGTTTTTTGTCACTAGTTATACCCCACACCGCTGATATTAGTAACGCATAGAAAAAATCATCCAATACCCACCCACGACTCAGAATCACTTTTTGAGTCGATCGATCTAACGATGTCCGTCTGACTGGCCGTCCATATAAACTTTTTACACAAAGAATACAGGTCGCAATTTTTAAAATAATTCACCAAAAATTGGCACGTAACACTTTCATGAAACAAGGACGAAGCCTGTTGAAATTGATTATGATCGGTCCATTATTTCACCTAGCCTCCATACAAATGTCTTCCCGGAATAGGATTTTAACGATCATAAATGACTTAAATGTAGCAATGTTGTAATGAAGTTCGGTTTAAGGAAGTTTCGTATAAGGTTCAATAAACCATATATACATGTTAGTATTAAGTTTATATTATATTAAATAAGTTTTATATAAGTAGAAATAACATTAGCAAATTTTATGAGGATCGCTCCATAATTTACCATAGCTCCCATATAAGCCCACTTTCGGGAGTCACCCTAAAGTGCTTAAATTCATATAAATTTTAGTATTAACATAATATTCTGTATCGGTCCACAAATGTCCATATATCTAATATAAGACCCCTAAACGAATTTTGTTGGACGTACACAATGGTGTGGGGTGTCATATATTCGGACTTGACCGACTATATCTTTCTTACTTGTTTAAAAGTTCATTATCTATTAATTTACAATCCAATATTATATTTCCAAAAAAAAAATACGTTCTTTTGAACCAATTTTGTAAGGATGCTTAAGAAAAACTGAGTATATATAAAAGTTTTAAATTTAAAAGAAAAATAAATTTTTTTATTTGTTTTTAATAAAATAGTTAAAATTTTCTGGAATAACAAAATAAATATGCTATTGCGCTTTCGTTGGAAAGGATCCACTTCTTTTTAAATTATTTTATTTTTTACTCAGCTTTAAGTGTTCTTTAAATATTTTATACTACGACCAAATACATTTCAAATATACTAAGTTTTGGACAGTTTAGTGGATTGGCCTCCCTTGATACATAACAGCACCTTTTGTTTAATACTACTTTTTTGTTGTAATGATGAGATGCGATATTAGATTAGAAAAAATTAAATTCGTTTTACTTTCTAATGACTAAAGGACTCTTTTCCAATAGCACTTTCTGTTAGAAGTGCCATTTATTATGAATAAAGTGTTTTTTCTCCGCACGTACAAATGGCTTGCCAAACAAACATTTGTTTGACAATTTAGACTTTTTTCACGATATTTATCTGCTACATTTTCCATAACATCGGTGATTTGGAATTCCTGACCAGGATGTTGTAAAAAGTTCGACAGTACATACTTTATCTCAATAATATTTCGTTCTCTCATTTGCCTCCACATTTTTTCTAGCATTCCAATTAGGAACTTTTTTTACTATGTGGATCTTCAGGCTATCTTTTTTTAAACTTTTGTGATAAAAGATACAAGGCAATTTAAAGAATGAGTTACATTTCATTCAGAGATGTGGAGATTTTATTTCAAAATTCACATTATTTTGTCAGCGATCCTACAGTCAGGATTGTCAGATTTTTTTGAGCCTCTGTCGCCAAATTGTTAATCAGAAATCGCCAAATTAAAATTTTATTTGATTTTTTAAAGAAATACTAAAAAATAACTATAATATTAAGTGCCGTACAACTTTTAGTACTTAAAATTTCGTAAATTTGTAAATGTAAATTCAGCTTTAACAAAGCCAACGATAATTGCAATAGCTAATAATAACACTGTACTACTTACAAATTTTAGCGAACTGGGCACCGTACTGTTAAGGCTAATTCGTGTACGCTGAATTCGATGGCAGTTGTTCAAAGTTATTTATTTATTTATTTTTATTTTATTTGTAACATCTATGATGTTATTATTTATAGAGAAATATGGATACATTTAATACAAGAAACACTTAATAGTATTCCAATAATTTTCTCTTAAATTGTAATGCGTTGCTTATAACTTTAAATGATGGAGGAATATTGTTTCAAAGATGTATAGCGTTAATGAAGAATTGCCACTCCGATATTAAAGTATGGTATCGAAATTGAATAAGATTTTTGTTTCTTACAAGTGTACTAAATCTCAGTCTATTAAACAGTTGATATGGCTCACGAGTTGTTATAATTTTATAAAGAAATGTTCATCAAGTTCTCAATCTCCACCCCATATATTTTCTTGGAGTAAGGCGTGATGCTCTGGTAGTTACCTTGCGATATTGTTGTAGGTATAATTTAGCTTTAATTTACTGGTTGTATCACAACTTGCAAAAACCTCACAGCCATAGGTTAATATCGGTATTAAATACGTTTTTGCAATTAACAATCTTATTTCGATTGGTGTGCAGCACTGCGTGGACCAAAGAATTCTTAGCATCGAGTAAGTTTTACCACAAGCTTATATTACATAATTTGTCCACGTTAGAGTGTCATTAAAAATTACGCCAAGATTTTTTGCCTTGCTTACAATTTCAATTCCCTGATTACTGATGCATATGTTAAATGAGTCAATATTTTTCTGTGATCTTTTACGTATTGCTAAACATTTAGTTTTTTAGGATTTAAGCTTAGCCCGTTTATATTTGCCCATATCAAAACTCGTTCCAAATCCTAATTTAGTTTTGCTACACATTCTTCAAAGTTCTTATTTTTGTTAATAATATATAACTGGACATCATCAGTGTGCATTCTTATGTCATAGTAAAGTAGTTGGAAGATCATTTGCGTAAATTGAAAAAAGAAGAGGTCCAAGAATGGATCCCTGTAGTATACCCCTAATAAGTGGAAGAAAAAGTGATGTTGTGGTATTGATTTCAACACGTTGTGTTCGATTTTCAAGATATGAAGCAATAAGTTTACAGGAAGTGAAGGAGAAATGCATAAATTTTTCAAGTTTTTGAATCAATATCGTATGATCTACAGTATCAGAGGCTTTTGAATGATCCAGTAACAACAACACAACACATCCATTATCAACTTCATGTCTAATATCCTCGTTAGACATGAAGTTGGCGCTAGTATTCACGATATTTTGTTTTGAACTTAATTATGGAAGTAGCAAATTAATTGAAAATTAAAAACAAAAAGGACATTATTTATGTATATTAAACAATAAATCGATTGAGTATATACTCCAATCATAAAATAAATCAGTTTTAGCCCGATTTTAAAATACAACTTAAAATACACTTTTCTTTTTTTTAAGAAAGAATAATTCTTTTTTTTTTTTTTTCTTTTTTAAAAGAATAATTCTAACATTATATAACAACGTTGGTCCTATTAAACTTATAAATTGTTTCAAAGAATTAAATTATTCTTGAACGTTTATTTTATTGTGACAGAAATCATTCATTTCCTTAATATATTTGAAAGATGATGGAAAAAAAATTATAAGTATTGTAAAATATGTTTATATATATAAACATATATATATATATATATATATATATATATATATATATATATATATATATATATATATATATATATTTTGAAATAAAATTTCGTAAATTAATTTGAATCTATTAACAATTTAAGGCTCTTAATTTTGCTAGATAGGCAAATACTAAAAATAGTCGATTTCTAGTTAGAAGATTTAATAGCTTTTACCCACAATTGCCTATTTAATTACATTTTGAAAATTATATAAACAAATCGCCACCATGTCATATATCGCAAAAAATTCGCCATGTCGCCAAACGTAAAATTCAAGTAATTAAAAATCGCCACGTTTGGCGAAAAAATGCCACATCTGACAGCCCTGCCTACAGACTGTAAATAAACACCTTTTTCGATTATCAGAGTTGGTTTCGGTGATCATGAAATCTTTGTGTTTTTTATGACTCAAAAATAAAAGTTACCCAACTCACGTGCACTCCTAACAACAGTTCTGTATTGTCGACGTGTGTTTTTATTATAAATTATAATTATGCATTTGCATGAATTTTATTAAATTTACATTTTAAGAATAACTAATTTGGCTATTATAAAAAATTTAGCACGTAGTTACTGAGAATAACGACAAATGTAGAAAAGTATAATAAAAGTTATAAACCTTAAGTATGCACTGATTTTTTCGTGCGCAGTCTTTATGTATATATAATTTTTGTATTCCAGTTTTAATATTCTATTGAACAAAACATCCGGATGCTAAAATATCAAAGTATTGGTATTCTTTTTAGAAATAGGATAAAACGTAATATCGTAGAATAACTTTAAAAAATATTATAGAATGTACATAAAAAAATTGTAGAAGAGTACCTTTCAGCTTCTTATAATAAGGGACGAGGTACGGGATGCTAATGTTGACCAACTCGAGCATGGATAAAGCCAAGAGAATTGTAATTGTAAGTAAAATTTTCAGAATTAATATTTTTTTAAGTGCACAAAATTCATACATATTAGAACTAATTTTCAAATTAAACAAGTAAAAAAGATATAAGGCGTGCGTTTAAATAACATATAACAGTTGATAAGTTAGGATTAAAAGTAAATCAAGTTATTGTAGAATTTTGTCTGCAGATTGTTATGATATATCATTTTGTATGTAAATTAATTGCAAACTAGATTTTGATTTGATTTTTTTAGTATTAGTTTTGAAAGTACATTCATCGAATATTTGGCATCATCTGTCTGTAAGCATTTAAAATTTATAATCGTACTTGAACTGTGACACTCTTAAACTCATTATTGCTTTCTAATTGCCACAATTCTGGGCAGTTTAACATTATTTTAACCTTAGTATAACATTTCTGTATGCTTTTTCAGTAACAAAATTCTAAATCAGGCTAGAAAATATTAAAAACAATATTCCATGTTAGGAGTAATTATTCGAGTTTATTCAGACTAAAGCTGCAAAACAATGACACCTATTGACGCATTTAGAGTGAACTTGCCATATAATCTTATAAATTTTGATTATTTTTTAGTACGATATTATTCAGGACCATTTTCCGATTATTTTCTATATAAAACTTTTACCTAAGAAAATGGGAAATAACGCATGTTATGTAGGCAAATGCAAAAGATGCAACATTTTTTCATTATAGAGAAGCTTTGATTATTCTGGACCTCAAGGTTCATCAAGCAATATTATTTACAATTTTCTTAGCCCTGAAATCAAATTCCTTGGTAAAAAATTACTCAATTGAGATTTTCTAATTAGTTCAAAATGCCGTAAGCGGACAAGCCAACGGATTTCGAAAATTTTATCTATTATTAAATCTGACATATCTCTGTGATGAAAATATATTTATAATTAACGTTATAATGAAAATTGTATTATATATTTTATTTAGACGAGAAAACTCAGAAACTATTGAGAAAATATAGAAAAAAGGTTTCATACCATTTTTTAAGATACGCGACCATGAAATTTAATTCGCGAATTATTGACTATTCAAATTTAACATAAAAACATATTTCAGGTATCATTTTAAAAATAGTTCTATTACCTTTAACTATAGACCTCAATGAACATTGTTACATATATATTTAGGAAGATATTCGTATTTTTATAAAGAAAATTTATCTTATTTTAGAAGTATTGTAAATCGCAAACTATCACGGCAATCGTACTAAAACTCGTTATTTGCGACAGCAGTGTTAATATTAATATTCTTGCTAAATTTCATTATATTTGGATGATTTGTGGAAGCAATTGGTAATTTTTCTGTGTGATTATAACAATACAAAAAAAAATATTTTGTATACATTGTATTTTAAAAAGACCTTTTTTTGATATATTTATCGGCGAAAATCGCAAGATATTGACCATTTTAATGTTGGGAAAAAGGTAATTTTGATACCGTTATTATGAAACGTCAATGAATCTTGTACCATAAATATATTGAAAGATATTTCTAATTTTAGGTATATAACTTTGTAAATTTTTTTAGATATTTTACACTTTCAAATCGCTATATTTCGCAAACCACTTGATCAAATTATCTGAAATTTTTTTGTCAGTCTTAGTTTTGATAAGTATATTGATTCTATCGAATATCATTAAATTCGGAAAGGTAAGGTGCAAATTTGTAAATTTTCGTGTTGATTTTAAATGGAGTGACTTTAATTGGAAAAAACACAATTTTTTGGTATTAAATAGTATTGAAAACAAAATTTGGTCTATGACGATTTTACTATCGTTATTTTTGGAAATTACGATACCAAAAGCGATATCATGAGGAAAGGTACGCTTTACATGTGATACGTTTACTTTTGTTGTTGTGTTTGTACAAAATGTTTCACGCTCTCAATTGTTTAGCTTCGTTTACCTTCATGTTATGTATGTAAAAGTGGAGAAAGGTACTCGGCTCCTGAGGTCTATCGTCGCCGATAACGGGTTTAGAATAATATCCGCAGTAAAAAATGGAACTTCACACAAAGCAAGTTTTTAGAAAATAGCGCTTACACTTTCCCTTTCAAATAGCATGAATTTTGTATGGCGGCTGTCCAATTATAAGCAATATATATGTGCCATTAACAAAAATTTTTAATCTGGCTGAAATTGATTTTAATCCTTAATAAATTTTGTGCTAATATAAATTTAAGGTAACGGGTTACAGACCTGAACTCACAAGTCTTGAAGTTTCATTTTATAATCATGATTATTGTTCAAAGTTAAAAAAGTTATGAAAAGGGATACAAATTACTTAACGTTTTCGCATTCTTCTACACTTTTTTCCCGCGTTTATATTTTTTGATTTCATTCAATCTTATATAAACTAATCGGACTTTGTGGATAAATTCTACACCATCTTTGTTGTTGTGCACACTTTCAACAGTTACATATAAAGTAGTCAAATTTTGATGAAAATTTTATTTTTTTTTTTTTTTTTTTTTTGTTTTTTAAAATAAGAATCCCAATAAACCATAGAACGATATGATAACGAAAACGATATCATCTTAGGTGCCGAATATAATATCATATTGTATTGCAGAATACGATATTACTATGATATCGAAATTTCGAAATATTTCTTTGCAATGAAATAAAAAACATAAACATTTCGAAAAACTTCAAAATAAAAATATTAAAATTACAAAAATTTTCAACAAACAAACGGAGAATACATAAAAATATATCATTAACTAACAAATTTTGAATGGTCCAACCAAACTCTTTATAATCGTAAAAATATGTGTCTGAGGAATAGCCATGCTTGCAAATATTGTAATTGATAATATTTGCATAAAAGTATGTATGTACATATGTTATGTATGATGATTTTTTTAGGAATTTTTTTCTTATGTTTCTTTATCTTTGGTATATCTAAGTAATTGCAAATAACACAACTTTTGGTATTAAATAGCATTCAAAAAAATAAATTGGTTCATAACGATTTTACTGTTGTTGTTTTTGGAAATTACGATATCGTAAACGATATCATAAGGAAAGGTACACTTTAGTCTGTACAAACTATCATTTTCGACTCGAAAACGATTATCATATGTGATAATTTGTATCACCTAGATGATATCGTTTCGATATCGTTATAATTTGGTTTATTGGGGATTGATACTTTTTGTAAATATGCGTATTTTGCGCTATATACCGTTAATGTACCCGAAATAGTCAACGCTGTAGATAGTTTCAAAGTTTGGAAAACAAGAGTGAAAATGTTGAAAAAAAAACAGTTTTTCGCGATGCACATTCACAGTTTAATATAGAATAGCATGGATTACTGCGTGCACTTAGTTTTTTGTTATTTTACACAAAAAAATCGAAGAAGCATTAAAAAGATAAATTTAATAAAAAAAATTGTATGGACTTTTTGAAAATTACACAAAAATTGCACTTTTTGTTTTTGTATTTTTATATAGCAAATCTATATTAATATAATATAATTGATTGAAATCATAAAATTAAGTTAAATGTCGTTGACACTTATTGATCATAATTGGCATAAATAGGTAGTGTTTATAATGCTTAACGGAAATGTAGAGGCGCATCAAAAAATTTTGAAAGATAAAAATTTTATGGACCAAAAAAAATGTACTTGAATTAAAAATAGATCACAATATTAAATAACATCTCTTTGTAATAAACTCTAATAAAATATATTTTCGTATAACATGGAGAAATAACTTCAGATTCGATTTCGCAAAAGTGTTAAAAATCGCGTTTTTAACAATATAAAGAAAATTTTTTAAATTTTACTAGAAAACTCTAAAATGTTCCACACAAACATTGAAAATATTATAAATTTTATTTAAATAACTCAGTGGGTTTAGATATTATGCGTAATTTTTATCAGGATTATACATAAACTTCTATTTTTTAAAAATTTGTAAATGTCCAACTTAAAACCGATATAACTTTCACGCCTCCTACACGAAATGATTAACGCGAACTGATTCTACATGCATTCGAGTCACTTTTTTAATGTGCTATCAAAACAAATTATTTTTTTAAGGCCTAAAATCAAATTTTTTTTATAATGGCCCATATATGTACATATTTTTGACACAAAATACAATAGTAAACATGCTGATTGACTTCACGTACATGTTACGTTTTTAATTAACACATACATATTAGTTTCTCCCTCATAATTGCGAATTTATTCGCTTGACCTAGTCCATTATTGTAAGGCTGAGTTAAAGCGCATAAAAGTGTGCTTTCTTTGCAAAATATAATGTCATATTTTGCAATCCATATCTTGAAAATTGTTTACTAGATCGTTACTAACTTTTATTTCTATGTTTATTTACAATATTTAAATACAGTTCTTATACAGCAAAAAAAATTGTTAGGTACTGGTAAACTGTAAAAATTATTCACATGTTCTGATAGCATATCATTATGCTATAAAAAGGAAGCGATTAAGCTCATATATTTTTTTAACAAATTACAACTTGCATCCTATCTCGCTTACGGGAATTACGATTTTTATGTACGTAAGTAAAATTATATATATATATATATATATATATATATATATATATATTTAATAGCTGTTTATGTTCTAAATTATATATTATAAATTATATATATTATAAATTATAATAACAAAATAAAATTAATTATTAAATTATTAAAGCTTTAAATAAATTGTTTTTCGTTTGTGTTTTTTTTTTTTACACGACGAGAAAAAAATAAATAAAACAAGGGGTTATGGGTTACCCTAAATTTATATGTGTAATGTACGATACGTTAAATATATTACACGTTTTTTGTGTTAATCTTTTCCTTATATATTAAGTAAAGTAAATTGTATTTATTTATTTAATTAAAATTAAGGATTACCTCAATGAAAAGGCAATTTGATTCCACTATATTTATTTCAACTGATTTTACAAATATCTGATTTATCTTATTAAAAAAAATCCTTATAAAATAGATCAAATAAATTAAAACAAAAAACATTTTTTTAAGAAATATTGAATTATTTATCTATATATTTTATGTGTATCTCTAAAAGACATATGATGTCATCACATTTACGATGCCTTAATAATTTGCATAAAAAAAAAAAACATGTATGAAGTTAATACGTTCGCAGTTCTCTTACAAACCTGCTTCTGGGTATACAGCATTTTTTGATGGTACACAATTTTTAATTTATAAATATATACATACATCTTCTATTACTTACTCTATTATTTAAAATAAATGATTAGAAACAAGGATATTTCAAGACCCTGCTAAAAAAAATGATGTTCCAAAATTGTAATTAAGTTTTTAATTGTAAATCGCACAGTGAAATTTCAGGATCAGGTGAATAATCGACCGTATATTCAGGTTAGGTAATTAAGCTTGCAAGAAAAATTGCTGTCTGTATATAAACGATTTTAACTGGTGTTTTCTCCATAACCCCATAAACAAAAGATTCATTTATAAACAGTGTTAATTAAAAAATATATATATTTTATTAAACTTATATTGCTATGTAAAATTTGAAAAGTGTCCTAGTAATAATTATGATTCATTCTTTGCTCTATACCAATTTTTATTTCAACAGATTTTATTTTCAGCTACATATATTGAGTAAGAATATATTTTTCCCTAACTATTTACTATATAGTGTCAACCTTGGCAATTCAAATACATAGGTATATACGTTCCAACATTTCATTTCCTCATCCTACAACAAAGAACCCTATATATTTCTTTTGTAAGAAAATCCTAATCATTCTGATAGAAATAAAATCTATAACCTTCCCACTGACAGACTAACCAGACAACAAGTTTACCGGATCACGCTATAAATAACAATAAATTAATTAAGAACAAATGCAAACCATTTTTCTAACAATCACACTTCAATTTCCGCCAACTTTTAACTACATATTAATTAGTACAATCTGATAAATTTTGCAATTAAATGAATTTTATTTATTATTTTACAATTATATGTATATTAAATTAATTTTAAAGACTTAAGTGTATATATACACTACAATGTAATAGTGGGTGGATAATAAACATTTGTGTTGGTGTTTGTAACTGAAAGAAAATTGACGATTGCAGGAGTTTGACGAAAAATGCTGGCTTAGGTAGCGGTAGCTACATAAAGTAGACACTTTGGCGAGTACTTTTATATTTTTACATTCGTGCAATTTCATGCCCAAGCATCATTTTTCGTCTTTCAAAGTTATAGGTTACCTTGATAAACAACCAATATGACCACAAAAGTCAAAAATAACGATAAATACACGACTTTTAAAATAAGGGTCCAAGGAGATGTATTTCCTTGGCTGCATTTTACATTATACAACATTGTTATATATTTATCTTGTATCGCGATACAGCTTTTATAATTCTAGCTCTATTTTAATAAAAAAAAAAGTTAAGAATAATATTAAACTATCAATTTGAATGCTTTGTCAGGCTGTCAAAGTTGCCACATTATATATTTTAATATATGTTCTTGATTACTTGATCTGTTACCATTTATAAAATCCATTCACTTTTTACAATTTCTTAAATTATTATTTTGGAATTTCTGCAAAAAAAAAATGGATTTTTGACCAATGCGCAACCTTAAAGTATGCAATTCGCTTAGAAACACTAATTGAGTTGATTCTACGTTTTCCGTTCGTTATCCATATTTTTATAGTTACCTTGTAATCAAACTGCAGATCGTCCAACACCATTCTTAAAATATACCGTTTGCGCAAAAAATACTTTCTAAGTCGATATCTGTAATTTCGTCCGCCCATGTAAACTTTGTAGTCAAACTACAATTTGGTACATTTACCATTTGTCCAACCTTAATACACTTTACCAAATTTCATATAAGGAATCCATCCGAAGATCACTCAAATATGCATAAATCGCATATAAATATTAGTATGGAATAATTAATTAAAAAAAATAATTTTTAATAACCAAAATATCAGATTTCGGAAGGATCTCATATCTTAAACTTGTAAAATTTCTCACACGGCATATTCCTATAAACGTATTTCAAATTTTTGTTTTTCTTTACCTAGTGTCTACATTAGGCAAATTTTTATCAAAACAAACGTCAAAATCAGTGCTAATATATACAAGGTAACCTTAGTTAAACAGCAGATTATTATTTTGGTTGTTACAGTTGTAAAACTGCATATATAAAAAACAATAAGGAATACGCCATATTGTTGTTTTGGTGCAACTGTTGCCACCTTTCATAAATTCGCGTTAAGTTTGACGTTTGTTTTGATAAAAAATTTTCTAATGTAGACACTATGTTAAGGTAAATTCGTGTCTATTAACCAAAAACAATGTTGTGTTGTTACAATAACTCGCGATATAACGGTCCTTTTTTTTATAAGAAAGATTTGTTTCTTGCTTTTGTTGTTTTCTTTAATTTAGCAATCAGAACATATTGGTGATCATTTCAGTGGAATATTCTTATAAACACAGTCGAGAAAAAATTTTCTAAAAAGTTATTGCAAAAAAAAAAAAAATATTAAAAAATTTTAAGTTTTAGTTGTTTGTTTCACTTAAGGTAAGTTTCTGATGACAACATCTCTGTTTACTGGAAATATTTTTGTTTTAATTGGGAAATTTCATCAGCTTAAAGGATGCCCAAAGGAACTTTTCTTACAGACCAGGAATAAAATTAAAATTCAATTTTTTCGTGATCAGGGCTGTTGTAACAGAGAAATTGGACGAAAAATGAAGGAAGGAGTTATTCGAGGCTTTAATTTTTAATTTAATTAAAAATTAACAAAAAACCAAATTAATAAAACGAACGAAGATGGTAACATGAAATGGAAGAAACCAAAAAAACAAAACAGCATCATAAGAAAAATCGTTTAAAATTTGCGCGCAAATACATGAAATGGACAGGTGAGTGGAATGAAGTAATCTTTTCTGATGATTCATATTCTTTTCTATTCATATTCTATTCTTGCTATTGGCATGATTTGAGGTCGAACAAAATTCGTATATCGAAACGCAATTTCGATGGAGGCAGGTTATGGTTTGGACAGCCTTTCCTGCTGCAGGAAAATCAAAAATATTTTTGTTCCAACTAAAATGATCAGTGCAATTTATAATGAACTGTTGATCTTCTCTCATTTATGAATGAAAAGATGGATGAAGATTGAATTTTAAGTTTTTTGTTATTAATTTTTTAAGTGAAGTCAATAAATAACTTTAAAAATTAATTTGTAGCACCTTAATTATTTTTTAGCCCTATTTTTGGTAAGTTGATTAACTACATCTTCTTGCCTATATTTATCTGGTATTGCGATGCAGCTTTTAAATTTCCAGCTCCATTTTAATAAAACTGTTAAAAATAATATTAAACTACCAATTTGAAGGCCTTGTCAGACTGTCAACGTAGCCACATTATATACTTTAATATATGTTTTTGATTACTTGAGCTATTACCATATATAAAATTAATTCACTTTTTACAATTTCTTAAATTATCATTTTAGAATTATTTTTTTTTAATTAACGATTTTACGCTGTCCTTTCGTTGTATATCTTTCGTCCAATACCATTCTTAAAATATACCGATTGCGTCAAAAATACTTTCTAAGTCGATTTAACGATATCTGTCCATCCGTCCGCCCATGTAAACTTTTTAATCAAACTACATTTTGGTACATTTGCCATTTTTCCAACCTTAAAACACTTCATATAAGGAATCCATCCGAAAATTACTTAAATATACATAAATCGCATATAAATTTTAGTATGGAAAAATTAATAAAATAAAAAATAATTTTTAATAACCAAAATATCAGATTTAGGCAAAATCTCATATAAAAAATGGCAAAAGTAAGAGGAGTTATACTAAACTTTTAAAATTTCTCAATAATTAAGAGATAAAAAGTTGTAATTTATGGGAAAAATACAGAAAGTTGGTCATCGTTCCAACTACACAGTTGTGATTTTATTCTATAGTTTTTTTTTTTTTTTTGGGGGGGGGGGGGGCAAGGACATTTGTGCCTGTCATATATCCATTTCTCAAAAATTGCTTAAATCTGCCAAAATTAATTTTATATTCTTCTGTTTTTACCTCACATTTTGAAAGAACATAATAAACCTTAAGAAAGAAAGCCTTTACAAAACTACGTTTTTCTTTACTTTTAGAAAATATTGGTGGTTTTTCTTCTTTAATTATGAACTAGTGAGTCACTACTTCATTAATTAAAATTCAAAAAACTGAACATTAGCTTATTTTGGAAAATTATCCTTAATTCCTCAAGGAAAAAAGTGTGTATTTCTTTACTTTTATAAAAATCTAACAGATTTTCGTTTTTGATTATGAGTTAGTTCAAATACGAGTATAATTGAAAAACGGCAAAAAATGTTAACATATTTTCCTCCTTTTTCACCTAAAAGTTTAACTATATTGGAAAATTAGTTAAACAGTCTTAATTCATAAAACTATTAAGATAAGAACGTTTTTCTCTATTTGTATAAAACTATATTATATATAATGTGTATATAATGCATTTAATTAGTATCAAATTGGGTCGGACTATAAATTTCTTAATCATTTTTATCATAACTTTACACATGTACGAATCTACGGGAAGGGGAAATAAGGAAATATTCCTTCCCAAAAGATTTTTTAATTTATTTATGTACTATATGGGATTAAATGCTAACTTTTTATTATAAACTGGATTATATAAAGAACTGCGATTAAGGCTAATCGTACTTTATTAAAAGGTTAAATCTAATCCAAATCTATATTTTAAGAACATACACCATAGCTAATCTAGGACTTTAAATAGAACGATGAACGATGAACGATGTTTGATATAAGACCTGAAACTTTTTTTTTTAGTTTTTTAGTAGAAATGTAAAAAAGGTCTCTACCAATTTTTATCTCATTAACAATTAATTTCGAAATATATTCTTTTATCACCCAATTTACACATTTCCAAATGCTTATTTTTTATGGTATATTTTTTAAAATAGCGTTACAAAATAAATGTTTAATATTATTGAAAGTCATTTAAAACAATAATTACTTCAATTGAAACCATAGTTGTAACTCTCCCATTAGTTTCATTTGTTTTAACCTCCATTTTGGTGTTATTTTTTTATTTTACACAAATAAAACAATTTAACAATTTAATGGTTGGTTGCAATTATACAATTTTAATATTTATAATTTAATTTGTTTTTTATTTATTTTTTTTTTTTTTTTTTTTTTTTTTTGTATTTAAATTTTAACTTCAATTCATTTTGTACAAAAACTTTAACAATTTAATAAGATTATTTACAAAATTCTCGGTTAAGTTTTTTTTTATTATTTTTTAATAGTAATAATTATTAAAAAAAATAATATAATATTTTTTCCAACACTTGTAATTCAACACGAAAACACGCATTTAAATTTGAAAGTGAAAAGTAACGACGTGTAAATAAAAATGTTAAGTGAATTATTTTGCAAACAAGCGATGTGAATTGTTGAAAAGTTTAAATCGTACTACCGATTGTTTAAACTTAACGTCAATAATTAAAGTAACAATAACATTTAATAATACAAAAAAAAAGTAATAATTTATTTATAACCAAAGTTAATAATTTGCCATTGTAGCAGAATAAGCTCAGTTTTGAAACAACTGAAAAACTTGTACTTATACTAAAACAACGCAAAACAAAAATACTCAAACGATCAGAACAGAACAGAGCTAAATAAAACAAAGAGTTTTTATTTCAAACATTTCACTGTCAATGTTAAAGTAAAAGTACCTGTCTGTAAATTATCGTATTGAATATATTCCTATTTGACTATCAGTCACTCGTTACTCATATGAGTATTTGAGTTCTCCAATAAATTTTAATTCCAGATACAAGTGTGAATGTATGTATTTAAGTACTCAACGGTTTAAACACCTGTTTAAAAAAGAACCTTTTCAATGTGTGTTAGTAAAACGTGTGCCAATCTTATATCTGTGTGTTGGTACGGATGCATATGCTATGATTTAATTTACAGTAGTTGAAATATTAAGTGATATTAAACCTTGACGAAAAGAGTGATTTTTAGACAAGAGCAATCTGAAAAGTGTTAAAAATGTTTATAATTTACACTTCACATTTTCAGTACTTCAAAAATAGAACAAAATGCATATTTTACACTTTTTTGAAAATTATTCATAATGAATTCAATAATAGAGTAATTCCATTTTAAATTTAAACATTTTTTATCCTCGTTTTTAGATTTGGATAAAAATTGGTGAATGTGTAGTGGAGGGTACACAAGTACGTAAAATGAATTTTATTCATTTTAATTCTGAAAGTGCTAAAAAGTTATGTTAAATGGACATAATTCTTGTTATATATGAAATATCACTGGATTTGTCAATAATAATAAAATAAAATTTAGAAAAAATATTTTTCGAAATATAGTTTTTTCTAAAAATAAATTTGAGTTTTATAAAAAATAATACTCCAGGAAAATAAAGTGAAAAATTACTCAACTTTGGAATTTGATGGAGGGAATCGAACTTTGGCATATACTGGCTTCTTATACGAACTATTAAAAGTCACCAATAATCTCGTGTATGCTACGCGAGTTATTGGAGGTTAAATACCTAAAAATCATTTTTTTCATATATCTCACTTATTATGCATCGCACGTGTTTTGATGCTATATGATAGCATTTGTAGAGTATAAAATTTCTAACAATTTTATAGAAGTACGTTCTCATTTACCATCATTACTTTTGGAGTTATAGCACATCTTATGTTCGATTTAATGTTTTTAAATATTTAATATATTAAATTATAATATATTAAAATATTTGACTTTAGGACATTTATTATTATATTGGATTAATAAACCAGACCTACGGACAGAGACGTAATTTTAGGGAATTTTTTTCTAGAGTTCTATTTTTACAGTAGTAAAATAATAAAAATTTAATTTAAAAAATTTCAAATTCGCAAGGTTATAATTACTGCAAATGTTCAAAATACACAGATTCTTGACTTTCCTGAAGTTAAAAGTGACAACATCTTTTACTTTGAATGACATACTATGCGCTATGTCATATGTGAATGTGTAATTTAACTTGTAATCTTCCTAACCTTTTATAAGGAAGCATTATTTAGTAAATAAAGCCCTGCACAACAGCTATAAAGGGTATATACATATAAGTTTGTCATTCCGTTTGCAATTTACACAATTTTCGTCGGAGAGCAAAAAAGTTTATGTTCTCTGGATCCTTATAAGATCCAGACATCATCGATAAATTGATGTCCGTCTGTCCGTCCCTCCGTCTGTCGATAGAAATTGCATTTATGAAGCCCACCGATAACTGCCATATATAATAAATATATATCAAAGAATCGGAAATCCTTTCGAGAATTTTGCTATTGAAATTCAGCAAGATCGGTTCATAAATGGTGGAGATATGAGCAAAAACCCGTTTTTTTTAATTGAATTTATAGCTTGATTGAAAGCTCTTACCTTGTTCTTTCCAACGATGTATAACTCTCGCTGAAAAAAGCTTAGGAAAGAAATTAAAAATTGACAGATCTGGCAAATATGTCACTGGGAACATTCTTGATGATTTTATTTTGTATGTTTCGTATACAACTGCATTTAACTTTCACATTTCTTTTGCTGCATAAACATTTATAGCTTCATTGAAAGCTCTTACCTTGCTCTTTCCAGCGATGTATAACTCTCGCTGAAAAAAGCTTAGGAAAGAAAATGGACTGATGTAGAAAATATGTCACTGGGAATATTATAGAATCCATATGTTTCATATACAGCTGCATTTAACTTTTATATTTCTTTTACTGCATAGACCGTTTATAGCTTGATTGAAAGCTCTTACCTTGTTCTATCCAACGATGTATAACTCTCGCTTACGAAAAAAAAACTGAAAATTGACTGATCTAGAAAATTTATCACTGGAACATTCTTGATGATTTTGTAAGTTTCATATATAACTGCATTTAACTTTCACATTTCTTTTGCTGCGTAAACCATTTATAGCTTGATTGAAAGCTCTTACCTTATTCTTTCCAACGATGTATAACTCTCGGTGATTTAAATGGCGTATATATATATATCAAAAGATCAGACATTTTTTCAGAACTTTTTTCGGAAAAACCCAGTTCAAAAATATAGTAGAGGTTTAAAAAAAACTGTTTTCGATATTCTGAAGTTCCTATATAAGCTAGGGGCTTCGTTTAGCTATATTTCAGGACGATATAGTAAAATTATGAGGATAATTATACAAATCATCTTTTAAAAATATATACTTATCTTTTATTGCACATATTGTCGAGAAATCTCTTCCTGATCCATGTTAGGGTTTCCGCAAATGTAAATTTTTCAATGTGGCTGCACGGTAAAATTACAATCGGAAACTCAAAGACTTTAGGTACATAATTTAGCTAGTGGGAGGGCTTTCAACTAGCACCCATATAAGAGGAATAACGAAAACACAGAAAAATTATGATTTCAATCAATAATTTATATGCGCGCTCCGATTTTAAGAAAAAAAAAATATGGACAGTCCTGTTACTAACTGAATTATGTGCTCATATATAACCTCATTGAAAAATTTACATTTGCGGATATCCTAACATGGAACAGGAAGAGATTTCTCGATAATATATTCAACAAAAGATAAGTAAGTACATGTCTTTAGAAGATGGCTGGTATAATTATCCTATTATAATTATTAATTAAAATGTGTTATAACCCCAAAAGTAATGATGGTACATAAAAATGTATTTCAGCAATTGTTGGAAATTTCATTCTTTATAAATGTTGTAATGGCGTCAAAACACGTACGATGCATATTAACCCATTAAGGCCCGGACCATGACGCCAATAGGCTGTAATTATGAAACTTTCAGAATACAATTGTTATGGTCTCAATAAGATAGAGACAAAATTTTAAACAATTCCAATAGGTTGGAGCCGAGTTATCCTCCATTGCGAAAACTCAACTCTGGCCCTTAATGATATGTTTTTATATATTTTTTTATTTTTTTTTTATTTTTTTTTTTTTTTGTAAACAATTCACAATATGATTAAAATGGTATAAATTAATATGACATTAAAGCAAAATTTTGAATAAATCTAATAGGATTTTAATTGTAAAAACGTAAAAGTACCACTGATGAACTGATAGCTTGCATTTATATATGGCATAGTTTGGGAGCTGCAATGGCGATTCCCCAAACGTCTGTCACGATCATCGGAATAGGAGGTAAAGTGCTAGCGCTTCTTATCCTCTCTATATTGTTTGTTAGCAGCAGATATCCTATAATAAATATTCTACGTACTATTAGTGACATATCATTTACGAAAGGCAAAAGTACTACATCAATTTTATCAGCAAGTTTTAAAATTAATTTCATCCTCATCAGCAATTTCAGTATAACTATTGAAAAAAATATTTTGTTAAAACCAAATGTTTCATAGCATAGTAGATGTATAATAAAATTAAATATTTGATATATCTTGTTTTACAAACTTTTTTTCAAATAATTTGTAAAAACTCCCAAAAAAAAAATGAGAAAAATTGATTTTTGTTTAACACCATATATAGGAAACACCATATATAGGAAAATCCGGAAACATGTCAATTAGATATTGAATCAATATTTATTTCCTTACACTTATTTTAAATTTATATTACTTAGTGAAAGCTTGTAAAACATGTAAAGTGATCGTTGCGAAAACGCTTCGTAGGTCCTCAATGAGTTAAGCGAGATGTATGCAAAAAACTGAAGCTATATGCCAAAATTCGCTTCTCTCCAACAAATTCAAATTATTTTCACTTTTAATTTTTGTTATATTTTTTATACATAAATTCCAATCTAAATACGCAGAAAATTTCAGAGTGGACTTAAAAATATTTTTTGAGATATGAGCGAAAATTTGTAAAGAATATTATTTCAGATTATTTATATTAATTTTTTGTATATATAAACTACAATTTAAGTGCAAAAAGAATAGTAAAAAATAAATTTTATTATGAAAAACTATATGAAAATTCAAAATTTTTGCTTATATCTCAGAAATTAAATTCCAGTCTACTTTGAAATTTTAGGATACCTATTGGACTTTATGTGTAAAAAAAATATAACAGAAATTAAAAGTGGATTTATTTTTTTTTATACATTATTGTTTATATATTGTCATTCAGCACATTTCAGCACATGCTACATCTATTTCACTCTTTTGGAGTTCCTTTTTTGCTGGGAAGCTAATAGATTGCTATTGAATTTTTTTATTGATTAGAGGAAATATTAAAGCGCAAAGCAGGCAAATACAATTAAAATTTGTTTTAATTAATTATTTTAGTTTTAGGAACTGAAAAACTTAAAAAGTGGAAAATATGTATGTTAATTTGCCTTACTTTTTTTAATTTTATTTATTTTAGTGGTCTATTAGTTTGTAAAAAAATAAAATAAGATTTTTGGTTGTAATTTTTCAAAATAGTCAAAGAAAAAAGAAATCGTTATTTCCTTTTTTCCCCTTAAAGGTAAAGATTTTTTATATTACAGCTCATCTAGATGTAACATAAATATAAGTTTTTTTGTCAGAGAGTGTCAAATTCGCTCCCTGAGAGAATTATCTCATGTATAAATTGAACTATTAGTATTATAGGAAGTAGTGATGAGATTTCTCTACACAACTATCTTAAAAGATAATCGAACTGTCAAAAAAAAATTCACATATACGAAAATTTGTTTGTGTGTGTGCATGTGCATTTTAGAATTTACTTAAAAAACAATGTTATTTTTTGTAAAATTGTTCTATTTTAATGGTTATTTTGCATTAAAAAAATGTTTTTTATAAAAATTGTTCTAAAAAAATTTTGCATTTCTTAAATAAAGAGCACATATTTACTCGGTGACTGATTGAAAATAATGAAATTTTATAGAATTTATTATAATACGAATTCCCTGTATTTAACATAATTAAACAAAATGATTCCTCTTTATTGACGGCTTTATCTCAAATATTATATCAGCGTTAGTATCAGTTGTAGATCTGGAGTTATAGATTTTTTTATTTCTTCAAGTAGTTTATTAATTTATAATCGACAAACAAAATCCGACGAAATTTTATTAAAATGGTTTAATATTATAATGTGCAGGGCTAATAATTGAATGCTCTAAAAAATCGAAAATATGCGCTTATAACATGCACCGTGAAATGAAATATATGAATTAAAATGTGCACATAAAACTAAAAACATGGACACCAAAAATACATATCGAGAACTTATATTCAAAAAGGGCTATCTGCAGATTTTCAAAAATATTTTTTGACCCTTTTGTGTCCTTTATCAGTAATATCAATTTTGAAAAGAAAAATTAATTCTAAAACATTTTTATTTTTGGGTTATCTACAAAACATGTGATTTTTTTAAGGAAAAATGGGCTACCTACATATTTTCATTTGATTTTCAAAGGATTGTAATGTTGAAATTCTATGAACAGCGTTTTAAATGTTTTATTCACTATTGAGTTGTTGATAAGGAATTTAATACAATTTTAATCAGTTCAAATTTTTTTGTAATTTTTTGTTACAAGTATTTTTTTTTTTTTTTGCAATATTTTTTTATATTTTAATTATGAACACATTTCTGTTTTTTGACTCCTCACACTTTTTATTTTACAATTTTAAGGTTTGAAGATAGTCCTACTATTGAGTTGTTGATAAGAAATTTAATACAATTTTAATCAGTTCAAATTTTTTTGTAAAAATTTTTTTGTAATTTTTTGTCACAAGTATTTTTTTTTTTGCAATATTTTTTTATATTTTAATTATGAACACATTTCTGTTTTTTGACTCCTCACACTTTTTATTTTTCAATTTTAAGGTTTCTTAAATAAAAAGCAAAACAAACATCGCGTTTTTATCTCTTGATTTGTAAAATATAATAGATTTAATATAATGTCTAATTTTTATCAAAAATTTTATCTTTAATTTTCGATAAACAAAAAATTTAAGTCAAATACTTTTGTAATATTTCGGCTTCTACTATGACAATTTTCTTAACCCTACCATCAATATTTATACCCTGCACCACCATAGGTGGTTGGGGCATTATGCGTTTGTGCTGATGTCCGTAACACACAAAAATATTCGTCATAGACCCACCTTAAATATACCAATTGGTTTATAATCACTTGCTGAGTCGATTTAACGATGTCGGTCTATCTGGCTAGCTGTCCGTATAAATAAATCTTGTAAACAAAGAACAAGTCGCAATTTTAAAAATATCTTGATGAAGCATCGGAATCATTGACGAGCATCGGAATCATTGAACTCACATTAACAATATATCGAAAAGAACTTGCTTTTTAAAAATGCCTTAATTAAGACAATTTACTGTCGTAAATTTTATCATTTTATGGTTTTTAATTGCAATTGATTCATCTGTGTAGTTTTGTAACAATTTTTTAAATCATTGTTGAATAATTTGTACAATATTACATAAGGCAAGACAAAATTTGTTATTGAAATTGGATCTGATGGGTCCATTATTTCACCTAGCCCCCATAAAAATGATTAGTAATTCTTTAATTTTGATTGTCATAGTGCTGTCTTTTTTTAACAACGTGAATTTAAAAGTGTGACGATACACAATGTCACACTTGGAAGTTTTAGAACGACAAAAATCCAGTTTTGGAGATATTTTGCTGAAATTTTATATTTTATTACGAGTATATTTTATATTCTGTTAGTAGGGCGTAAACATTGGTAGTGCGGGTAGAATCATTACCACTCCCATACTGAAAAAAAAAAATTATTTTTTTATGAATTTCGAACATATTTTTATAATTTTTTTTTACAATAAAGAAATCTTTTTAAAGTAGGCATGGCAGAATCTAATCATACCAATCTTAATGTAATATTTGCATAACAAATTTTTAGCCTATACCTTAAAGTTTTGAAATAATTCTTAACAAATTTCTAATAGAAGGCACCCGCACATTTTTTTCTAATATTCTAAAACTTCGCAAAAATTCGCAGCCAATACAATTTTATGGATGTTCTTTTATATACCAATCGTATTTTTAAATTGGAACACGTCTAAAAAGATATTTTATAATAAAAAAGTTTTTGTCATTTGGAAAATTAAGTGCGAGATGGTGTACTGAATAAGACGGTAGTCTTTAAAAACGAATGGTTAATTTGTGTCCAAGTTCAAATCTCACTGACGGCAAAATTTTTTTGTTTTTTTTTTATATTTTTATTTTCGTTTAGGTACATATGAATTTGTGGACAACTCGAACAAAAGTAACTAGTTATTCAGGCAAAAAATAAGTAGTTTATTTCTGTTTCCAATTATACCTTCTAGCTTACCAGGAAAGCAAAGTTTTTGATGGGAATTTATATGTCTATAAATTATTGTATTACTGTGACTTAACGTTTCTTAAAATAATAAGAGGTCAAAATCAAAATATCATATTTTTGCTGAATTTTTTTTATTATAAATTATATATACTATAATTCAGAAATAAAAAAAAAGGTATACGGATAGAGTATCCAAAAAACCGACTTTTTTAGAAAACCGGTTTTTGATTTTACCAAAAAATCTCATTTTAGAAAAAACCGGTTAACCGGTTTTTAGTCATTATAATTTTTTAACAAGAAAATATTTTTTTTATACAAAGAGAAAAAAAAATCATATATTTGAAAATTTTTTCCATAAATATAATGAATCGAACATGACTTTTTTCCCAAACTTCTTTAATAAAAATAAAATTTTGTTCATAGATATTATTAAATTGTACTTAATGATAATTTTGCGAATTTTGCAAAAATGCTGCTAAAATTTTAATTTAGTTTTATTACATTTGATTCAAATTCTAAATAAAAATACTTATGTATGAAAATATTAACAATAAATCCCTTTAAATGGCAATTTCTAATAAAAAGATGTTAAAAAGTAAGGATTAGAAATTTGCATAAATTTACTGCCATTCTATAGCACATGCATCATTGTAATAAAAAAAAAACACATCTGCTGTTCTTCTGTCCCCAACATATGCCTAAAAATCATTAAAAACCACAAATTCTGTAAAGAAAATTTCAAACATACATTTACAAATTGAAAATATAAATGAAAATTTAAACAATTTGTTTATCTCCTTGACTTTTGATTCATTAAAAAAAATGTAAAAAAGTGTTAATATTTAAGACATTATTCTTAAATATTATGAATTAAAATCAATGAAAGTAAATTCTTATATTTATGCACAAACTTTTTTCTGTGTAGTTTTTTGTTGAACTTTTTTTATAGTTTTTTAGAATTTTGGTATTTCGGCTTAAGTTCATTGAATAATTGTAGAAGAATACATTGTAAAATTTTTATTGGACACACGGCAGAATGGAATGCATTTTCTAATCAGTTGAGTAGAAAAGTCTAGAAAATATTTTTTGTATTTTTTTTTTTAACCCTTTGACGACCATAGGCAAGTATGCTTGTCTGCGGGTTTTTGGCTTATATATTTTTGTCCAGGTAGCAGATAGAGCAAAAATGTCAAAGACTGTTTTATAGAAGAGGATTGGGGAAAAAATTGTAGTTGAGTGCCAGTCCCTATCTGGTTTCGGTTGTACCCTACGAGGTTCCAAATTTGTCTAAATAATGGTCTTTATACCAAGGGCAAATATAGGGCGCAAGGGGATGGGCGTCAATTATGTTTTGGATTTAGCCTTTGTCTATCAAAAAATTTAGTGGACCAGTTTGGATAAACTCTAAGCTGCCTATAGATAATCATTTTATGTTTGGCAATTATATTTGCCTATGGGTTGAAACGAAAATTATCATTCCTAAAAAACTCTACAATTAAAACCTCTAAATTGTCATTAAATTTGTAGTTTTTGAGCGTTTTTTTAAACGCAACTGTTTAGTATTTTGCATTCACATATTGAATTGAAAAAGGGGAATCCCCATATTGTTTGATGTAACAAAAAATGGGAATCCCCGAATTGTATATACAACATATGTACATATGTAAATTTTTTACAGTCTTTATTTGAAATTTGGAACATATGCACTTGTTGCATAAGTTTTTATAGAAAAGTGTTTGAGTTTAATATGAGTGGATCAGCACGAGATCGTAATTTTTTCTTAGACAAGAGCTAATTGAACAAATTTTACTTTGCAACTTTAGTGATGACGATGATGAAGTTGTTACAAACCTAGACAATGAAGATGTCTTATTCCAAGAAAATGACAACCTGTAAATGCAAAATGATGAGCCCATAGAAGTTGTCATTGAGGGAACTAAGCACGTCGATTTACCGCTTGGTGATTATGTGAGTCAGAAACAGGATACTTGTATAATATTGACATTTACACAGGAAAAAAATCATTTGTTGAACATGGTCTTGGTGAAGCTATCGTCCTGCAGTTATGTAAGCCACTGGCCAAAAAAGGGGTTGAAGTTTACTTCGACAATTTCTTTACAAATATAAACTTAATGTACATTCTCCAGCAAACTGACATAATGGCATGTGGAACTATTCGATGTAATAGAAAGCACATGCCGAAGAATTTTCCTGCGGATAAAGATATGAAAAGAGGGGATATAAGTTACTTCATGCATTTCCGTTGTAAAATAGATGGACAATCGAGGTGTCTATCTCTCCTCAAATTTTATTGATCCAACAGCGGTAATCAAGGTCAAACGACATTTTGCTGGACAAGCTAGTAAAATAGATATTAATTGCCCCCTGATTATACAGCACTATAATAAAGGAATGGGAGGCGTTGATCTAATGGATCAAAAGAAAGTATATTACGAGTACGATCGAAGAAGTAAGTGGCATTTTTATTTACGATTGTTCTTCGACTTATTTGAATTATGTGTTCATAATAGTTACATAATATATAAAAAACTCATATTGGCAAATAGTTCCTCAATTAACGTGACTTCAATTGAATTTCGAGCAGCTTTAGCCAAAGAACTAATAAGTTGCTTCACTTCAAGAAAACGTGGATTTTCAGCTTCAACCAAATTGGGAACTCATTTTATAAGCAATCCCAAATCTCTGCATAAAATGGAAAAGAGTGAAAGTTGGAAACGCTGTTGCCATTGTGCATCCACTAAAAAATATAGTCGCACAAATGTTTTTTGCGTTCAATGCAATGTGTTCCTTTGTTTCACAACATCCCGTGATTGCTATGGAATCTATCACGAACAACATTAATAACAATTTTTTAAGATTTATTGTATTTTACTTTATGTTTTTAATAAAAAAATAAAATTTAAATAATTTTTACAATTACTTAATTTGGGATAAAAAATTAGCTTTCAACCCATAGGCAACTATATTTGCCAAGCGAAATGGGGGACATAGAGGACACCCAGGAGGACAATTTTTTTTTTCGTCACTACTATTAGGCCACAGATTATGAAAATAAAACAAAAATTTAAATCGCTTCAGCCGAAAATGTTTGGTCGTCAAAGGGTTAAACAAAAGCCTAAATTTATAATTGCATACATGTTTTACCTTGGAAAAATAATAAATTATGATGTGCATAATTACAAAATTAAAGTATTTTATTCACGTTATAATTTTAGAGAAATTATTTTTAAATTTAATAAACTTTCTTTAATAGTTTATTCCTAATCATGGTAATTGAAAATATATCTTTCAAAAAAAATTTTTTTTTTTTTTTTTTGTGATTGAAATACTTATAAGCAGTGTTGCCAGGAGATAAGAAAAATGAGGCTAAATTGAATTTTGAAGAAGGTCGAAAAAGGCTAAATGCCCCAAAAAATAACGCCATAAAAAGTGAGCATATTTTTTAAATTTAAAATTTATTTTTGATTTTTTTATTAAGATATTGCAATAAATAAACAAAACATAAAACGGCTGCCAGCAAAATGACCCAATGAAAAATCACCCAAAAAATTCCTATACAAATTTGGCTTATATTTCTAAAAAAAAATGAACCATTGTTTCGAAATGATTTTTCGTAATTTTCAACTACAATTCTTTTTTGATTAAGCATTTCCAAATTTTTGAGAGATTCTTCGCTTATATTATATTTCTTTTAATTGTATTCGTAAATATTTTCTATGGTTTATAAAGTATATTTAAAGAAATATATGAATATTAACACGCAGCTGCAGTGAAAAATCACATGAGAAATGACATAGCGTACGTTATAGGTCTTCTTGAGGACTTCATAAATCAGTTTTAAAGAGACCAACTATATGTACGAGCATATAAATTCGGAAATGGCACTTATATTACATCTGAAGCCAATTTTACTAAAATAAAATATACAAATACAGAATATTGCGTTGATACTAACATCTAGATTATTTTATGCACTTTAGGGCGATTCCTGGAAGTGGGTTTATATGGGAGCTATGGTAAATTATAGACCGATTCTCATAAAATTTGGCAATGTTGTTTCTATTTACATAAAAATTATTTGTGTCGAGTATTAACTTGATACTAACATTCGTATGGGATTTATGCACGTTAAAGTGATTTTTGGAAGAGGAGTTTATATGGGAGCTATGGTCAATTATGGGCCGATCTTCATATAATTTGATACATAGATTTATACTTGTACAGAACTTCTTTGCACCGAATTTTATTAAAATATTCTTATTTTTAAGGCATTTTTGAGTGTTTAAACTCTATTCCGGGGAAACATTTGTATGGGGGATTGGTGAAATAATGGACCGATCATAACCAATTTCAATAGGCTTCGTCCTTGTGCCATGAAAGTCCTACCTTCAAAATTGCGACCTGTACTTTGTGCACAAGTTTTGCACGGACAGCCAACCAGCCGTCCAGACGGACATCGTTAGATCGACTCAAAAAGTGATTCTGAATCGATCGATATACTTTAAGGTGGGTGTTGGATGATTTTTTCTGTGCGTTACAAACATCAACACAAATGCATAATACCCCAACCACTTATGGTGATGTGGGGTATAAATATAAATCACTTTATCTTAAAACATTAATGTTAAAGAATTCGATGGTTATTAATTACCACAACATTTATTTCCATAAATTGTTTCCAATGCATTTTGTGCTCTTTGCACTCTCAGCAACGACCAAATAAAAGAGCGTAACGTAGTATCTATATTAGACAATTTTTTATTAAGACAAACGTCAAAATCAATGCCAATGTATACAAGGTAAGCTCAGTTAAATATCTGATTATTATTTTTGCCTGTTACAGCTGTCAAACTGCACATATGAAAAGCATTATTGAATTCGTCTTAATGCTGGTTCATGCAACTTTTGCCACCTTCCATAAATCCGCTTTAATTTTGAATATTGTTTAATACGTTAGAATACGTGTGAATTAAGCCAGCACAATTGTGCTATGAAATTGACATCCTTAATTTATAGCAACTATATTAATTATATACTATATATAATGTACTATATATAATATATATAATGTATATAGTATATACATAATGTACAAGTATATACAATAGGCTGGTCCAAAAATATATATTCGAGTTATTTGCAAAAAATTGTTTTTGAGTAGGTTCCTGCATAAATTATTCCTAATTCTGTTATTCTTTAATTGATTTTTTAAACTTTTTTGAAAAGTAGAAGAAATACACTTTTCAACCATATGCATTTGTTGTGTTTCGGTCAAATGTTAAAAGCTAATTTTTAAACAAAATTAAATTTTCCTAGTTTAACTATGATTTAATACAATTTTTCCTATAAAAGCTTATCCAACGATATAATAATTTTTAAAGGCATTTTTGTTGTAAACATAACAAAATTTAATATTTTTAAATTAGGCAAAAACTATAGAACTTAGTGGATTTTATTTGCAATAACTTATTAAAACTTTCCATGCATTTTTAATTTTTTCCTCAAATAGTAAAAACCAAGTAAAAAATATGAAACAATATTTTGTCCTAAAATATATGAAGAATTTTTTAATAAACTTCAGAAAATGCTTAATAATTTTTTAAGTTTGTAAGCGATTTTATATAGGGATACCTCATTTTATTCTAAATAAAATTTACATCAATTGAAAATTTTTGAAAAGAAAAAGGAAATAACTTTAAAACTGTTGAATAAATTATTATTTCATTTGAGTGTGTATAAAAGATTGTAATATAGTTAAGAAGCTACGTACTTCTGGCTTCTCAATTAATTTAAAAATATTAAATTGACTTAAAATTTATGATGTTCCAAGGTCTACAGAGCAGAAACTACTCTGAAAACGATTATATCCTTTTCTTAATATTTTGTCAAATTTCTATGAGACAAAGTCAGCATGTCAACTTTATAATAACTTTATAATAAATATTTAAAATGTCTACAAGATTCTTTCAATCAGTTAAACTTTTTCACTTACTGGTTTTTAGTGCCAACATTTTCTTAAAATGTTTATCTCATTAGTGCGCAAAGTCCTTTATAAGGGATGCTAAAATTTTCTACTGCAGCACTTTCAAAAATTTAAATTTTTAAATAACAAGTAGGCTATGTCGTTACTAATATTCCAACGAAACATATTAATTCATTTATTTCAGTTTTCGTGATTTGTGTGTTGAGTTTTATGTATTTTATTTTCGGGACTCATGTGATGTTACTGTAAAGATTTCAGTCGTTTAAGAGTCTATAAGCCAACAGACAAACATATTTCATTTATATATATATAGATATGGCAAACTAATTTGTAAAAAAAAAAAATAAAAATCTCGAGTTGGGTAAGAAAATTTGAAATATATTAAATATTATGTGAATATTTGTGATTTTATGTGTGTTGTTATTTGTAAATAAGTGTAACGATTCAATTGATGTAAAAAAATTATGACAAAATGTTATGCTACATGCATATAGTAACTTTCAATGCAACGTCCCCTAAAAGGGGACCGTAGTCCGTAGTACAATTGTAATAAGATGTTTGAGTAAATTTTTTTTTTTTTTTCATATATAGACTGAGTTTCTAAAATATTGGATGAATTGGTTGTCAATGACAATAATGGGTTCGTTGACGGTGCAATTTACACAATTTCACCATTAGATGAAGCCGATACTGATCAAGATACTGATGAAAGCGATGATGAGCATGAGGCAAATCTTAATAATCTCGGTCCAAAATTATTATCTACAGAATGTGAAATAGTGTAAGATAGTGAATGGGATGACAATGATGATGAACCCCTAGAGGAATATTTGCGTATTTCCTGTGGATCAAACAGACAAATAAACACAAGTTCAAATTGTTGGCGAAAAGTTGAACCATTATATACAATAAAAACGGAATGTACAATAATTCCACCATGTGATAAAGCTCAGTTATGCACAACTTCGACCGAATTCTTTGAACTATTTTTCTCCGAGGATATTTTAAGACATTTTGAGGAGCAAACAAACTTGTACGGTCTCCAACAGAATATAAATTTAGAAGTTGCATTGGACGAGATGAAAGTATTTTTTGATGATATGCATCGCCTTTACAAATTGAAACCTTTTATAAATCATCTAAATGCGTCACATCTGCAACACTATAATGGCAGAAACCACCTTATTAAATATTCTAAAACTGATAAACGACGTGGACATTGCGATAAAAACAAAAAAGGTTTCACCCAAAAGAATGCTTTAAAAGTTATTATACGCCTAGTATAACTATTGCGCAGTGTTAGTTATAAGGAACGGTTCATAACTCCAAAACTATAAGATTTTCTTAATAAATTTATTATTATATTAATAACTGGTAGGAACGGGGCCAGGTAACTTCGTCCACTAATAGGTTAATTAAATTCCTACCATAGAATCATACTATATAACGCATCTAATGAATTGTACATAAAAATGTTCCCATCTATATTTTTACCTAAACTTACTTTAAAACATTGCTAAAATATATAAATTTTTGTTAAAATTCACGCAGTTTTCTTATATTTAAGTGCTTTAAAATTCCCGGGAATCCCGGACAAAATTGCCCGGAAAGTGGATGCATTCTCTACTTGCATTTGAATATTTTGGTAAAATGTAAGTAAATTCATATTTATTTTATTAAAATAAATTCACATTTTTATATACGTATAGATAGATAGATAGATAGATAGATAGAGAAGGTATATGTGATACCAGATAGTACCACATCTCCACCCAGAGACCGATCCCGGTCCATTGTGAGTCTCTTCAATAGAATAGCTGTGAAATATAGAGTATAGAATACAAAAAATAGAAAATACAGAGAGTACAGAAAAAAGTAGAGTAGAAGATAAAAGGGATAGAAATGTGACGAATCATATAGGGGGACCAGCAATGTTACCAATCCCCCTAGGGTTATACCCCTGATTCTCCCTTAAGCAGCCGATTCCCATGACGAAGCCTATGACGTCAACAAGATCTGCGTCCCGAACGTCACTCAGCCCGCCGAGGAACTGGCTACCCAGCCACTTCATCCTACGATGCTGCAATCGTGGACAATGGCACACAATGTGCTCAATAGACTCGGTCTCGTCGACGTCTCCACACATTCTATTATATACTTATAGGAGAATGCATAAAAAATAAAACCCAAAACTACACAATTATGTTTATGGAAAAATATGTATGTAGATCCTTGCAATCTCTTAAAATTCTTCGCGTCACCTTCTCTGAGCGCTTCTTTCTAATAAGAAAAATGCTACAACTGCAGATGTCATTTCATTTATTTTACCATCTGTTATTTTTTTAATATTTTAATAAAATTAATAATATTTCAACAAAAAACACTAGCTTATCAAATTTTCTGAAAAAAGGTACATTAAAAACGTTAAACAAATGGACAAGAATATAAAACAGCGGATTCGAACATCAGTTTTGTTTAGAAAAGACCAAAACCAATAAGGTTTCATGACACGACATGAAATCAATAAAAAATCCGACTTCGTTTCTATAACAGCCTTGAATAATACATTTTATGACTTACTTTATCGCTTAAACCCAGGCTGATCTATGAGCCAGTCGGTCATCGAGAATTGGATCACTTGTTTTATTCAATCTTAAAATCTATCTGTGCCCATTGACAATATCAAAAATTAATCCAGTAAACAAACTCAAAACGTTTTTTTTTTTATTAACAACATTTTTGAACATCAGATGTGTTATAATTTCTAAGAGTTTCAGAGTTTAACCGTCCTTTAGCATTTTAATTGTGCAATCTAACTAAATTGAAATTAAATGAATTTGAAACACTTCGAAATAAAAACACCAGTAATAATTATTGGTTTTTAACGAATTTCAATAATTTTTTTATTTATTGATTTTATTTTTATTATTTGTTGCCGTTGTTTTTTTATTTTCATTTAATAATCATTAATATTATTTAAATCTCTATCTCTGCACATGTCTTGAGTAATATTTGTTTGCAATTTTTTTTTTTTTTTTTTTTTTTTTTTTTTTTTTTTTTTGTTATTTTAATCTTTTTTGTATTTTAACTATTGCTTTCTTATTTAGCTTTACTTTTACATATGTATTTATGTATATATATATAAAATAATAATGAATAAAAGTCTGTCGGTTTGTTTTAAAAAAATTTTTTGTTTAACATTTCATTTCAGTTTAAAAATTAAGTTCCTGCATTATTATTTAAGTTATTTTAAATTATTTTACTGTCTGTTTTGTTTAAATATTGGATTTGTTAGCTTATTGTGTTTATATATGTATATGTATTTTATTTTTTCATGTATTTAATATATATAATTTGTTTATGTAACTCTAAAAAATAACTTATTTTAGCAAAAAATATATGTAATATTTTTATTCTGTACTTGTTTAAATATATATATATATATATATATATATTTATATATATATATTATTTTATATAAAATTTTTCTTTTAGACAAAAATATTTAGATTTAAGGAAAACTGGACAATCAGGGATTTTCTTTGAACAAAAAAGTCATGAATTTAATTTTTTTTTTAGAATTTTTTTAATTATAAAAATGAAGAAAAAAAAACGAAATGAAACATTTACGAGTTTTAAAATATAAATTAAATGTCCTTTTCAACGACTTTATGAAACGTTTGTTAATGATGTATTTTTTTTTTTTTTTTTTTTTTTGTCTTTAACTAAACTATGTAATGAAAAATAATATAATAAAAATACAATTAAAAAAAAATTAATATTAAGCCTACAATAATATTCATTTATACTATTCAAGAAAAATAAAATTAATTAAAATAAAATTAAATTAATAATTTAAAATAGTACAATAACAAAGCCATGTTGTGATTTTAAATAAAAAAAAGTTATTGCAATTTCAAAAAAATTTATAATTTGTATATTATTTTATTATTTTCTCTGAACTAAAAATTACAAGAAATAATAACAAAAGACCAAATTAATGTTCTATTTATTTTTTATAATATGGAAAAATACGTAACTTATTTCGTTAAAAATAGGAAATTAAAAAAAGTAAAATTATTAAATTAAGAACATAAAGAAACCAAGGACTATATTAAAAACAATTTACACTTTTTTTAATTACACCCCGTTTTTTCAAAATCTGTTCATTCAAAAATATCAATATTATCTAAATAACATTTTGTTATCGACGACAAGAGTTTTCTTTAGACAATTTTTTTAATGACAATAGTTTTCTTAAAAGAACATATATTTGTCGATAACAATATTTTTTTTGTGAGATAACATTTTGTTTTCGATAAGAGTTTTTAGATGAAATACTTTTATGGAGAACAAAAGTTTTCTTTAGAGAGTATATTGTTATCGATATGAATTGTTTTTTAGAGACCATATATTTGTCGATAACAATATTTTTTTTGTGAGATAACATTTTGTTTTCGATAAGAGTTTTTAGATGAAATACTTTTATGGAGAACAAAAGTTTTCTTTAGAGAGTATATTGTTATCGATATGAATTGTTTTTTAGAGACCATATTTTCAAAAACATTTTGTTTTGTTCATTAGATCATTTGTTATTGATGACAGAAATTTTCTTTAGAGAACATATTGTTATCGATATCAATAGTTTTTTAGAGAAAATTTATCTATAAAGTTTTCTTTTCAGATGATTTTTCTTTAGAGAACACATTGTTAACGATAATTTTATTTCATTAATATAATGCCGTCAATAACCAGCTTTTTCTTTAGTCAATTTTGTTATCTTTGAACTTTTTAAAAACAAAAACAAGCGAAAAATAAATAAAAATATTTTTGACGGATTTCAAAATCAATTTTGTTTTACTAAATATATTTCATGCAGATGAAATAAAGACATTTGAGTTTTAAATTTGCTTTAAGATTAAAAAAAGGTGTTTTTAAGATTGAAACTGCTAAATTATAATTTCCAGTTAATTTTAACAAATGCTGTAAAAATTTTAAAGAATTACTTAGTGATGTTGTTTGACTTTTGTTATCTTAAATTGTTTATACAAAATTTTTAAGATGTTTTTTTTTTCTAATAAAGCTTTAAAAATATTTTATAATTTTTTGTCTTAAATTCCAGGCATTTAAACGTTTTACACAGTTCAGTTTTACAGTCTATATAATTAAGTTTTGTTTTTGAATTCAATAGCAGTTTGATTCATTTTCTGAAATATTCAGTTTTTCTTCTTTATTTAAAATGAAAAATAAATATTTATAACAATTTGTTTTTTAGTTTATTTTTAAGAGAATTAATGACAATTTGTTTCTGTTTTAAAAAATTTTATTGATTTGAGGTTTTTAAATTAAACGAAATATTATTTTTTACAATACATTCTATAGAGGTTTTCTTAATTAAACACCAAATTTTATAATGATTATAAAAATAAATAAATAATAAAATCAATTAAACAAGGCATATTCAGTTGGCAGTCAGAAGTGGAGAGATAAAAAATATATATCCATATTTTTTAACAACCCAAGCTGGCAGTACTTTTATATAATAATCTTTAATAATACAAAAATTTTGTTCATGCCAGATTCCAAAAATTTTTAATTAATTCTAGAACCTGCCAACTTTTTTTGAACTATGAGTAACGCAAAAAATCAAAAAGAAATTAAATTAAACTCACTTCAAAATCTGTATTAAAATATTAAATTTAAAAATAACTCTTCTCTAAATAATTATAGCACATCTGATTTAAAGTTTTATTACTGCTTTGTATTATAACACAAAGTTTTTCTAACACATTATTATTTTAGGTTTCCTTTTATAAGAGTTATTTGCCTATAGTTGTTGAAAATATATATTTTTTTTAATAATATTTAATTATAACAATTAAAAACTTTTTTGAAATTACAAGATTTTTTTATGAAAATAAAATAATAATAGTATATTTAATATATAAATGTTTTTTATGTACAAGTATGTATTTTTGTTACCTTCTTTTCAATAGTATATAAATATTTGCTGTTTTCTTTCATTTATATAAATCATCAAAATTAAATTAAATTAAAACACACCACAATAAAAATTTGTGGTTGTTTAAAATAAAAATTTTATTAATAATAATTATAATTGTGTTTATAGAGGTGTAGAAACAAAAAAAAACGTATGTATGTTAATGACTGTTTTATTTTGTCACTTAAATGTAAAAAAAGGATATAAAACAGTATTGAAGAGGAGGAGTAGAAGTGGTAATGGGGTAAAGATCTGTTATTTTAAGTAATGGATAAATTAAGTAGTGAGTTATTATGCAGATTACATGATACGTTGTGTATTTTTTAATTTTTTTTAATATTTTTTAATTTATTTTTTTTTTTTTAATCCTAGACCTAAGTTTATATATATTTACAAAAAGATGCCTACATAAAAGCTTTATTATTTGTTGTTGTTCGTTTCTCTTACAATAAGTTTAAAGAGCTGACTGCTGATTTTTTTTAGAACATTTTTTGTTTTTGTTTAACAATTAATTTACTTTCTAAAAGCATATTCATTAATTCATTGTATTTTGTTTTAACTTTTTGTTCTATTTTAAGTTATTTTGCGCCTGTGTTCATCAATTTTGTTGTTGTTCTTTATGAAAACATAATGCTGAAAACTTTCTTTTCAGTTTCTTTTTTCTTATATTAACTTTTAGTTATTTCTTCTTTTGATGCTTGAGTTCTTCTTTTCTTATATGGCTTTCACATTTCTTAAGTGCATTGTTTAAATTATTGCAGATTTGTATTTTAGTTTAGTTTTGTGTAAAAAAAAAAATAAAAATAAAAAAAGATAGAGTTTAGTTACTTTGGATATGGATGGTATTAGCATTAAGTGGAAAAGAAAGAAGGTAAGAGGTAGGAAGGGATGTATGGATGGATGTAAGAAAGGCAAAAATGTAAGAGATTGATAAAATTTTGTTTTGTATATATAACATATATATTACTTTGAGAACTTATTTAGTTAAGGTTGCTATTTGTTTTCTGTTGGCTGATAACATGGCAATTGTTATTATTGCTGTCGCCAGCCTCTGTTGTTTCATCTTCTATTTGCATTTCCATAGGGAATAATCAGTCTCTTATATCTACCCATTTTGCAAGATTTCTGGCAACAAGTTCCTTATTGATAAATATAACATTCTGTAAATAGAAATTAAGAAAATAAAAATATATAATCAAGTTTCAATATATATTAAGGGTCCTCATGAAAACGCGCAAAACCCTCGCAAACTGTCTAATGTCTGCAAGTTTGTAAATTCATTTGCACAACACTTATAAGTTCGCGCAAACTTGCGCTGTTTAAGTGTGCATTTATAAATCAGCTGTCTTTTGTTTATATTTAAAAGTTATTAATAACTGCGATGTAAAAAATTATAGTTACTTTAATTAAAACAAAATCATTGCATGTATCTTTGATTTCAACAAAATTTTTCAATTATTTACAATGATTTCTTATTTTCTTATTCTTAATATTTCACAACATTCATGAAACATGTCGCGCAAATATGCACAAATAATTGCATAAATGGGAAACTTAAACGTTTAAATGAGTACCCTTTATAATTTATTAAATATATTTATATGTTAAATTAGAAGAGCTCAAAGCTCACAAATTGCTTAAATCTCTTTTAAACGAGCATTGAATGACATATGAAATATTTTCAAATACATTCGAAACTTTTCACAAAAAATAACGATGCTACAGTGAAAAAACTTGTAGATTATTATATAGTGTATTAAATAACCGACATTTTCATAAAACCGGGTTTCGGGTTATCGAAAAAAGCCTTAAAACGGTTTCGAATACGGTTTTACGTAAAAAAACCGGTTAACCGGTTTTTTATTAAAATACGAATATTTAAAGATTTATTTTTACAATAGAATGTACACTTATAATACATGTCATTTGTAATGACAATTAATATAAAAATAAAATGTCATATCGCTCTTCCGCAGCTAAAGGATAATGCTAAAATTTTGTATTTTTTTCAATTGAATTCTGATAATGCTTCTTCTGATCCAATTCAACCTATGTACCTATTTATTAAAATTCACTTTATTCTTGTGGCAAACGATAAAACTAAAATTTACTTCTTACCTAGATTCTGTTAATAGAAATTAGTTTAAATTCATTAAGAAATATACAATCTAAGTTCTTAGTACGTCTGGTGCTACTCAAATCTCAAATTAAAAATTAAAAAAAAAACTGATCTTAAAGCTTTATTATTAGTTTATAATGAAAATGAAAAATACTTTCAAATAATAAAGGGCCTGATTCAGTACAAGCGAATTGTTTAAAAATAAAATGTGTATGTAAACTACTCAAAAAATTTTAAATTTTCATACAAATTTTATTTTTAATCAATTTGATACTTTCAATGCATAAGGCCATAAATAAGGTTCAATTAGCAAATATAAAAAATAGTAAAAAAAAGTAAAGTACACAGAAAAAAGTCACCAATCACCAAAATAATTCATTCAATTAAAAATTGTTTAAATTTGCACCTCTCACCAAAATGATTACATCTATTATTAATAACTGTAAAAAATGAGAAACCAAACAAATTTTCCAATTAAAAAATTTATTAAATAAATCAAGTAGGTAGATGATTGAATGAATTAAAAATTTACATGATAAAATAAATCTTACTTGAATTTTATTTTTATTATTTATTTTATTTTTGATAGAATATATTAATTAAATTTTGATGTAAAATGAAGCAACAGTTTTAATTGAAAAAAGATAAATTTGAAATGGAGTTAATTGAAAAAAATAAAATTTGAAACCGGTCGGTTTTTTAAAGTAAAAACCGGGTAACCAGTTTCCGGTTTCGGTTTTTGGAATACACAAATTGAAATCTCCTATGCCAACTTTAATTTTTACATTTCACATGCCGCCATATGGCTGACGAAAAGAAAAATTCTCAGCTGTTTAAATGTCGTTACCTGATTAATCTACCTTGGTCCAGTGATTTAAATTAATGAAAATAATTTATATTTGTCCAATAATTTAAATTGAAATGAATAGGTCATTTCTGTTAGTTTTTGCATTTTTTATATGCAATAACAGTGTTCGTTATAAATATAGTTATTTGTATGGAAAATCTCGGTAAAATCAATGGGACCGAAGAAAAGTGTTCGCTATGCCATAGTTTCTTATTGCCGATGTTCGTTATAACTGTGTTCAACTGTAGTATGCTTTAATTTGCACATTTATGCTTAAAAAAATAATACATACATATGTACATTTGTTCCACAAGCATCGCCTTCTTAAAAAAACAACTTATAAGCATACATAAATAGGACAACACATATAATCATTCTAATACTGCTGTTGTCAACTAAACTGCTTGCAAAAAAACAGCAACACTAATAGTCACTGTAATGCTTGAGTCTAAATATTTGTGTGTGTATATTTTTAACAGATTTTTTTAGTTTTCGGCTCACAACTTGGATCTTTATGAACCAATTTGATTGATTAAAAAAACCGAAATTTCTTAAAAATATTTATGAAAAGTTAAAAATGCGCTTTGAGTGATATCTAGGTTATTAATGAATCAGTTTAGTTCACAAAAATTGAGAAAAAAATTTCCGAAAATATAAACTTTTTTGGCCTCCGATGAAAATTTTAGAAATTACAAACAGAATGACAAACATATACGCTTTACACCTGTGGTGATGTATATAATGAGTGCGGTAGAAAAAAATTAAAAAATGGAAATAAAACTGAAAGAATTCGTCATAATTGTTACAAGTTCTTGTTTTTGTTGTAACAGGTCTGCAGTAGTCGAAAGTTACTCCCTGGAGAAAAAACTTCCAGCTGATATAGCTGCTGCTGAGTTGACAATCTTTGACCGAGTTGAACTCGGAACGTTTTGAAGCGTAGATCCAATTGCAGTGGGAACGAAGTTCTTGTTGCTAAAATTGGTGGTCTAGCAAAAGTACACATTTTCGCAAGACTTAAATTGGTGACGTGAATTACTCTATTGTTATTAATAACAGGAGTTTTCGTTAGAGAACATTTTATTATCGATGAAAAGAGCTTCGTTTAGAGAATTTTTTTTTATTGGTAACAAGAGTTTTATTATCGATAACACTTAAATTTTTACCTGGAGTTATCGAGGGCTCCTTTTCAAGGAACAGAGCCACTCAGTTGGGGTATATAAATCTTGGCTTTGACGAAGAGTTAGATATCATTGTGATATCAAGGGAGGTTATTTTAAGATTATTGCACTATCAAAATTACCAAATCCAATGACTATATATTCTCTGCTTTTCAAGTATATATATTTTCATTTAAATTTATACAGAAAAAATGTCAAGGCTTAAGCTACAACTACTCTTAATTGCGACTAATATAATTTAAGTCGTGATATCAATAACGAATACTTCCTTTTTTTCCAACATACATATAAACTTGAAAAATGCACCTTTTAAGCCAATCAATATCTTCAAAATATACTTTTGCAATGAAAAAGTATCATTTCAGATCTTTGTTGGACTTTTATGGTCGAATATAATAAATTGGTATAAATTTTATTGTATACATTACCAGCAAACACGCTAGCAACCAGTCTTCAATTTTATGGTCACCACACACTCTCAACTGGTTAATTAAGTTGTTTATCCTTAAGCACGCATATAAGCGTACACTTAAAAAATTTCCAGGATTTAAGGTTTGCTATAAGAATTTTTAATACTTCGATATATACATATTTGTTTAGACGGAGGACCCTTACTTTTTGGTTTTATAACAAAAACCTAGCCTATATCAAAGGCTTTTTATAACAAATTTTTTAAAGTCAATGTTTTCTGTTTATTCGTTTTTGGATAATTGTAATAATACATCATCATGCAAAATTCAAATCCTTGAAAATATTCTAAACATCATGTTGTAGAAATTTTGCATATCAGTATTTTATTTTTCAACTCTTTTTTAAATAAAGAGTAGAATACTCACATTGGGACCTAAACAAGCAAACAAATATATTTCTGGTAAATTTTGGGAATTGTATCCAGCTACTTGTGCTTGTAAAACAATGCCTTTGGTTAATTTTGATAAAATATCAGCAGAATCCGCTGACCAACAGGTATCTGTAAAGAAATTGGACAAAATGAAATATATGCATGTTATTAAGATAATAAAGAAATAAAATGAAAGTAATTGACATTGTTCAAAACTTGCCTATTGGTTCAACATTCGAGAGTATACATTCGGTAGCTTGGAATGGCACACTCATAAAATCAGAACGTATTTGTCTTAATTCATTGAAATGTACATTCATGTAACCACCAAAATCTAAAAATTTAACTATACATCTATCTGTCTCCTCTGGATCTTGGTCAACAATTTGCACACGATACCAAACTCCATTGACGGGCATTACACAAACAGCACTCAATTCAATGCCAGGCAGCAAAGGAGCTTCTGTTGTGGTATATGAATCGTATAGACATTTTTGTAAAATAGCTAAGGAAGGATGTGTTGGATGTAAGGGATGTTGTACGAATATGTGACCACCCGAAATAATAGCACTAACAACTACATCATTATTAATACCTTCAATTAAATTTAACTGTAAAATAAAAAATAAAAATAAATTTATAGATTTTTCGTAATAAAGAGCAATAATGTAATTCTCACCTGAAGATTAAGCAGACTTTCTGTTGATAAAGGAACTACGGATTGTGGAAGTGCAAAGTGTATTCTTTCCAATGTTAAATTTGGATAACGCTGCAAACGTTTGCGTATCAAACCCAAAGCAGCTTGTACTTCACTTTCAGTACCTTCAATAGCACACACACGCATTTTGCCAGTGTACACTTTTTGACGCAATACCACTGTTGCATTTGTTTTTGTTTTAATGAAATTTATATATGAACGCTTGCGACCGTATAATTGACCCACTAAGCTGTTTGGTAGGAAAAACTCATAGGTGGTTTTAGCTCTTGCTGCTTCTGAACGTGGTAAACTTGAACCCTTGCCAGAATCACCCGATTGTACGCTGCATAAACTTAATGAAGGACTAGCTGCATCAACATTACGCTTTTCATTAACATTTGTTGTCTCTGTTTCAGTGTCATTAACAATGAGGGATTTTTTTGTGTCTTCAGCGACAGCAGCATCATTGTTGGCTTTCTCCTCAGTCTTAACTGAAACTGTAGTTGTTTGCAATTTTGATAATGGCCCATCATGATTTTCGTTCACATTTTCCGATGATTTTGTATCATCTAAATTATTATTTTGTTCACATTCTTTGGTATATTTACTTTCCAAAAATGAATTTTCTGGCGATATTTTAGGAGTAGTTGTGGCCATTATCACAACCGGCTTATCCTTTTTAATATCAACATTACGTGAATAGAAAGACATGCGATTGTTAATAGAGTCGGGCAAATCAACGGGCGATGAAAGATTTTCAAAATCTTCATCGATGGATCTCAACAACTTGTGTTCAGCATCTTGAATTTTCGACTTCAACACTTCTGAATCGACCTGTTTTTGTGATTGTTTAACCGGAGATGTACCACGTCCATTTTGTACAATTTTTATAGGTGCCGATTTGCCAAATATACGATTTTCATCATCATTAGGTAGTGTACCATTTATAGTTATTGATTTTGTTGGATTTGATTTTGGAGGAACAGCATTTGTTTTAACACGACCATTTGCTATGGTCTTTGTGATTACATCTTCTTTAACTTCTTTTCTGATGTTTGACAAAATGTGTTCTTTCTCACCGCCACCAGCGCCACCTGCCTTTTTAGTGTCATTATCTAGACGATTTTTGTTTCGACGTCGAAACCAAAATACCCCAAGAATAAATGCTACACCAGGCAGTGACAAGTATAATAGTGGGCGACCAGATACCATTTTCGCTGAATGTTGAAGAATCTAAAATGAAATAAGAAGACATAAGAAATTATTAAAAAAAATATTCATAAAGTTTAAAAGCAAACAAATAGAATCAAGGAAAGAATAGTAATAAAAAATATCAATATTTGTTTGTTAGTTTTTTAAGTTACTCTGCATATCAATATTTATAATGACCTTTTTGTAAAAACAAAAAACCAGTCACCAATATGGCCAGATGTGAAAAATTATCCAGTTAAATCGCGTTTAAAATAAAGCTAAAAAATGCTACAAAATAATGCTAAATTAATATGGTACTTTTTCAGTGGTATATCTTTATTTCATATTAATTTTTCATAATGTTTACCTTATGTAATCATGAAAATAAACCAATATATAAACAGAAGAAAAAAGAAAACAATGAAAGTGAAGAATAAGAAGAGGTCATACAATTCTCAAAATAAAGCCTACAATATTCTTGAGTTTGCACCTAGTTGCATCAACCAGTTCGTCGTGGCACTGCGCACCGTTTAATTGAGTGATATTGAAACCGTGGATAGTCGTGGATTATGTGTTTCACAACTTACAGTTCCTTAATATCCTAACTTGACAAAAAAAAGGCGTACCGATGTCCCACCTACTAACTTCGCTATGATAGAACATTGTTTCGTCATAATATCCATTGCACTTTTAAAACTTTTTTTGTTCATGCGTAAGATTACTGTGTAAGACCGGTAAATAAAGACATTAACATCTTACAAACTGTTTACTTTCCATGGTCAGTTCTGTTCAAGATTCACTATTTTAATACCATGTTAAAATAAAATTTGTTTGCAAATTACAATATTTGCTTAAAAACTAAATATTTTATCAAGCAAATATACCTCTATTTCAAAACTTTGGAAAAATGTATTTAACTATTTTAAATTAATGCCTAAAATAAAAATTATAGGCGATAGTTCCTTCCAGATGCTACACTATTTGTATGCCAAATTTCAAGAAAATCGGTTGACTAGTTAAGAAGATATTGGGATGGGGGAGTTTTTACCCCTTTGCCCTATTTTATGCCCTCTAGCGATATCAAATATACTTTACGACCTATTCTCATACCTAACAAATAGACATACAAAATTTCATAGAAATCGATCAAGTGTTTCTGAAGAGTTCAGAAACACCGTGACACGAGAATTTTATATATATATATAGAAGAGATAGATTAATTTGTATTACGTTAATTTTCAATACTCGTGATTGTGATGAGTCATTGCACAGACTCATTCGATTTCCTTAAAATGTATATTTTAAAATTATAGTATACTTATACAAAATCATATTAAGCTGCTATTCAGTCAATGGAACATTAAATATAACATTTTTCATCTCTCATACAATGAACCATAGTGTTGATGAAGTTTTTAACCAAAAATGTATATTAGTAGTAATATATTGAGAATGCATTTTTTTACCGCCGTATAAGTTATATCCTTGCCACCTTTGAGTCATAAATTTGATATAAAACCTCTTTCATTATTTTTTACACGCGTTCTGTTATTAAAAAGTCATAATTCCGCCAATATTTAACTGTTACTCACGTTGTTTTAGGCTAAAAAATTCTAATATATCATTAGGTCCCGCAAATTCCGCAGTTGATTATGGGTTAAAAGCTACTTTTCAAACTTTTTTAGAAATATTGCACGAGTCTTATCCGCAGACACTATTTTAGTTTCATATAAATATTTAGTCAGAATTTAATTATTTTAGCAATTCTCCCGAAATTCTTTCTGACAACATGCTTTGGCTATAAATTTAATTTAAGAACTAAACTCCCAATTAATTGTAATTTTAAAGATTAATTGGTTAAACAGTTCAAACTGTGGACTTTATAACCGTTAAGTAAGAAAGAAATCGATTTGCACATATAATTCTTTTCTACGAAAATTTATTCAATGATATGTCTTTTATAACGGTATTTATTACAAATAAAATGACAAGAGGAACCCAAAATTTAGCAAATAATTATTAAAAAAATATAGACCAAAAAATATCACTCTTGGAAAATACAATAAGAAGAAAACAAATATTGTGCATGTAATTATCTGGTATTTTGCAGCCAATTAATTTCAATATTTGAATTTTGTCGTTATTTTAAAAGATGCTAAATATATTATTAAAAACTGCTAAAAAAAAAATGTGCCAAATGCTAAATGAAAAATTTGTGGCTAAATCGAAGTAAAAAAAGCTAAATGTTGGTGCAAAAATGGTCACAGTGCTCAACATGGTATCCTATTTATCACTATCATTATCAAAAATACTTCCAAATTCTAAACAATTTTATTGTCACTTTTTAGTGATAACGAATTATGCTTATGCCTATATATAAATATGTATATATTTTTTAACAAGACAAATTTAATTTTGCAAAATTAAAACAAATTCCAAAAAGCACTCATAAAAAGGTAGTGCAGAAGGTGTGTTAGAAAAAAGGTGGTCACTTTTTTAAGATAGTGACAGTGAATTTTTATACATTATAGGACATGAAAAAACATTAAGATACGCAATATTAAATTTTCGCGATCGCGATCCACTTTTTCTGGCATAAATTCAAAAAGCATTGTTAGCGTTTTTTTGAAGTTGTATCAAAATCATTTTATCTAAAATTAACAATAATATTTATTAAAACCAATTTTAAGCGTTTTTGCTAAAAACCTCTAAAATACATAATTTTCTTACAGTAGATATATTCTTTAAATGTGATATTTACTTGTTTGATTTTTGTGTTATTTTAATTATTTTGGAAGTTTTTATATTTTTATTAATTGGTAAAACTAGCCAATAGGTTAGAACATATTTTCTCCTAATTGTTTATGAAAACCAAGAAATATTCGTTCAGGTTTAACTGAAAGAAAATTAACGATTGCAAGAGTTTACCGAAAAATGCTGGCGATATTTATATTGTTGCATAAAATAGTCACTCTGGCAAACACTTTCACTTAACTTTTCGTCCTTCAAACTTATTGGTTATCTTGATAAACAACTCATATGACCACAAAACTCAAATATAACAACAAATATACGACTTATATAAAATTTAAAACAATAATCTTAAAATACATCTCTTAGGCTGCAATTTATATTATACAACGTTGTTATAGACTTTTTTAGTACTGCGATACAACTTTTATAATTCTACCTCCATTTTAATAAAAATGTTATAAATAATATTAAATTACCAACTTTAATGCCTTATTAACGTTGCCACATTATGTTTTTTAATATATGTTCTTGATTATTTGGTCTGTTATCATTTATAAGAAACATTCACTTTTTACCATTTCTTAAATTATTATTTTGGAATTTCTGCCAAATAAATTGGATTTTTGACCAGTGTGGATCGTTAAAAAGTTTCCGCACCAAACACGTTCAAGTTTTGAATTTAAGATTTTTTAAATTTGTTCATATAATGCATTATTTTTATTAAAATTAAGATTATGTAGTCTCACTACAGATACTGTCATCAATAAAATATTATTTTTTATATATTTTTATATATTTTTTTTATATGTGGTTATTAAGGAAATAATTAAGTACGCTTTGGTACTGAGCAGAATATTTATATAATATGGAAAATATAAACTTTTTTAATAAAAAATAATAATTTAGTAAAAAGAGTTCAAATAGTTTTAGAAATTGCTTTCGGTGCGGAAGGCTTTTTCATCGAAATAACTTTTGAAATCGGTTTTTAGTATAAGTACAAACAACATGGGATATAACGTGGTAGATTTTTTTCTTTGTTTTTATCCCTAATGTACATACGCCTCACAAAAGGGGTGAAATTGAGAAAAATGGCTATCATTTGAAAACTGAAAATTAATACTTTGAAAAAGAAATTGATTCTAGGTAAAAATAGATAAAATAAAGCATCATTATATGTTAAAAAAATTATAATTTTTTTCACTCTCCGTGTAGGACACCATCAAAGTCACAAATTTTTTGCAATTTTAAATCACAATGGTAAAAACTTTTTCAAGTTTATATTTTTGCGTTTTATTTTATAAATAGTGGTTTTTTACAATGCGATTGTCAAGCAGACTTCTAAAGATGTATTTAAGCATATTTTGTTAACAATTTTCTTGTGGAAAATTTTTTAATATTTATTAAAAAAATCGGTATATAAACTGGAATTTTTTACTTTTATATAGAAATTCAAAAAAACTTTCAGACGAACTTGGGTGAAGTTAAAAATTTTATATTTTTACGTAATATGTGTAGTACAAAAATAAAATAAAAAATATTTTGCAGATTTTTTGCGATATGGAAGTAAAAAAATATTTTCCAAAAAAACCAATAAAAATATGCTTGTTTTCTGAACAAAGACAAAATAAAACGAGTAAGAAATATATAGTCGGTCAAGCCCGACCATATAATAGCCCACATCATCGTACATGATCATCAAAATTCGTGGAGGGGTCTTATATTAGACAATTGTGACCGATACTTTTACTAAGTATAAAATAAAATATACGAATACAGAATATTACGTTAATAACATTTATGGGAGCTATGGTAAATTATGGAGCGATCCTCATAAAATTTGTCACTATGATTTCTACTTATATAAAACTTATTTGTATCGAATATAAACCTAATACTGACAAGTGTTTGAAAGAGGGTTTTATATGGGACCTATGACCAATTATGGACCGATCTTCATGAAATTTGGCACAAAGATTGATACTTATACAAAACTTCCTTACATATTATAATATTGCTATATTTAAGGCATTTATGGTCGTTAAACCCCTATTCCAGGAGGACATTTGTATGGGGGCTAGATAAAATAATGGACCTATCATAACCAATTTCAAGGCTTCGTCCTTGTACAATGAAAGTCCTACATGCCATATTTCATTGAATTATCCTCAAAACTGCGACCTGTACTTTGTGCACAAGGTTTACATGGACAGCCATCCAGTCATCCAGCAAGCCGTCGAGCCAGACGGACGGACATCGTTAGATCGATTCAAGAAGTGATTGTTGGATGATTTTTTCTGTGCGTTACAAACATCAGCACAAAAGCATAATACCCCAAACACCTATGGTGGTGTGGGGTATAATTAAATGGTTATAATTTAAAATTATTACTTATTACTTATTTGCTTTTTTAAAAACAGATTTATATATAACTTTACGAAAATATTGAACACGTGTAAGAAAGTTGCAATCTGGCAAGCACAAAAATAATTTTTAAAATAGCGTGACAGGTCCTTATATGGAAACTATGGACAATTATGGTCCTATCTTAAGTATTTATTCGACGTATTAATGACCTAGTTATTACAACAAAATTATAAATAATGCGCTATACCCCTTCTCTGAAACGTCAAAAATGGCGCTTAAACCCCAATGTGCATCTGGTACGGTTTACAGTGATCTTAAAGCAATCACTTTCACAACAATGTTGAACTTTTCCATTGGACTCAACGATCACAATTTCTAGTGTTTTTGATTTCCCGGGACAACGGCAAAAATTTTTCGACTTCCCGGGATTCAGCATTAAAAACTATAATAATCACTACACTCATTAGTTGAAATAGGATATGAATCTTTGCATTAGCAGATTTAAATGAGGATTGTAAATATTCTGAAAAAAGGAAATTTTATCAATTGCTAAATCTACTGATTAATTAACTCGAATGAATTCTGAAATATTATATGTCGTGAAAGAGTTTTGTGGATATCGACACAATATTAATCAATATTGATATTTTTATTTAAAAAATGTGTACCACAACAGCAATAGACAAATAGAGATATTAGAAATTAAATAATCGAATATTTCCTCAGACATTGCGATATTCATGCAATTTTTAAACAAGTTTCGAAAATCTCTTTAAAATTTAAATTTATTAAAAATTCTTGATGATCACCTATTCCGAAACCCTTTGGGGTGTTATTAAATTCTTTGTAGTTGTCAAACATTACTGACAAATTAATAACGTAAATTTAAAATGTCTACAATATTTTTTTAATCAGTTATATTTTTTAACTTGCTGATTTTTAGTGAAGACATTTTATTAAGATTTTTAATTGAATTCATGCCATAGAGTCATCCTACATAAATCAGCTAATAAATTATAAATAAAAAGTTACTGATGGAATTTTCTTTAAGATATAGTTCCCTGCTGGATTTTTAGCTTAATTTTCTTTTAAAAAGAGTTAAAATTTACGCAGCTTTCCTCCATTTACGAAATTCCCACTAAAACGGCATCATGAAAAATTACAAATTTCCCGGGAATCCCAGAACGGGAAATCCCGTGATGCATTTCCTAACATTTAATCATTTTTAAGATCATAAATAATGCCTATGTTAGTGCTGAAACACAAGCTAGCGAATATTTTTTAATGTAGATTTGACAACTAAGACAGAACAGCGAATCTGCCCAAAATTAAAATTTATGTTATTTTTACAACGGATTCTTCCGTGTGGAGTCTTTACCTGTTTACTTCCATCGGACGCGTCCCCAGGTGGCGGATAGGGGGAATTGGGCGAGAGACACTGGATGCACTAATGTACGGTGCTGGAGCCCTCTCCCCTTGCCGACATTAATGCATCCTTTGTATCACACCCAGTCCTGAAAACGGAAGATGTATTCTATTTGGTGTTTCCGCCGAAATGAATACATCTCTGGCACTGGGTACGGTCTTGGTGCCATACGTTTTCCGTGGACCAAATAAATGGGTATCATGCACTTTTAAGATCAAGGTGGTTGGTAGCAGTGCCGAGGATCTGAATGATTAGTTAGTGCTAAAAGAAACTAATATTGAACAGCTCCCCTATGATGCTGATGGCAAGGGTCAGTTGTATTACAGCCTAGTCCGCGTACGCCGTCACTGCGCGAGATGGTCTATTTTTTACATGAATACTCGTGGGACAAAATTGAAGGAAAAAATATGGAAACAAGTAGGTTAAGAGATGAACGGGACAAAGGGACAACGGATAAAGAAGACTGCGTCAGAGAAGTGGAAGGGACGGACGCTGACATAAGAGCTGGGGATAGGGTCGAGGTAGGGGAAAACAAGGACGACGTCGGGAAGGGGGGGGGGAAAAATGAGGATGGAGACGATGACATGGACTTGCTAAGACTGCATACGAACATCCTCATACAACACGGACAACTAATGACCCAACTGACGGAGGAGGACAGCCTGCTGGACTCGACGGAGGACCCTGTAGGATCTGGTGCGACGGAGGGACTGGAGGACCTGTCTCTTTTATCCGATGAAGAACATGAGACAACAGTTGTCTCTGTTCTTGATCGGGGCAAGGAAAGCGGAACTGCAGTCACTGCGTAAACACCGGGTTGAAGCAGGTGAGCTCGACGGGGGCATCAGGCATGTCAAGGCCTATGGCCAAACCTATTGTTCGGCAGGAAGCGGTAGCATATCCAATGGATGAGCAAGCCGCAACCGACAGTCGAACGAGTTTTGAAAAGGCGAAGAACGGTGTTAGGGCCTCTATAGCTGCACTAAATAAGTTGGCTAGGAAGGACCCATCGCTGTTAGAAGGACGGGATAGGCATGTTCGCAGGAAATACCGAAAGAGCATCTACAGGTTTGAACGGACCTACGGCTCCATCGGTGACATCCTGGGATTGTCTTATCCCGATGGTTTTAAAGTGGAGGTAGAGGAAGGTCCGCAAATTGCTCGCAAGGGTAAAGAGTCCGTGTCTACCAACACTTTGGAACCACAAGTCGACGCTGGTAAACATTGTGGTGCTCACAAGCCATCCAGCAGTCCTGTAGGTTCTCTCAAGGGAAGTGACATGTCAGCAAGGATTGGTAGTGGGAAAAAACACATTGAGAAGACAGTAGAGAGGGTAAAGCAAGCTCTTGCGAGCCCCGCTAAAGGATCTCAAATGAGGTCAATTAGGAGAGCTCTGCCTGGAGATGAGATACCCTCTACCTCTAAGAAAGCTGGTCATATTCCGCATGACTCTTTTAAAGGTCCCCCTAAGGGGACCATAAAAAGAGTGAGGTCGGGGGATGACCAGCAGATTCCGTCTGCGAAGAAGGTTGGTAATGCACCAAGTGGCCCGCTTAAAAACTCTCATAAGGGAGTAGTGAAGCGGGTAGTATCTGGTGTCGTGCAACCTTCATCGTCCAAAAAGGGGAAGGATTCGTCCAAGTCGGACATTCTTCAAGCAGCAGTCATTGACCGTGCTGATCCAGATGGGAGAATCAGTACGGAAATGTGGCGGCTGATTGAGGACAGACTTATGGACGAAATCTTCCAGGCAAGGCACAGGCCGGGTGAAATAGCCTTCATGGGTGCAGACTGGACAAGGGGCGTCAAGACTGTTGGTTGCGGTAACAAAGGAACTTTTGAATTCCTGAAAGCCGCGATCAACAGATGTGGCAACATTTGCCCAGATGCGCAACTGGAGGTTATACCAGCGTCGGAATTGCCTCTGCGACCAATAGTCACGGTATGGATTCCACCACCCATTAAGCCGGTGGAAGTCATACTGGGAATATTGGAGGGACAAAATAGGGGGATCAATACAAGTCAATGGAAACTTGTCTCTTCATTGACTTGTAAAGAGAACCAGGGTAAAGATTTCCGATTCGCAGTGGATCGGGAATCTATTAGGAAATTGGACTCATTGGGGGGGGTTGTTACGTTCGGGCTTGGCTACATCAAATTTCGCTACGCGAAAAATGATAAAGCCAAAGAGGTTGCGGATGGTGCAGATAAATCTGCATCATTGTGAAGCGGCCTCGACCGAATTGATAACCTACCTCAGTGAGACCAATGTGGACGTGGCCCTAATCCGGGAGCCTTGGCTAAATGATAACCAGGTCTGTGGTTTAAGGGCCAAAGGATACAAATTGTTCAAGCCGTCCACTGGGGATAAGGTGAGAACTTGTATTTTGGTGAAGAATGATCTGCAGGTAATTCTTCTTAACTCTTTCAGTTATGGTGATCTAACGGTCGTCCAAGGAGAGGCATTGGGAGGCGGTAAACTGGCCTTGGCCTCGGTGTACATGCCCTATGAGGAGTTGGAACCACCAGATGACAGGGTGTGGGCCTTAGCCGAGTACGCAAGACGGAATGGAGTACGTCTATTGCTCGGTTGCGATGCTAATGCACACCACAGTCAATGGGGTAGCAGGGATACTAATAAGAGAGGTGAGTCAACTTTTGATTTTATTATTGCAAATGATCTTTTAATCTGTAATAGGGGTAATACTCCTACGTTCAGAACGAAGGATAGGAATTCAGTAATAGACATCACACTGACCAACTCGAGAGACCTAGCTGAAGACTGGAGGGTAGCCATGGGATGTACTTTCTCTGACCATGGTAGGATAACCTTTAGTCTGAACTTCCGAGGTTCTGAGGGGAAACCTTTCAGGAATCCTAGGAGGACAGATTGGGACGCCTTCGGGCGGGATCTGGGGTCAAGATTGACTGGAACTCCGATGGAGATCTTGTCGAGGGAATATCTTGACGAAATAGTGGGGAAGGTAACAGGGTCCATTAACAGAAGCTATGAGCTTAACTGACCGGTGAGCTATCCGGGTAAAAGGAAACAGCCAGTCTGGTGGTCGGAGGAGTTGAAGGCTCAACGGACCACAGTTGGAAGGCTGTACAACAAGGCCCATAGATCTGGTAGGGACGAGGATTGGGGCACCTATAGAGTGTGTTTCAATAAGTACAAAAAGGACATTAGAAGAGCTAAAAGAGCCTCGTGGATTAGGTTCAGCGAGGCCATTGACTCGGTCAATGAACTTTCCAGATTCAGGAAGATACTGTCAAAGGACCCTAGCGTTCCAGGGAGTATCCAGAGATCAGATGGTTCATGGACGGAGTCTAGTTCTGAGTCACTTAATGTACTTTTGGAAACCCATTTTCCGGGTTGCAGGGATCCATTGGTGGAGGAATCAGGTGAGGGAGAACACTTCTTCACGGAGTCCACCAGTGGGATGATTGGAACAGTGGTAAGAGACCTAATAACGGTGGAGAAGGTCACATGGGCGGTGAATTCATTCGAGCCTTATAAGTCACCAGGCCCGGATGGTATTTTTCCGGCCATGTTGCAGAATGCACCGTTGGTGGTCCGTAAACTACTGGCTGAGATTTTTAAGGGGTGTCTAATACATGGACATATTCCAAGGGGGTGGAGAGAGGTTAGGGTTATATTCATACCGAAAGGTGGAAGGACCTGTCACTCGAAACCCAAGGATTATAGACCTATCAGCCTATCGTCTTTCCTCTTGAAGACTTTAGAGAGACTGATAGATCTATATTTAAGATCGTCTGGTAGCTCCAGCATCATGAGTAGTGCTCAACATGCTTACCTGAAAGGTAAATCTGTGGAGAGTGCGCTAAGTGATGTGGTGGGTTATATAGAACAAGGGCTTCGGTATAAGGAGTACACCATGGCCGCGTTCTTGGATATTGAGGGAGCGTTCAATAATATTGAGATTGACGCTATCAAGCAGGCGCTGGCGAATCTTAAGGTACATGACTTCTTGATCGAATGGATAATCCTCATGCTGAGCAGCAGGATTATCAATTCAAGCTTGGGTGGAGTATGCTTAAGAAAACTAGTGACTAGGGGAACTCCGCAAGGGGGAGTGCTCTCACCCCTGCTGTGGCTAATGGCTGTCGATGTGATTTTGCGTCAATTCGACAGTAGAGGGCGGAAGATCGTGGCTTATGCTGATGATGTGGTCATACTGGTAAAGGGAAAATTTCTTCCCACAATCAGTGAGATCATGCAGTCAGCGCTGGGTGAGCTGTCCTCATGGCTGCTGATAAGGGGTTGGGAGTGAACCCGGAAAAGACAGAGTTGGTTCTGTTTACTAGGAGGTACAAGGTAGAGAAATTCAGACTACCGGTACTATGTGGGACTGAACTGAAGCTTTCAGACTCAGCGAAATATCTGGGGGTGTTCCTTGATAGCAAACTGACCTGGAAGAGGAATGTTCAGGAAAGACTCAAGCGTGGCCTCAATGCCTACTACACCTGTAGAAACTCCATAGGTAAGAGTTGGGGACTCAAACCGAAAGTTGTATATTGGATTTACACTTCGGTGGTGAGACCAATCCTTTCATATGGTTGTTCTGTCTGGTGGCAGGCACTGGAACGCAAGAGCAATAGGAGCCTTTTGTCGAAGGCGCAAAGGTGTGCTTCGATTGGCATTACAGGTGCAATGAGAAGCACACCACAAGCGGCTCTGGATGTCATACTTCATCTCTTACCTATTGAAGAGTTTGTGAGGGGTATGGCAGCAAAGAGTCTACTGAGACTTAGGGAATTGGGATTATTAGGCTCATCAAGAGCAGGTCACTCCAAGGTCATTTACGAGATCAGTTACGGTGAGGTTAATCTGAGCTCTGCGGGCATCAGATTACATGGCCACTGAATCGGACTCTGGAGTAGGTCCTGTCGTGGTGATACCTAATAGGGAGGTCTGGTCCGGCACTGAGAGACTATATGAGGGTTGCGCAGTGTTCACGGACGGATCAAAGATGGTCGAGGGTACCGGGGCGGGGGTCTATATTATGGGCACGAATTTGAAGGGCTCTTTTAGACTCCCTGATGAGTGCAGTGTTTTTCAGGCTGAGATTCTCGGCATCCTGAGGGCCGCCAGGCTGGTGGCTGCCTGTAGGAAGACACTGAGAGAGTTGATGGAGGACTACATGGTGAGACTCTGCTGGGTGCCTGGCCATTGCAATATTTCAGGCAACGAATTGGCTGATGAACTGGCAAGGCAAGGTGCGGCAGGGAACGTCTCGGAGAGAGAGACATATGTGAAACCACCACTAAGTTTCTTCTATGGGAAGATCAATGATTGGATCTTGGTCAGAACCAATTCGGCTTGGGAAAGTAGGGAGGACTGCAAGGTGTCGAGGGCGATATGGCCGGTATTGGACAAGGCAGACACTACCACTCTCCTGGGCATGAATAGGAAGAGCTTGAGGGTCATGATAGGGGCCATAACGGGTCACTGTCTGATAGGGAAGATGAGGTCTAGAATGGACGCTAACAGATCTGATTTTTGCAGACTGTGTGAGGACATCGATGAGACCGAGTCTATTGAGCACATTGTGTGCCATTGTCCGCGATTACAGCATCGTAGGATGAAGTGGCTGGGTAGACAGTTCCTCGACGGGCTAGGTGACGTTCGGGACGTGGATCTTGTTGACGTCATAGGCTTCGTCATGGGAATTGGCTGCTTGAGGGAGAATCAGGGGTTTAACCCTAGGGGGATTGGTGGCATTGCTAGTCCCCCTCTGTGATTCGCTACATTTCTATTCCCTTTTTATCTTTCACTTTACTTTTTCTGTACTCTGTATTTTCAATTTTATATATTCTATACTCTTATTTCACAACTATTCTGTTGAAGGGACTCACAATGGACCGGGATCGGTCTCTGGGTGGAGATGTGGTACTATCTGGTATCACATCTACCTTCTCTATCTATCTATCTATCTACAACGGATTCTCAAAAGCTCTAATTTTTTTACTCTCCCTCTCTGTCGGTTTTGCCGTTGTTGCAAAATAAACCACATTTATATAAGATGGAAACAAAAAGAAAACTTTGCTTTATATTTTTTTAAGAGAGGGAGAAAAGAATCTTTTATACATGTAGTTTTGTTGCCATAAGTTTTGTTGTTGAATAAACAAAAACAAAATGTATGTAAAGATTTACATAAATTACATTTCTCTCTGAAAACTGGAAACAACCGCCGCTTTCTTGTTTTTGGGTTCTTACAGTGTTTTCGTGAAGAAAAAACATATTGTCTGGTTGATTAACAAGTGATAATTTATTAAAATATATTAAAGTATCTTGCTTAAAAAAGTGTTATTACCAGGGAAACCGGAAATATACAGTTGAAAATTATATTTTATTGGATGCTACGGCTAGTTGGTAGTGAGCTATCAGACAAGAGTTGCAAGTTCGATTCCCTCCTTAGACTCTGGTCTGTTTCACTACAACTGCCTAATAGTCTACGTTACACTGCTCTATTAATTAGATTAGAATATAATTTTTAATTCTATTGTAACATAAAATAAATAAAAGATATTGTGTAATTTTTTGAGCATATTTTTACCTTGTTTCTGTATATAGAATTCTAACATGAATTGAATCAAGTACATATTTCCCATTATTATCAGCGAAAAAATTGAACTGTTCAAAATCGCTGAGGACCCTGACTTATTGGATTTTTTAAACCAATACAAAGCAAAGTTATATAATATTGTGTTATGATGTATCGTCAAAGAATACAAAAAGAAAAGAAACTGGCTATTTTGTGTTGAGAGAGGAAAGCAACACAAAATAAGTAAAACTTTCCTTTAAGATTTAGGGAAAACTATACTCGCGACCAGGGCTGTCAGATATGCCGATTTTTTGCAAACGTGGCGCTTTTTAATTGCTTTTGTCGACTAAATTTTCCGATTGGAGACATTGCAATATGCTGAAGAGATTATACAAATTAAAGACAGAAGTAGACATTTTTCTTAAAAAAAATAAGATCTTTATAAAAAATTTATATAAAGCTGTTTTTATTCCTTATTTCCACCGCTGAATGATATCTTGGATTCATCTGATGTTCAAAAATAACATATGAAAAATATAATAATATACTTGGATTCACTTCAAGATGAATTTTCAAGATTATTATCCGGAGTTTAAAATCAATTCTTGCCAAACCAGTTTAATTCCTCATATTTTCAGTACAAAAAAAAAAAATAATAGAGCTATTAAAAAGTAACCTTCCGAAATAAAAAAATTTATAACTTATAGACAAAATATTAACAAAAAATAAATCACATAAAAAACTAGAAGCACCTCCACCACAGAAACCAAATTCTAATCACCTTCAAATCTACAGTAAAAAAAAGAATCACGTGCTATTTCCTAACTAAATAAGTATATATGATCATTAGCATTAATCAACATTTTTGCACCTATAACCAAATTAATTATGTATCTAGGTATGTATGTAGATGTATAGAAATATAAAATTGTTATGTACATACATAATTATTAAATTTTTTAACAGTATTTTTAATTACTATTTTCTATATGTTAGCTTATTTTTTTTTAAATTTTTGTAAGCTAAAGAAAAAATTGCAATATATATTTTTTTTTTAATTCTACATTTTTTTTATTATCTAAATACACAAAAAAATACAAATTTAACGTATATACATATATAAAGATATTTTTAGATGTTCAAAAAAAGTTTTAACGAAAAAACTTTTAAGCAGTTTTTTATTATAGAAATGAACGATAATAAATATTTTTCGCATCTAAACTTATAAAATAAAATAAAATAAAACCAACACATCTGTTGCTCAGTAATACTGCGATTCAATTGAATATGGTGACAAGAGAATCTAAATAGATAAAACTTATAATGAACTATTTTTTGCAGTCATAAGAAAAAAGAAAAAGGGCCACAACTAATTTATCCCAAACGCCTGGTGTTGCAAACTGAGCTCCTCAAAATTGCATCCAGTCCAAGATCACAGGGTAACTAAAAGAATATATTAAAAATATATGTAGAGTTGGGTTTATTAGTTTAATGAATTGACCGCTCTTTTTAGTCCAGCTCACTCGATTGAATTAGTTTGCTCTTTTAATTCATTTGCTCATTTGATTTTTAAAGAAACAGCTCATTACGAATGGTTTTTGTAAACATTTCAAGCAATGAGCATTCATTAAAAGTCAACTGAGCGACTGAGCAACGGCAGGGTTCAACTGTAGATTCTGTTTTCTACGAACATACAATAGCCTAAAGTAATAGCCTAAAAGTAGACACTCGTAATAAAAAAATTAATTTTGTTGAATAGATCTTTTTATATACATATGAACATTGTGCAACGTTTCAAAAGTAAGATCAAAATAAAAGAAATTAATGAAATTCTGATGCTATTAGGTTTTTTTAACAAAATGTCTAAAAAATATTTTATACTAAAAAAATTTTTGTCACTTAGAAGATTAAGTGCGAGAAGGTGTACTGAGAAAACGAATGGTTAATTTGTGCCAAATTACTAATATCACGGACAACAAATTTGTTTGTTTTTTATTTTTATTTTCGTTTAGGTACATATTTTTGAGTACCCATAGATTCAAAAAATGACTACATGAACTTGTGGACAACTCGAACCAAAATGACAAATTATTCAGACAAAAAATAAGTAGTTCATTTTTGTTTCCAATTAAACTTGCTAGTTTACCAGGAAAGCAAAGTTTTTGCTGAATACCTACATTGGAGTTTGCAGATCGGAAGAGGTTTTTATGAAGAAAATCCATATTTTTCTGTGGACAATAAAATAGGGATGTTGGCAAAAATTTTAAAACTACAAAGTTATTTTCTACTTTTTAAACTAAATTTTAATAAAGGCATGAAGAGACGTAGTTAATTTTGTGAATTTCCTTGATTATTTCTAGCACACACCCTAAAAGTCTTTGAGAGGATATTATAACGTTGTTATTAAAAATTATGATTTTTTCATTTCTAAAAGAGCAAGAATCTTTAAATTATTTATTTATATCTATTTTAGCTAGAATTTATATTATAGGATGTATTTTAAAACTTCCATATTATACTCCCATTAGAGTTAATGAACGATTCAACTCATTATCCTTCCCACGATTATTTCCAATAAATTCTAGCACAAAAACTTCTAACTTTTCTTTTCATTAAAATGTTTCAGTGATAACCACCTCGATCAAAGTCACTCACATACTACGAATTATTTCCATAACGCCTTTTTTCATATATGAGGATTTCTTCCTTTCAATCACCTTTAATCGTTTTTTTTTATCTGTTTTCATTAGACAGATTCTTGTTTTTACAATAAAATGTCACTTTTATAGTTTTTATATATTATATTTTTTCTATCATAATTTATGGGTCTGAATAAGTTGTATTTGGAAAATCTTTCATTATCCCGGAGTTCCAAGAATTGTACAGGGATTTATTAAAAATGGTTATTTATGCTGCAATATAGCGATCACTCGAATGTTTGTTCAAATAATTGTATTAAAATCAAGAATTTCGAGTAAAAATTTATTAGAGTAAATTATACAGAATAATCGAATGATTCGAGTAAAAATCTATTTTAAAGATTTCCTTGTTAACTAGATTTAAAAAGGTTTTAATTTTAGTTTTTTTTTTTTTTTTTTAAGTTAGCTTGGAAAATTTTTATATAATTCCAAAAATGTATTTGGTAAAAAGAACCGAATATATGTCTAAATTACCATGGTGTAGTTAAATGTAATTTTTTAATCACAAAAATCAAACAAATATACATATAAACATTACGTTATGTATATTTAAATAATTTATTTTTTTATATAGGTTTATAGGCGGTAAAGACAAAATATTCACCTTTTTGTATTAAATTTTTCAAAGGAAACAATTGGCGAATTTTAAAGTTGATTTTGAAAAACATATTGTTGGTTCTACGAATGATAATAAATGTGGCTCGACAGATTTTTGATGCCTATTTATTTAAATATCAAAGAATTTAGAAAATATCGAGAAACAATGGCTTTATGAAAACAAGAAAGAATAATGTATACAAATTTTAATTACATATTATTATGGAAAGATGATTTCAGAAATGTTATTTAAGTCTTTCTTGTAAATTAAGTCATCTTAATGTAACACAGAATGTTTGTTTTATTTTTTAATAAGCATTAAAAATACGAGAATAATTTACTCAAATAACTCGAGTAATTTAAAAGATTTAGTCGATAATTCGCGTAATTTAAAAATTACATTTTCGAGTTATTTGATTAATAGAATAATGAAAAAGTCGAGTAAATGAATACCATAATAGTGACCCTTACATATCACTTTTGTGGAAGTTTTAAGTTTATAACGACCAAATGCGTTTATGAAGTATATTGGGAGAGTCAGTCTTAAGATATAATCTGAAAGTTTCTTAATAAATAAGTTATTCCTATGATTAAAATTCTAGCTAAAATTGTTAAATAAACTTAAAGCAATTATTTTAAAAGTATTCCAAAAAATGCAATAATTTTTAATAATAACGATATAACTTCACTATAGGAAGGACAATAAAGGAAACTCAAAAAAAAAAAAAAAATAATTATGTCTCCTTATTTTTCATACTAGACATTTTATTAATGTCTAGTATGAAAAATAGGAAATTCTTTTGTAATTTCAAAATTTTTACAAACACAACTATTTCATTGTCCTCAGAAAAATATGAGTTTTCTTAAAAATAAAACCTCTTCCGATCTTCAGACTTTAATGTAGGTTAATTTTAAAATTATTTGCTTATTCCTTAGATAGTTATATTTAATAAATAAACATAAGTTTACAAACGTCATATCATTTATTTTTTATTTTTTATTTTGAAGAAATTCACTCCTATTTTATTGTCCTTGTGTGTACATATGAAGGATTTATTTGACAGCGTCAGAATAATATCAAATTATTTTAGGTCTTTATTCAATTTAATTGCAGTGTGTATTAGAACAAAAACACAATAAAGGTGCAAATAAAATTGTTACAAAACGCGTATATTTTGATGTTAATATTATTAACATTTAAAATAATTATTAAAAAATAATAAATAATAAAAAATTTCACTTACAATTATACAATTTTCTATTGAAACAAATTAATGTTTATTGTTTCTTTTGTTCTCTATTAAAAAAATAATAGAAAACACACAACAAACAGCGGAAAATTTTTCAAATATAAATCAAGTTAAAAATAAACTTTTCTTTATAAAAAAAAAAGAAATACCAATGAATCTTGTGTATAAAATTTTATTTTAAAAAATAAAAGACTGACGGCGATGTATTATGAAATCGTTACAAAATACTTGTATGACTATTTTCAATATTATATTATTTTCGTATATAAGTTTTGTAAAACCGATTTTTTTATATTCTTAAAACACTTAATTGTTTTATAATTTTTCTTTTTAAAAATTTTTTATTTTTAATGTTCATTTATAAATAATTAAAAATTAAAAAAACTCGTTTCTATTATTTAATTCGTAGGTTTATTTTTATCGTTTAATTTTTGTCTTTTTCTTTTACAGTACACGGCGACCATATTTCGTAATCGTTGTCGGCATACTAAAGGAGAAGAAGACTAAAGAATACTATCTTATAAATTATTTGTTAAACAAAATTTTACTAAAAGAAAATACAATTCTTTTGCAAAATGATACAATTTTTTTTTTTTTTTTTTTTTTTTGTTTTATTTTTTTTAGTTTTCTATAACATGATTATGTTCTCGTGTATATCTGGCAACAACATGCGTTTTATGTAGTTTTCTTAATTTTTATTTTATTTATTATTTTTATTTTTTAACTCGTGGTTGCAATGTATGTATTTTCGTTTTTAGCGCCTTTATTGCAATGTAATTTAAATTAAAATAAATTAAAAATGTATAAATTATTTTGATGTAATTTATCACATAGAATTATGTAAATTTGTTCACAATGTTTTTCTTCAAAATATAAATTCATAACATAACTCTAAGAATGTGCTAAATGTTACGCTTTAAATATGTATTACTAAATAAGCACACATGAAGAGTGTTTTAAAATAAAAACTTAATTTCCAATTTTTTTATAAATTGATTTCTTAAAAAGTGGAAAAACAAAGAAAAGATATTAGTGAATTTTGTCATAAAGATGAAACATAAATTTTTAAATGTTTTATATAAACTTAAGGAAATATTTTTATATTAAACAATAATTATGTTTTCCAAACTAAAAACCTGTAGAAACATTTAAAAATGTTTATAGACCCAATATTTTTTTTCTATTAAATTTTTTAAATTTATATCTTTACTTTCTTTTAATTAAATTTAAAAATCAGTATAGGTGACCGTACGATACCCTACGTTAAAATTTCTTATTTGGCCACTTTGAAAAATTGTGCACTAATTTTAAAAAAATATTTTAGTACGTATGAATTCTATTCGCAAATTCTACTTCGTAAACAACATTTATAAGATTTTTTTAATTTAAACGGTAGCTTTTTAGGTTTCAACAAAACAAAAAACATGATGAATGCTGCTGAAGTTTGTTGCAGCGTAATGAACAAGTATTTCATTCTGCTGGTATCTAATTACACTGGTCGACAAGAAGTCCTTCTTCAAACAAAAATAGGTATACTAGATGGAATTTTACGTGCTAAACAATAATTTGCTTCCAGTTTATTTTCTGTCTCGTTATGATTTTTTTTTTTTTTTTTTTGACACCCTCTTATTAGGAGGTCACACTAGTATTAATTGAGAATTATCTATTTGGATGTTCAATTTAGATAGATTGTTTCAGAGTTATTCGGAAATTAGTGGCGAAAAAATTAATTTTTCATGCAAAATTGCAAAAATGTTGTTCCTAAATAGTTATTGAAAAGTTAAAAATGGTTTAATATAAGCAATATATCATGAATTTGCTGAACAAATAATGATTTTATTCAGAATCAACTACAGACACCTACAGTAACAATTTTGTACAAATTGTATACGTATACGTAATATTTATTTACATAACATTTAATATACGTAATTTTTTTATTTTACTTAATTGTGAACAAAATCAAGATAACACCAAAATTGATGCACAATAGCTTATTTTATTTGTAGCTTTACTAACTTGATTACGTATAAAAACTGAAAAAATTTTCGTTTTTAAAAAGAACTTTTAGGTAAAAATTTCATAAACTTTACATAAAAGGAAAAAATTTGCCGATACAAATTTCCGAATAACTCCGAAACTATTAAGCAGATAACAAAAAATATTACTAAGAGGCAAATATTAGACATGACCATAAAAAAATCAGTAGGTGATAGAAAAAACTGAAAAAAGGATTTTTTAGCGCGTTAAATTTCATTTAGTGCACTTTTTTTGCTTTGGTATCGCCAAATAGAGATAACAAAGGCAGATTGCCGATAGCTATTTGCTTATGGTCCTTCGAACTTTCGGATGCTGATTGATAACGCTGCAACCATATTTATTACGCCAGGTTCTGCAAATTGGCCTTCAAAAAAAACATGTTACGGTTTTAACGTAACATAAATATAAAGGAAACTATTAATAATAATGGAAAGAGATGCGGCACAGAAAATTCTTACTCCATTCTTCCGGTGTCTAATTACCGATTGCAACTTTTTTAAGAACATAACTAAAAAAAAGTCGTGTGATCTCTAACTAAAGGCTTCAACAAGCCATGGCCGAAAAATGTCCACTACTAAATTTATACCAGAGTTACACTTAGACAAAGTTTAACAAACGTATTAAAAAAAAAAAATCTTAAACTTTACTAACCATTTTTAAGCAGAATTCCTTTAAGTTGTATTCAAAAACCATGATTCACTTATGTACCTTTAGTAAAGCATTGTTAACGTTAAATATTTTAAAATAGATTCGACCCTAATTTAAATCTTACTTTAAGATCATTTCTGTTATATTTTTCAAGAAAAAAAAATAAATAAATATAATAGAAAAATTGGCAACATTTTGCGTAAATTATTATCAAAAACGTCACATTTTTAAATTTCCTGATGCTAAGATTCGTTTGCCAATATAGCTATTTAAAAACGTATTAACTGGATTCCGGCACACGATAATATTTTCTGCACATACTATGTTCAATTTAAGCTATTTTGTAACAAAATCGTAGACATAAACAGGAAAGTATATTTTGGGTGCTTATGGATTAAAAAACCAACATTCCGACTTCCCGTATGTCAGCAATCGCATATGTTTGACTTTTTCGTTGTTTGTTGTTTCCTCGTAATTCCAAATAGTACATGTACATTTACAAGTCTTAGATTAAGGTGTCATTAATTATAATATGTAATGTATCAACTCCGGGTAAATTTTACAAAATTTTAACAAGAATAATGTAAACAAAACCAAATATGAAATAATAATGTTAATTTTATCACAGAATATTCGTTATTCGGATATTTATTATTATAACAACCGACAAAAATTAAATAAAAGGAATTGATTTATACATAAGCATATTTACATAGGCTAAATAATGAGTTTCTTCCAAACTAAAAAACTTATTTAACATCAAAAACGTACTAGAACACTTAGAAAACATGTAACTCAGCTGCAAAAATGTGTTAGTAGAATTTTCTTCCGAACTAATTTATACTGAGCGAATTAGGAGTTGGACTTCTAGTTGCTTTCTGTGCTAGCACATTAAAAATAATAATGGAATATAATAGTAACGAATAACAATTCAAAACACAGACAATATAAATGAGAGAAACGTAAAAGGGTTCCTGCATAAACAAAAAAAATAGTTTATTAGTTAACGTAAACTGTAAACAGTTTTTTGAATACTGTTTTCTTAATAACGGCTTTAAAGACTAAATTGTGTATTAAAATTTTTCAAATACGGCTGTACGTATACAGTTTACAGTTTGTGTTGTAAGCTAAAAATCATCAATTACAATTTTAATTAAATGTTCCATAATTCATGAATAAAAAATAATTGTAATTTCTTAATTCAATCATTAATTAAGATGTATTAAAAATCAATTAATAATAATAATAAAAAAATAGCTAATACACAATTAACCCTTTAAATTTTTGTTACTACCCATCTACACTTAACCAAATTAGCTCTCTGGGAGAATTATCTCACGTGTAGATTAAAATATTAGTATTATAGGAAGTATTATGAGACTATTGTGATGAGATTTCTCTTCACAACTATCTTATAAAATGAACTGCCAAAAAAAATACGCATATACGAAAGATTGTTTATTTCGGAAATTACTTAAAAAACAATGTTTTCTGTAAAATTATTTTGTTTTAATAGTTATTTTATGTTTAAGACTTGTACATATTAATGTACTATTTGGAATTACGTGGAAACAGCAAGCGAAGAAAAAGTATAACATATTTGATTGTGGTATTTTAATCCAAAAGCAAACAAAATAGCTCTTTTCCTATTTATGTTTATGATTTTATTACAAATAGCTTAAATTGAACATATTTTTAATTACGGTTGAACGTACTTTAAAATATTTAAAGTTAACAATGATTTTCTAAAGGTACATTAGGCCAATAATCGTTTCTGAATACAGTTTTAAGAAATTTTGCTTCACATTAGTTAGAATTTTTATTTTTATTTATTTTTTTTTTTTAATAGGGCTATAATCCTTTCAGCCATTAGTTTTAATACAATTCATCATCATATTTAAAACGCGAACACCCTTTTTCTTTCATAACTTTTGTTCTTCAAATTTAAAAAAATAAAAATAAAAATATTTTTCAAAATTCAACAAATTCCGCAAAAAAATGTGTTTAAGCAAGTAAACAAATATTTAAAGCAAACTGCCTTGTTTGTCAAACAAAAAAACAATCTAAAAAGAGAAAGAACCATTAGTTCAAAACACGTTGTAATGTTTATATTAAAATAAGTTGCTCTCTATTTTTGTATATACGCTCTGAATATCAGCGCTGCCACAAAGAAAATATTTTTCCTACCAAAATTTTCTCTAATTACTACCAAACATTTAACATTTAAAATAAACTTATACGAAAAATATATTTGAAAATTAGTGCTAGCAAAACATTCAATAATAAATGTAATAAATATGTATATACTCTTCATAAAATAAAATTTTTCATCACTTCAAAAATACCTTTTTAAAAAGTTAAAATAATTTAAGTTTATAACACTTTCGGGAAACTATTTATATTTAAATATTTATTCTCCAAAAATTTAGATTAAGTACCAAAAGTTTAAAAAATATTTTTATAATGGTCTAATTGCACTTTTTCACGAACTCTTAATAGCATTAATAGTATTCTATTCTTAATAACAATGATGAATAAAATCCAAGCAAAAATATAACGAAAAAGAGGTAAAAAAGTAATGAATTTAACATTATGTTCTTTTAAAAGAAATAGTTAGCGCTGAAAATGAGCTACAGAATTAGTTATTTTAACACAGAGTTGTCATTACTAGGAATATTCAGTTTTATGATTCTTATTCAATGCTTTTTCTCTTAAAAATAGTATATATTTAAAAGTGAAAATATTTTAAAATTGGTTAAATTGCAATTTTCTTAGAAAGTATTAATATTGTTTTCTACTAAAAAAAATAAAAAAATATTTTTTTGGAAGTAATTTTTAATAACTTGCACAATCATTATTCTACTAAAAAATCAGAATATTTGGAACAAACCAACCAAACTACCAAATCTCCGAAGATTAAAATAAATCTACCTACTTTGGTCCAATTAAATCAAAACGGCAACGCTACTGAAAATGTCATGACATTAAGTGAATGCCACAAAAAAGAGAAAGAAACCTGAAGGTTACCTTTAAGATTAACATACAACAACAACAAAAATTAAAACAAAAATATAAATAAAATCAAAACAAAATGTAAATTAATGAGAAAGAAATAAAACTTAAGATAATACATTAACAAATACATACAAGAAATTTCAAAAAAGAAACACAACAGACAGACAGAAAGACGGACAGATGTGCAGCATAAGAAAAAGATGAAAATATTAGGAAAAACGTTTGGGTAAACACATTAACAGTCGAGACAGTAGAATAAAAACACATGACTTGTGTAAAAAAAAAAGTAGAAAATTATCACTTTACTATACAAATGCGCATTGTTGTTAAATAGAACGCAATTTAAGGATTTTAACTTTTCGTAAAAAAGGAAGACTATGAATTATCGAACACATTAATTAAAGCATTGTGGAGAAATCTCAATATATTAAACCACAGCTGATTCTCCAAAATAAAACCGGAAAATAACAAAAACAAAAATAACACATAGACAAATATACATAAAACGGGGCATATGATATGAAAGAAAAATATACATACAATATTATTGTGCAATCACCAAACCAGTGTCTAAAGATTGCATATATATGTATGACGATGATTTTAATTTGGAAATATTTTGTTCTACTTTTTTTTATATTTTAACAAGAACAAATTCCCAGCAAATGGACTTTGTACAATAAAATATAAACTAATAAAATGTTTCAAGGGCTTCTAAGTAAAATAAACTATAACAGGCAAAATTTCATACACTTTCCACACAATTATCCAAAATGCAGAAGAAATAGTTCTTTCTGTTAAAAGAATAAAAACGAGGTGTTGGCACTATTGATTATGCTATACACGAATCATTCATTACAAAAGATACTATACAACTCAAAATATTGTATATTGCCCTCTACCTCCCCCATGAAAAGAAAATCGTCTCATAACAAATTCCCTGTTCGCAATCAATAAATACAACTTCAATTGCATTGCACAAATACTTTAAATATTATTATAATGGTGAAATTCAGTATAATTGTAGAAATTATTCTCTGAAATTTCTTATAGTTTATTAACACCATCCTTTCACTATTTTATTTTTTTTTTTTTTTTTTCATAATTCCATTTGATCATCTATGCGAATTTTTTTCATTTTCAATGTTTAGGTTATGTTTTGATGTGGTTTTGTATTTTTTTCAAACCGCAACTTACCTTTATTTAATCACGAAAAATTAAAAGATTTTTATTGTTTTTGTTTATATTCAATATTTTGTTTTATTTTTAATAGTTTTTATTTATTTTTCGTTATTTTTCACTGTTTTTTCCCGAAATATTTGTGATTTTAAACACGTGGATTAAAAAGTAGACTTTTATTTCACTACACACAATAACAATATGGCCGGCACCGGAGATCTGCGCCGAATAATTTTAACGGCGGTAATGGCTTTTGAAAAATAGTCGGCGGAGGCTCAAAATCGGCTGTTAGCCGGCTGAAAAGTAAACATAACGTAGTGTCTATATTAGACAAATTTTTAATATGATAAGCGTCAAAATCAGTGTGAATGTATACAATTTAACTTCAGTTAAACAGCTGGTTATTATTTTTGATGGTTACAACTGTCAAACTGCATATTAATAAAAAATTGTCTAATACAGACACAAAGTAAGAACTTTTTATTTCCTTGTTTCCACATCGTCTAATTCAGGGTACACTCATCCGCCCAGCTAATTATTTTCTTATATATGAACTATGGTATATTGAAACTGTCAAACTTCATACATAAAATGTGGGTCCACGTCCCCTTAGGTATAAGAGGGTGACGAAGACCGTTTGTTTGGACATAAAATATAAGTATTTCTTAAAAGATTTATAACATAAGTTTTTGCATTTCATGTACTTATAATCTGTTTCGAAGTTACAAAGTTGGATCATAGTATAGTTAACGTAAGGTCTACACGAGAGATTTTTCTATCATAACAAGTAACAAAATGTGGGCAGAGCTACCGTAATTTCTTTGTTTATATCAGCATATATGAAAACACGTAGATATATTTTAATTATAATAAATTACTCTTTTTCGTTTTTTGTCGAGGTACAATGTCAAAATTTAATGGTAATATTTTTCTTTTTTTAAGTTCATTGTATTTTGTGTTACTTTTGCACCAAATAATTGAGATTTCTATGAAGATATACAATAAAAAAAAAAAAATGAACGTAAAAAATAACAACAAAATGACGTTTAATAGCAAAACAAATTTATAGCTTATCCATACGTAACTCTAAGTCCACACGAAGACATTTTTATTTCTTAATATTAAAAATAACGTTGGCAGAATAACAGTAAAATAATTTTATTTCCAACTTTGTGTTAAAGGGTGGAGAAAACGTGCATGAGAAATTTATACGTTAAATTGTCTTTTTATCGACAATTTTAATTAATTTCGCATTTTTATCCCTTATTTGTTTTTTTTTTTTTTTTTCAAAACAAAACTAATTATTTTGAACTTTATTTTTTTGAACAATAATATTTACATGTTTTTTGTGCAAAAGCGATTATATTTCGATACTTTCTTGGCGTACTTTTTAACACTTCTTAATGATAGTATTTCGACACCCAAAGAATTTACTAAATAGTGTCATATAAAAAGTATTACAACTTCGGCACATTCTTCCCGAACGGTGATTTTTCTTCGATAAGAAAATGTTATCATATTCAAATGTTATTAACTGCATGAGGTGTCGCTTTAGTTCAAATTTCGATAGAACATATTGTCAGGGTGGTTACTAGAGATGCGAGCCAACTATAATTTATCAGCGGCGGTTTAACGTTGAGTCTGTAGTATAGAAATGTTTATCAAGACAAACAAACGTCAAATTTTTGTCTGTATTGCAGATAATTTTTTGTCTCTATTAATTATAGGGGAAAACGTATGAGATAATAAACCATGTAAAAAGTACCAACAACAACTAAGCGACGCCAAGACAAAGTTGTCAGAGCTCGTGCGCTCACTATTTTGTTTTAACCTCAGGTCTACAACTGAGATTAACGCTGATATAATATGTGAAATAACGCAAGCAGAAGAGAGTAACCATTTTGTTTATATTATGTTTTATCTTAAATAAGGGGTACACGTACTCTAATAAATCCTATAAGATATCATTATTTTCAATCAGTCGCAGAACAAACATGTACTTTTTATTTACAAAAATCGCACGTTTTTAACACAATTTCTATAAAAAAATTTTTAAATGTAAAACAATCATTAAAAGAAAATAATTTTGCAAAAAAACATTGTTTTTTTAGTAATTTCCAAAATATATAAGCACACACACATACAAACTTCCGTGTGTGTGTATTTTTTTGACAGTTCATCTTATAAGATGGTTGTGTAGAGAAATCTCATCACAACAGTCTCATAATACATCTTATAATACTAATATTTGAATCTACACGTGAAATAATTCTCTCAGAGAGCGAATTTGACACTCTCTGACACAAAAATCTTACATATTATGTTACGTCTAGACGGGCTGTTAAGTCTACACTAATTTATTCCTTCAATGTGTGCCATCATTGTTGCCAGATTTGCGATTTATCTGCAATTTTGATGATTTTTTATTGAAAAAATTCCAAAATGCGATTTGACGATTTTTTTTTTTTAAATGACGATTTCACAAAATGTTCATTTTTCATTGTTAATTTTTCTTGTTTAAATCTGATGTTGTATTGTAGTAGATAGATAGAGAGGGAGAAAAGTACTGTAAGAAGATTAACCTTTCACTTCGAAATTCGTTTGCAATTTAACAAGTGAAACAAAATTTTTATGTGAAAAGAAAAATGCTATTTTGTATACTATGTATGTAAGTAAAATAGTTTTGATCATAGATAAAAAAAGTTTAAGAATAAAAATAATACATATGATTTTTGAGTCATTTTTTCAATTGAGTTTATTTTGCCGTAAATTAGGATTACCGGCCCACCTGATTTTTAAAAAATTTTTATATATGTGTAGTACTTTTAATTATGATTAAGGAAATATAAACAATTTTAGCTTTTAGTTTACGAGTTATGGATCTCTCTAGTTTTGATACATTTTACCGAATAACTTTATTAATACATATGGGATTTGAATTATATATAATATAACCATATCCATTAAATCTTTTAGATGATCAATGTAATATTAATTTTTATTGATATACCTGAACTTACAAAATTTTGTTATTTCTAAAAAAAAGTTTATTCGGCGAATAAATATAGGAGAAAGTTCCTGAGTACGGCCGAAGGGCGGCTACACGGAAAAACCTTTTTTAACGTTAAAAAAAAATCATTTTAACTGGGCCTGTAATATTAATTTATTCCTATTTTTAAATTTGTATATAAAACAATGCTGAAAGTTTATTCGTCAAAAACATATGCATTTTAGTTTTTCCGATATTTTGAAGATTTTAAAAATATTATGCCGAGTGGTTCCACCTTATAATATCAAAATCAGTTTTTTGTTTACTTTTTTCTTTCAAATATTTTATTAAATTAAAAAAAAAAAACATCATTATTGTATTTTGTATTATATGGTAAGAAAAACAGATTTGGACGCTAATATGATCATGCAAAGTTTAATACACGCTAATGGAGTTAAAGCCAACAAATACCTATTTTAGGATAGGAACAAAACATTTTGGACGGTTTTCACAAAATGTTTCCTGAAGCGAAAAAGAAATTATGCAAACTGTAACATAAAAAATTATAAATTTGTATTATATTTTGAAAATTGTTTTTGTTTATTTGTCTAATAAAATAGCATTTAAAACATAAAAAGAACGTTAATGAATATTTTTTTTTTAGTACAGTGAGCGAAGTAATTATAAGTTCACTTTAACAAATTTTGTTTTCTTAGTACAGACTAGCGAATTATGTAACATATCTTTATATATGTATTTCTTTTTTATATTTTACTATTTAAGCGAAAGAAAATGTATGTTTTTAAATCAAGAAAAACAACTGATACAACGATTGATTATATGCTGGGTACTTGACCATAAGTGTTATGCTAGTAATGAACGTGCAGATTCTCTGGTCAATAGCTGGGCAGGGTGCCTATTCATTGGGCCTGGACCCTATTTCGGTATCCCCGTAGGCTATGCCAGAGAAAGAAGTGGATTATGGGTACAGTTACAATTTATTCATCATTGGGATTCAATATCCGGACTCAGACAGGCCAAACGGTTCATCTCATTGAACAAAAGTAAATCCCAACAGTTGCTAACGCTGAAAAGCGATTTAAGAGTATTAACGGGATTATTCATCGGACATTGTGACTTGAGGTATCACCAATATATCGTAGGCATTATGGTATCGAAACAATATAGTTTTTGGGAAATGCAGGACGAAACTTCTGAGACTATTCTTCGTGATTGCCCGGCTTTGGGTATACGGAGGAAAACTACTCTGTGGAATTATATTTTGTCACCAAGTGATGATTTATTCGAGGATTAGGTCTAGTATGGTAAATAATAATAAAGATGATTATTTTCATATATTTATATTTCATATATAAAATATGTTGATTTTTTAAATGTAGTCTTTTGATGTGTCACTCTGTTAGGGTGATTATCGAGTGTCCTTTGTCGTATTACGAACATTTTCGAATTGTTGATACCATATACAATTTTCAACAACGACAATTTTTGTAAATGATTAAAAATTACAAAATAGTTCATAATTGTAATAATTTTATATAATTAAAAGCGATCCAGTTATGAAACCCATATTTTTAAAATTATTTAAATGTTGAGTTTGGTTTTATTTATGAAAAGAGTATTCAGTACGTGATTTAAATATAATACGGAAGAGATTGAGACAGCAGGAAAGTTTATGTGATTAAATGATTATTTCTAAAATTCCGTTTTCAAAGAACATCCCAGAAAAAATTTAGTCCTTCCCAGAATTTTGAAACATTTTTAATGTAAAACAATTAAAGGTGAAAAAAATAAAATAAAAATTTAAATTTTTAATTAGTTTGTTGTGTTTCTTCTACTTACCTGTATAACTAGTTATATTTGTTCGAGTTGTAAACAAATTTATGTAGTTATTTTTAGACTCAGGGGTACTCAAAAATATGCACCTAAACGAAAATGAAAATAAATAATAAAAATTTTTTGCCGTCACTAAGATTTGAACTTGGACACAAGTTTTTAATGACTAACGTTTTACTCAGTACACCATCTCGCACTTAATTTTCTAAGTGGCAAAAACTTTTTTTGGTATAAATATATGTTTTTAGACATTTTGTTATAAAAAACTTAGCATCAAAATGGGGTTGAACCAACAACCCTCTGGTTGTTAATCCAGCGCTCTAGCTAACTCACCCATGTGATTGCAATATTACTGTGCTATTATACCATTGAGTACTTATTTATGTAATACCGAGCAGGCAAATAACAATGACGCCTCATTACCAAGAAACTACTTTAATAAGTAGTTGCATTAGCGAAAACCAAAAAGTTTTTGCTGGGGTTATATAGTTTTTTTTATCTTTTGTTGTTTTTTCAAATTTTTTTTTGTAAAATATTAGACAATAAATATGGCACAATATTCTGCACCAAAAAGAAAAAATATTAATATTTTTGATTTAACGTATCCAATTTCAATTAATTGTAATCCCACAGTTGTTGTCCGATTTATATTAAAAAAACATTAAAATAAAACTTAATTTAAGTTGATGTTATGACTTATCAATCATAGTTATAGCTCCGAAAATCAAAGCCCAATCGCAAACTTAGAGGGCATTCACAATTTGTAGGAATAATTTTCTATGTAATTGCATAGTTAGAAAAAATGTAATTCTTCACTACCATAGAAACTCACATGTCCCAAAATTATCGTATTTTGATCTGAAAGTACTCAATGAATCATCCTAAATATTAAAAATGATATCTTGCCCTGCATTCAAAAGATTAAACTATTTTACTCTTAAGTTTCTTGGTTGAGGTGAAAAAGAGCATATATGTGAAGGGGAAATAGTATTTACGCAGCTATTACAGTGAACGTCTTAAAACTTCGTGAACATTTTTTCTCATTAAACTACTTAGCTGTCATAAATTATTATATTAGATTATTGCATGTCAAGAAAATTATTTTAGTGATAGTCTTCTTCTTTAGGAATTACATCAAATGGCTTAGTTTAATTAAAAATTATGCGAATACAATCTAAGAATTATACCTCAATAGCGAAAAGATTTGCTTGTTGATCAACTTTCAGTAAGCATGAATAACGTGATTGAAAAAATATTTTTTCAAATGTTGTATTTCCAATCCAAATCTTGAGTCCAGTTCTTCAAATTGGGAACTTCAAAAATATTAGATAAAATATGTAGCTAAAAATACACTTTTTTGTATTCACAATTGGATTTTCCCTACAAATTTTGAGGTCTTTACCGACGAACATTTTGAACGTTTCCGTCAATATATATACAGAAATACGTTATTGAGGAAAGTCCCAAAATGTAAGAGGACAGTTCGAGTTACCTTCTGCTGAAAATATATCTTTCTTCATTAGATGCAATTTAAACCTAACTGTTGCAAATTGGAACATTTTGGGTACAAAGTTGGTTTTTATAATAACTAAATATTGTACTTGTCATTATTTATTATTTGGAATAATGCAGTGCACAAGATTTTAGATTTTGATAAAAACAAATTCTAACAATTCCCAAAAAATTGGCGAAAAGTCAGATAAAACTTACAAATGATTTTAAGCATGTTGCTGAAACCGCATTGTATTTGCTAATATGGGATAAACTTTAACAATCTAGACTGGCTTCTATTAAGAAATTAGACTTGATTGCTTCTAAGGACTGATCTCCATAAATAAATAAAATATTTATATTTTTTAAAGAAGATTTTTTTAGTAGAGAATGAGAATGATGCGACGTTGAAAATTTACTTTTTGTAGTTTATTTGGGAATTTTTCGAGTTTTTAATTGATCATATGAAGTTATCCACAAAAAACATTTTTAAACTTTACGAACTCAAAAAATTATTAAAAATTAACAAAAACTGTTTGTTCCTTCTAAAGTATATAGCATATAAATTAGACAAAAGCTATGTGAATTGCATGAAAAAATTAAGTAAAATATTTCTACAAAGATGATTTGATAAAGCTTTCGGAGAACGTGCTATCTTTCTGCCAAATATCTGCATCGGTTCAATAGTTTTGACGCGATATCGTAACAAATGGGTATTATGCAAATAAATCACAAAATTACGTATAAAAGTTTATATTACTTACCTTCTTACTATATGTATATATGAAACGGTTCAGTGATTGAGTCAAAATATTAGAAAAGTTGGGTTTAATAATTTGTTACAAAAAGTGGGCGAAAAAAGGGTCATATAAAGTAGGCCACATAAGACATAGTTCCGAACTCTATTTATGGCAAATTTTATGTGCACAATTTTTATGTGGGCGTAAAAAAGAGAGTGGCATCAATCAGGAACTGAAATAGCCTAAAGTTCCTTCCAAGGAACGAAATATATCTCTTTTTTGTATGCAGGAGCTTCAAATTTTTTAAGATTGTTGTCATTGAAAGGGAGTACTAAGTGCTGAAAAAGAGCTAACACTTGGTTGTCATATATATATATATATATATATATATATATATATATATAACTCGAGCAGTCTTCCAAGAAGTAGGAAACGTGGAAGTCATAACGATATAATTAACCAAATCTAATAGTAACAGGAATACTGTCAACACCAATGGATCCTAATTTTACTCTATACAGTTAACTCAGTTGAATCAATACAGCGAAAAGAAAAGCAATCAGTAGAATTCAGAATATTATCAGAAACAAAATTAGCCCAATCATTCGGATTTCGATTTCCAGCGAAAAAAGAATTCAGAGTATCAACATCACAATCAACCGCAGAATCATAATCGTCACCAGCACATCCATAATTCCTCAGAACCTTCCACAAACCAGCCGAATCTAATCCCCAGAGAAGTCGTGAAAAGTGTATTTTCTTCTCCCTACGTATTTTCCTATACGTATATAAAAAAATGTTTTCTCACTTTTGACTTTGGCTATGTTCAACTTATTCCAATTTTTTGAAAAATAAAATTAAAAACGTAAAAAATTACCATATTTTTTATATGTTAAATAATTAAAATTTTAAAATTGAGAAGTTTTTATGCATTAAAATTATAAAAAATCAATTCCAATTTGTGTGTTTAATTATAAAACTAATGGTTTTTTAAAAAACACCTATCCATGAACATAGTATTACATAGATACATATATGCCGCATAGAACATATCCTTGAGAAACACGAAAAAGAAAGTTCGCTTGTACTTTTTATAAAAATCGCACGCCAAGATTTTTCTTAAATATGTACTAATATCGATTGCTACACAAATTGAAAACAAAACCTATATTTTTTTAACACTTTTGGAATTGAATTATATTTATTTAGATTTAATCAAATGAAAACAAATTTTGTTTGCGCCGCATATCCTATGCCAAAGCACAAACATTTTTATGTTCTTTCAAGTGGGTTAAAAAAGTGTATTTGTTTAAATTAATATAAAATAGAAACAAAATACAATTACTCTTGAGAGATGCCAGTCGGAGCACACATGGGAACCAAAATTTACAAAAATGACTTTTAATATATAAAATAGTGTTTAGTTGCAAAGTTTGGACCCATATCTTTTAATATACTCGAGATATCGAAAAATGGATTGAGAATTTAAAAAAGGGCATATGAATTATATATAATCGATATCTAACAAAATTTTTACAAAAATGTTCTGTACGGCATATAAGTGATCATATGAATATTTGTTGAGGAAATCGATTACGTTTTCTTACTAGCAATCGATTTTAACTTAGTTTAAGAAATTGAATCCACAAAATATATATTATAAATTTCAATACATTTTTTTTAAATTGTTGACTTAAAATGAAGCAATATGTCAAAAAAGCGTATTGGGCGATTCAATTCAAAACAGGCAAAAAGAACCTTTTCCGGTTTCAGATTTTAGCCATTAGAAACGTTTTTTTTTTAATAATAAACTTTTCTGGTACAAAAATATGACATAACTAATTTATACATGTGAAGAAAGTTTTTTTTTTCCTGAGCGAATTAAAGAATTATTTTTGTACTTTGAAACAAACAAATCAGGGCAATTAAAGCAGGAATTGCTGAAGTAAAATTTGCTGTGTCAGCTCAGATTTTCTAAATCAATTAGTAAGTTATACAATGTATTTTATCTAATTTGCCAAACAAAAATTAGTTCATTCGGTTTTTTATGAAAAACTATACAAATTTATTTAGTTTTTTATGCAAATCAAAAACCATTTTCAGCTGGTTTTTATTAATATGCCGTTCACACCAAACTGAAACTAGTAGTTTTTGTCTACATTCAGTTTTTGATCGAAAGACTACATGACTGACTTTAGTTTTTTTCATAGCAAATCAAAAACGATTTTCATCTAATTTTTATTAAAAACCCAATAAAACTACTAAAATTAATATTTATGATGCACACTGTCAAGTTGATTTCTTAAAATTGAGCTTTTGTATATGATGGAAAAACTAATTGTCAAATTTCTTTAATTATTTTATTTGTTTTAAAAAATTGTTAAAACAGTTTTCCCGTTATTCTGCCGACCTTATTTCTAATGTTAAGAAATAAAAGTGTCAAATTCGCTCTCTGAGAGAATTATTTCATGTGTAGAATCAAATATTAGTATTATAAGATGTATTATGAGACTGGTGTGATGAGATTTCTCTACACAGCCATCTTATACCTAGTGTCTACATTACCCCAGGTCTACAACTGAGATTAACGCTGATATAATATGTGAGATAACGCCAGCAGAGGAGAGTAAACATTTTTTTATATTATGTTAAGTCTTAAATAAGGGGTACACGTATTCTAATAAATCCTATAAGATATCATTATTTTCAATCAGTTACAGAGTAAACATGGCCTTTTTATTTAAGCAGTTCGCACTTTTTTAACACAATTTTTATAAAAATGACTTTTTAACATGTATAACAAACACTAAAAGGAAACAATTTTACAAAATAACATTGTTTTTCAATAATTTCCAAAATACACATGCACACACACAATCGAACTTTCGTGTATGTGTATTTTTTTGACAGTTCATCTTATAAGATGGTTGTGTAGAGAAATCTCATCACAACAGTCTCATAATACATCTTATAATACTAATATTTGAATCTACACGTGACATAATTCTCTCAGAGAGCGTATTTGACACTCTCTGACACAAAAATCTTATATATTATGTTACGTCTAGACGGGCTCTTAGGCAAATTTTTATCAAAACAAACGCGAATATATACAAGGTAACCTTAGTTAAACAGCTGATTATCATTTTGGTTGTTACAGTTGTCAAACTGCATATATAAGAAATAATAATGAATACGCCACATTGTTGTTTTTGTGCAAATGTTGTCACCTTCTACAAATTCGCGTTAAGTTTGACGTTTGTCTTGATAAAAAAATCTCTAATGTAGACACTATGATAAGTTGAACTAATAAAATACACATATACGAAAGTTTGTTTGTGTGTGCATGTGTATTTTGGAAATTATTGAAAAACAATGTTTTTTTTATAAAATTGTTTCCTTTTAGTGTTTGTTTTAATGTTAAAAAACATTTTTATAAAAATTGTGCTAAAAAAGTGCGAATTGCTTTAATAAAAAGAACACGTTTACTCTGTGACTGATTCAAAATAATGATATCTTATAGGATTTATTAGAATACGTGTACCCCTAATTTAAGATTTAACATAATAAAAACAAAATAGGTACTCTCCTCTGCCGGCGTTACCTCACATATTATATCAGCGTTAAAGCCCATCTAGACGTAATATAATATGTAAGATTTTTGTGTCAGAGAGTGTCAAATTCGCTCTCTGAGAGAATTATCTCACGTGTAGATTCAAATTTTAGTATTATAAGAAGTGTTACGAAGCTGTTGTTATGAGATTTCTCTACACAACTAACTTGTAAGGTGAACTGTCAAAAAATACACATATACGAATATGTGTTTTGGAAATCACTAAAAAAATAATATTTTTTTAATTGTTTCCTTTTAATGATTGTTTTGCATTTCAAAAAACGTTTTTAAAAAAATTATTTTAAAAAAGTGCGAATTTCTTAAATAAAAAGGACATGTTTACTCTGTGATTGATTGAAAATAATGATTTCTTATAGGATTTATTTGAATACATGTACCCTTTATTTAAGATTTAACGTAATATAAACAAAATGGTTACTCTCTTCCGCAGGCGTTATCTCACATATTCTATCAGCGTTAATCTCAGTTGTAGACCTGGTGTATGCTATCATAGACAATTTTTTTTATCGCGCGAAACTGTCAAAGTGTTTTTGTATTCGTATGTAGCATTTTTACTTTCTTCATTTGCTCTTCTTCATTTACTCATGATGTAACCAGTGTTAAATTGTTGTACTATTTCCTCATTTTTGTTCATGTTCATTTTGTGCCGTGGTTTTATACTAAAAAAAATACAAGCAATTATTGTTTTTGTTGCTGTGCGATTACTTTATAACTACATTATGAAGGAAATATAACCAATTTATATTTTATATATATTTTTTTTATTATAGCTGTGTTTTTTTCAAAATTTATATCTATGTTTATCAATACTTCAAATAAAATGTATCGCCACCAAACATTAGTTCACACATATTTTTTACTATTTCAACTAAAATTGAAATTATGACGCCATCACAAAAATGTTTGAACATTTGGGACATTTTTTCGTTTTTTGTTCGTAAAATTTTAGAACTTAAAATCTGGTAATTGTATATTAGTTATCAATTTTACAAACCATACATTTCTTAGAGTTCGTAACATTTTCATCCCTACTTCAGTTTTAAGTAGCTTAGCTATAACTACTTATGAAATTTACACCTACATAAATTTGTACTCAAAATGTATATAAATTTCGGAAAACAAAACAGCTAATATATTTAAAAACTTATTTATCATTTTCTTCTATGGAATTTTTTCCAACATATTTTATAGAATAATGAGCGTTGAAGTCATTTTACAGCTTTTTTTGAAGCTATTTCAAAATTAAAGAACTATCCTCACAAAATTTACGAATTGTGCTTTCTAGAAGATAAAAAAAATATGTGAATCATTTAAATTATTTCAACCTTTTTCACATAGATAGAAATGAGCATTACAAACTTAAATTAGTTTCGCCAAAATCAAGCAAAATTACTTTCAGTGCAGTTAAAGTTTTTAGCGCAAAAATTAAATATTAAAAACCACAAAAATATATATTGTGATTTGAATTACTATATAATGATTCAGTAGTACTTTTACTCTTAGTTGACGAGTTATGGGCCTCTAAAGTTTTAATATATTTATCTGAAGATCTTTATCAATACACGTGGGATTTTAATTATGTGGATAGCGTTTAAAAGTACGCTCAAATGTCTTTCTAATGATATATAATAGAACCATATTTAATAAATCTTTGAGAGGAAAAAATGTATTCTTTTTTGATATACCGGAACTTACAAAATTTTTTATTTTCAAAAAATTTGTATTCAGCGAAGCCGATGTTCGACATATGTATATAGAGGAGAAAGACTTTGAGCCCGGCCGAAGGCCATCTACATTACGTTAAAAAGAATATACTTTTATTTCAACTAAGCCGGTGATCTTAATTTATTCCTTATTTGTTTTCACTTTATTGATAACGATAAAAAATTGCGAGTTTTCTGAAAATATCTGTAGCTTTTTATGGAATTTCGTTACATCTGGCAACACCAATGTGACTAAAATGTCAAAATGTAGTGTAAAAACGCCTTAAAAATGGCTACTAAACAACATGCCCTATCAAAGCTCTTTCCGCCTTTTGACAATTGCTAAGGTAGGTGAACGAATATAAAAAAGTGGAAAATTGTAAAATATTTTTAACATCACTTGGATAAAAACAAAAATGACTATACAGTAAATACCACACAATAGTTGGTTATATAATTTTATAAATGTTTTAAAAATATTTATTAATTTAACGTTTTTAATTTCAGCCAAAATGGCAGTACGCTACGAACTCTGTGTCGGTCTCAACAAGGGACACAAAACCACCAAAGTCAGGAATATAAAATATACTGGCAACAAGAAAGTTAAAGGCTTGCGTGGTTCCCGTTTGAAGAATGTAAGTTATTAATATTAAAAATTACATTTTTAAATGTTGTGTATCATGACAGAGAAAACAATGATGAGCATTTAAACCATTCACAGACAACCATATAAGAATTGTTTATACAGCAAGCGGGCCCAATATTCTTTTGGACTTTGCTAGCTTGAAATAATTTGCTATGGTAAAATGGTTAAAAAATTGGCACTGAGTTATTTTCATTTAAATTGTTTATAAATGATACACTACTGTTGTACTTAAGTATGTCTAATGTTTTGTATATTTTGTTTTTAGATCCAAACCCGCCACACCAAGTTCATGCGTGATTTGGTACGAGAAGTTGTTGGTCATGCTCCTTATGAGAAGAGAACCATGGAATTGTTGAAGGTTTCCAAGGATAAGCGTGCCTTGAAATTCTTGAAACGTCGTTTGGGCACACACATCCGTGCCAAGAGGAAGCGTGAAGAATTGTCCAACATCCTCACTCAAATGAGAAAAGCTCAAACACACGCCAAGTAAAATACCGCCGTGTTTTGGAATTGAGTGAATTTTTATTTTTAGTGTATTTATAACACTATTCCTCGTTTTTACTATGAGATACTGTAGTGATAATGCTAAACAAAATAAAAAAGTGAAAAAAAAAAAAAAAATATTTACGCCGATGAACGTTCTTATCATTTTGAAGTGCCCAAATTCAATTGAAGGAGTAGAGTATTAAATTTAATTGCTGGTCTGATATAGAATCTTTATTCTAAAATAATTCCTTTAACGAATTAAATTACTCTTCAGAAGGAGTGTAATTTTAATGTGAGATATCTTTGGAAATACAAAAATTTACCTATATAATAACTCAAGGGACTATTATGTATATTAAATAAGTTCGAAGAGCCAATAATAATATTATTTTTAACAGCATAAAAAAGGTTTATGGATTTATATATATATATGCCTATGTGATGAAAATCACGCGATTGTCGCTTCACGTGCGGTTTGAAAATCGGTAAATTTATTTCAGCATGTGTTGCATTTCACGCATTTTATTTGTTTGGTTACTCTCAATTTGATCAACTGCTTCTATTAGGTCGCTAATGTATGATAAAAAAAAATGTAAAGAGAATAATGGATAAAATTTAAAATTTCATATTTTTTTCTTAAATTGTTTGGAAATATTACTGGCTTTTTATCAAAATGAAAAGAAAATGTTACATTTTATTTGTTTTTTGAAACCTTGTTTAACCAAAATAAATAAATTCACTTTGGTATAAGCATGCGGTTTCTGCCGGTGCCGAATCTTGCATAGTGACTTCCAAAAACTCTTCACAAAAGCACAAAATTTTAGAGTTTGTGTTATAAGCCAATTTAAATTAACTGCTTAGTGATAAATAAGTAAAAAATAATTAAGAAAAAATTGGTTTCTTGAAAAAAATTGACTTCTCCAGGGAGAGGAAATAAGCATTAAAACAATAATCATAATGAAAAACCCAGTAAATCTTGAGAGTTTTGGTTATTTCTAATACGGAAAATTTGCCAGAATTAATGACTATTTTACTAAAACTATGTTGTAGTATACAGAGAAGATTTGAAACTTGTCAATAGAGCTAAAAATTGTCACTAGATTTCCTAATTTCCCGAACTTTTTTGTTCCCGGGATATAAAATTTACATTTCTTGGCTCCCCGGAGTTTTAGTAGAATAATATAATTGAAGCTAAGCGACTTAAAATTAAATACTAAAAATATTGATACCTGCATTGGAGAGGAAGATTATTTTGGAGGAATGCTTTAAACAAGATTTCGCAAAAAATGATTCTGCATATTATACCTAGTAACAATTTAAAATCTTATAGTTATTTGAAAAAAAAAAAAAAAATATTCAAACAATTGCCTTAAAGGAATTGATCTTTTAAGATTTCGTTCAATTTTACTTTAACTTGAATTTTGTTTCCAAAGTAGGACCGAAAGTATAAAAAATGTCGTACCTACTTGTTTTAATTAATTTTTGTTCATAATTTATAATATCCATATATGTAAGTATTTAATTACAAAATTAATACCTACAATTTTAATTTCAGTACTCTAAACGCGAATATTTGCTTATTATTTATTTTTTTCTTATGCAAATAAATATTTTAAATTTGCATCACATCGAAAGTTCATAAATGTTGTTTCCAATATTTTTTGATATATCGGTTGCAACAAAAAACAGTCTTATGGTGAACAGGTCATTTTGTAGAAATTTCAAATGTTTTATCTTCTGTGATTTCAAATATACTAAGGTTAATTTTATAGAATTTCATGTGGCATACTGATTTTGACGTTTGTTTTAATATAAATTTGCGTAATGTAGACACTAGGTAACCGTACTCTGTGTTAACCAGAGCTGTAAATGAATCATTCATTTTTTAATTAATTCGCGAATCATTCATGCACTGAATTATCAAATTTTGAATTAATTCTTTTCACACAAAAAATTAGTTGAATGAAATTTGAGTCAATTCAAATGAATTTGATAAAAATTAATTGCAATTAATTTCCAATTCAAATGAATTTGTCAAATGAATTGCAATTCGTTTCCAATTCAAATGCATTTGTAGAATGAATTGCAATTCATTTCCAACTCATTTGAATTGAATTGATTGAGATTTGAATTGATTTTGTAAATATTACTGTAGGTTTACATTACTGTCGTTTTGTTACTCAACTAATCTTTTATGTAAAAGACAGCAAGCATTATTCCCGTTTTGTATATCACATAGTATAGTCCAAATACAAAAAATTTTTAGATTTGAATTGTCAGGTAGCGGCAGAATAGAAATTGAATTATTTGGTATTGGCGAAAATCCTATCAAAATGGGAAAATTTTGTTTATTTGCTCAAAGAAACTTATATTTTTATTTTTATCAAATAGTGTGAAAATATTATTAAAGGTGTGTTTAACAATCATTTTTTGTTTAAATAATCTCATATTTGTATATTTTTCCTGATTTTTGTTCATTTGTGAAAGATAGTTTTATTTTTTTGAAATAAATATAACATAAATATTACCAAAAAGTTTGTCGTTGGGTGGTCGTAGGTCACAAAATTTCAAAAATTATTAATTGCTTCTTGAATATTAAATGGGTTTTGTCGTCTAGCGTATTTCAAAATAAAAATCAGTTCTTCTTGAAGAAATAAACTCCAAACACCATGTTTTCTTTGATCAGGCGCGGATCCAGGACAAATCTTTTCAGTTTTTGTACTGAATATTTTCCTTTTTGTAGGATAAATTTCCATTTTTCATTCTCTTATATCTGCTATTGAATTTAATTGATTGCAACTCATTTTTGATTGCATTTATTTGAATTGCAATTCATTGTTCTAATTCATTTGAAGGAATTCAAAATCAATTCAATTTAAACGAATTGGAAATGAATTGAAATTCACTTTAACAAATTCATTTGAATTGAAAACGAATTGAAATTAATTTCTGTCAATTCGTTTGAATTGATTCAAATTTCATTCAATTCATTTTTGTTGTGAAAAGAATTAATCAAAATTTAGCTAATTCGTAACGAATTAAAATCAAAAAAGAATAATTCATTTACAGCTCTGGTGTTAACAGACATAAGTTTTATTTATTTTATTTATTAGATTATTTATAGATACACGAAAGATATATTAAAATATTATACATTGAATAATGAATATTTGAATAATTTGATAGTGTTTTATTTATCTAAATCGTACTAACGATAATTGAGTTATGGTGAAATATAATTGTGTAATTACCTTGGTAATAATCATCTACTGTTCCAAGTTTCATCCAGAAATCAAGTGGCAATTGGACAATGAGCGGTCAAGAGACCTTAGATGTCTAAATGGACACGTTCTTTCCTGACAGTCTCTCTTTAACGGGACACTCTGCAATATCATCAGAGATCAGAAATGATGTTCTTATTCCCATAAGGGATAATGAACTGAGATGGGCTCTGAAGAGCTTCGCCCCTTTTAAATTTCCCGGCCCTGATGGCATTATAACTGCTGACCTGCAGTATAATGCGGATTTAATAGTCCCCTGGCTAACTCGGATTTACTCAGCATGCTTGTCATGCGCGTATATCCCTGAGTCATGGACTATATATACAGTGGTCTTTATCCCTAAAGGGGGTAAAACCTCACACACAAGACCGAAGGACTTCAGACCTATCAGTCAATATACCCTACGAGCATTACATTCGCTCGTAGAGTATATTGAAAAAGCTCTCGAGTATAAGGAGTATGCATTAGTGGCCTTCCTTGATATAGAAGGGGCCTTTAATAATGTGACTCCAGAGGCAATCAAATTATCCCTGGAAAGACTGAACATTCATCAGTCGATCATTAGCCTCATATGGAGACTTCTAACCAATAGTGTTATAATATCCAGTATGGGTGTGTCTACCATCTACAGGGTAGCAAACAGAGGTACTCCACAAGGAGGAGTTTTATCTCCCCTCCTCTGGAATATCACCGATAACTCATTGCTCAGGGAACTTGATTCACTGAAGTTTAAAACTGTTCCATCTTTCCCACTCCAAACTATTCTGGCTCCAAAACACACGGGTAAGAGCCTCAAAGGCCTTTATTGTCCTTTATATGTGTAGGAAGGCCATCGGTAAGTCCTGGGGAATAAATCCCAGGAATACGAAATGGCTCTTCGACACGGTGACTAATCCCATATTTATGTATGGAGCGATTATATGGTGGAAGGCTATAGAGAAATCCACCTACATTGGAATCTTCTACCGGATTCTGCGTAGTTCAGCGCTACTAATAGGAGCGCTTCGCACAACTCCATCGAAAGCCTTATTTGTTCTAATGAACTGGCTACCGGTGGATCTTATGGCCAAACAGATCGCCATTATGACGGCGACAAGGCTCGAGACTATAGGTGCATGGAACGTTAGCAGTTTCGGCCATGCAACTATTTTGGAATTCCTTAATAGCACTCCTAGCAAAATCGATTATTGTATCCCCACACCCTTTCTTCGCAGAGACTTCTCAGTATCAATCTCAACTACCCCAGAATTAAGGGCTGGTTCAGTTGAGATTTATACTGATGAGTCCAAATCTGCTGATGGGGTTGGGGGGGGGAGGCTGTCTATATTCCCGCTTATAGGAAAAACATTTCCTTTAAATTGCCAGATCACTGCAGCATTCTTCAAGCAGAGATCTCGGCCATAATGAAAGCGGCGAAATGATTAATGTACTATAGGATATTCGGAGCGGATATCCAAATCTGTACAGAGAGTCAGGCCGCGATCAAAATGCTCTCGGGTGTCTTTTCGACATCCAGATTGATACATGAATGCCGGACATCTCTGAACAAGATGGCGAGATATTCTAACTTGGAGCTGGTCTGGATTAGAGGTCATTCAAGGACCTCGGGTAATTTTATTGTGGATGCACTAGCCAAAGATGTATCCCTTCTTAGAGGTGAAGATACGGACCAAATGGAACTGTGAGGTAGAATTATATGATCCGTCAGGGTTTCACAACGGGACCAAATTGGACCCAAGTGTGCTGTCTCTTAGCCTCTTAGACAGCTGCCTTAATAACCTAACCTAACCTTGGTAATAAGGAAATATTAGAAATGCCCATACAAAAAATCAAGTCCTGTTAGAAAAAACTGAAAGCAGATCCGTGTTCTGCACGTCAAATTCCAAAAAAATAGTTTATATATATATATATATATATATATATATATATATATATATATATATATATCTTTATATTTACTTAATATAGTAGATAGGGATAGTGGCGAACCAGCCAAACCTGCAACCATTCTGGACCAGCAGGTAAGGACTGGCAAGCCAAAGACTACCAATGGTATGGCTGTTCATGCACCGGTCAGCAAAACTGGCAACTCGCAAAAGATTGTCAGGGATGATAGGCCTGGATATGATCAGCCATCAACAAGCAAGATGCAGTAGGTCAGAGGCCGACCAGCTCAACCAGTGGAAACCATAAGGGCACCACTGGTGGAGTGACTAAGATCTCTGGCATGCGACATTCTTCTTCGAGCGCTGCTGGTCAAATCCCGCACGGCTCTTCTAAGGGTCCGCAAAATGGGCTCACTAATAGGGCCAGATCTGGGGATGACCAGCAAACCTCAATGACTAAGAAGGCTGCTCGCATACCTTTCAGCTCCGCTAAGGGCCCCACAAGGAGGTTATTAAAGGAGCTTGGTCAGGAAACGAACAGCCCTCAACATCGAAAAAGGCAAAGGAATCAGAACTGTGTTCAAGCTGCAGTCATTGAAAAAGTTGATCCAGATGGGAGCATCAGCGTTGAGCAATGGCGACAGATTGAACACAAGTTCATAGAAGAGATCGCCCTTGTAAAAGGAAGGCCGGACGAGGTATCCTTCAAAGGCGTGGACTGGATGAAGGGAGTTAAAACTATCAACTGCAGTAATGAGAAATCTTTTGAATTTCTTCAAAACACAATTGCTAAGTGCAATTCTCTCCATCCGGGGCGAAATTTGAGGTGATACTGGCGTCTGAGCTGCCTCTACGTCCAATAGTGACGGCATGGTTTCCTCCACCCATTCCAGAGGTTGAAACCATTCTGACAGTATTGGAAAATCAGAATGAAGGTCTTGTTACAGGTCAATGGAAGACTGTGAATTCTATAACCTGTAGAGAGCACTAAGGCAGAGACTTCAGATTCGCTTTGTATCAGGAGTCTCTGAAGAAGCTGGAGTCACTGGGGGGAGTTGTCAATTTTGGCTTTGGGGTTATTAGATTTAGATATGCTAGATAGGGTAGCCCCAGAGGCTGTCAGTGATGCAAATTAAATTGCATCATCAGAATTGACAAAGCTCCTCATCGACTCCAAAGTGTCGATGTGGAAGTGGAAGTCCTTCGGTGAGTTAGTTGATAGGGATTTAAGAGATACTGAGGGCTGAAAAAATTCAACTAAGGGTATCGAGGAAGTCGTGAATAATTTCACGAATGTACTTAAGAGTATCTTTCAGCTTAATTGCCCTGTGATTTATCCTGGCAAAAGGGGACAGCCGAAATGGTGGACCAGTAAACTTAGAGTCCAAAGGTAAACAGTTAGAAGGCTGTTCAATAGAGCCAAGCTAACGAGGAGTCAAACTGACTGGGACAGCTATAGGGAAAGCTTCACTAAGTATAATAAGGACATAAGACGGGCGAAACGGACATCATGGATGAATTTCTCTGAATCCGTGGACTCGTTAACGAGTTGTCTAGTTTTAGACGGGTATTATCCAAGGACCCGGTGGCACCTGGATATATATAACGGGCGGACAACTCGTGAACGGAGTTTAGCTCGGAGTCCCTAAGGATGTAGCATCTGATGGGAGGACAGGTAGATATCTATGCGATAGAGGAGATGATCACCGGAGACAAGGTAAGATGGGTGGTAAACTCATTTGAGCCATATAAGTCACCGGGCCCAGATGGCATTTTTCCGGCCATGTTACAGAATGTCAATGATAGAGTCATCTCAATACTCGTGAAGGTATTTAGGGAATGTCTTAAAGTGAGATATATTCCCAGGTGGTGGAGAGAGGTAAGGGTCATTTTCATATCCAAAGCGGGTAGGACGACTCACTCGAAGCCCAAGGACAATAGACCGATCAGATCATCTTTTCTACTCAAGGCAATAGAAAAACTGATCGATCTGTATCAGAGGAGGAGTATGGGAACTCAGGGCATCAGCGACGTTCAACACACCTATCTTAAGGGTAAGTCTGTTGAGAGAGCTCTGCATGATGTGGTGAGTTTTATTGAACGGGGTCTGCTGCATAAGGAATACACCTTAGCAGCGTTCCTGGATATAGAAGGGGCCTTTAACAACATTAGGATAGAGGCTCGCTTCGTTAGGTATTGGTGTATTCCTAATCGAGTGGATCACCCTGATGCTAAGCAGCAGGGTTATTAACCCTGGGCTGCGAGAACTTTCCCAATGGGCAAACAGTAAGTGATTAGAAGTTAACCCTGAAAAGACTGAACTAGTTCCGTTTACTAGGAGATATAAGGTTGAGACATTTGATCTACCAGTTTGGAATGGGACGGAACTCAGTTTGTTGAGGGAGGTCAAGTACCTGGCATTTACTTGGACAGCAAATTGTTTTGGAGGAAAAATACTCAGGAAAGGGCCTGAAAGGGGCTTAATGCCTACAACGCATGCAGGAACTCTATAGGGAAAAACTGGGGTCTAAAACCGGTAATTGTATATTGGATATACACATCGCTTGTGAGACCTATACTCACTTATGGATGTTTGGTATGGTGGGAGGCGTTGAGTATGCTAGCATACTTAATGAAGCGGAGTATGCTAGCATACTTAATGAAGCAGAGTATGCTAGCATACTTAATGAAGCGGAGTATGCTAGCATACTTAATGAAGCGGAGTATGCTAGCATACTTAATGAAGCGGAGTATGCTAGCATACTTAATGAAGTCAAGTTGAATGGTCAAACATTATTCTAGGCCTCCCAAACGGATTATGTAGCTACTATAATTGACTTCGAGGCTACTCGCGTTATTGAAATCCCTAGTAGGGATCTCTGGATTGGAGCGGAGAAGCTCCATGGAGGGAGTGCTATCTTCACGGATGGTTCGAAGATGGAAATGGGCGGGTGTTTACTTCATGGGAACATACTCTTATTGCAGCGTTTTCCCAGCAGAAATTCTATTCATTTACAAGGCCCTAGGATTACTGGAGGAGAATGTTGAGAGGGACACTAAGGTAACAAGCTATGTGGATAGTCAGGCAGCACTGGTAGCAATGACAAGTTACTGTGTCAGGTCCAGTTAGTGCTGGAGTGTAGGAAGGAATTTAAAAGGCTAATGGATACCTACAGAATAAGACTTTGCTGGATTCCATAAGGGAATGGACGAATCATGCTTGGGGGAATAGGATGGACTGCAGGGTATCTAGAGCGTTATGGCCTAGACTTAAACCAGTAGAAGTATCTTCTGGGCATGAGTCTAAGGACCATTGTTGGCATGATTACTGGTCACCTCGCAATAGGGAATATGACCAGTAGTTGGGACACTGGCGTGTCAGATTTTTGCAGTACGTGCGATGATGTGGAGGAGTTAGAGACAGTGGAACACATACTCTATCATTGTGTAGGGCTTCAGCGAAGTAGACTGAGGTGGTTTAGGAGCCATATTCTGCACGAACTAGAGGAGGTTGCGGGTGGAGAACTCGACAACCTTATAGGGCTCGTAATGGGAATAAAGTGGCTTAGAGGTAGTCAGGGTCGATTTGATGGGTCTTAGGTTCCACACTTTTCTTATTTTTTCTTATATTTAGCTATCTTTCTTTCCAACATTTTGCTTTATTCTACTAGGATTTTTCTCTTTCTTCATCTATCAGCTTTCTCTGCGTGAAGACGCTGCTCTTTTTCACCTAACCTAATCTAACCTAACCAAAATAAATAGGCCTAAAACATGCTTTAAGGTACATTTATGAATTCGGACAAAGTTCTGAATTATTTTAGATAACGATATTCAGCGATTCTTAACAGTAAGTATACTCGTATGTTTACTTGATTAACTCAACTGTAAGTCCAAATCTCTTCTGTATCACAAGTTTCGTCCAAAAACTCATCACAATATGCTCTACTCCAGGCTGAGAATTGGTATATCAACTCCATATTTACACATATCGACTGTACAATTATTCATAGACCCAACAATATGTTTTTCCAGATCAAGTTTAAAATCCTCCAATTTGTTTCTTACGAAAAATTTAGTATAAAAAGGTGAATCTTTTTGTCACCTCCAAAATCAAATTATAAAAAAATAATTTATTTACATTTTGCATTATAATTTTTTAAAGTGACTTTTTATATATGTTTGATTTTTGTGATTGAAAAACAACCTTTAACTACGCGTTGTAATTTAGGCATATATTCGGTTCTTTTTACTAAATAGAGCTTTTTAAATAAAATTTTAAATTTTGGTGTCACTTTTAGATTCCAAACATTCTATAAAAACTTTGCAGTAGTTGTTTTAAAAAAATTTTTTCAAAAATTAAAATTAAATTATATTTAAAACTGCTAACAATTTTTAATCAAATTTTTCGAATAATTGGTATAATTTGCCCGAATAAAATTTTACTCGAAATTTCTGATTTTAATTTAATCGATCAATTATTTGATTTTAATTTGTCGATTAATCGAGCAAACATTACTCGAGGGAATACCCTAGGCTTTACCTAATACCGATGCAAAACTTATTTAAGTGAATTATGTATACATAATCATAATATTAACATACGAGATTTATGCGTAATAATATAATTTTGGAAGGAGAGGCTTATATGTTGGGTATAGTCAATTGTAGTCCGATGTTGATCCACAGACTTAAACTGTCGAAAAAATGTTTGTGCTGAATTAAATTGAAACTCCTATTTCGGGATTGCATTTGTGAAATACTAGACCGCTAATAAGTAATTTCAATAAGTTCATCAAATCTACTCAGAAAGTGAGTCTAACAGTACATTTTAAGGTGGGCAGTTATTAATATATGCAATCATTAAAAAAATATTTTTCAAGTTTTCATTTCTAAAATGTTTAGTAATAAAATATTAATTTCACAAACATTTTAAATTTTAAAATTTTCATTTCTTTTCTAGTAATATCGTTTGAAATTGTTAGCAAATATAATTTGAATATTTAGAAAATTTAAAAATTCAAATTCTCTGTCAACAAAAATTGTAACATTTAAACAATTATATCAATTTTATTAAAAGCATTTAAAAAATTAAAATGTGAAATATTTTCGCTAAAACTGAAATCAAAACTGAAAGAAAAACCATTTCATATTTGTATATTAAAATTATATTTTAATATTATATATTCAAAAATTGGAGAGGTTACATATTTATTGTGTAGTCGTTAGTAAAAACTCTGGCAATATATATTTTAAAAATAATTTCAGATTCTTTAAATATATAAATTGGTAAACTGAATTAAAAAGTCAATAAAAAATTTGATCATAAGTAAGTAACTGCATACCGGATTATAAATAAGTAGCTACTAAACTGATTCTAATTAATAGACGGTATGTTGTTGTCATTGAAAAGTAACTACATCCGTAACTACATGTCATTACTAAGTTTTTGCTGGGTATTTATCACTAAGTAGTGAATTTAAATCAAAAAGAATAAAAACGTTGAATTGTTACAAACTGGTTTTATAAAGCAAGGTCTAAAATTTCATATTTTTGTGAACCTTAGTCTCATCTAAAAACGGATTTTTAGTACATTTTTCCCTAGAAACATAAATGCAATTGTGCATAACCACTATTGTAATGTTGAATCGATGTATAACTTAAAAATGTTTAAATTAATTTTCCTTTCAAAAAATTTATTTGAAAATACAACAATGCACAGTGGTGCATTGTTGGAGCTCTATGGGAAGAATTGGAGCTCTATGGGAAGAATTGGGGTCTCAAATCGATGTTGTATATTGGATTTACACATCGGTTGTGATGCCTATACTCACTTATAGATGTTTGATCTGATAGATGGTATTAATGAAAGGAATGTGAAGGAAGTTTATAGATGTACTTCAATTGGCATGAGAAGCACACCTCAGGTAGCACTGCACATCATTCTCCAATTTCTTCCAATTGAGGAGTCCGTCAGCGGTATTGCTGCTCGGAACTTATTTAGACTGAAGGAATTGGGATTAATAGATTAAACTTTAGAGCGGGGCATGCTAGCATATTTAACCAAGTTGAATTCAATGGTCAGACACTATCCATAGACGCCCCTACGGATTATGTATGATAAGCTCCATGGAGGTTGGGCTGTCTTTACGGATGACTCAAAGATGGAAGTAGAGACAGGAGCGGGGGTCTACTTTATGGGAACGGATATCTGTCTTATAGATTGTCGGTAATTACAGCGTTTTTCAAGCCTTTTTGTCAGGTCCAAGCTAGTGCTTGAGTGTAGAAAGGAATTGAGAAGTCTAATGGATACCTACAGAATAAGACTCTTTTGGGTTCCTGGTCACTGTGTCATTCTCGGCAATGAAATAGCCGATGGCTCTGAGCTGGATAGGTCTTTTGCGTGGGTATCGGTTAGGGTTGTATTAGGGTCCTGGTTTAGGGCCATAAGGAAATGGACTCTAGATAGAACGAATCATGCATGGACTGCAGAGAATCTAGAACATTATGGCCTAGTCTTAAATTGATAAATTCGAAACATCTTCTGAGCATTTGTCGGAGAAGTCTAAGGGTCACTCTAGTCACTCCTTAATAGGGAATATGACTACTAAGTGGGACAGGAGCACGTCAGATTTCTGCAGGATGTGCGATGTGTAGATGAGTTAGAGTGGAGCATATACTCTATCATTGTGTAGGGCTTCAGCGCGAAAAGCTGAAGAAGTTTGGGAGTCACACACTGCACGAATTTGAGGAGGTTACCGGCAAAGGACTTAATAATCTGATAGCATTCGTTAGTTAGTAGTTAGGTTGTAGGTTCCACGTTGTTCCTATCTAATGAACTTCTTTTTTCTATAAATATTTACTCCATTTTTCTTCAGCCTCTCTTCTGGCTTAATAATGGAACTCACAATGGACCGACTGATCTCTGAGTGGAGGCGTGAAGACGCTGCCCTTTTCTACCTAACCTATCTTGTGGTATGTCTAATAGTATCTACGCTAATATACTGACTGTTGTCAAAAATCTAAGTTGTTTGTCAAAAAAAAAAAAAAATCTAAGTCACTTAGTAACAAAAATTTAAGACGAGCTCAAGTACTTTCACCTCTATGTGGGTTAAACACCGGCTTCTATAATAAACTCTTTTTATAAATTCAAAAAGTTTAAGTAACGCTATATTAATAAAAAAAATCAATTTTTCCTCTTAATCATTTGATGAATGTCATTTAAAAGGTATTCGAAAGTATTTTTAAACGGCATAATTTAGATGGCTTATATATTAATAAAGATATGCAGCAAAATATATGAAAATTTTAGATGTCCATACCTCGTAAACTAAGAGCGAGCGACAAAAATTTTTACATTACTTTAATCTCAAGTAAAAGTACTATTGAATCATTATAAAATTATTTAAAAATACAGTGCCGGTAATATTTATCTTATAACCATTGATTTATTTTTAAGTTTCATATCTATGTTAATCTATGACTATAACTTCAAAACTGTTCAATTACACTAAAAGTTGACATCAATATCTTCAGTGTGAAAAGTACTATATATGATAAAAAATAAATAAATAAATAAATCAATAAAAAATCGGAGGTTAATCAGAACATTCCATTTATACCATTTTTATGGCATTTTTTTATTGCACTTTTTTTTTAAATAGTATTTTTTTTTAATACTACTTGTTTTCAAATGAGTACTTTTTATACAATAAGTATACAATAAGTATTTTTATGGAAAAATTGTCTTAAATCAATTACCTGTACACCAAGGCCTATTCAGTGTGCCCTGCGATACATCTTATTTTTAAATTACTTTGATAATAATTTCTCTTGTAATTAAACTAATGTAAAAGAATTTGTCTGTTCGAATTTTACGGACCTTTATAAATCAATTAAAAAAAATCTTTTCAAAAAAAGTTTATATATCTTGAAGATATTTAATTCTCGAATAAAAACCTATAATTGTTTTTTATGTAATTTTTTGTATGAAGACCTTTGATCCTGATTTACACTTGGTATTCAGAAGTAATTATAAAATAATAATGAACACTATACATTGAATAAATGCTTGAGTTCTAGTTCACAAAATATTACATATGTAAATAAAAAAAAAAAAAAAACAGTTCTATAATCTGTAAATCAAAGTCTAGAAAAAGTAAAAATTTGCCTTATTTCAAAGATATTAGGTAATGTATTATTTTTTTTTAACAAAACTAGAGCTAAAGTACTCGCTTTTAAAGAATTGATATTTGAAGATTTCTTTCTCTATAATTTCAAGAACAGGTCTATATATATTTTTAAAGATCTTAAAATTTTATTATAATATTCATCCTACATAAAATCATATGTATACATATATATATATATATATATATATATATATATATATATATATATATATATATATGTCCAAAAACGGCTTCGCCTGCATAATTTTTCCTCTTTACCCAATTTTTCAATAACAACAAACTTGTTTATGTGTTTTTTTAGGAAAGTATTCTTTTCAATGGTCTATAACTTCGAAACTATTCAGTTGCTCTCAAAAATTTTTATATCATTATTTTCAGTAATATCAACTATGAAAAGATAAAAAAATTGGAGATGAGTCAGAACATTCAATTTAAGCAAAAATAATTACTTTTTTTACGTTCTTTGTTATATATTTTGCTTTTAATTCATACGACATGAATCCGCCTTGTTCAAGGCTAAATAATTTTTTGTTTTTTATTCACTCTCAATTGCTTACCTAGTGTCTACATTAGGCAAATTTATATTAAAACAAACGTCAAAATCAGTGCGAATATATACAAGGTAACCTTAGTTAAATAGTTGATTATTATTTTGATTGTTACAGTTGGCAAACGGCATATATAAAAAACAATAATGAATACGAAATATTGTTGTTTTTGTGCAACTATTGCCACCTTCCACAAATTCGCGTTAAGTTTGACGTTTGTATTGATAAAAAATCTCTAATGTAGACACTACGTTAGTTTCGTTAACCTTCGTATTGTGTTTATATAGCGTTACCAATTTAGCGCTATACTTATTGCATTCGCATTTTTTAGCGCTTTTTTCGAAAAGGCGCTAAATTGGCGCGTTTTATTTATTTATTTTCATTATTGAATGTCCATTTTCAAAGTAGAGTGTGGCTTTCAGAATGGATTTAAAATGCAATCATAACATTGAACATTTTTAGAAATTTTTCTTTTATATCTTTTATTTTTTCTGTTTAAACATTTTGACTGTTTTAATTATAAAATTTTAATTTGTCAATATTTTATAAAGTTTTCATTACACACAACAGAAACAAGATTTTTTCTCACCAGAAAAAAAAACATTTTCTAACATAGAATATTATTATTTTTATTAATTTTCGGGTTCACCAAAAACTAAAACGATTTTTTAATTTCATTTAAAAATTCTGAAATATACCTTCAGAATTATTTTGTTTGAAGTGGTTATTTGAGGTGTCTATCTGTTTTCCCAATCCCATCGAATAAAGAATTTATTAGCGGTTTTCTAGATTCTTCCAAAAACGTTCCTATTTATTTTAGGAATTGTCTTTTTCAGAAAAATTTGGACTGATCAAATCAAAGGTTTTGCACTAAAATTTAAAAAATTTTAACAGAAGATAACAATTTTATGAATTTAAATTTTTGGAAAAAGGATGTTATGAATCTGGAATTTTAAATGTATGTAAAGTTCTACCGTTTACTTCTGTAATAAAAACACCAATTTCAAATTTGATTCGTAATATAATTCACTATTTCTGCTGAAGTTAAAATAATAATAACATATATGTACCTTGTAATGTTTAAGTTGTTACTCTTAATAAAAATCGAATTTTAATTTAAAAAATGAGCTAAAAAGATCGATAAATTGTAAGACTTCCTTTAATTTTGGTTCAATTCAGCGCTTTTAGCGCGTTTTGGATATTTTTTTGCGCGTTTTGGTAATAATTCTTGACAACCTTGTGTATATGAAAATGTCAAAAACACGCGGTTCTGGAAGTGCTATGGGCGCAGGCAGTGTTGTCAGGTTTATACCCAAACTGGGGATTTCTTTTGGGAAATGGGGATGAAAAATTTACTTTTGTTATTAGAGGATTTGGTGGGGATGAATTTCAGGTTTATGAGATTTTTGGAATTTTTTGGAGATTTACAATGGAGTAGGGTATCATATTGTAAGGCTCGACGGCTGTAATTTTAATACTTGCTTTTAAAATTTAATTTATTTAATATATGCAGGAAGAAAAAATTTTAAAAATATTTAAAAATTCAAAAGTTGATACACGAGGTAATTAAAAATTAACCCGCTTTCTTGAAGACCATTTATTAATAAAAAAATATGGTAATTGATTACAGAAAATTTTTTGTCATCATTTAAAACTTATTTGTAAATTTGATCGTCCTAAATTTTAACAAAAATCTTCCGTAATTGCAAACCCTGGCGTTAATTTTTATCATTTTCTCTCTTTCGCCCTATTTTTTCAATCGTTTACCCAGCAACTCTGTACTTTTTTAACCCTAATATCCGTAATGTTATTATAAAGTGGCCGCACATCTACAAAAACAACAATTGCTTATATTTTGTTTGTGCAAAACTACTGCACATAATATTAAAATGCAAGGAAAAAATTAAAAAAATGAGAATAAATAAGAGCGGCAAAAAAATTTCATACTAAAACAAAAACAATCTGACAGTTTCATAAAAAATTTTAAATCAGCTGGGCTTACGAAGTCAATTTTTTATTACACTATGTCTAATATCTATCTCCCCCATATGTTTTTATACAACCCTGTTATTTTTAGTAAACAAAATGAGCGCGGCGTAAATGGAAAATCTAGCGGATAATTATACATTTTCTACCATCCTTTATAAAGCAATCATTTTGGCTACTTGCAGTCGCAAAAAATATCGAACGAGAAGAAAATAGCAAATCATAAGACCCATCAGTGCTGACAATGAGCAATAAAAGAAGGAAAATTGAACTGCCAACGATACCGTGCAGCTGGATTGGCTGCAATGTACAATGCAATAACGATTGGGAATTAAATGGCCATATCGAAACACACTTGGAAAGCCTTAAAGCAGACAATACGGGTAAATTTAATTGTGTATGGGGCGCTTGTGACTACAGTACCGAGTGCATAACACAGATACATAGACATATCTTCTATCATGGCTATTACAATGGTCTCTTGGTGTTGGGAAAATATGAACTGGAGAATAATACGCAAATACCACGATGCAATGCTCCGCCCAGAGAATGTGACAAAATACCTGAATTAAATGCAAACTTTCGCTGTGAGTGGACGGATTGTGAACGTACCTTTGTATCGATTGTAGAATTTCAAGATCATATCGTGCAACACGCTTCTTTCGAGTACGAGATACAAAAATCCCCGGATGACGAGAGACCAAAAATACAATGTAATTGGAATTTTTGCCAAAAACAAATGGACAATAAATATCGCCTAATCGAACATATACGCACACACTCGAACAAAAAACAAGTGGCCTGTTTTCACTGCGGTGAATTATTTAGGACAAAGACTACATTGTTTGATCATCTTAGACGTCAACCAGATAATAATAGTATGTAGAACAATCTAGGGCTGTTTATAATATTATTCTGATTTCGAACAATTGGGTTTATAATCATCATCTTATCGATTTTTTTCAGCTCAAAAATATCAATGCGCCCAATGTTTTAAATATTTTGCTACCGAAAAGTTATTACGTTCTCACATGATTAAACACGTTAATTGTTTCAAATGCAGTATGTGTGATATGACTTGTTCTTCTGCCAGTGCTTTAGCCACCCATGTACGTTACCGGCATTTAAAGGATAAACCTTTTAAGTGTGTGGAATGTGAATATCGTTGCGTCCGTGAATCAGATTTAAATCAACATGTCCAATTGGTACATAGCCAAGAGGTACATCGTTGTGAGGAGCCTGGTTGTACTTATGCTGTTAAAACATTTCAGGCTTTAAGAAGGGTAAGCTACTTACTGCAATTGTACTTTTCTTAGTATTACGATGGATTGCTAGGGATGAAAAATTTTTATTTTCTTAAATGGCGTGAATGGTTCTAAAACTGCTTTTTTTAATCTGAGACCAAAAGTGTTATAAGTTTAAAAATTTTAATTGTTATTTTTGATTTTTATTTTTTGAAAAATTTGTTTTGATTTTTATTTTATCGTTTTGTTATACAAAAATAAAAATTACTTTTGATATTTTTAAACAAAAGTCGAAAATAAAAGTTTTAAAATATAAATGTAAAATAAAAATCAAACATTGAATTATGTTTTCAAATGAAAAGAAAAAATATTTTAAGATTTTTATTCTTGTTTTTAAACAATATAAATATCATGTATTTAAATTTGTATTGAAATGTATGTGAAATGAATTTTATTAATATATATGCGAGATCTTTTGTCAAATTCGTCCATTACACGGTTTCTGTAATATCTTCATAAGATTTGACATGCAATTTATTTAGGTAAATCTAATGAATATTTTAATTTAAAACGAAAATTTAATTCTATGTTAAAAATGTCCTGTATATCTTCCTTTTTGACTTATTCTACTTTTAGTTCTAATAAATCTTCAGACATTCCTTAAAAATCTCTCTGACTGAAATTTTGCGAATTCCAAAGTTCAGACATTTCATTCATCTCTAACATATAAGTGATCCACACATACTAATTAACACATACACCCTATAAGTAACACATAAACATTGTATATTTGTCAATTACAACAATATAGATAAATGCAAAACTTATTTTATGCCACAAAAAATTAAAAATCTTTTTATAATTTTTATTTCTTGTTTAAAAAATAAAAATCAAAAACTGATTTTTATATTTTGTAAGAGAAAATAAAAATCACAACTTGAGTTTTATTTAAAAAATTATCAACAATTGTTACTTGAAATACATAAAATAAAAATAAGAAATAATTTTTATTTCTGAGAATTAAAATAAAAACCTAAAATAAAAGTTTATTACACAATAGCTTAAATAGCGTTATAGCAAATGCAATGGTGTACTCAAGATGTTTTAAACTAGTTTACTTCATATTGAATTTTTTGATCGAAAATTACACAAATAATAATTATTTTTGGTCTCTGTATGAAATATTTCAACAACACAGAAATATTTTATTATATGTTATCAAGTAATAAAATATTCCTCTACTTCATAAATTCATGACGTAATACAATTACATATTTCCAGCTATAAATAAGATGCCAAGTATCATAGAATACAACAATTAAATTAGGATTTTTTTCTCTCGCATAACTATCTGCTTATTAATCTACATCAAATATGTTCTCTTAAAGTAATGTTTTAATTTTCTTTTTAACTATCTACATGTTATGTTATTTAAAAATAATTTTATTTATTTATAATTTTGTTTTAATTCATTAGCACTACTTGGAAATTCATAAGAATACCACTTTTATATACATTTGCCATTGTTGCGATAAACCATTTAAGAATGGCAAAACTCTATCCTCGCACTTGATCAAAAAACATGATTTCCAACTACCTTCTGGTCATCGTCGTTTTACCTATCGTATTGATGAGAATGGATTTTATCGCTTAGAGACAACACGTATCGAAAGTCTAGAAGTAACAGAACAAATTTTAACACCAAATTCTTTTGAAACAGCTGAAATTACCCAGGATAGCAGTTGTTATGAAATTGTTTCAAAAACTAACAAACAAGATGCCGCCCAACGTATTATTGTATCGAATGATAGCAATGACAATAAACTTATAGGTGAAGTCGTAATATCATTACCATGTTTGGATTGATTTATAGCCATAATAACAATATTCACTATATAAAATGCTACAAAAATTCTTTAGGCTGTTTAAAAGAAAATAAATATTATTTTGTTTTTCTTTAATTACTTTGTATTACCAGTTATAGAAATTTAAAAGTTACAATGTTCGAATCAATTAAAATTTAAATTATAGTAACCATAACATATAAATTACATACATATAAAATCTATATTGATTTTTAGCAAGTGTTAGTTAAATTATAAGCAATTATTAAGCTACATATTCATACATATAAATATGATTGATATGTATTATCATCATATCAAAACCAAAATATTTACCTATATAAATTACGATACTCTAAATATTAAATTAAACGTTTTAGTTTGCCATTATTATTATGTTACTTTTAATTTAGTAATACATAAAATTTAAACATGCTTGCTTCATGTAATTTAAATTTTATTATATATTCAAACCAAATTTTTCTTTAAGTCATATTGTTACTGAATATTCATTGCTTTTAAGTGAAAATTATATGTGTTTTTTAACCCACCTTGTGATGCTCATATTTTATTTTATATTCCTTAAAGTTTTTGTTAACTTGATTTTGGCAAAAAACCTTAGAATTAATTTAATGACAATATTATATATTATTAATATGAATTAAGTCTGGCAGAAATGTGAAAGTAATACAAGAACCAAATTGCATTGAATAATCAAATATAAATATGAAATATAAATTAAAAAATAAATTTAAATTGTGTTTTTATTTATTTTTGTTTCGTTGATTATGAAGGCAGTCAAGTGAGTTTCGCAGAAAAATTATCTATATAAAAAAACGAAAAAAATTGTTAAATTATAAAAAAAAATCACTAAAATAAAAATCTGACCCAATCTGTCTGATCTCATTAAAACAAATCAAGTATTCTTACTAATAACAACATTTTGTTAAATTTGTTTTCAAATTTATTTTGTCATAATATTTAAAAACATAATTGAGTTTTTTTTATACCAAATTTTGCATATTAATTACTATTCAATTATTTTTAAAATCATACTTAAAAATATAAAGACTTACACACACATATAACTTCAAACATACAACGGTTATGAATTATTGAACTAATTATGATTATTGATAATTATAAATTACATTCTTAAACAATACACACAGATTTAACGAGAATTATATATATATATATATATATATATATATATATATATATATATATATATATATATATATATATATATATATATATATATATATATATATTATATATATATATATAGAAAATATTAAAATAAAAAAATTGTATATTTAAACTATTTTAGTTGCAGTGTTTTTTTTATCACTAAAATAAAAATCATTAAACGTATATAGGTTTCCACTATCTTTACGTGTTTTGTTTTTATCATATATTTACAACATTTTTTAAATCGTTGGGAAGCAATTCTTTCATACAATTAATCTGAGCACGTATTTGATCGCGAGTAGTTGTTGCTGTATTACCTTTACTACTTATCCAATTGCCGCTTGATTCATTGGCCAATTTATCATTATAGAGATTCAATTTCTGTTTAAGTTTCAATATCATATCGATTATTTCCACCTCTTGTTTATCACGGGCCCATTGTTCTAAATTTGCTTCGGATAGAGCTTGTAGTTGTAAATCTTGCAATGTAAGTTGTAATTCCTTATGACGTGAATCATACCAACCCCTAAAATTTGGTGAATTATGGAAACGCCGATATAGACCCTTCCAATCGCCTTTTAAAGGTGATGTTAAATGTGGCCCGGAAAGTTCTAAAGTAGCAAGAAAATCATCTAATTTAAAAGCATTCGCATTTGGAGCGGATTTAAATGGACTGATATCTTTTTGTAGTGGCATCAAAGAAGCCATATAACGTTCCAATGGTATCATAAAACTTTGTGTTAATTCTAAAAGATGACGCCTAAGAAGAGCAGTTTGTACATGTTCCGGACGTTTAGTTTTTAAGCCTAGCATAACTTTTTTAATAAGAGATTTGTCTTTCTTTAAAAATGGTTTATATTTTGTATATAAACCAGGTGATGATCCTTCACTGCTGCTAATATTTGCGAGGCCTGAAGACGAGGAAGTTGTGTGAATAGAATTATTCATTTTCAGAGGTCCAGTATTAGTGAGCGATGTTACAGAACTTGTATTTCTGGCATTTTTAAAAGCCAATTGTTGTTGTTTTTGAATATTGAGCTAAAAGAGAGTTGGAACGTAATTTTATTACCTATATGAATATTAAATTTAATGGTTTGCTTTAGAATTAAAATTTTAAGGTCTTATTCTAAATTTATCAAAGGTTTATATATATTACATTTTATATACTTTTTTTATTTCGAATAAGCATGTTAAACGATCACTACAGACAGCATATGGTTTTAAACATTTACCTGATTATCCACCAAACGCAAGATATGTGGCCAATCTTTTAAAAGTTTAATGAAAAATGGATTCGTGACACCCAATATCAAAGGAGGCGGTATTTTTCCACATTCACGTGTAAATTCTTTAAATTCACTATCGTGTATAGTAAAATAGGGTCTGGCTTCGGCACAATATTCTAAGGGAGCAATTAAGGCCACCAAAGTCTGCACCATATGTGAACAATCGGCCGGCGACGTACCCACTACCACAATAGGTTCTGCAGTTAAAACCAATTCCCACAATGTATACATATGATCAATGATAAAGTTTAGACTATGAAATAATTCTACTTCATTGACCGAAGCTATTACTTTAATCGAATCTGGTTTATACATAAACATTTTCTCGGGACAGCTATTTTCAGAATTATCATTTTGTGAAGATATTTTACGGCTACTTGCCCGGGGTATTAAAATTTGATAGTACTGATCAAAGAGTGGTAAATTATAGGTGACTCCTACTTGTAGTTGAGGCCATTCCGTATTGATTTGACGACAGGCTTGCTTTAAAACTTCTTCGCCTTCGCTGAAATACTTTTGAGCTAATAGACCCAACATTTCATAGTAGAGATTGAAAAATGGTAGACGGGTAACTATAATAAAACTTTTTTGAAAATAACCACGAGGCAAATTTGGATCACGTTTTTGGCGAAAATATACAAAACCCCAATAGTGCGACTGATCAGCTTTTAAGACTGGCGGACAGTCGCTATTATAGCAACGAAACTGATTTGAGCTAACAGTTCTACTTGTGTCCGGCGACATTCTTAAACGCATATGGAATTTGGTATCGCCCATACAACCAGAATTTGAATCAGGAAATGCCATATAGCAGATATTAGTAACTTCTTGTTCCGTAGGTATAAAATCCGTAGGATAAACAAATTCCAAAGCCTGGCCCAAATTCAAATCAAACGTAACTATGCACATGCATTGTATCCACTGTGACAGACGTGACCAAGTTTCTTCTCCATTACCAACCAGAGATGTCTCCATATTATCCAAATTTAGCAAAGAGACTACAGGAGATTTTCTTATCACCGTTGTTTCTTCCTCCAGAGTATCGCTCCTTCTATTATCGCTATTTGGGATTTCCTTCTTTTGATCGAAATTTATTGGTTTTTGTTTATCCATATTGTTTGTTATAAGAAGATTTTTTTAATGTTTTCATGTAAAATAAACTTTCACAAATTGTTAATTAACGTACGTAAAAAACATCTTTGCTATCGATGAAACAATGAACAAAACAAAAGAAAATAACAAATGACAATATAATATAGAGCTACCAGATTTCCACAGAGCGTTTAAAAGCGCTATTTCACATTAACATTACAGCCCATTTACAAGTGACAGAATATGTAAATTAATCAAAATGCAACTATTAAAAAAAAAAAAAAAAAAAAAAAAACGTCATATGATTACTACAATGCCGCAGTGAACATTTGTGAAAATTGATTTAGATATCGATTATATATGATTAGCATGTCCTTTTTTTAATCCGTAATTCTATTTTTAATATATTTAATACATTTAGTTTGTGAAGTAAGTTTTGCCGTGTAATAACAGTGCACTTTACATTATCAACCATAGATATGACTTGGTGTTTAAAAATCATGTTAAAGCAACGTTTTTGAAACATTTGTAAATGTAATTATAGCGGAAGCAACATGCTACTCAGACAGTGAACAGCTTATTACTTTTGCTGATACTGTTGCTACGCGTTAATGTATTTTGTGCTTTATAGGGTTAATAGTGCAAAATAAAAAGCACAAAATATTTACCAACCCTGTCTTAGAAAATGTCAACAGACGTGTACAATAAACTAAAGAAGGGGAGGAGATGGCAGAAGGAAAAAATAATTTGTTGGCAAATAGTGTTTTATTTGTTTTTTTCTTGTAAAATAAACGAAAGTAAAATTCGAATATAAAAAGTTGTAAAAAGTAAACGAAATCATTAATGGATTTTCTTAAAAGTGGCATTAAAACGGTACTGGGTGCCGCAGAACCGGGCCAACAACCTAGTCCAGCGGAAACTGTAGAAAAACTTGTAGATAGAGCAGCCTCATCGACCTTGTTGGAAGATAGACGTGATGCATGTCGTGCTCTAAAAGCGCTGTCAAGGAAATATCGTATAGAAGTAGGTGCCCAGGGAATGCCTGCATTGGTATCAGTGCTGCAAAATGACCGTCAAGATTGTGAAATAGTATCGTACGCCCTGGATACTCTGTGCAATGTAGTGGCCACAGAAGAGTTTGATGAAGAAGCTGATAACCCAGCGGTATCGGTAAATGTGGGGGAACAATTTACCGAAATGTTCATAAAGAATCCAGAACATGTCGCCCTAGTTATGAACTATTTGGAGGAATATGACTTTCGTGTTAGACGTGCAGCCATACAACTATTGACAACCTTGATACAAAACAAGACCAGAGATTTACAAGAACATATACTAGTTAGTCCCATGGGTGTTTCTAAACTAATGGATTTGCTATCGGATAGTCGAGAAGTGATACGCAACGATGCCTTGCTGTTGCTCATCCAATTGACCAAGGGCAATTCAAATATACAAAAGATAGTGGCCTTTGAAAATGCTTTCGATAAAATATTCGATATTATACGTGATGAGGGCTATGCGGAAGGTGGTATAGTGGTGGAAGATTGTTTGATCTTGCTTCTAAATTTGCTTAAGAATAATTCCAGCAATCAGCAGTTCTTCAAGGAAGGCTCATATATACAACGATTATCTCCCATGGTTGAGATGACCAATAGAGAAGTGGAAGGAGAACAAGGTTGGGCACCACAAAAAATGTCAAATGTTCATTGTATGTTGCAGGTGGTGAGGTCATTAGTCACACCCAGTAATCAGCAACAAGTAGTGGCGTCGTGTCAAAAAGCCATGAAGCACTCACGGCTTCTAGAAGCTCTTTGTGAGATTCTAATGGGTAGTGGTGTGCCCGCTGATATTCTAACGGAAACTATTAATGCCGTAGCCGAAGTGGTAAGGGGAGATCCTGATAATCAAGACCAGCTAAGTAAAGTTATGGCTCCCAGTACCCCACCCAGACCTGTCATTGTTGTTTTATTGATGTCTATGATAAATGAGAAGCAAATGTTGGCCTTACGTTGCTCCGTACTCTATTCATTCCAATGTTATTTATATCGAAATTCTGCAGGTCAACAAGCCGTTGTGTCTACACTTTTACCATCATCAGCTGCTGACGTTTCTAGTCTCTCTACAGGCCAACTATTGTGTACTGGTTTATTCTCCACTGATTCTCTGGCAAACTGGTTTTCTTCAGTAGCATTAATGCATACTCTGGTTGACAATACATCCCAAAAGGAAGAGTTACTCAGAGTGTTGTTGGCCACGCCTGGTGTTCAAAAACCCATAACTTTATTAGAACAGTGTACCAACCTCTTGCAACAAGAATCATACAAATTACAAAGTAAAGTTGGTCTATTGATGCTATTAAGTATGTGGTTGGCACATTGTCCAACTGCTGTCAAGACTCTGCTGCAATCTCAAGGTACTATGGCTTATTTAACAGCTCAGATTAGTGGCAATGAACACGACGAAAATGAGTATTTGGTACAGGGTTTGTGTGCTTTTGTCATGGGGCTTTGTATACAATTTAATGACAACAGCTTAGCCGGCCAAAAAAGAGATGAAATATGCCAATTAATTATTAAAAGAATTGGTCAGGAAAACTTTTGCAATAAGTTAAATGAGGTTTCACGACACGAGGCCTATAGTAGAGCCTGCAAACAACCACAAATAAGAGCGAAATCTGCCAATGAACTCTTACTTGATTATGAGTACTGTAAATTATTCAAAGGTTTAGAAGCTTTGGTAGTAAAACTAGTAACTGGTTTTGATGCAAATGGGGTAGAACTAACAGAACTTACTTTGAGTTCTGAAGCTTCGGCTTTAGTAGCTCAATATAAAGGCATTATTAGAGGACTTGATACGCAAATAACTTTATTACAGGATACCATAAAAAAATTGGAAACAAAAAGTGCTGAACAGGAACAAAAATTTAACGAATTGCAAACACAAAATCATCAATTAACTGATCAAAACACATTGCTTAAAGCCCAACTATCGGCTCTAAAAAGTAATGATTCTTCCACAAACTCCTCTACACCCAACAATGAAAACAATCCACACAGCAACCATTCAGCCAACACAAATCAGGCAACCTTGGAGGCCCTTAATGCTGCCCAGTTCCAAACAAATCTTTACTATACCGAAAACATGAGATTAAATCAAGAACTTGAAGCATTGCGTAAACGCTTGCAAGAAGCCATTGAAGCAGCCAATTTAGCTAATGAAAATCATCATAAATTGCAAAAGGATCAAGAAGATCTTTTAGAACTGTTAACAGATCAGGAAAATAAAATACAACGTTATGCCCAGCAAATGAGGGCGGCAGGTCTGCCCGTTGAAGATGACAATGATGAGACCGAAGATCTTGAATCTGCTGACGATGTTAATGTCAATACACAGCAACAATCTTCGGCTGTAACAAATTCCTTAGGAAATTCAAGTCCTACACATATGCAAAATATATAAATATAGAAAATTTATTCGTATGTATGTTCTGGTAATATAATTAAAGCCTGGCTTTAGAAACTCTTCGCAAGTGTAGTTGTGTGTTAAAGTTCAATATGTTTTAAATATAACGATTTAAAAATAATATTTAGTATATACCCTATAATAAAACAATAATAATGTAATTTTTTTAATTGATTTTTATTTGAAAAGTTTAATTTATGGTCTCATTTTGAGTGTGTGCTAAACGGTAGCAAAGTGTGTAGAAGAGTAAATTTTTGAAGTATAAGAGGTCGGACCAGACCGACTATATGATACCCTACACCATTATGTACGAGCAGAAAAATACGGGAAAATGATTTATATTGCATTTTAATAAATGTAAAATAAATTATACAAATACAGAATAAAACGTTGTTACTAACATTAAGATGATTTTATGCACTTTAGGACGATTCCAGAAAGTGGGTTTTATATGGGAGCTATGGTGAACTATGGTCCGATTCTCTTAAAATTTGGCAGTGTTTTTTCTACTTATTTGTGCCGAATATTAAGTTTACACTAACATTTGTATGTGATTTATGCTCGTTAAAGTGGTTTTCGGAAGAGGGGTTTATATGGGAACTATGGTCAATTGTGGAATGATCTTCATAAAATTTGGTTCGAATAACTTCTTTGCACCGAATTTCATTAAAATATTCTTATACCATTCTGGGGGACATTTGTATAGGGGCTATGTGAAATAATGGAGCGATCACAATCAATTTTAATAGGCTTCGTCTTTGTATCATAAAAGTCATACGTATCAAATTTCATTGAATTATCTTTAAAATTGCGACCCGTACTTTGTACACAAGGTTTGCATGGACAGCCAGCCAGACGGGCGGACATCGTTAGATCGATTTAAAAAGCGATTTTGAGTCGATTGATATACTTTAAGATGGGTGTTGGATAATTTTTTCTATGCATTACAAACATCAGCATAAACACATAATACCCCAACCACCAATGGTGGTATAGGGTATAAAAATTAATGTGTTGGAGTTTTTTATTTCCCCCATACACACAGAGTTTAATAAAAATGTTATCAAATTCATTTTGTTTGAATTTTCAATATCAAAAATTGAAACTGTTGTACAATTTAAATTTCATAAAAAAAATTAAATATCAAAAATTAATGGAAACAATTATTGAGATTGCGCAATTTTGTGTTTACATAAAAAGAATTATTTTTTATAGGGTCTTAGCCTATCTCATTTGGTAATATGAATTCCATTGTTTGTTACGAACCTGTTTCTCTTCTCGGAGGTCAATTGCCCTGCTGGCTGTACGGCATCATCTCGTGGGGGGTGTTCTCAACCCATGACCATGGTTCGCAGCAAGAAAAAAAAATCCTGTAACTAAAACACAAAACACACTTACTCTATGCCGGAATTCAGACTGTAGGGAGGAAGATGTTGACCTCCAATCGCCCATTCCCAACCTTGACCATAATATCTCCATTCCTCTTCGTTTATGGTCCCATAAACCCGCCATTCGTCGCCCTGATCTGATTTCAACAATCCCCAAAAATATTAACTTTACTCAATTTTCATTTTATAGTTTACATTTAATTTACATTAGACATTATTTTATTAAAATTTCTTCTCTCTAAACTACTGTGACAATTAATAAATACTCTTAATACTATTTTTATAAATTATTCTAGTCTTAATCTTATTTCCCTTGTTTTATGTTAAGAATACTTAAACTTTGAAAGTTGGCCGTTACTTTTTTTTTATCTATTTTCTCCTTTTTTTCTCTTTTAATATCTCATACAAATTAAAAAAAAAACACTATTCTTCTATATAGATTGTTCAATAATCTTTTTCTATTATTTTTTCCTCTGTGCTAAGCACTCAAATTATAATCATCCGCATTACCGGATGTCCGCCGAATTTTCTATTTCCTACGTCTGAAGGAGCTCCCTAATGACGCGCGTTGCAAAACAGCAAATATTTCGACAAACAAACGTTCTAATTTGAGCACCTATATTACTCTTATTTTTTTTTTTTTTTTTTAATTATTTTGAGATATATATGTTTTATTATGTTTTTGTTCTTTTCTTTCTTGAGGTTCTTTTTTTTTCCGGCCTAAGGGATTACTAAACTTACAAATCTAACAAACATATAACACTCTCGAAAGACACAATTTTGTTCACACAATCTCACACCTTATAATTAAATTTATTTACACTAATTATACTAATGTTAATCTTCTTATATCTATATGCGTATTTTTTTTTTTTTTTTTTTATATTCTTTTTGATATTTTTTTATGATTTTTAGATTTTTTTTTCTAAAATTACAAATAATCACACCGCTGTTTCTTTATTTCTCCCTTTTAGTGCCTAGTGCCGAAATTAGTAATAGATTCTCTATATCCACTGGTTTTTTTCTTATCAATTACTTAAGATATAAGCTCGTGCATATATATCTATATAATTATTATTTTTACCTGGCTATCTCTCCTCGGAAACGACTTATCCTGCTCCAGATTCGAGACAATTGCCAGGTTTTAATTTCCTTTTGGTTGCACACAAAAAAAAACTTGTTGTAAATATCCGCTTAGATTTTTCCCAATATCTTAGCAATCCTTCACTATTATACTTTTTTTTTCACTTTTTCTTAAACTTTTTTTTTTTCTTGTTTAAACTTAACTTCACCCAGGCACTAATGATAACTTTCTGTACTCTCCCACATCATTTTCCTCCTTTTATACTATGACTACTCCTATATACTCTCATTTAAATTCGCGCCAACCTTCTATTTATTCTGATTACATATTTACTACCTTTTTCCCGCCGACTTATTCTTACATATGTACGATTTTTCCCGCCACTTTGTATTACCTCCCATACCTCTCATCTTTATGTAGATCTATTAGCTACAATATCAAAAGTATTCTCCATTATTGCCCGTACGAAATTCCATTTAAAAAAAAACTTATAAAAATAATTTTCGCGCCATTATTTTCTTAGATAGCAAAAAATAATATTTTCTACCCTATGTTTCTCATATTAACTGCCCCCACAATACCAGGCTGTCAGAAAATTTAGCAGCATAACTATTTTCATTCATGATTTTAAATTTAAATTTTTGCATTTTTCAAAATTTATCGTTGTGAATGGAAAATGCAACCATGTATACTTATTTTACGCACTGTAGTATGTTGACATTACTATGAATAATCTACCTATGAAACACAGCTCGAACACACATACATCTTCACTCAGCTGTCAAACGTACACATGGAGTTAATTACAATGGATGCCGGTAAGTATCGTGAAATTATTAATAATATTTTAACAATATAATATAATAATATCTTATTTTCAGGAATTTGGGGAAAGAAATTGGTGAAGAACATAGTGAATATGTATCGCTTCAATTTCGTACTATACATATAATTAATGTTGTCTTTTTTTTTTTCTTTCATTTCAGCTAACAACATACAACACAACCAAGACGATCTATTGGGTAACAAAAAAAAACAATATTTAAAGCACCGGGACATGGGCTGGACTTGGTGCCTCCATTACATACATAGGAGAGCCCCTCCCTATCAAAGTTAGGAATAGAAGAAAAAAATGTGGAAATTATGGTACATCAAATGAAGTTGAAAATACAGATGAGCAACAATATTTGGACCCAATAGAAAAGACTATTCATACGGGTGCTGATCGTACTGGTGTCGGTACTGTATCCATTTTTGGCGCTGAAATGCGTTTTGATATGCGCAATTCATTTCCTTTGTCAACCACAAAGCGAGTATTTTGGCGAGCAGTAGCCGAAGAACTTTTGTGGTTTGTACATGGTTGCACCGATGCCAAAATATTGCAAGAGAAAAATATACAAATTAGGCTTCACCGAACGCGTAGAGGGAGATTTGGGTTCGGTGTATGGTTTCCAATGGCGTCATTTTGGTGCCAAATATCGAACATGTCACGATGACTACACTAATGAGGGTGTTGATCAATTGAAAAAGGTCATTAATACCATACCATGGCTTTGCCACCTTGGCGGTTTAAGGAGTGTGAGGAGAAATATAATCGAATTTCTATTTTAACATATTTGGACATAAGTCTTATTTTTTTAGATGTATATTTTGTTTCAAAATTTGGGATATGAGGTACTAGGTTTTATAACCTCATCCCTATATGTGAAATCCGATACCCCCCACGCAAAAAAAATTTTCTCTAGACAGCGGCGTGGAGAAGAGGGTTAGGGGTATTCTGGCACACACCCGCAACAAAACTCCGATGCCTGAAACTATGTCGCAGGGAGCGGTGTGCGGGTTAATGACATCAAGCCCAACGTGGGGAACTCCCACACCCTGATGATTTCTAGCCGGGCATACCTATTTCATCATATCTCGTGAACTGGTAAGTTATTACAAAAATATTATTCTGATGTAATTGTCGTTATAGTACACTAACAAAAACTTGTTGATCTACAGATTTTCACTCTGAGATTTAGACGTACTGTGACTACTGTGAATGAAGTAAAAGTTGTTCAATTCTAAGTGAGTATTAGTTTTCTTAGTCAATTTAGATGCTATGCAATAATATTTTTATGGTCATAATTATATAAACTTTTAAGTCAATGTCAGGACGAAAACACACATTCATTGAATAATTTAAATTGAATAAATATAAAATTTTCTTAACCTAATATTGCACTTAAAAGACCAATATCACAGATGATCTAAAGCTATTATTGCACTTTCAAATGAATCTTATTGCACTATTAAAGAAACTAATTGCACACTATATAAACAAAAAAAACTTCTTCAGGTTATTAACCTCCCTTCAAAATCCGGATTTACGAAACCATTTCAAAGAAAAACATCGCCGACTATTACCGTTTTCGTAAAGAAAATGCATAGTGGCTTCCCATAGTCGAATTAGATTCACCTCCGTTCGTGTAATTGGTCCCCGACCAATTGTAGCACATTTAGCGCAAAATTTCCTTATTAAAAGTCATAAAAAATATATATAATCAAGTTATTATCTCTATTCTATTTATCTTCTTATTTGTCATATTTTCTTTCAGAATCTATACAACTGTAATTGGAAAAACCCCTATAATCTTCCATACTTCTACGAGTTTTTTCTTCTACATGGTATTCATCTCTGAAAGACTTTTATTATAAAAGGCTTCAGAATTGATTCGCATCCGTTTCCGGGAAATCAATTTACGGGAAGTATTTTTAAAAATCTTTACTATATTAACTTTACTTTGTTAATTCTTTATTTCCTTTTATAGCATCAGATCCGTTTTCATCAATCAATTCCCTTGAATACAGAGGAAACAGAATTCTACACATAATTAGAAAACTTATACATCACAAAAATACAGCTATCATATCACAGACATTTTTCTACTATTGAAATCTACTTCTATCCAGGTAAGTCAAGTATTTCTAATATAATCACAGGTACTTTGTATCATAAACATTTATTAGTCCGGTCTTGTGCTCCGAAAAGAAACAGTTATCATTGTATTGAAAAATTACAAAAAAAAACTTGTTAATCCTTCCATTGCCCGTTCCATTTTCATAAATCCTCATATTTTAATGTCTTTAGAATGATATGTACCTAGTGGCTTACCCTGTAATGTTTCGAGCTCATACAGATTATTTCCTACAGGTTTAACGACTCTACATTTTAAAAATTTTTTACAAAATTTAGAATTAATATTTTTGCTAAAATTACTTAATATTGTATTTCTGCGATAGACTTCCTGACCAGGTACAAATTTTGCAATACGTGCACCTCTATTGTATCTCTCAGCGCTTCTTTCCTGTGCCTTTTGCATATTAAGTTTTATTTTCTCTCGAATTATCTCCATTTTGTCGTTCCTCTTAAGTTCTATGATTTCGTGATCACTCAGTGATAGTAGTATCCTACCTAGTTTGTAATCGGCTCCACTTGTGTACATATGGTAACCAAAGAGTGCGAAAAATGGAGTCACCCCTGTGGCTGAATGAACCGATGTTCTCAAAGCGCATTCAATTTCTGAAAGATACATATCCCAATCCCGATGGTCCCTATCTAAATACGCTCTTATCGCCGATAGTACCGATTGGTTCACTCGTTCACTGGCATTGCTCTGAGGTGAATACACAGCGGTTTTTATATGCTGGATTTTGTATGTTTTAAGTAAATTCTCAAAACTCTTCGCAATAAATTGACTTCCATTGTCGCTGTGAATTACCTCAGGCACTCCAAATTTGTGAAATATTTCGTGCACAAGAAAATCTATCACATTATTTGTTGTTGCTTCCTTCATCGCTTTTAAAAACATAAACTTTGTGAAATGATCTACAACAATAAATATATAACAATTCCCTTTTTTCGAACGGGGGTATTTGCCCATAAAATCGATATATAGTTTCTGAAAGGGTCTTTCAGTCACTACGGGCTTTCCGATTTCCGGTCTAAGATTGACATTGCTTGGTTTAGATTCCTTACAAATCTGACATTTAGCTACAAAATTTTTTACTTGAGCAGACATTTTAGGCCAATAAAAGAATCGTCTTATTCTCTCTAGTGTTTTTGCCACTCCTCCATGTGCTGATGTTAACGAGGAGTGTGCATTTTCGATAATAGGTAGAGTTATAACTTCAGGAATCCATAACTTCCATGGTGAATCTCCACCTTCCTGTTCAAAACCAATTTTTTTGTAAATCAAATTATTTTCTATTCGTATATCTGGCAATTTCTCAATATTTTCCTGAATATGTGCAATTAGATCCAAATATTCATTACTTTCAAATTCGTTAGTTTCAAAACCTAACAACTCTGTCAAATTGAGCTCGTCTACTTTAGGCAACCTGGACAACATATCGGCAACTACATTTTCTGAACCTTTTCTATGTTGTATTTCGAAATCAAAAGCCTGCAATTTCAGTGACCATCTAGCTAGCCTTCCAGTCAAATCCTTCAGAGACATTAACCATTTAAGGCTAGCGTGATCAGTCACTATCGTAAATGGCATCATCTCAACATATTGCCTAAACTTCTGAACAGCCATAACGGCAGCAAAGCACTCTTTTTCGGTTACGCTATAATTTCTTTGACTTGAATTGAGCTTTTGAGAATAGAAAGCAATAGGATGTTCCTCATTCTCCTCACTAATCTGATACAGTACAGCCCCTATACCATATTCACAGGCATCACACTGTATGAAGAATCTTTTTGAAAAATCTGCATGCCGAAGCACTGGCGCTGAGGTTAAAGCCTTTTTCAAATTTTCAAAAGATAAAATTGCTTCGGGTGTCATTTCGAACTTCTTTGATTTTTTTAAGGTATCAGTCAGTGGTGCAGATATTACGGAAAAATTCTTAATGAACCTACGATACCACCCTGAAGTTCCCAAAAAGCTCCTCACATCCCTCATAGTCTTTGGAACTTTAATATCCCTAATAGCCTTGACCTTATCGGGATCAGTTTTCAACATACCTCCTCCCACAATGAAACCTAGGTATCTTAATTGTTTGAAACAAAATTGGGATTTTTTTAAGCCGATGGTTAAATTAGCCTTTTTAAGACAATCTGCCACTTGTTCTATTAATTCCAAATGCTTGTCGAAATCATTAGAAATAATTAACAAATCGTCCAGATAAATAAATACATTTCCCTTTAAAGTTTGTGGTATCACCTTGTCCATCAGTCTACATAAGCGTTGGGCCGCGTTGCAGAGACCAAAAGGCATAACGCGAAATTGATATAACGGTCTTCCTGCAACGGTAAAAGCGGTATATGGTCTACTTTCTGGCTCTAATTCTATTTGCCAGAATGCGTATTTGAGATCGACGCTACTTATAAAGTTCGTCTCATCTATTCTACTTAAGATACCGTCTATGTTCTGCAAGGGATAAGCATCCTTTACCGTTAGTTTGTTTAGTTTTCTCGCGTCTAAACAAAACCTATTCTTGCCAGGCCTACGAACAATCGTTGTCCTGTTGCTCCAAGGGCTTTCACTTAATTCTATTACATTTAGAGCTAACATGTTATCTATTTCCTTGTAAGTGATCTCCTGGACAGCAGGTGAAATAGGATAATGCCTCTCCTTTATTGGTTCGGAGCCTTCTATCAATTTAATGCTGTGCTTTTCCAAAGTAGTTTTTCCTAAACCTTTCTCCTCAAATGTGTCAAATTTCTGAATCACTTTATCTAACCTTTCTCTCTGCCCATTATCCAATTCATGAGGACTTAGTTTACCATCATTCCTATCATGTACAAAATCTTCTATAATTTTATCTAAAGCTATTTCATTTACTCCTACAATGTCTGGGGCTAACTTAAAATTACGCCAAAAGTCTATTCCTAAATATAAATCTTGTTCCAAATCAGGACATAGATACAGAATTATATTATCTTTCTGATCTTTGTACTTAATGGATAAATTTACTTTCCCCAATATTCTATGGTGTTGACCACTTGCGGTCTTCACGTTGGAGAATATAGGTATTATTTTCAAATCTAATTCTTCTACTAATTCTCTACATCCTTTTCCTAATATACTAACTGAAGCTCCACTATCTAACAATCCTAATATAGCTTTACCTTCTAATTCTACATCTACATATACTCTATTATCCTTATTCTTATCTAATCTGTCTACTGCATCTAAAAGTATTTTCCTAAACTGTCGTTTCTTTTTATATTTCTCCCTAATTTTCAAAATTCTTTTAGATATGGGTTTAATATCACTTCCTGTAGTAAATATTCGATCTCTCATATATTTATAATATTTTATTCTTGTTTCTATTGGTAGCTTATGTCTCATTTCCGGCATGTACTTAGCTATTTGTTCTATTGGCACTTCGACACTAATATTTTCATTTTCTATATTTTTATCCACTAGTTTTCCTTGTTGGGGATTTTGTACGGACGTTGGTCCCCCGATACACCCGCGCCCCGTTTCATGTTTCCCTGACAATTTGGACAATTTGGTGTTACCACATTCGGTTTGCCACAACGGTAACAAAATAGTGTCCTTTGATTAGAAGGACATTCCATGAAAACATGACCTGGTACCTTACAATTCCAACAAACTAGAGTTGCTTTTTGCTGATTTAATTGGATTGCAGACACTTCTATCACTTCGTCATGCCTAGTCTCTTCTAATGGAACGTACTCACAGTTATCTACACACAATCCGTTAACCTGCCTTATGGGTCTTGAGGGTGGCTGTGTGTTTCTTACTTCCCTGCGTGGAAAATTCCGTTCGGCCTCATTACATTCGATTCTGAGCTGCTCAACAGATGAGACTGCGATTGGATAAACTATCCTGGCAACACTCTCCTTAACGTTCCGTTTCAAAATCTTTATCATATCATATTCCGGTATACCCTGAACTAATTTTGCACGGATTTGATTCATAGCATGGAAGAATTGGTCTATCGTTTCATTATTATTTTGCCTACGTTCTACCAGATCACGCATTATCTCGAAATTAGATCTGGACATTTGATATTGGCTTAGTAATGCCTGTTTCAACCCTGGCCATTTTACTCCACAGTTAGTCTGTACAAATAACCAATACCAATCTTTGGCTGGGCCTGACAGCAACAGATGGAAATCTCTTTCCAATTCTTCAATTGGGATATGGTATTGAGCTTGAAGACGCTCTATACGAAATATAAAGTCCTCTACACTCATACGTAAGTTGTTCCCATCAAAATTAAGTCCCCACTTATCTATTCTAATCCACATTTTAGGTGTCAAATCGCTCTGCACAACATCATTTGGACTTGGAGCTATACTTGGTGGGATATAATTAGTGAAAGGATAACCAGAGGGTACTTCATTATTAACAACATTTCCCCTACCTGGTAAGTTTCCATTATTCATATAAAAACGATTGTTAGGATGATTCCCTGTAGCCGGAGGAACTTGGTTACTGTTAAAATTATCCCTAGACACAAAATTACTGTAAACCGTTCGTGCAGGTAGAGTTGGTACAGACATAGTACTCATAGGAGTTCTATTTTGTCCATTCTCTGTCAACACTTGATTTACAGGATACTGACTAGGACCTGGTATTGCATTTAAGTCGACACTAGAAGGGTTAATATGAGCTACCTCGATAATTTGCGGCTCGTTTGTGACGTTATTAGAGGCTTTATTGGACCCTGCCCGATTTGTTTCTACTGTTTTATTTTTGCTTGTAATTTGGGCAAGATCACTTACTACTCTCATTAGATCACTGATAGACTTTCGCACATCCTCCATTTCTCCCTGTACCATATTTCTTACTTGCTCTTGCAAAGTTTTCTGTACTGATAGGGCTTCATCAGCTACTAACTCCCTAACTTCCGGTGTTATTTCTTCATTACCAATACTACTATTCGCAGAAGTCGCTCGTAATCTAGATTCCTGCATTATATTATTAGAAGTACAAGGCTTATCGGCTATAATTGTCCTAGACAAATCAGTGATTTGACTGTCACTAGTCTTACCATTACCTTCGCTCATTTTGAAATTAGAATTTCTAACTCGGCGCTGTTTTGGTGATAAGGGGATTAATGTTCTACTAGTATCAAAATCAACTTTTCTTTTTCTGTTTCTAAACTGATTTCTAGTCTCCCTATTCATTACACCAAAAACACAATTTTTAAAATACTTTACGAAGAACAAATCTTACGCAAAAGAAATTAATTCGCCAAAATGTTTTATAATTGTTAAAAAAAAATATGATTATAAAAAAAACGAACAGAGCCACGTATAACGCGAAAAAAAAAATACTCAAAAGATTTTATAATTAACTGGGATAATAACAATCTAACTAAGTAATTAAAATATAAGATAAAAATAAAGATATGAAATAAATTATCTAATTATCAAAAGAAAAAATATATAAATTCGTAGACAAATAACTAAACAATTAAATATATAAATAAATAATAGAATGATATAAATAATAAAAAAAACTACAATAACTATTAAAATAAATAACTATTTATGACTGTTTGAAAATAGTATATATATAAAAATAAAATAACTACTAAACTTTGATTGGATTAATTTATATAATTTTTTTTGGGGATTGTTAATCAGCGGCGGTACGACGGTTTATACTTCTTAAGATTCTCTTATAAAGAGCTACTCTGATCTTCCGGTAAAACAACTAAATTAAGCAAAACTGATTATTTAACAACTATGTTTGCTCTCACTCTCAACGTTAATGTTGTTCGAGGACAATTTATGATGATTATCGACACATCGGGCCTCAAGCTTTTTGCTTAAGCGGCTATCGTTTTTTTCATCACTATTGCTTCGCAAACAAAGTATTCAACTGAAACTACCATTTGATTTATTAAAATTCAAGTTAAGGTGAACAATTAGATTGAATTTTTTTTTATTAACTCTAACGACTTTCCTTTAACTTGTTTGTACTGGTCGTATATTTTCATAAGTTTCTAAATGTTGTGAAATTATTTCGTACAACGGACTTTCTGGATTAAAATCCAAAAACGGATACGACTGTTATTCACTCTATCTAGCCACTTACAATAAACACACATGGACTATTTTTAAAAAACCTAGCAGTCTATTGCCTAGCGTATAGATTTTTCACACTAACTATTCTTCATAATTTCGTTTGGGCGCCATTTCTGTTAGGCGCTATTTTCGTTGGGCGCCATTTCTGTTACGAACCTGTTTCTCTTCTCGGAGGTCAATTGCCCTGCTGGCTGTACGGCATCATCTCGTGGGGGGTGTTCTCAACCCATGACCATGGTTCGCAGCAAGAAAAAAAAATCCTGTAACTAAAACACAAAACACACTTACTCTATGCCGGAATTCAGACTGTAGGGAGGAAGATGTTGACCTCCAATCGCCCATTCCCAACCTTGACCATAATATCTCCATTCCTCTTCGTTTATGGTCCCATAAACCCGCCATTCGTCGCCCTGATCTGATTTCAACAATCCCCAAAAATATTAACTTTACTCAATTTTCATTTTATAGTTTACATTTAATTTACATTAGACATTATTTTATTAAAATTTCTTCTCTCTAAACTACTGTGACAATTAATAAATACTCTTAATACTATTTTTATAAATTATTCTAGTCTTAATCTTATTTCCCTTGTTTTATGTTAACAATACTTAAACTTTGAAAGTTGGCCGTTACTTTTTTTTTATCTATTTTCTCCTTTTTTTCTCTTTTAATATCTCATACAAATTAAAAAAAAAACACTATTCTTCTATATAGATTGTTCAATAATCTTTTTCTATTATTTTTTCCTCTGTGCTAAGCACTCAAATTATAATCATCCGCATTACCGGATGTCCGCCGAATTTTCTATTTCCTACGTCTGAAGGAGCTCCCTAATGACGCGCGTTGCAAAACAGCAAATATTTCGACAAACAAACGTTCTAATTTGAGCACCTATATTACTCTTATTTTTTTTTTTTTTTTTTAATTATTTTGAGATATATATGTTTTATTATGTTTTTGTTCTTTTCTTTCTTGAGGTTCTTTTTTTTCCGGCCTAAGGGATTACTAAACTTACAAATCTAACAAACATATAACACTCTCGAAAGACACAATTTTGTTCACACAATCTCACACCTTATAATTAAATTTATTTACACTAATTATACTAATGTTAATCTTCTTATATCTATATGCGTATTTTTTTTTTTTTTTTTTTTATATTCTTTTTGATATTTTTTTATGATTTTTAGATTTTTTTTTTCTAAAATTACAAATAATCACACCGCTGTTTCTTTATTTCTCCCTTTTAGTGCCTAGTGCCGAAATTAGTAATAGATTCTCTATATCCACTGGTTTTTTTTCTTATCAATTACTTAAGATATAAGCTCGTGCATATTGTTACGAAATTGTAATTGAATTCAAATATAACGGTTTTAACGGCCGGTTTAAATCTTTCTCAATGCTTCCAGACATTTCCGTTTATGTTAACTGCAGTTAACATAGCTGTAAAATTATTAACATAGTTCTAAACGTACAACATTGAATAAAAAGCTTTCACCATTGTTTTTTTAAGTGTGGCAGCACTAAGTGCTTATGCTGCTGGCACTATCATCAAAAGCTAGCTTGGCAGCACTAAGTGTTTATGTGCTGGCACTATCATCAAAAGCTAGTTTGGCAGCACTAAGTGTTTATGCTAATGGCATTACCTACAAAAACTCTAGATTGTCCGTTAACATTGTAGAAAGAAATAGAGCTCTCAAGAAACATCTAGTAGGCAATACAGTGTATATAAATTGGCCGTGAGAACACCATTGAGTCAGTCTGGTTTGAAGCGTCGTTAAGTAAAGACATATTAACTGCCTTGGCTGTATAATCTTGTACATTATTAAAGTGTGCTGTATAAAGCGTGTAATTTAAGTGTGTGTGTGTATTAAAACACAAAGTGACTTATAAACTGTATTGTTGTACATTTTTAAATAAAATAAAGAGTCGTTACAATTTTTAAACTACTAAACTGCTGTCATTTTTGCAATCAAAGTATAAAGTTTATTTAAAGGAAATAAACGATCGTTTTTAAAAGGTAAAAACGTAACAATTGGTGTCAGAAGTGGGATTGCAAAATAATAAGCAGTCATGAAGTTTGAAGAGCTGAAAGTGGAGCAACTCAAGAGAGAATTGAATAAGTTGGAGTTACCTACAGCTGGTAATAAAGCAGAATTACAAAAGAGGCTGATAGATGAATTCAAGCGGCGTAATATTGACATTGGAACTTACGAATTCGAATATAAAGAAGAAATGGAAGTTTCTACCCGTGCAACAACAAGCATGGATTTATCCACAATGTTTGCTGCAATGATGGAGCAATTTAAAGAAACTAACGAAACTTCTAAAGCAAATAACGAGAAACTTCTTGCTGAAGTCAAAGAAGAAAATAAAATAATGGAAATGAAATTTCAAGAAACTTCTAAAGCTAATAACGAGAAACTTCTTGCAGAAGTTCAAGAAACTTCTAAAGCAAATAACGAGAAACTTCTTGCAGAAGTTCAAGAAACTTCTAAAGCAAATAACGAGAAACTTCTTGCAGAAGTTCAAGAAACTTCTAAAGCAAATAACGAGAAACTTCTTGCTGAAGTTAAAGAAGAAAATAAAATAATGGAAATGAAATTTCAAGAAATTTCTAGAGCGACAGACGAAAAACTTCAGCAAATTTCGGAAGTTATAAACAGCAGAGTGGATGGCATTGAGTCAAAGGTGTCCGACTTAGAGAGCTGCCTAGATATGCAATCCAGAGATGTTGATAAAAAACTACATGATCTAGAAATAAAAATGAATAATCTTCAATGCCAAGATGGACAGGTGCGAATTATACCAGAATCCTCTAGTAGAATAAAGGCCCCTAGTTTTGATGGCACCACACCATTTAATGTGTTTAAGTTCCAGTTTGATACAATTGCCATTAGAAACATGTGGAATGACGAAGAAAAGGCTATAGAGTTGATATTGGCCTTAAAAGGAAATGCAGCAGTGGTTCTTGAAAGCGTGCCAGCCTGTAACAGAAACAGTTATGATGATATAATGGAGGCGCTACAACGTAAGTACGCTGGTGAACATAAAAAGGACTTATACCGAATGGAATTGCGTGGTAGAGTGCAGAAGCCCAATGAGACACTACAAGACTTTGCGTTGGAAATCGAACGTTTGCTGCAGCTTACTTATCCAGGGGAGAACAGCCCGTTTTTGGACCATTTCAAGACAGAGGCATTTGTTAATGGCATTCGCGATACTGAAATAAAACACGCGGTTTGTGCAACACCTAAACCATCATTTACTGAAACCGTCTCATTCGCACTGGCACAAGAAACGGCGAAAATAATTTCAAAGCCGCAAATATGCAAGGTGCGAAATGTTGAAGTTGTTTCTGATAATGAGAGAAATATAGTCGACGAATTAAAAAAGGTTTTGGAGGCGTTTAATGAGAAGCAAAATAAAGCAAGAGTAAAATGTTATAATTGTGGTAAATCGGGTCATATTCAGCGAAACTGCAAAGCACCAAGAAAACGAACCAGATCTGCCTCGCCTCAAAGAAATAACCGGCAGTCAAATCAGCAATCATCACAAGAATCACCTTTAAACTAAAACGAGCTGGCACTATGGGGCAAGAGCTAGCTCCCACATCTGAGGGCCCCACCATCTCCATATCCGTAATGCAACAGAAAAATAGCAATCTTACTGCTTCGGGGTACATCAACGGTCAGAAGCACGTTTTTACTGTAGACACCGGGGCATCACAGTCTATCGTCAGGCCAGATTTAGTCAAGAAAACAATTGAACCATTATGTGGGGTAAGCCTGCGCACAGCTACTGGTGAGCCGGCCACGGTCTATGGTAAAGTAAATGTGAAATTAACCATTGCCAATGTTACCGTCAATCATGTATTCATTGTTGCCGACATTGTGGACGAAGTCATCATTGGTGCTGATTTCATGATTAGTCACGGCATTACTTTGGATATGGGACAAAAAGTTATGATTTGGCGAAATGTGGAGATACCCCTTGACGTCGGATATGAAAATAGGACTCAAGTAAGAAAGCTAGTTACCATCGAGCATCAGAAGCTACCACCACAGTCAGAAACTTTAGTATGGGCTCGCATGGAGGGAGATTGTGAGGACAACAGTTTGTGGGTAGTAGAACCAGCAGAAATAACAAGTGATCTTGTAACAGCAAAAGCCCTCGTTAAACCCTGCAACAACAAAATAGTTCCTGTAAGAATGCTTAACCTGTCCAGCTACGAAAAAGTCGTTAAGCCAAATTCTGAAATAGGTCAATGCACTTTAGCAGAGGCAGTAATCAATTGCGAGAAAAACCCGCAACCTGCCAATAAATCCACCAAAGAACACGAGCTTCTGGCGGAATATGTGGGGAAATGGGTAGAAGGATTAACGCCGCCAGACAGAAATAAGGCCAAACAGATTCTGAAGAAATATAGCTCCGTCTTCGCCTTAAAAAGTCAAGGCCATGGTAGAACGGCAATTGTAAAGCATCAAATAAATACTGGCGAAGCGAGGCCAATAAAGCAGGCGCCCAGAAGTGTTCCTCTAGCAAAACGAAGTGAAGTGAAGGAGTTGGTCAATGAAATGGAGCGGAACGGTATAATCGAACCATCTTCAAGTCCTTGGAGCTCGCCTGTTGTTTTAGTTAAGAAGAAAGATGGCAGCACTAGATTTTGCGTCGATTATAGAAAACTAAATGACGTCACCAAGAAAGACAGCTACCCGCTACCAAGAATTGACGACACCCTGGATACACTAGCTGGAACACAATGGTTCTCCACATTGGACTTGCAAAGTGGTTATTGGCAGGTAGAGATTTCAGAAAAAGACAAGGAAAAAACCGCTTTTAGCGCGAGTGATGGGTTATGGCAGTTTAATGTGATGCCGTTTGGACTCTGCAATGCTCCAGCCACATTCGAGCGTTTAATGGAACAGGTATTGAAAGGACTTCACGGGAAGACATGCTTGGTGTACCTCGATGACATAATTGTCATGGGTAAGACTTTTGATGAACATCTGAATAACCTTGAAGAAGTCCTTAAACGAATATCAGCGGCTGGACTCAAACTCAGTGTAAAGAAGTGTGCGTTGTTCCAGAAAGAAGTTAAATATTTGGGACATCGCGTAACAGCAGACGGAATATCAACAGATGAGGATAAGATAATTGCTGTTAAGAACTGGCCACGTCCGAGAAATCTCCACGAATTGCGTAGTTTTCTTGGCCTTTGCACATACTACAGACGATTTGTCCCGAATTTCGCCAATGTAGCCGCAAGCTTACATGAGCTGACCAAGAAGTCACAATCATTCCAATGGTGTGAAGCACAAGAATTAGCATTCCAGAAGCTCAAGGACCTGTTATGTACGGCACCAATTTTGTCATATCCTATACCTGGAGAAACATTTGTGGTAGATAGCGATGCGAGCGGATACGGAATAGGCGGTGTACTTTCACAAGTAGTCGGTGGCACTGAAAGGGTCATTGGATACTTCAGCCGAACGCTTTCGAAGCCTGAAAGAAACTACTGCGTAACGCGACGAGAACTTTTGGCAGTATTAGAGTGTGTGAAGCATTACCACAAATATCTGTACGGCCAACACTTCCGACTGAGAACCGATCATTCTGCCCTCAGGTGGTTGCTGCAATTTAAACAACCTGAAGGACAACTGGCTCGTTGGATAGAGCGGCTTCAAAGCTATGATTTTAGCATCGAGCACCGAAAGGGTTTGAAACACGGCAATGCGGACGCGCTGTCAAGACGGCCCTGCAACGTGGAATGTAAGCATTGTACAAAAGCCGAGGAAAAGGAATGTATCATCGATGTTCGACTAATGCATATAGAGTCCAGTGAAGATTGGTCTGTAGCGCAAAGAAATGACCCCATACTGGCAAAAATAATATCGGCAAAAGAAGAAGGTAGAAGGCCAGCCCGCAATGAAATATCCGCAGAAAGTCCATTAATGAAATCATATTGGGCCCTATGGAATAGTCTACAGTTGTTAAATGGCTGCTTATACCGCATATGGGAAAGTGCTGACGGTAAAACAGTGACAAATCTAATTGTAGTACCATCCTCTAAAATAAACGAAGTAATGAAAGAGTTCCATGACGGTCCCAGTGGTGGCCATCTTGGTGTGACAAAAACCTTAGAAAAGTTAAAACAACGTTTTTATTGGGTGGGTTGTCAGCAAGCAGTAGCCGATTGGGTAGCCAATTGTTCACAGTGCATAGCAGCGAAGGGCCCAGCAAGAAGAAGTCGTGGACAACTTCAGCAGTATAACTCAGGCGCGCCATTCGAGCGGATTGCAATGGATGTAGCAGGCCCTTTTCCCGTCAGTGATGCCGGAAATCGTTACGTTCTAGTGGTTATGGATTATTTCAGCAAATGGCCAGAGGTATATGCCATACCTGATCAAGAAGCTAAAACGGTTATAAGTGTATTTGTGAACAACTGGGTGTGCCGCTATGGTGTTCCACTGGAGTTGCATTCTGATCAGGGTAGAAATTTTGAATCTGCCATATTCAAGGAAATGTGCGATTTATACGGAATAAGAAAAACCAGAACAACGCCACTGCATCCTCAATCTGATGGCATGGTGGAAAGATTCAATCGCACTCTGGAGGAATATTTAAGAAAAGTGGTCAGTGCACATCAGAAGGACTGGGATGAACACATACCGAAATTTCTATTGGCATACAGATCAGCTGTTCATGACTCAACCTCTCGAACACCTGCAAAAATTGTCTTCGGGACAGAACTCAAGTTGCCTGGTGATTTAGAATTCGGTATTAAGCCCTCATCAACAAATAGGGAAAACACTTCCCAAGAGCAAGATGACCTGAACGAACTACATGAATTCGTACGCAGACGAATAAAAATGACCAGCGATAAAATGAAAGCCAGATACGATAGAGCAGCGAATTCTGAAGGATTTAACGAAGGCCAGCTTGTACTGTTGTATAACCCACAACGTAAGAAAGGACTGTCTCCCAAACTACAAACCCATTGGGATGGACCATACAAAGTGATTAAGAAATTAAACGACGTGGTGTACAGAATACAGAAAGAAAAGAGCCCGAGATCTAAAATGAAGGTTGTACATCTAGAACGACTAGCTGCCTATGGGAAAAGTGATTCTGTGCCTATTCGGGACGAACAGGCTTAAGCGGGGGGCAGTGTTACGAAATTGTAATTGAATTCAAATATAACGGTTTTAACGGCCGGTTTAAATCTTTCTCAATGCTTCCAGACATTTCCGTTTATGTTAACTGCAGTTAACATAGCTGTAAAATTATTAACATAGTTCTAAACATACAACATTGAATAAAAAGCTTTCACCATTGTTTTTTTAAGTGTGGCAGCACTAAGTGCTTATGCTGCTGGCACTATCATCAAAAGCTAGCTTGGCAGCACTAAGTGTTTATGTGCTGGCACTATCATCAAAAGCTAGTTTGGCAGCACTAAGTGTTTATGCTAATGGCATTACCTACAAAAACTCTAGATTGTCCGTTAACATTGTAGAAAGAAATAGAGCTCTCAAGAAACATCTAGTAGGCAATACAGTGTATATAAATTGGCCGTGAGAACACCATTGAGTCAGTCTGGTTTGAAGCGTCGTTAAGTAAAGACATATTAACTGCCTTGGCTGTATAATCTTGTACATTATTAAAGTGTGCTGTATAAAGCGTGTAATTTAAGTGTGTGTGTGTATTAAAACACAAAGTGACTTATAAACTGTATTGTTGTACATTTTTAAATAAAATAAAGAGTCGTTACAATTTTTAAACTACTAAACTGCTGTCATTTTTGCAATCAAAGTATAAAGTTTATTTAAAGGAAATAAACGATCGTTTTTAAAAGGTAAAAACGTAACAATATATATCTATATAATTATTATTTTTACCTGGCTATCTCTCCTCGGAAACGACTTATCCTGCTCCAGATTCGAGACAATTGCCAGGTTTTAATTTCCTTTTGGTTGCACACAAAAAAAAACTTGTTGTAAATATCCGCTTAGATTTTTCCCAATATCTTAGCAATCCTTCACTATTATACTTTTTTTTTCACTTTTTCTTAAACTTTTTTTTTTTCTTGTTTAAACTTAACTTCACCCAGGCACTAATGATAACTTTCTGTACTCTCCCACATCATTTTCCTCCTTTTATACTATGACTACTCCTATATACTCTCATTTAAATTCGCGCCAACCTTCTATTTATTCTGATTACATATTTACTACCTTTTTCCCGCCGACTTATTCTTACATATGTACGATTTTTCCCGCCACTTTGTATTACCTCCCATACCTCTCATCTTTATGTAGATCTATTAGCTACAATATCAAAAGTATTCTCCATTATTGCCCGTACGAAATTCCATTTAAAAAAAAACTTATAAAAATAATTTTCGCGCCATTATTTTCTTAGATAGCAAAAATAATATTTTCTACCCTATGTTTCTCATATTAACTGCCCCCACAATACCAGGCTGTCAGAAAATTTAGCAGCATAACTATTTTCATTCATGATTTTAAATTTAAATTTTTGCATTTTTCAAAATTTATCGTTGTGAATGGAAAATGCAACCATGTATACTTATTTTACGCACTGTAGTATGTTGACATTACTATGAATAATCTACCTATGAAACACAGCTCGAACACACATACATCTTCACTCAGCTGTCAAACGTACACATGGAGTTAATTACAATGGATGCCGGTAAGTATCGTGAAATTATTAATAATATTTTAACAATATAATATAATAATATCTTATTTTCAGGAATTTGGGGAAAGAAATTGGTGAAGAACATAGTGAATATGTATCGCTTCAATTTCGTACTATACATATAATTAATGTTGTCTTTTTTTTTTTCTTTCATTTCAGCTAACAACATACAACACAACCAAGACGATCTATTGGGTAACAAAAAAAAAAAAAAAAACAATATTTAAAGCACCGGGACATGGGCTGGACTTGGTGCCTCCATTACATACATAGGAGAGCCCCTCCCTATCAAAGTTAGGAATAGAAGAAAAAAATGTGGAAATTATGGTACATCAAATGAAGTTGAAAATACAGATGAGCAACAATATTTGGACCCAATAGAAAAGACTATTCATACGGGTGCTGATCGTACTGGTGTCGGTACTGTATCCATTTTTGGCGCTGAAATGCGTTTTGATATGCGCAATTCATTTCCTTTGTCAACCACAAAGCGAGTATTTTGGCGAGCAGTAGCCGAAGAACTTTTGTGGTTTGTACATGGTTGCACCGATGCCAAAATATTGCAAGAGAAAAATATACAAATTAGGCTTCACCGAACGCGTAGAGGGAGATTTGGGTTCGGTGTATGGTTTCCAATGGCGTCATTTTGGTGCCAAATATCGAACATGTCACGATGACTACACTAATGAGGGTGTTGATCAATTGAAAAAGGTCATTAATACCATACCATGGCTTTGCCACCTTGGCGGTTTAAGGAGTGTGAGGAGAAATATAATCGAATTTCTATTTTAACATATTTGGACATAAGTCTTATTTTTTTAGATGTATATTTTGTTTCAAAATTTGGGATATGAGGTACTAGGTTTTATAACCTCATCCCTATATGTGAAATCCGATACCCCCCACGCAAAAAAAATTTTCTCTAGACAGCGGCGTGGAGAAGAGGGTTAGGGGTATTCTGGCACACACCCGCAACATGTTTAGAAGCATAAAAATCTAAAACCTAAAAGATTTGGCGAAAAGATTCAATATCAATCGTTCATATACCAAAGTACTCACATGTATTAAATTTTAATAAGTTAATTTAAAAATTGTGGTCCAATTGAAAATACATCGGGCAGTTATTTGTAAAATAATATGGTGCCCTTTAATTATGTTGTCTTTCAAAGTTTTAATAACTAAACAAGATACATTTTTTTATTTCCTACAGCACCATATTGGAGAACATCCTTAAGCAGAGGTTCCCAACTCTTCATGCTTCACGGTTTCTTTTAGAAATTTTTGCTTTTTCGCGGACCCCATTTTGATTTTTAGTATAGCAGAAATTAAAAATAGTAAATACTGCAAAAGGCATTTATTTTAAATAAAATTGCGTTACAAAAATTCATTTATTTATTAAATACAAAAAGTAAAACCTTCTAAAGCTCATAAAAAATTAAAAAAATATTTAATGTAATAAAATGTCCTTTTTACTACAGTAGTTTCGCACAAACATGTAGATACAAACTATAGCAAAAGTTTCAATGCTTTATTTCCAACTACACGATAGTTGTAATATTTTAACCAAAAATATTCAAAAAATGTAGATTTAAAGTCAGCTTTGGCACACGGTTTATTATTTAGTTCTATTGATTAATCTTAAAAAAATTATCGGGTATGTCATCAATAGCAATGTTGAATGGATTACGAAGTAAACTGGTTTAGCAAGAATCGGTTTTAAGCTTCAGATAATATCGGGAAAATTCATTGTGGAGTGAATCCAAGTATGAACATTATTATACTTTTCACATGTTCTTTTTTAACATCAGATGAAAGCAAGAAATCATTCAATAGTGGAAATGAGGAATATTTTGGCAGAGGAGATTAAAAACTCCTTTTTCATAACGAAATTTTGCACATATTGAATCAAACTCATTTAACATATTTACTTATCTGCCTTGTAGTTTAATGTTAAGATTGTTTGACCCCTCGAAACATTTAGATATAAGCAATGTAATATATAAAAAACAGTTTTCTGCAAATTCTTTATAAAGATCTTAATTTTTGTATAAAAGGAAAATTTCTACTGTCTTTAATTTGTATAATCTCTTTAGCATAGTTTCCTTCGAAATCCAATGGACATTAATATGAATTAATAATTTGTTATGTTTTGCATTTAAGTAAACTGTAGGGCTTTAAGAATTCTATTTCTTAAGGCACTAGTTTTTATAAAATTTACTACGTCTGTAGTAGTTTGAAGAGCACTTTTAAATATATCAGGTAAGGTTTTCGCATTAAGTACTTGTCGATGGATTACGCAGAGATTTCTTGCAATAAAATAAAAGTTTGCATAAATTAGAAACATAAATGTAAGTATATTAATAAAATATAAGACTAACCATAGCATCCATATAACGCTCTCTCAAATATGTATTACTTTAAGGCACATACACAATAGTGTAGGATATCACACAGTCGGTCTTCACCTAATATACATTTCTTTTTTAATAGTAATTTATTTTATAATTACAAGTATTTAAGTTGTTCGTACATCACCTTTTGGTTAAATATTAGAAAATCTTTATATTTTTGATTGATTTAAATTTTTTTTTTTAAATGTATGATGAATTTTTATCACACTCTCTTTTTATTGTTTTTCGATTGTTGGCAAAATAAAATTTTGATTTAACAAAAAAAAAAAAAAAAACTACTTTATATACTTTGCCCATAGACACAAAATATAACTAGGAGTTGATGTGAGAGACAAAAACCTAATTCAACGCCCACAGGCATAGTATAAGGAATTAGTAAAGAAACTCTCTCAATTGGTATCTAATGTCATAGAAAAAAAGTAGAAGTCCAACTTGCTCAAAAACTCAGCTGTCAAAAAAACCGAACTCTTTGTATGTGTTAGTAGAATTTTCTTCAGAACTAATTTATATGTGTGAAGAGAGTAATTCTTTTCCCGAGCGAATTAAAAGAGTTGGATCTCTAACGCTAAGAATGTGTTAGTAAAATTTTATTCATATATGTTGGTGTAAAAACCACATTCACCACACTTCATATGCACACATAATTGTAAAAAATTATATTTAAAAATTTTTGAATATTTTTTACATTTATATTCGCATATTTCAACAAATATTAAACATTTTAATATGTATTGTATTTATAATGATTTAATAATTATATTTTTGTTGTTAAATATCAACAAAAATATAAATTATTTCATCTGGCATCTCTGCCTCAAGATAAAAACATCGTGTCAATTTTTGCTAGGAAGTGTTAATTGAATTTTTAAAATAAATAAAATAACCGCAATTTTGTTTAATTTTCTTTGGCTTGACAATGTTTGGTCAAAAGAGGAGAAAGAATTGAGGCAATAGCCATAAATTCAAGGTGATAAAAACTTTCAAGGACCCAGCACAAGTACCAACAGAGTTCAGCTACTATCTGAAGACGAAGAAGCAGTTGCTTTTAAAGAAAAGATTCCTCTTATAATTGTGGATTCTACACACAGTTTTTCAATTGTGATTGGATTGTTTAGCGACAATTATACACATAAACAAATGACTATTGGTAATGAAGCTTTGAGTGTTTTAAAGGACAAAAAATTTTATATGCATGAGTTGAAGGACGCAAAAAGTTTTAAATTGGTTTTATTTGGCATGCCAAAACTGGATGCAGCACAATCGGAGAATTTGTCAGCTCGCTCAATATAAAACTTATAAGCGTAAAGGAGCTGGAAACAATTCGATCGAATTTGATCAACAGGTTCCAAAAGGTTATGAAAATTAGTTATTTTTGTAATATTTCTGTGTATTGGAGAAACTCAATGCTTCAAGTGTGTTATGTATAGATGATTCTAAAAATTGTAATCGTGTCGTAGTGTGTTCAGCATGCGCCGGAAATCAGGATTATGCAGTATGCTCACTCAACAAAGGTAATTGTGATGTATACTATCATCACAATTAACTTTTGTAAGTGTTACAACTGAATAAAAAATAACCTAGAAAACGTTAACCATAGAGCTGATGATCCAAAGTTCCCAAGTCGTCAAGAATATTTAGAGATCCGACATCGGGTAAAATCTAGACCTAGGGCGACCAGCTTAAGAACTGCTTCGTATTTTAACCAAGACGATCATGATTTTCCTGAATTACTAAGACAAGTACCTCAAAATAATGCACGTAATTACCGCACTCATGATAATTTGTATTCTGAGGTAGCTGGAAACAAAAGATACGAAAAGGATAATAACAATCAATGCTTTGCAAAGATGTCAGAATATATACGACGAGTTTTGGGTATGATTAAGGTTTGAGGTCTGAAAAATTTACATGAAAGATTTAACATGGGAAAAAAGTTTTCATTTGGCACAGCAAAAGTGTAAAATTTGTTCACCATAGGAATATTGAAATTTTCCACACAACTTTTCTACCGTTTGGTACACGCTCCTAAGCTGTATTTTAAATTATTCAAAAACATTTGATTTTCTATGTATCAATAAGGTATTTCTTCTAACTTATCAAAAATAAGATTATGCAAAAGTCTTCTAAAAAAAAGTTAAAAGAAAAATAAAAACTAAATTAAATGTAAAATCATAGTATTACCGACTAAAGTATAAGCTATTTTTCGACATACTGATAAAATATGAAATATTTTATTTTTAAAAAATATTAATACTTCTCGTCATAGAATATCTTAAGAATTTAATGAAATTTTAAAACAATTTTACTTTTGGCAAGTTAAATTTTTGATTTTTTAATTGTATTATTAGTATATGGAAGTGAATATTAAATAAGTTGCGCTTTGAAAATATTCACTATTATAAAAAATTATTAAGTTGATAGTTTTTCCACTGAAAACACAACAGATTTTAGTTTTATGAAAGTTCAGTTCAATGAAGCTGTAACCAAATATAAATAAATGTTAAAGCCTCAAAAGTTAATTAAGGATTTTAAAACGATTAATAGAACCAATTTTAAATATTTTCCAGAATTGTGTTTTACATTTCTAAATTAGAAAGAATTAATTAACAATGTGAAGATAAAATGGAAATAAAACGATAAGAAAAAATATTTGTATTGAAACTTAAATATAGCACCATAGATTAGGGTTTATTATTATTTTTTTTTTTTATTTTTGGCATGAAAACTAATTAACTAAAAAATTTGAGATATTTATGAAATATTTAAAATTGTTTAAATCTTAAAAGATGCTTCATACTTTAATATTATTTTATGTTTTGTTAAATAATTATGATTTATAATGTTGTTTAATATTCTTTATAATAAATCAGTGCTTTTTTACAATTTTTAAAATTATTTAAATATGAAAAATTCAATTTCCCGGGAATTCGCGGGAAATTGCCTTTAATTTAATTACTATATATACTACCCAAATGATTATACCCACTTCGGACAAAATATTAACCCTGTGCATACGTCTACAGTAGACATACTTTTAACAAACTCTTATCTCCTTTTTTCAAACTTTGAGACACATCCAAATGTGTTACAGTTGGACCATGTACCAGTAACTTGTGTTATTTTTGGTCATATTAAAAGCATGACATATTCAGTTCATTGATCAACATGTTTCTAATTCAGGTAATCTAGATTTTTATTTTAATAAATTAATATCTATAGTTAATGAAGTTTTTATGAAAATACCTGTCCTGGTATCGAGAAATCTCTGATTTCAGTAAAATGTTAGTTAGTTTGAGAAATAAATCCAATTTCATTAATTTTTTAATTAAATTTCAAAGATATAAAAATCAATTAATATTATGTTCACACACATTAATTTTTCAGTTGTTTTTTGAAAAACACAATAAGATTAAACACCACTGTTCAATGTGTTTTTCCTTTTGGCTTGTTCTTCGGTTGCCAAAATATTTTCACAATTTTTTTTATTTAAATAAAAATTTCACACACAAATAGTTTCTAATTCAAAAAATAAAATTTTTAAAGAAATAAAATTTATGAACAAATATAAATTTCATTCATAATTTTTAATTTTTTTGTTTGACAATTTTTACAAATTCTTTTTTCAACAAATTTCTATGTACTAAACAACAATTCCAATCGAGATGTTTTTTGGCTTTGAAATATATGAAAAAAAAACAAATCAACTTGTTTGTGTTAATTGATTTCCACCTTAAGTATCCTGCTCAAAATTTATTTTAAATTTGCCTCCGGGCTGATCTTCATGTAAATGGTGTAATTTTAAAAACTGACACTGAAAAGGCTAATTCAATAGCAGACGTATTTGGTAATACACACACCATTACTTCAGATAATTACTCACCTATGGATATAGCTGTCTCAAAACTCACTCATGATCTTAACGATACAATTCTTGACAGATCTAACGAAGCGCTTACGAATTTAGATGAAGTTAAATCGTTTGTACTTTTATTGAAAAATAATAAAGCCCCCGATTTAGATGGCATTAATAGCATTATCATTCGGAAGATGCCCGATTGCTTTTTTTTACTCTAGGTAAACTTTTCAACTCTTGTTTAATAGAAGGCTATTTTCTAACGCTTTTTAAGAAGGCAAAATTTATCCTAATTCCTAAGCCAGGAAAGGACAAATAAATAGAAGAAATCGTAAAAGCATTTGAGTTATTTTTCTTGACATTGAAAAAGATTCCATATGGCTGGTTTTTAAACTAAATTCCTTCAGTTATAGAACGTACCTGCAAAAGATAATAAAGAGTTTTTTAGATTAACACTCATTTATTGTATCTATAGATAACACACTATATAGTGATAGACAAATCACTGCGGGTCTGCTGCAATCGTCGGTATTGTCAATATATATTCCGATTTTACTGTTCGCAAGAATCAAGAAGTAGCTTTTTACGCTGACGACAGTAATTTTGGAAAATAGTTTAAAATCTACCCATGAATACTTTGATAAATGGAAGATAAATGATAATGGTAGTAAAACACAAGCTATTATATTTCCATATATGTAATAGATCAGAGAAACGTATTCCTACAAAATATTTATATTTTAGTTTAGTTTTTATTCCTCTGCAGGATAGTATCAAGTATCTAGGAATTATCTTAACTAAAAAAAAAACTATCATTTAAACATTACATACAGTATATTTGTGATAAAGCAATCAAATACGGCCGTGCACTTTACCCCTCACTCAACAGAAGATCTAAACTTAATTTAAAAAATAAGATCCTTATTTACAAAATGGGTATTCGGGGAATTTTGACCTACGGATGCCAAACCTGGTTTTATAAAGCTGCTAAAACTTACACAAGAAACTTTCTGATAATACAAAATAAAAATCTTAAAATAATTCATAACCAGCACCCCAGATATTTTACTGATCTACTTCATAGAAACTTTAACCATAAAATGTTTAATTCATTTGCAAGGGAACTGACTCTGTCATTTAATGAAAAATGTAAAAACGTCTACATATAAAATAATAAGAAATTTGATAAACAATCACTAAGACTCTTTTTTACTTAAAGAAGTATATATAAGGTTTTTGACTTTTCCTTAATACTGTGATATTAGTCTTATTTAATTATTTAGATGTCAATTATTGTTTAAGTAAATCCTCATAGCAATGTAATTAATTAATTGGTTTATAAAGGATTCAATAAAGTCAATAAAAAAATCCTTAGAACTTGTCTACCGTTTAACACAATCTTAAAACTATATTATAGAAAATTCTTAAAACTATATTATAGAAATATACCGTTACCGAAATAATAAAAAATATCTTTAAATTTTTACCGATTCGAATTGGTATCCAATCTGAATTATATAAAACAAAGAAGAAAGCGATCATAAAGCTAAAAAAGGTAGAACGATTTATAAACCATAAAGGAAATTTTACAGCAGACGATAAAAACTTCATAAAATCATGAAACCGCTTTCTTAACTTCTTTTTCGATATTTGGTAAGGTTTATTAAGCAACTAAAAAATTCGGATCAGAACATGCCAAATTTTGTTACTGAAAATAGCTTAAAATGGCATAGTCTTATATCCATACAATTTTATGGAACAATAGTAGTAATTTATGTTTACAAATGCTTTATAATGTTCACGATCTCATTAAAATTCGGACCAAGTGAGCATATGTAAGCATAAATCCATATTTCACGAAGGTCGGTAGAAAACTGACTAAAAAAACTGACTAAAAAAACTGACTAAAAAAACTGACTAAAAAAACTGACTAAAAAATAAAATGAGACAATCGTGCAAAAATACTAAGATCCGTTTCCAGGAAAATTGGGTTCGTTAAAGATGGCCCACTAAATCGTTGCTGATTTTTCCCGTTTCCTAGAAAATTCTATTCTTCCAAAATGGTCCACAAAATCGTTGCTGGCCCATAGCATGTAATATAAGGATAGGCTCGCTATAAACGATATAGATTATGAAAATAGACAAATTTTGGAATAAAATGAAACATTCGTGCTAAAAATCCTACGAGCCGTTTCCAAGAAAAGTGGGTCCCTTCAAAATGGCCCAGAAAATCGTTGCTGACCCATAGCATGGAATCTAGGGATTGGCTCGCTATATAGACAATTTTTAAAATTAATTGAGACAATCGTGCAAAAAATCCTACGAGACGTTTCCGAGAGAATAGAGACTAAATAGTCGCGCAAATTTATAAGTGTTGTGCAAATGATTTTCCATATAATTTTTGACAGTTCATTTGCGAGTATGCAAACTTGTTCGCATTGCATAGTATGCGAGGGTTTTTTTTAGCAACTACAAAATGTATTTGTTTACATGTATTTTGTTTTTGCGTGAGTTAGATTTTTGACAATTAATTTCTCTTATTTGGTTATAGTAAATGCCATTAGTGAATGGCGTAAAAAGTTAGTAAAGTAGTCGATCAAACATTTTAATTTCGATTTTTATGGTCGATTAATCGAACCTCATAATCGATTTTTTAATCGATTATTATTTGTAAAATTAATAAAAAAAATAATTAAAATTAAATGATATTATGTTTTAAAAGACCATTCGATGTTTAAATATGCATACCTGTAGATATGTTTAACAGCAAAATCAGGGAGTGTACTCTTTGAAATAAACATTTTTGTGGTGAATCAATAGTCGTATGACTGTTCGAAGAAGATTAAAAGATAATAAAAAGAATTGATCTATTTATTGTTAAACTACTTCCGCAGATCACTCTAATAAATATCTTACATTTAGCACAATAGAATTCAAATATATATATTTTGTAAAAACGTAGGAAGTTAATTAATTATTTCGCAAAATATTTAGTGATATAAAATATTAAATATATAACTAAAACTAGAACCGAGTCCGGAATATTTTCTCAATTTAGAATATCGACTTTTAATTGAACGGTCATGAAGTCGTAATATTTATTCGACTGCACTTAATCTCTATCTATATCCTATAAGGTATCAGATAGTTAAAGGTAAGATAACCTAAAGTGAGCAATAAGGTAAGTTTTATCTTTCTTTGGTTATTACAACTTGGTTTTAAAGTAAATTTTTTAATTTTTTATAATACGACAAGGCTAAAGCAATAACCGGTTACTTTAGGCCTATTAACGTAATGGCAACATGAAAAGTTTGAACGTAACGGCTAGTAACGACAATATCAACAAATAAAAAATAAGGAAATTTTTAAAATAAATGATTTAATATAAACTAAAAGTCAATGCCGGAACAAATATAAATATAAACAGAGAAATTATTAAAAACTACATCGGAATATAAAAAATATGACAGCTCTAAATGAATATACCTAGCGTTAAAAGTTAAAGTTCAGATTTTCTGAACTTGTACTTATAATAACTAACTTTAGTTATTGGGTAACAGGGTATCCGTATTATCAAAATGGATATAACGGAAACACAAACGGATGATCATATTGCTCTGATCGAACTGTCAAATAGGGGCTTGAGAAAAGTAGTACTTCCTAAGTTGTTTTATTTAGGTTTAGGAACATTCTTTATGTGACTGTCCGGCATTGCGGGAACGCATGCTCAAGTACCGTTTTCTTACTAATGTAGATTTTAGATAGCTCGTACTCAAAACGTTGTTTTTAAAAATAATTTCTTGAAATGTATTTTTACTGATTTTTTTTTATCAAAATCTTTAAAAACTTGTCCTTTGAAAAGTTTACAATTTAATTATACAAAAAACTACTTCACTGTGCAGGATTGATTTTCCGATTAATCGAAGGCTAAAAGTCGTTTTCAGAGTAAAATTGGCTCGTAGAATCGGCCACAAAATATTTACTTTTTGAAAACGAGAATCGATTTTCGACCATAATCGAAATCGATTTACCAGTCGAGTCTATACTAGAGAAACTTCAAATTTTTATTATGAAATTTGCCTAACGTTGAGTCTACGTTAGACAAATTTTTATCAAAACAAACGACGAATTTCTATCAGGATAAAAATTTGTCAATATTATTGAAGCGTTGAAACAAAATTGTTACCGCACGTGCTGTAGCAACTTTGTCTTGACGTTGCTTGGTAAAGGACGTCAATTTGATTGTTGTTGGTACTTTTCACATGGTTTATAATCACGTATGTTTGCCCCTATAATTGATAGAGATTAAAAATTATCTGCATTTCAAGCAAAATTTTGGCGTTTGTCCTGATAAAAATTTCTATAGTATAGACGCGATGTAGCCCTGCAAGCATTTAGTGAAGTCTTTTTCGAAATAGCTCACTTCTTCGCCACTCTTAGAAGTGCAATGGAAGATTTCTCTCAATTTTCCAACAACAAAATTTATTAGTATACGAATTGAATCTTGTAAACGTAATTTCTTTAATCACTATTAGAAGTTGTTTTGGATAACAGTTACAGTTATCCAAAAACGAAAACACTATTTTTCAATACCTTTGCTAGAATTTGGAAGTTTGTCTTTTATCAATCCGCAAAATCTGTCGAATTTAGCACTCTAAGATATTTAATAGTAGAACATGCAAAACTTTACAAAAACAACACACATTAGGTTCGAAATTTTATCATAAAATCATGATTTTGGCGATTGTTTACGTTTCATAATGGGGAAAAGAGCAAGCAGAAACAATATAATTTTGCTTAGTAAAAATATAAACTTTGAAGTGACTAGAATGAAAAAATATTTACATTAACTAAAATTATTTATGTAAGCTCATAGTGAAACAAAAAATTCGTAAGTTTTACTTATAAAAGGAAAATTAATAAAATAAAGTAAGCGTTTGTCATAATTTAAAAAAAATTATCAATATTTCAACTAGTTCTGGGCAAGCGAATACATTTAGGAAAACATTTTCATTTTCTATATAATTAAAATATGTTATTAACAATTTATATAAAATTTTTAATAACCTAAACAACATTTTTTAAAAGAATTTATAATTTTCAAAATTTTATTTATAATCTTCAAAATTTTAAATCAAATTTTTTTAAAAGTTTGAAAAGAATTCAAACGTTGTTGATATTAAATATTTTGAAGATACTGTTTTATTGTTGTAATGCTTGAAATGTTGAGTAGATTGTCGTAATTTCTGGTTAAGTAGCGGTATTTATTTCTGAGTTTAAAAAATCTTAAATATTGGCAAAAATGATTGAAAAAACTTTCATGGCCTAGATGAGATTTAAATAATGATTTAAAATGGTACATCATCATTAAAATTTGTAATAGAGCATGGAAATAGTTAAAATACCATGTAATCTTTATAAAAATAGAAACATTTGAAAGAGATATTAGAGAAAATTTGTTATAAATATTGTAGTCAGCTATTTGTTCAGCGAGAAAGTCTGATTTTAAGAAAGTTTATGGTGTTCGCTTTATAAAAAGTGTAATTGGCGATTTTAGAAAAAAATTAACTAAAAAGATTATTTTTTTATAAATAGATGCATATTTATAGCAATATTATGCAAAAAAACGCATTTCGAAAAATCAGTTTTACACGACCTTTTACGCGTCCATGCTTCATATGAGGACCTGATTCATTACAACAATAAAATAGTTTGAAAATAAAATTTGTATGAAAATTACTCATTTTTTCAAATGTTTTTTGCAAGGGAATTGTTTCAGTGCAAGGGAATTGTTCAAAAATAATATTTGTATGAAAAATACTCATTTGAAAAAGTATTTTCATAAAAATCGTATGTTCAGTTTGATTGTTTTACTTGTTAATCTATGGTTGTACCTATAAGTCCCTAAATTTTTGGTAAAATGGTTTTGAATATTCTTAGTCAAACCTGTATTTCTAAATGATAATTATATATTAAAATTACGTTACATTTTTTAAATATGTACGTTTAAAATGTATTTTCCCTTGTAAAGTGCAAAATTCTATAAGATTTGAAAAAAAAAGAGGATTTCCTCTCGCTGGAATTAGTTATACCCCACACCACCATAGGTGGTTGGAGTATTATGTGTTTGTGTTGATGTTTGTAACGCACAGAAAAAATCATCCAACACCCACCTTTAAGTATACCAATCGACTCATAATCACTTTTTAATCGTTCTAACGATGTCCGTCCGTCTGGCTGGCTGTCCATGTAAACCTTGTGCACAAAGTACAGGTCGCAATTTTTAAGATAATTCAATGAAATTGGGCACGTACCACTATTTCACCTATCCCCCCTTACAAATGTCTTCCCGGAATAGGGGGTTAACGATCATAAATGTAGGTAGATATATTGATAGATAATAAGTATATATATATAGATTGAGAAGTTTAATGTAGTACTACCAGTGATCCGTGGCGGTTCATTGTGAATCCCTCCGGAATTAGTTGAAAGAAAAAGAAAATGCGAAGCTAGAATTAGAAAATTAAAGAACAAAAATCTAGAAAAGAATGTATTTAACGCCCATTAAGCCAGCCGATTCTCATGACGAAGCCTATGATAACTCAATTTTTCTACTTAAGATATCATTCAACCCGTCGAGGATTTTACTACCTAACCATTTCATCCTACGATGTTACAATCGTAGACAATGATACATAATATACTCAATCGACTAGGTTTTATCAACGTCCTCACACATTCTGCAATAAGGTGTGTCTGTCAACTGTGAGGGCTATATTTTCATCAAATTGTTCATTAGGTTTCAGATACTTGACAAATATTTTTTTTAAACGTATACGTTGTGAAAATTTTGTATTACAAAATTTTCATTCACTTCAAATTTTTTTTCATTCAATAAAAATTTTCATATAATAAGCAAGTTTAAAAGAGAGAAATACAAAATATTTTAGAAGGAAATACATTTAATTTTGGGAAATTTTACGAATAGAAATTTATTTAGAAAACAGAACAGCGGAAATTATATTAAAAAAATTTAAGGTAAGCTAAATAACAGTGGATTTTGGTTTAATAATTAATTAGGAACATAATTGTTTTTAAACTAGGATTAATATTTATGATAAGCTGCAATCAGGATAACAAGGAAAAGCTTTCGCAAATTACCCATTGCATCACAATAACTCATAGGATCAAATTCGTTAATCTTCAAAAGTTCAAGAAATTTACCGAAGTGTTTAAGAAAAGGAAAAAGCTAATCCTGAACATCTTTATGATCTTGATATCAACGCCAATACTAATCCTGAACACATTAATATTGATATTTCCGTTAATCCTAAATACCTAAAATTTAACATCTTACCTGAATATTACGATACCTTAAAACCATCTACACTGTTACTTATCTAAAATTGCTTCTTAGATCCACCTAATCATCAAAATAATCCTTAAAATTTTAAACTAATCTCATATCACGAAACCTGATCTAATTTTGAAAATAATTCTCTTAATTTGACTTAAAACTAATTTAAATTTTAATTTAAACCTATTCATCTTAACTAAATATCATCTATCTTAAAACTAATTTAACAAAATTTTAAACTTATCACTGTAAATTTTATTAAAACATCCTTAATTTAACTTACATTTTGCTTAAATTTAACTTCACTTACAATTTTTTTTATAAAATTTTAATATAGTGTAGAGAAAAGAAAAAAAAAATGTAAATACACTTATATACATATTACACTTTTACACATTTTACATTTTAAAACATATTACACTTTAACACCTATTCTAAATTCATACATACTTACAAAAAATTACAATTACACTAATACAAATTTTTATAAATAATATAAAGTAATCTATATATATAAAAGAAAGTGATGTTAGTTACTATTGTTATAACTCAAGAACGACTAGACCGATTTTGATGATTCTCACCAATTCGGACCGGTCACCGGCCAGAAAAGGATAATACGAAAAAAAATTCGCGAAAAATCCGCGATAAAAAAAAAACTCTTTTTTGTCATAATTTCTTTGCCTTAATAATCATTAAAAATATTTTTTTTAATACAAATTATAACAATTACTGTTTCTGTTTCTATCGAAACGCTTACTTTTTTGTGCAATTTGTTTTCTGGTGGTGGTGTAGAATTCTATTTCCAAACGGTAAGTTCCAAGTAAAGCTCATCATTTAGTGAGTTTGTGATATTTAAAACCATTTGTTGTATTTTTGGCATTCGTTATTAAGTGTTATTCACAATGCCGCGACCCCGGAGATCTAATATTTCGAGTCGAACACGTAATGCAAGTACTTATCGTAATATCGTCAATCAATTGAATATATATGAACGAGAAATCGCACGAGAACAACCCCGTATTAGTTTGACCCGACTTCGTACATCACAAACGCAGGAAGAAAGGCAGGCGAGAAATGAAACGGCTCGGTTAGCAATGAGAAATCGTCGAGCAAATGTAGCAATTCAACAACTTTAAAATTTTTAATCAACGCATAAGAAGAATTGCTTCAAGTTCTGATTTGAATCAATCAGCGTTCCATTACAACTGCAATTTCGACTACAGCTATCATCATTCCGTTCAAAAAAAAGACATTGTCTATCCGCTAACCTTAAGATGAAGTAATAAATAAATATAAATTCAAATTTGCCTTAAATACATGCGTATATTTTTTGATTGAGCCCACATCTACATCATATTTAAATTCTTCTGTAAAAAACACTTTATAATAGGTATTCCTTAGATTTTTATTTAAAGGTCGTAAATTTCGTTAAAATATCAATTTAAATCGTTCAGTAATACAACACTAATGTTTGCTTAGGGCCAGCAACGCGGCTCGGGTCAGCTTCTACATCATATTTAAATTCTTCTGTAAAAAACACTTTATAATAGGTATTCCTTAGATTTTTATTTAAAGGTCGTAAATTTCGTTAAAATATCAATTTAAATCGTTCAGTAATACAACACTAATGTTTGCTTAGGGCCAGCAACGCGGCTCGGGTCAGCTTCTACATCATATTTAAATTCTTCTGTAAAAAACACTTTATAATAGGTATTCCTTAGATTTTTATTTAAAGGTCGTAAATTTCGTTAAAATATCAATTTAAATCGTTCAGTAATACAACACTAATGTTTGCTTAGGGCCAGCAACGCGGCTCGGGTCATCGTTCAGTAATGCAACACTAATGTTTGCTTAGGGCCAGCAACGCGGCTCGGGTCAGCTTCTACATCATATTTAAATTCTTCTGTAAAAAACACTTTATAATAGGTATTCCTTAGATTTTTATTTAAAGGTCGTAAATTTCGTTAAAATATCAATTTAAATCGTTCAGTAATACAACACTAATGTTTGCTTAGGGCCAGCAACGCGGCTCGGGTCAGCTTCTACATCATATTTAAATTCTTCTGTAAAAAACACTTTATAATAGGTATTCCTTAGATTTTTATTTAAAGGTCGTAAATTTCGTTAAAATATCAATTTAAATCGTTCAGTAATACAACACTAATGTTTGCTTAGGGCCAGCAACGCGGCTCGGGTCAGCTTCTACATCATATTTAAATTCTTCTGTAAAAAACACTTTATAATAGGTATTCCTTAGATTTTTATTTAAAGGTCGTAAATTTCGTTAAAATATCAATTTAAATCGTTCAGTAATACAACACTAATGTTTGCTTAGGGCCAGCAACGCGGCTCGGGTCAGCTTCTACATCATATTTAAATTCTTCTGTAAAAAACACTTTATAATAGGTATTCCTTAGATTTTTATTTAAAGGTCGTAAATTTCGTTAAAATATCAATTTAAATCGTTCAGTAATACAACACTAATGTTTGCTTAGGGCCAGCAACGCGGCTCGGGTCAGCTTCTACATCATATTTAAATTCTTCTGTAAAAAACACTTTATAATAGGTATTCCTTAGATTTTTATTTAAAGGTCGTAAATTTCGTTAAAATATCAATTTAAATCGTTCAGTAATACAACACTAATGTTTGCTTAGGGCCAGCAACGCGGCTCGGGTCAGCTTCTACATCATATTTAAATTCTTCTGTAAAAAACACTTTATAATAGGTATTCCTTAGATTTTTATTTAAAGGTCGTAAATTTCGTTAAAATATCAATTTAAATCGTTCAGTAATACAACACTAATGTTTGCTTAGGGCCAGCAACGCGGCTCGGGTCAGCTAGTTTATTTATAAAAAAAAAACTTATTTTATTAAAAAAAAAGTGTATAATATGTTCAATTTCGGATTGGAGGGAGAAATTTAAATGTTAACATAAGTTAAAATTATGTTAATAGCATTCATTTCAACCCCTATTTTAAATTGACATAAATGTTATTTTTTTTCTTTTGAATTTGAAAACTTTTTATACTATATAAACACAAACATACATATACATAAATTCATTGTGTAACAATATTTTTTTTCTTTTGAATATTGATATATTTTTTTTTTTTTTTTGGAGTTAAATAAACAAAATGTTAATTAATTTTAATATTTTTGAGTTCTAATAACTTAATTATGGCTATTTAATATCTTTATTTTTACGAACAGTTAATCGGTTATAGTTAGGGAATCTTTATAGGGCTATTTAAATAATATTTTATAGTTAAATAGTTAGGTTGGGAGGGTAACAGAAAAGAAGAAATGTCACCATCTTCTTTTGACAATTAGTTCAAATCAGGTTATTATTTTTTTTTTTTAGTTTTTCTTTAATTAGTTGATATTCAGGTCTTTAAAGCTACCTTTTTAAATTTAATGATGGGTTCTTAGCCTATGTCTTAAGAAGACAAGAACACCACCTCAAACCCTGAGCACGGTCGGAAGAATAGGTAGCGAAGTCTTCTAAGAGATAGGGCATGAAGAAGCTTGAACCGTTACACAACGTCCCATTTCGACTTCACATCTCTACCATATAGTGTCCCGTTACGACACCCACCATGGCGCTTAAACTTTTCCTATTCAGATACCTTACAGTTCACCTTACTCGTCCAACCCTGATTGGTTCTGACTAACCACTCCTCGCTGAGCCTTGCCAGTTCTTTGCTTCATTGCCAATGATATTACAATGACCTGTTACCCAGCAGGGTCTCACTTCAGTGAATTTTTGCAGGTTCTAACTAGCCTAGATTTCGTAAAATGTGTTGAGACTTTAGTGCCGTCTTCTTTATACCCAGGATCTCGGGCTGAAAAACGCTGCAACATTAGGAAGTTTGTATTAGCCCTTGCTACCCGTAACCGTTATATAGACTCCTACACCAGTTCCAATATCCATTTTAGATCCGTTTGTAAAAAAGCCCTTGTACAGCTTCGTAATAAAACTTATTTTGCCTTGACGACAAAACCAAATGTAAACTAAATTCCTGTCCATTTTAAACTACAATAAAAAATCTTTTCTTTTTTCAAATAAAAAACAATATTTTTATTTCCATGTTTACTTTTTTTCTTGTCTTACGTGCTTTTAACTCACGAACCCATTAAAAATGTTTCCTTATTTTAAAAATAAACAATATGTTTAAATGTTGTTGTTGCTATTTACTTTTTGTCGCTGGAGATGGAGCTCTTTGATTCGCGCATGGAAGCGGAACGACGTCTCTTGGCTTCTTCACGCTTAGCTTTGTTTTCCTTCTTGCGTTGAGCCAACAATTTAGCATAATCGGCAGCAGCTTCCTTGGAGGCTATTTGACGTTTTTTCTTCAGGGCAACACGTCTGCGTTTACGTTGCAAGACAACGGGAGTGATGAGACGTTGGATCTTGGGAGCCTTGGAGGTGGCCTTCTTGCCATCCCTGGCGGGAAGAGGGCGACGTACAACATAACGACGGACATCGTCTTCCTTTGTCAAGTTGTACAACTTGCGGATCTTGCTAGCTCTCTTGGGACCCAAGCGACGGGGAACAGATATGTCGGTAAGACCTTCAATTTCGTTTTGGCCCTTCTTGACAACAACCAAAGCCAAAACAGACATGTTAGCATCAACAATGCAACCACGGACAGATTTCCTCTTACGTTCACCAGTACGACGGGGACGGTAGCAAGAGTGTCCCTTCTTCAACAACAAACGTACACGACCTTAATAATAAATAGAAGAAACAAGAATTAGAACCAGAACCTTTCACGAGACATGTAGTAGCTTTAGAACTTACCATGAGTCAAGACACCTTGTTTCATGGGGAAACCTTGTTTGTCGTTACCGCCGGCAATACGAAGCATGTAACCCTTCCATTGGTCACCGAGGATGTCGGCTTCGACAACTTGGCCCATACGTTTTTCATAGAACACACGCAATTTGTGTTCATCAACAACTTCGAAAAGTTTTTGGCATCCCGTTTCGGGATATGAAATGTTGAGCTGTAAATAAAAAACATACACCATAATGTAAATACAGTTTTTACCAAGTTGATTGCTTATTATTCATTATAGCACAATGTAAACGCGCATAGGTTAACAGTGCAGCAAATTATAATCGAGCTTAATTTCTGCAATCACGAAAAAATTACAAACATTTTTTTTAAATTTCAAGAATTAAGCATACATATTCGGTTCTTGCACATGTATTTCACAGATTTAACACGAATTATCACATATTTTACATAAAAACTTACACACCTTCATTTTTAATGTCTGATTTGGAGGAACACCAAACTAAAAGGAGTAGACAAGATGTCAAAAAAAAGACATGAGAGATGGCGATAGGGCGTTTTTACAGAATTTGACGTTATTGTCAGCTATGGCGTGTTTACATAGAACAGTGTTGTATTTGAAAATTTTTAATATTTATATAAAAAATAAAATAATGTAAAGAATTTAAATTCAATGATTTCTCCAATATTTTTATGATTTATAAATAGCTTTCGATATTATTAATTATAATTTTCACAGGTACGAAAAAATGTGATGCTATATTTGTAAAAAAAACATAGTTTTATTGGAAATGTATATTTTAAATTCATATATTGGTTTGAAGTAAGGTATATTTTTCTATAATAATTAGTCTGCAAAAATCGATTTTTTCCCTTAACAGCCCGTCTAGACGTAACATAATATGTAAGATTTTTGTGTCAGAGAGTGTCAAATTCGCTCTCTGAGAGAATTATTTCACATGTAGATTCAAATATTAGTATTATAAGATGTATTATGAGACTGTTGTGATGAGATTTCTCTACACAACCATCTTATAAGATGAACTGTCAAAAAAATACACATACACGAAAGTTTGCTTGTGTGTGTGCATGTGTATTTTGGAAATTATTGAAAAACAATATTATTTTGCAAAATTTTTTAGTTTTAGTGTTTGTTTTACATGTTAAAAATCATTTTTATAAAAATTGTGTTAAAAAAATGCGAATTGCTTAAATAAAAAGGACATGTTTACTCTGTAACTGATTGAAAATAATAATATCTTATAGGATTTATTAGAATACGTGTACCCCTTATTTACGATTTAACATAATATAAACAAAATGTTTACTCTCCTCTGCCGGCGTTATCTCACATATTATATCAGCGTTAATCTCAGTTGTAGACCTGGGGTAACATAGTGTCTACATTAGAGATTTTATCAAGACAAACGTCAAACTTAACGCGAATTTGTGGAAGGTGGCAACTATTGCACAAAAACAACAATATGGCGTATTCATTATTGTTTTTTATATATGCAGTTTGACAACTGTAACAAACAAAATAATAATCAGCTGTTTAACTAAGGTTACCTTGTATATATTCGCACTGATTTTGACGTTTGTTTTGATATAAATTTGCCTAATGTAGACACTAGGTAAACGTGCAAAAAGTTTGGTGTTGGCACTTGTCGGTTTGATTTCTTCGCGGAGACTAGCACTTAACCATTTACATCTTCCAGCAACACTGATTGAAATGTGTGGCATCTCCGTAGTAACCCCAAGTCTACAACTGAGTTTAACGCTGATCTACACGTAACAGAAAATGTAAGGCTTTTATTGGAGTAGAATATTAGTATTATTATAAATATTATGAGACTGTTGTGATGAGATTTCTCTACACAACTATATATAAGATGAGCTGTCAAAAAAATTCACATATTCACATGTGTATTTGGGAAATTACTTCAAAAACAATGTTTTTTTTAATTAGTTTGTTTTAATTGTTATTTTACCTTAAAAAAAATATTTTTTATAAAAATTTGTATCAAAACAGTGAGTGTTTCATGCTTTACAATTGCATGCTTTACAATATGTAAAAGATTTCTTTATTATAATATTTCAAGATATATTTAGTGATAATTTTTCCATATATTTATTACATCTTCCAGAAGATTATCTAGTGGTATCTTTTTTTCACCTAGATGATTATCTAGCAATAGTGATTACTTTTCTTCCTGGCGTATTGGTTTCTTATTGCTTAGATATATCGCCTGTGACGCAATTATAATTAAAAATATTTACTAGAAATATTCCAACTAAATTAAAAACATCTTTATTAAACAAAAAAGTTTATACTTCGATATTTCGATGAACTAAATAGTGTCTTTTAAGAAGTATTAGAACTGCGGCACATTCTTCTCGAACCGTGACTCTTCTTCGATAAGAAAATGATATCATAATCGACTGTTATAAACTAGATGAGGTGTCGCTTTAGTTCAAACTTCGATATAAAATGTTTGCAGGGTGGAGTGCTTTAGTATTATGCGAAAAATAATTAAGAAAATATTCCATGCCTTACTTAGTGTCTACATTAGGCAAATTTTTATAAAAACAAACGTCAAAATCAATGCGAATATATACAAGGTAACCTTAGTTAAACAGCTGATTAAAATTTTGGTTGTTACAGTTGTCAAACTGCATATATACAAAACAATAATGAATACGCCATATTGTTTTTTTGTGCAACTACTGCCACCTTCCACAAATTCGCGTTAAGTTTGAATTTTGTCTTGATAAAAAAATCTCTAATGTAGACACTATGTTACGACAAAATGACATATATTTTATTATTATTTATAATAAATATTTTTTTAGTTTGTACTTAAATTCAGTCGTGTGACAGTTATTTTCACACATGAAAAAACTGATTTATGGATCACACGTATTGAAGCTGCCTATACAGTTTTTCACTTCAGGGCGTCAAATTTTCTTTTAAAAGGACTTGAAAGCTTTAAAGGATACACACTTTAGAAAAAGATTATAGATTTTTAAGAATAAAAAAGATTAATAATTTTTAAGAATATTATAACACTATATAAAGGCTATTTTCTTAACATTTTGTGCAGCAATATTTAATTAAAAACTTCTGTTATATTGCAGGGATTCTTAGCTTTCATTTGACATTCATATTGGGTTGAACTAATTCTGGTAAATATTTTACAATTTGTTTAAGAGTTGTGTATTTTCGAAACTTTAAAGTACTTTTGACAGAAAACTGAATACGTATTTCTATTATGTATTGGTCCTAGTTTGATGCATATATGGATTTATCCATGCGTAAAAAATTTTTGAGAAATTGTTGCACGGTGTTATAAATCGCTTCAGATCTCAGAATAAATAAAATTCCGCTCTCTATAGAACAAATGCAATTCGTAAAAAATTTTTGAGAAATTGTTGCACGGTGTTATAAATCGCTTCAGATCTCAGAATAAATAAAATTCCGCTCTCTATAGAACAAATGCAATTCGACGTTGAAAAATATAATAAAGAAAATATTTTAGTGCTTTTTTAGGAAAATTTCGCGTTTTTACGTAGTTTTGGTGTTTTTTAAAAATTAATAGTTGACAACGCTATTTTTCATCAATTCCTCTTTGTGTTTTTGCTTTTATTTGTTGGTACACAATAAACAGAAAAAAGTTGTATATTTTTATCAAAAAATTTAGTTTTTTGAATTAATTTTTTAGTAAAAGCCTATTAATTTTGTACAAATTTTGTTGAAGATTTATTTTCCATAATGGAGTTAGATTGGCAACATGAATTTCATGACATAAAAGATCGCGGTTTGCATTTGTTGCAGACAGAAAAATGGACTGATTGTCGTTTTCTGGTTGGTGGTGCACCACCCAATCAACGTATTATTTCAGGTCATAAAATTATTTTAGCCATGGCCTCACCGGTATTTGAGAGAATGTTTTTTGGTCCACTAGCTGCTAAAGATGATCCAATTGTTATACCAGACGTTCAGCCAGATGCTTTTCAAGCAATGTTGGAATACATTTATTCAGATCGTATAAATATTTCTTCATTCGATAAAGCCTGTGAGTTGTGTTATGTGGCTAAGAAATATAAATTGCCACATGTGGTGGGACAGTGTACACAGTTTTTGTGGTCTGATTTGAGTCCTAGAAACGCATGTCGGGCATATGAGTTTGCAAAATTATTTGATGAGACTCGTTTAATGCAGAGAAGTATGGAGGTAATTATTTTAGCAATTTTTAATGATTACATGAAGTCCTTATATTATACAATTAACTAGTTATCCAATTAATCTGATTTACACATATGCTAATGTATCAAACACCAGCTTATTTTATTCAAAGAAATCTGTCCACCTAGTTGTATTTATGAACCTAGAAATAAAACAAAGTATTTTGAAAATAATTCGGAGAAATCGTAATGAAACTGTTTTATTTTATATATTTATATATATATAACCACCCGACCTCTTGCGAATCTATATACATATATTACATATAAATGTATATTTTAAAAGTGATAATAAGCAAGGCAACAAATACATATATGTTCTAAGAAAAGTGTTTTATGTCCTTAAAATTAGAGAATATGCTCTTAAAATGATTTTTCTATCTAAATTTTAAATTATCTACCACTTCCGCTAAAAATAGAAAAATAAAATTTCACTAATAAAAATTTATGTAAAAAATTTTATTTGATGCAAATTATGCAAAAAAATATGGAAAATTATACACTAGAGAATATATGCAAAAATACATCATTTAAATTGCTAAATATATTAAGCATTTTATATTAAAAAGTAAGGAAAGATATGCAGCTAAGCCTTAAAAGTGCATAAATATGCATTTATGATCAAAATATATAACAAGACGCTCTAACAGATCGAAGTGAAAATTCTTAAAATTGTCTGAAACGGATAAGAAACAAACAATAAGTTTCGTTTTATAATTAAGTATACAATTAAATTTGAAAAGCATCGGTCAATAATTGATCATAAGGGTTTCTTCCGAAAATCAATAAAACGTGCAAAAATTTCATAATAGTATTTGCGACAATTAAGTTTCATTTGACTCTGACAATTTTAAAGATATATATATATATATATATATATATATATATATATATATATATATATGTATATATATATATATATATATATAAGTCCATAATATTAAATATTAAATCTAATAAAATATTATATTTATCGGACCTTAATTTAATATAGTTCTCGTATATAAGATTAAAGATTAAATTCAATAATAAACTTATAATAATTATTTCAACTTACTTAGTTAATTTCTGGCCACACTCGGGAAGTTTTAGCTGATCCAAGTTTTACTGATATTGAAATATCCACACTAATGGCAATTTTGGATCAGGACAAATTGAATATAGATTCAGAATTGGATTTATTTAATGCGTTATTACGTTTTGCAAACGAAAGAGGAGTGTGTAGAACAGATGAAACCTTACAAAATGCTGGACAAATAAATGAACGAAATGTTCTATTACCGGCCAGTGGTAGCGGTGGTGGTGGTTGTAGTGAAGGTTTGTTGAGTGTGGAGGAAATTAAAATGGAACCAGATGTAAACGCTATGATGCAGGGTCATGATGAGCATTACATTGATGGTAATGATGATAATATGACCTATCATCATAATGCCCCATCTCCGGATGTAGTGGTGGTAGTGGATAGTGATGCATCTGTAGCGGATGGTTCTGAAAATGAAGAAGGATCTGCTGCGGGAATAGCAGTACCACCACCAGTTTCTTATGATCAGCCTTCATCATCATCTGCTGCTGCTGCGGCAGCTGCTGCTAATTTGAATTATTTAATGGATGCTCAGCATTTAGTTATAGACGAGGAAATGTTGAAAAAAGCCGTCAAAAAGATTCGTTTTCTTACCATGACACCACAACAATTTGCCGAGGGACCGGCTCGTTCTAAACTCTTGCAACAACATGAGGCTTTGGCTATACTTATTAAAATTTCTAGTCCTTCCATTAATGATTGTCTCATGCCTGAAGGTTTTTGCAGTTCTCGCAGTTGTCGCAACTATTATGAGCAGCGTAATAGTCAACGTGAATTATCGACATTCCTACATACACATCCGTCTAATAACTTTTTTGCCAGTAGTGGTGGTGGTGTTGCGGTAAATACAAGTAATTTTTCTTCTATGGAGGCACCCATTGTACACATCCAACCACAGATTTTAAGCTCAAATCGTAATTCGTTAGTTAATAACGGTCATAGAAGTCGAGAAAATGTAGGTGTGCCATTGGTAACAGCTGCAGGGGATACAGGAGATGGCGCCACTAATGACACACGACGTTCTTATTGTGTACGCACAGTTAATCCTCAATTTGATTATCGCAATACAAGTGTTACCGATTGTGGTCTAACATTTCAAGTTGATACCAATATTTGGATAACAGGTTAGTATTGTATTTTATCTCCTATATATATCGTCAACTAATATGCAAAAGTCTGTAACCACTGAAAAATTGAATGTTGTTTTTTTATTGGGTTATGATGTACTGATCCAATGTACATCTACATGAAAAATTTCATTTTAATATCTTCAAAAATTGCATCAATATTAACAAAAGTCAAAAGGCCGTAACACCAAGTTCATAAACGAAATTGTGGTTACGATCTTTTCCATTTTCATAATGTTTTTTTGCTTCTGCTGAAAGAAACTAAAAAGCATGGTTACGATCTTGTGCATTTTAGGTAGATTTAATAATTCTTTAATTTATTCTTATTTCATAGGAGTTCAAGTACCCACCCAGGTACTTTGTGGTGAGCTCATGAATTCAGCTGGGTTTTCCGAACGCTATACGGAAATATTATATGCTCATATACAAGATGTTCAAGGATCTCGTCTTAGCTATACACATTGTACATCACGTGTACGCTACGATTCTTTGTTGGAAATATCATTTGATCGCCCTGTTTACATTTATCGTAATCAAATCTATAAAGTTTTCGTGGTATTTAATAAAATCGGTTGGTATCCCATGTATACCTCGGTGCCGGATGTCATATGTAATCGTGTTAAATTTCGTTTTAATGTGGGCGATCCCAATGAATCTGTACGTGATGGCCTAATACGTGCCATTGTTTTCTCAACGCCACAAGACAATAGTAGAAATATATTGGATTAATATTAAAAGGGATCAATAATGATGGCATTAAAAAAGACTTCATGGCAATATAAGCACAATTTGTTTTAAAAAATAAAGTATTTCTTATTTGATAACTCATCTTTTTTAATAAAATTATATATAAACTTAAGTTTTATTTTATAAAAAAGTATTAAATGGGATTCTCAATAATAAAAATTAATTAATATTGTAATTTTTTAAGAATTTTTAATTCGTTTATTTTCAGAAAATAAATACAACCCAGGAAAAACTATATTTTTCTACAACTAATTCCAGAACACATAAAAATAGTCTGTACTTGTTCTACATTGGCGTTACAACCTATGATTTTTGTTCGAAATTGTCACCTCCAGAAGTAGTTCTGTAGAAGTGTTACCTATAGAACTGTTCTAGAACTAGTTCTAAATCAATGATTTTTGTTCGAAATTGTCGTATTCAGGACTCATTCCGTAGAAGCGTTAGGAAACGGTTTCAGAACCTGTTTTTTTTATTTTTATTCAATTTAATTTTTATTTTTAAATCAATTTAATTTTGCTAAAATTATTTGGTTTTTTATTTTTTTTTAATTTTTGCAATTTTTTGTTCAAACAGTTTTAGGAAGTCATTTGGGAACCAGTAATTTGTTCAGAGAAGTTATGTAGAACTCATAGAGAATTAGTTTTTAAGCACTAGTTCTCAAAAACATTCCTTAAAACCAATTTGGAATCACGATAAGGTTCTACTCCATGAGTGATAAAATTAGTTGTGACACCACTAGTTCTAAGGATGTTATTAAAAAATCTGAAAAAAAATGGCACATTCCCAGGAAAAATTGTATTAGTTGTACCACTATTTCCAGAATACATGAAAATAGCCCTGTACTCGTTCTATTTTCACGTTACGACCAATGATTTTTATTCGAAATTGTCACCCTCAGAACTAGTTATGTGGAAGTGTTACCTAGCCAGTACCCATTCTATGGAACAGTTCCAGAACTAGTTCTTTTATCAATGGTTTTTGTACGAAATTGTTACACTCAGAACTAGTTCTATATAAGCGTTAGGGAACGGTTCAAGAATCAATTATTAAAATCAATGATTTTTCTTTGTTTTTATTTTTTATTCTAATGAGCCACTTCTTAAAGACCACTTTTATTATTGTTAATTTTTTTTGAATTTTTTTTTAATTTTTCTTTTTGTTTTGTTTTTTTTTTTTAATTGTGCTAGGAATCCATTTACTAAATTAAAATAAATTTTTAATGTTCTAATTCAATTTCGTTTCGCTTTATTTTCTTCTTTATTAACTTAAGTTATTTAACTAAAATAAATTTAATATTATACAAAATTGAAATTTCGAACATTGGCTTTTTATATAGCGACGTTTTTACTAATCACTTTTTATTATTGCTTATTTTTCATATTTTTTAAGGATATTTTTCAACAATTAAGGCAAAAATTTACAAATTAAGTAAGGGACGACTTAACCAATAGAAAATATACATATTTAAAACAAAAAAAGACATACAAACATTTAATAAACTATTTACAAAAATAGAACGGAAATTATTGTAAAGGACACGTTGATTTGAAATTCTATATAGGAAGAAAAAAATTACAAGTTTTTCAAAAAATGTTTAAGATTTATTTTCCAAAACCACCGCCACACTTGGCATGAGCATATTCAGGATCCTCACAGGTTAAAGTGGTCTCATCAAATACTTTGTCTTCGCCACAGGTAATAAGACGTGGATGACCTTCGACACAGGTGATTAAGCGATGACAGTCACCGGGTACAGAGAAACGTGGGAATGGCCAGAAACGGGCAGCAGGACCATCAACTTTAGTGGGACACTTGAAACCAACAACAGCTGAAATTTAAAAAATAAAGTGATTTTTTTTTATAAATTTTTTTTAATCTTAAAATTCTTAACTAATAATTCTCAATCAATTTCTACAGAAATCAGAGAGTATTTTAAATTTACAAATAATTTTTGTTTGTAGAACAAATTTTATAATTTATAGGAGTTAAAACTCTATTCCGGGAAAGTGTTTGCGTTTTGCAAGAAAAATTCATATTTTTTCACCATTTATTTCCGAATAACTGCGAAATTATTGAGCGGATAAAAAATATTGTTAAAACTGATTATTTTTCAAAGAATACAGTTAATCAGGGTTTTAAAAGCTCGAACCGATTTTAAAAAGTCTAAACAATTTACTAGAGAAAAATTAATTGAATTGCGAATTAACCGGAATTAAATAAAATATAAATCGAGTTTTAAATAATCGGTTTAAAAAGCATAAAATAATAAGTATAATATTTAAAGAATCGTCTAAAAAATGGAATGGTTTATAAATATTTGATCTAGAAGAATCGATTAAAGAAATTAATCAGCTAGTTAAAAATTGCGGAATTATAAATGAACCAATTTTTAGAAAATCATATAATAAGAAAACCGATTGTTAAAGAATCGAATAAGTATATAAATAAACAAATAAATGAATGAATGAATAAATAAATGAATGAATGAATAAATAAATGAATAAATAAATAAATGAATAAATAAATAAATGAATAAATAAACAAACAAATAAATAAATAATAAATAAATAAACTTATGTTAAATACTCAAAATTTAAATGAAACGTTTCTTTATAAATCCGATCACGAAGAACCGGTTGTTAAACCATAGAAAAAACATTTAAATGATTTTAAAAATGTAAATTAAGAAATAGATCCATTTTTAAAGAACCTAATAAAAAATATTAGAAGTATTGAATAAAAAGGGAATCGACTTTTAAATAATTTAATAAAAAATCAGGTTTTAGGAATCGAATAAGAAATTAATAGATAATTGAACGAATAGGATGCTATTTTGAAAATATAATAAAAAAAATATCGGCTTTAATAATATTAAGTAAAAACTGAAATAATTCTAGAGAATCCAACAAAAAATTAAATAGCCTTTTAAAAATCCTATGAAGGGAGAATCAGTTTAGAAATAATTGAGTAGAAAAACGGGTTTAAAGAATCTATTGAAAATTTTTTTTTTTAATGGAAGTAGAAATAAATTAATTCTTAGAAAATCGCAATATAGGAGAACCGAATGTTAAAAAAACGAATAAAAAAATGAATCGACTGTAAACTATGACCAACCGATTAAATACTATAGATTTATTTTCAAAATACATTAGTTTACCGGTTTAACGAGTACTCAGTTAAACGAATTAGCGATTTTCCATTAAATAGCTTAAATGAAAAAAAAATCTAATATTTTAGTATTCGACATTAAGATTTTTTTTAATGTAAATCAAAATCAATAGAAATCAGAAAAAATAAACACCAACATATTTTTTCGTCATACTGAAAGAGTACTACTTCTCTTGTTATGCAAAAGGAAGAGAATGAGAGATTTTTTGGACACGACTTTTTTCATTTGAAAAATTAAAAAAAAAAATTGTAAATGAAAGTAAAATCAAAAAGACGTTACAAAATTATTTTTATTCCTTTTTAAATATGCATCCGTTTGTATTTTGTGCAGCATATGTGATGCTGAAAAATGATCGGACCTCCGTTTAAAGTATCCATTTGATTTAGAATTTCTTATTGAGTCGATTTTCATTCATAACTCTTTAGTATTAAACACAGAAGAGAACAGAGTCGTCATTTGGACGCTTGAAAATTGCCAAAATTAGATTTTTGGAATATTGCATAAGAAAGAGAAAGAAATATAATTATAAATATAATAACGAATGTTGAAGTAACGCGCTATATGCTTAAAAGTATAATATAGAATGAATAATCAAAACAAAAACGACATGGATAACTTCTTCAGGTGAAAGGCAAATAGTTTCTACCTCAGTCTTCTTACGCTATTGTATATATATTGTGGTGTTAAACCACCTTGCCCCCGACCACAATGGACTATAACTTTCTTATATGCTTTATAATTTATAACTATAACTTTCTTATATGCTTTATAATTTAAATATCAAAATGCGTTTAAAAAAGCTGCTATTCAAAGAAAACATAAAAATTATTGGTTATTATGAAGAACTTTTGAGAATTTTAATTTTGTGAATTAATTTTTTCACTTTTCTTTTTATAACCAAATTGTATTTTAATGAAAAAAAGAATGTAGATTTTAAAATAAATCTTTTAAAGTATTTTCGTTATGCGTGATTTAACGAATTTTTAGATTTTACTAATTGGCCTGACAATATATCATTCGTTAAACTGTACTTTGATTTGAACGATTTTCTTAAAACAAAACAAAAAAAAAAAAAAAAAATATGTGTCTGGTGTACACTGATTTTGCCAGTACTGTTGTAGCGTCGAAACAAAGTTGTCAGAGTCCGAGTGCTGGCAACTTTGCATTGACTCTGCTTGACAAAAGACGCCAGTTTGACAAAGATAAAATCCGGGAAAAAATTGACGTTTGACTTGATAAAGAAATTACTTGTCTGAACTCAGGGTAATTGATTTACTTTTCAAATTTAATTGAACTTTCTTTTATAATTATTTCCCTTTTACATATTAACTCTTCACATTTAAAAAATTTTTCCCACCTTCTGGATTACAAGTTTCCAATAACTGATCGGGCCAGTTGCAACCATGTATACGTTCATCATAAGCCAAACCAGCATCGCACTCTTGTTCGATTGGCTCACCATGAACACATTTAATAAAAGTAGTAGAACATTCCTTGGATACGGGATAAATACCAAATTGATATTCACAACCGGGGGTTGAAATGGGTGTAGCTGAAAATAGATTTTTTAATTGTTATGTAATTTTTTACTTAAATATTTATTTCAAAAACTTACGATCCCATTGTCTACCCTTGCAGTCTACAGCCCAATTGTAATTGCAGTGATTGTGCACAGCACCTTTGCCATCGAATAACAAACCATTTTCACAAGTTTCCAAAGTTAGGGTACCGTTGGTGCACAAAAAGAATTGGTCGCAATGTTCCGTATGGGCATAAGCTTGTACACCATGTTTTTCGGGACATTCGATTGAATCGACGGGAACACAATGGACTAAGGAAAAATTAAAAAGAGGATATATTAATTATTATTGTATACAAAAAGGCTTTTAGTGGAATATAATTATTTCCTTTGTAAGTTATTAATTGTATTTCTAAAAAATATGTCTATTGAAATAAGCTTTTAGAAGGTCCCCATTAGATGAGATATATTAATATTTCTTTTAAGGTTCTAAAAGTTGGGTGAGTTTTTAACCAAGAAAAAAAAAAAAGAGTGTAAAGAGTGTAGTAGTTATATTATTCTCCCTATAAAACACGTACATTTCATAATTACAAGACCCAACACGTCTGCAACTAACTAAACATTTCAAAAATTAAACCACTGAATATTTGTTTAAACTTTTTCTCCACAAACAGGAACTTGTTTTTAAAGTTCCTATTTGTGTATGTGTGAAAATTGTTTAAATCAAAATAATAAATATCGGAAGTAGTTTTATTTTTTATTTTTTTGTCAACACATTGATAACCAAAATAACAAGTGATGATCATTGTAATTACAGTCAGCATCTTTTCACATTTCTTTGGTTTGGGTTTCCTTAATAAATCTACAAGTTAAATGTCTGATGATGCTAAAAATGTCATTCAATATACATAATGTCTACACAAAGCCAGTGAGCCAGCCAGTCAGTCAGCCAACCACCCAGGCACGTACATTTCTTTAGATGTTAAACAAGTTTTCGAAATTGCTCATCTTCGCAACCGCTATTATCAGGTATTAAACAGTTATTTAATTTTATGTTTACAGTTAAATGCCTGAAGATGAAACAAGTCTTTTGGTTTTTGGATTTTAATATGACGTAACAATTTAAAAAATGATTTTTGATATTAAAGGAGAACTAAAAAAAAAAAAAAAAAAACTAAAAATCTATGAATGAAATTTGTTTTAGGACAACTAAATATTTTCTTCTTGAAAATATTGTAAAATGAAGTTCCTGAAATAGAATTGAAAAGAAAGTGGTTGTAAGTTACGAATAAATAATACAAATTTTTATTTTTGTGAAAATAAAGAATAAAGATTTATGAAGATCTAAACAATATAGCCTTTTAAACAATTATTTGAACTATTAGTAATGATCTATGCAAAATATACCACAATGAGCTTTATATAAATCCATTTTAACAATTTTCGACTTTTTAGATACAATTTTGAATAATTTCTAAACTGATATATTTTCTCTTCTAAATTAGCGGCTACCAAATGTTTTTTGATGACAAAATTGTTATCCTAGCTAATAAACGTCTAGTAATTTGTTGCTTTCAAATTCAGATGACAAAAGAATTTTGCCAGTCTTTAGGATCATATATAAAAAAAAAATTTAAAGAATACTTTCCTTTTTTAAGAGAATTTTTATGTGCATAAAACTACTTTCTTATTATTTTTCTTTAATGGAACTAATGTTACGGCCTTTGAACTTTTTATTGGTTACAATAAATGTTTAAATGGTTACGGCCTTCTACATTTCAAATGGCGATATGTAAGTTGTTACTACTATTTTTTAAATACATATATTTTTTATTATTCTTTTTTCTTATTTTTATTTAACAAACGGTTTAATTAATATTTCTTTGCTTTCTTTACACTTTTAGATACATATAACAATATATAATATATCGATCGTCTACATATCGGTAAGTTTTAAAAATATTTATAAGTTAACAAGTTAAGAAACTAAAATGCAAAAATTAAATAAATTATATATTGTGTAAATAAATAAATAAAAAAAATCGATCTTAACATTGATTTAAAGAGAATTATAATTTGGATTTCTTGCAAAAGGTTCTAAAAGATTCAACTTCTCATAATTTACTCATCACCGCTAAGCTTTAATATCTAAAGGTAGTAATCGCAATTAAAGGACTAGAGTTTGTAAGTAAATCGACTAATTTCTAAACGAATTCTCCATTAATTGCATTACTTAAAATAATTTAATTTTTATATTTATTTCTGCTTGCAATTATGTCTTTATTAAAATAGCTCTTCTATCTATCAAATTTCTAGCTCGAACCATTATTTCTCAGAACTAATAAATAAATAATTTGATTTCGAATATTTTTCCCTAATATAAGGACTGCGCAAAAAAATCTGTGCAAACTTTAAGGGCTATAACTTTTATTATACGTAAAAAAAGTTAAAATAAGAACATTAGAAAAAATGTGAAAGAGAGTACGCAAATTACTAAGACCAATTTTTTCTTTTTCAAAAGTATGAATGCTGTCTAAAGGATAATAAAAGGTACGTATTGGATTACTTTTTACAACATCCTGATCATAAATTTCATATCAAAGATGTTGTGGGAAATGTGTCAGATAAATATTGTGTAAGACAAAATCAAAATTGCTGAATAAACTTTTTGTCTGGTATGTCATTTGTACTTGTCGGATAAAAAGGAAAAAAAAAAATAACAAATGACACTTTTAAAATATTCATTCCTATCATTAGAAAACAAAACGAATTATAATTTGTTTGGCCTCATCTCTTTTTTCCAATCCACTAAACTCTGTCCACTTAAAATGTTTTGGATAATAGTTAAAAAATATTTAAAGAATATTTATAGCTGACAAAAAAATAAAATAGAGTTTAAAAAGAAGTGGACCCATTCAAACAAAAAGGTAACCAAAAACGCAATAAAGCTCTCATATAGGGTATTATAGAAAATATTAAATGTTTTATTAAAAACGAATAAAAAAAAATATTTTTCTTTTAATACAAGATGATTGACCCATTGCTTTCATTTTTATAATCTAAATTTGTATGTAGTCCTTAATTTATGAAAATTATTTAATGAACAAATAAAATTTTATCATAATAAGATAAATATGTAGCTTGTTATAAGTAATTTTGAACATGTTATGATCATTTTTAATGCTGATATGATAAAACCGTATCATAATGTGAGAAAATCTGATCATATAAAATATTTAAACTAATATGAAAAAAATCGGATCATAATATGATAAAGTTGTATGATTTTATGATTATAATGAATTAAATTATTATTATTATTATCATTATTATTATTATTATTATTAGTATTAGTATTAGTATTAGTATTAGTATTAGTATTAGTATTAGTATTAGTATTAGTATTAGTATTAGTATTAGTATTAGTATTAGTATTAGTATTAGTATTAGTATTAGTATTAGTATTAGTATTAGTATTAGTATTAGTATTAGTATTAGTATTAGTATTAGTATTAGTATTAGTATTAGTATTAGTATTAGTATTAGTTTTAGTATTAGTATTAGTATTAGTATTAGTATTAGTATTAGTATTAGTATTAGTATTAGTATTAGTATTAGTATTAGTATTAGTATTAGTATTAGTATTAGTATTAGTATTAGTATTAGTATTAGTATTAGTATTAGTATTAGTATTAGTATTAGTATTAGTATTAGTATTAGTATTAGTATTAGTATTAGTATTAGTATTAGTATTAGTATTAGTATTAGTATTAGTATTAGTATTAGTATTAGTATTAGTATTAGTATTAGTATTAGTATTAGTATTAGTATTAGTATTAGTATTAGTATTAGTATTAGTATTAGTATTAGTATTAGTATTAGTATTAGTATTAGTATTAGTATTAGTATTAGTATTAGTATTAGTATTAGTATTAGTATTAGTATTAGTATTAGTATTAGTATTAGTATTAGTATTAGTATTAGTATTAGTATTAGTATTAGTATTAGTATTAGTATTAGTATTAGTATTAGTATTAGTATTATTACTATTATTATTATTATTATTATTTATGACCTTAACTATTTATACATTTAATTTTAATTTATTCATTTAATCCAATCATAATATATAACTCTAAGATTATGGTTACACAACCATATTTTTCTCTGCGAGTGTTTGTTGACGGTTAAAAATAAACTAAATGGCTTTGTTTTTGATGCTCTTTGTTGGCTCTCATTACCCTTTCTTCTGGATTTTCTTTCGGTCTTTTCCCGATTCAACAGGATCGGGAAAAGATTTTTTTAATTTTTTAAATTTCTCGGGATCCCGGGAATTCCCACGGAAAACAAATTTAAAAATAATTATAAAATAATTCAGTTAAATAAAGTATTAAAAAAAAATAAAATAAACTAATTAATCACAAAACGATAAAATAGTTCAGTCCTTTTTAAAACATTTACATTTTGAAAATTAAATGAAATTATTTTATTATATAACGACTCAACCGAAACTCCCAAGACAATATAAAAACTTTGGTTTTTATATTGTCTTGGGAGTAAAACTCGATCCTTCGATATTTTTACGGAAAAAAACTTTGTTGTTAAAAAACCCCCCAAAAAAATTACAGATTTCAGAATCACTATTCTTTCTATTAGATTATGGTTACCACGAGTGTTTGTTGATAGTTAGAAATAAACTAAATGGCTATTTGTTTTTAATGCTCTTTCTTGTCTCTCTTTGCCCCTTGAGGTCTATGGGTCTATGGGCACCTAGAGTCTAAAGACTTTTATATTTCATGGGAAACCAGGATTGATTTTTAAATTTCCCGGGATCCCGTAAATTCCCGCCAACAACAAATAATTACAAATTTAAAAAATATTTACAAAATAATTCAGTTAAATGAAGGATAAACAAATTTTAAAATAAAGTAATTAATTATAACACGATAAAATAGTTCAGTCCTTATTAAGATACTTATATTTTGAAACTTAAGTGAAAACATTTTATTACATAACGACCCATGCGAAAGTCGAATCATTACTTTGGATTTCATATTGTCCTGTCAATAAAACTCGATTCCTCGATATTTTTAAAGAAGTAAACTTTGTTGTTAAGAAAGCCCCCAAAAAATTTTACAGATTTCAGAATCACTATCCTCTTCAGGTTTATAACCCATTTCTATGAATATTGGTTTTTGTCATACAAAAATATAATTAAGTCCTTTACATTTTTATGATAGACTACTAATCCATAGCTACGAAAAACCTGAGCTTAAAAATTAATTTACATCATTACTTTTTGTAATTTATCTGATAAAAAAGAAATCCATATACAGTTAATAGTTTGGTTACTATAAGGCCCACGTTTTCACTGTTGCTTTAAAAATGTAAATTTAAAATTGTTAAAAATTGTTGTTTGAGGATTCCAGAAATTTTAAGAAGATTTCTCTTGCAATTTTCACACATATTAAAAAAGAATGTAAAAATACTGCTGTGCCTATTTATAGAAAATATTGTAATAAAAAATATGAAAATGTGAAAATATAAACATTTTTTTATGGAAAAAAACAATGCATGCATACATATTTGAAATCTTTGAGGGCTAAGGAGCGAAAATACAGTTATGGGTAATAACTGATTTTCATCGCATCTTGCTGTTTTTTTTTCGAATTAGACATTCTTCTATTAACATTTAACAAAAAATTTTTTAAATTTTATTTTTTAAAATTAAATGACAAGAAAAGTCACAATTTTTGCTTTACATAACATATTAAGCATGTTTTGTGACTATGTTAACAGAATACGGAGTTATGACCGAGTAACATTAATAATTATAATAAAATTGTGACTTTTTAAGATTTTTTCTATAAATAGTCATGTTAATCTACTAATATATCCATATATAAGTTAGAAAATATCAAAAGTTTGCGTATACAAGAAATCTCGTGAATTCCCACATGATACGGGACTGAAAATTGTGAGAAATTCTCGGGATTGCTACTTTAGTGGCAACCAGCAGTGATAGCGATTCTGATAGGTAATATTTCGAAGGTGAAAAAGCTGTGTATTTATACATTTATAAAAGGCTTAATTTAATAAAATTTAATGTATTGATATTTTTAAGCTTTTAAATGGTTTTGAAATAAATATTTATATAAAATTCCTGATGCCCAAGAATTAAAGGAATTTCTTATACTTAGATTTGGTATGTCTTTTTATTTTTCCTTTAAAACATTTTCAATTACATTGCTTAAATGCTGTTAAAGTAATAAATTAAATTATTTTTTATATATTTATTAACAAGCCAAAATGAAGGGCAAATACTTATTAGTCATGGAAATTATTTAATTTATTAATTAAATAATTTGCAAAATCAAACAAACAAGATATACTAATCAAATATTTATCGCAAAAACAGAAAAATAAAAGTATATAAACCAATAAAATATACGATTTATTAGTAATATTAATATTCTATACCAACAACTATAATGAAAACAAATGTCATAAAATCGAAAATGTACAATATGTGTTGGTTTCGGCACATAAAACATACATAAACATGAATATTTCCGACCAGAAAACCATTTATGGTCAAGTGAATGCTATAACCATAAAAAATTATGATTTATTTATTATTTTGTTGTGTCTTTATTTCTTTCAAAGTATTCTTTTTACTGCTACTTCAAAAAGAATTTCAAAACTATTTATGGCAACAAAATATAATTTATGAGAAAAAGTGAAAAATACTAGACAACATTATGTTTGATTAACACTTTTCTTTTCAAACAAATTAAATCAAAAGAAAATGCTTAATATTTTTAAATAAATATTAATTTAAAACATTCTAATGCATTCTTATATGTATGAATATTTGGTTTATGTATTTTTTTTTTCTAAGCTTTTAGCTGTCATTGCTCTGTGTGTGTGTGTTTAAAAACGAAAGGAAAATTAAAAGAAACCAGTCTTTTAACATTTGAAAATCAAAAACTAGATTAAGTTTAAGAAAAAAAAAAAACACAATAAACATTTTAAAATTTGCGGTTCAAATTCATTCTGTAGCAACAAATAAGTAGAGGCCGTTTAGAAAAAAAAAAAGAATTGAAAATAAAACTCAACAACAAAAACAACAAATGAAACCAGATCATTATTATTTTAAAGTTAGAAAAAAGTGGTTTAACGTTTTTGTTTGAATTTTTTTTTCTCTTTCAAAGAACAATAACCAATACAAAAATTATGTAAAATATAACCGCAGCTTGTTATTTGATTAAAAAATGAAACAAGTTTAAATTTATTAAAAACCAAAGCTTTTTATGGTTTTTATACACAGAAAAAAGTTTGTGCATAAATATAAAAATTTACTTTCATTTATTTTGGTTCATAATATTTAAGAATAATGTCTTAAATATTAACACTTTTTTCTATTTTTTGAAATGAATAAAAAGTCAAAACAACTTAAACATATTGTTAAATTTTCATTTATATTTTCAATTTGTAAATGCATGTTTGAAATTTTCTTTAGAGAATTTTTAGTTTTTAATGATTTTGTTCTGTTCCCAACACATGTGGTTAAGTGTTGGGAACAGAACAGAACGCTTCTGTTAGAAGCGTTTTTTAATTAAAAAGATTCATGTGCTTGTAACAGCTTTTTCTTGGAAAATTAACAGCTTTTTCTTGGAAAATTGTCATTTAAATGGATTTATCGTTAATATTTTCATGCATAACTATTTTTATTTAGAGTGAAAAAATTTTAATTTTCATTTTATAAAAAGGTATTAAAAATGTTCATTGTAAGTCCTCACCTATCGAATTTTATAGATTTAATAGTTTTTGCCTCTCGGAAATGTTTAATAATATTAGTATTTTAAATCTCAAAAGCTTTATATATTTGTTTTATATTTCATTATAATTTGCTCAACATTGACAGAAAATCGGATGCACGAATAAAAATGTACAAGTTGATCCTAAAATTACTAAAAAAGCATTAATTTTTAATGTTATAGAGCAGGACAACAGCTTCACGACCCACTTGAGGCATTACAATTCGAGAATGACCCATAAATTTTTTTGTCTAATAAATAAGCACCAAATCAAAGATTTTCAATATGATTTTAATATCTGATATCAAAGAAGTTATGTTCAAATGTAGAAAAAAGGTTTAAACTTTAAATTTGAGTTTTAATTGAGATTGAAATCATAAAAAATAGTGTTTCTCATTTCGAATCATGCCTAAACCTAAAAATAAGTTAATTCTCAAGAGAAATTTTAAATCATTCATAAACTTAAATCAAAATTTCCAAATTTATTAGGTTTAAAAATTGTTGAAGCCTTGTTAATAAATAATTTTAAAAATATAAGAGATTCTATGTAAGTTATAAAATAAAAGGAACAATTTATCGTTCCTTTTATTTTATAATTTATTCTATGTAAGTTATAATATAATATAAAAGGAACAATTTATTGTTGACATTACGCATAAAAGAATTTATAAACTTTTTTGTTCTTCTCAAGATTTTTGATTAATTCTTAATCAGAACCTATAAACTTGACTAGTATCTTATTTACTTTTACAGCCATATTTGAATTATATTTAAGAATTAAGTTTGAATCAGTTTGATAACTGTATAGGAATTTATTAAATATTTGAAATTTACGAAGGTGTTTAAATTGGTATCATTAAATTGAGGTCATACTTTCGTATTATATATAAAATATTAAATATTTGTATATATATAGAATACAAAAAGTATGGCCGATCCGATTGCAATGTTTTCCATTTGGAACTAAGAATAGGATGATTTAGTATGACATAATTGATTTAATCACTCACTGGTATATAATTATAATTTTGTTTACTTTCGACCCCTATATGAATTGGTCAATTTGATGAAATCTTTATGCAGTAATTTAGTATTATTGGTTCTTAAATAAAAATGCTTCAAATTTTGTGTTCAAGTAAATGGACCTTGCGACCCTTTTAAAATGTTTTTACCTCTGTGTGTCGCGAACCCCCATTTGAAAACCGTTGTTATAGAGCATATTAACGTTACTGGAACTTATAACTATAAAAATGAAACATTGAATTACAAGTATGAGTCTGAAATCTTTTGTTTTTTATTACATTATTGGTTCATTATGAACAAAATCATCATTTGTTCATAAATTTTTACAATACATTGCCTCTTTTAATAATACTATACTTAACTTTATGATTAAAGCTTGAAAACCATTTTTTTAATATTTTAATAATTTTTCAAAATGGCATGAAAAATGAAGTTTTGCAGCACTAATTTTCAAATAACTCCGAAACTATTATGAGGATAAAAAATAATGTTAAGTTAACTTGAAGCTGAATTTTGTTAGCATCTTTTGAAGTTGAAGTTGAGTTATAATGAAAAGGGTGAAACATTACCCATACCCATAAAAAAATCAAAAACTGATAGAAAAATACGGCAAGCAAATTCGTGTTTAGTATGTCAAATTCCATATAGTCCAATCTATTATTGTTTTCTGCCCCACTGTGCAAAACTTAATGTAGTACTCGCAAACAAAAGAAAAAACACTTATAATTTAGATAAACTAATTTAATAATTAAATTTAGTTCAATTATAAAGTAATCAACTAGTTTTAAGAGTTTAACAGTCGTTTATTGAAAAACAAAAGATTTAAACAACGAACGTTTTTGCTACGAGTGCAAAAATTGTTTAACATTTTTAAATCCACATAGTTTTTATAGCTTTGTTAAGCATTTATAAATATACATACGTATGTATGTATGTATGTATGTATGTACGCATGTATGTTTAATCTTAAGAGCTGAAAATTATCTGTGCTGATTAAGTGTTTAAAAATTTTACTTTAACATTTTTATAAAAAAAAAATAATTTGGGCTAGTGAAATTACAAACGTCAAAATTTTTCTACAAACTTTGTTATCGTTGGGCTCAAACTCATAACTTATATCAACATTATTTATTATTAGTTATATCAACATTATTTTAAAAATACTGTTTTTTGATTTGAATTTTATATGCTCAACTTTTTATATATTTATTTATTTCTGTCTATGGATATTTTCTTTACAGAACTATACAATATAAAATCGTATTAATAATAAATATAAATAAAAATATTTTACTATATGCTTAGAAAAATTATTATTAATTTTTTTTAATCATTTGGTTATAATGAAAAATCAATAAATATGTACAAATGATTAAATACGTTACACATTCTAATCGGAGGATCAGCATAATTAATTCTAAAAAAGTTCACAGATAGTGGTAAGAATTGACGGGATGGGCATTGAGATACATTAACTCAATGCCCATCCCGTTAATTCTTACCACTATCTGTGAAGTTTTTTAGATTTCATTAATTAAAAATCCAGTGCATATTTACCATTGATAACGTTATAATAAATGACACATTCAATATAGTTCTTTTTTAAGTTGGTAATTTAATGAGAGCAAGATGAGCTCAGTACGAAGACAAATTCAGTGAGTTGAAATGTAATCTTGAAGACAAAATAACAGGATTGTTTTCATACCAATTCAAATGCGTTGGAACATGTTTGATAAATAGGATCTCAAATTATGGATTCATATTCAAGAATGATGTTTTCGCAATGTCTTAAATATTAACACTTTTTTATATTTTTTTAAAATGAATTAAAAGTCAAAAAAACTTAAACATATTGCTAAATTTTCATTTATATTTTCAATTTGTAAATGCATGTTTGAAATTTTCTTTGGAGAATTTACAGGTCATTTAATTTCTTTGACCAACGTTTTATATAACTAAGTGTACCCATGGCTTTATTTTTTATACTTGTTATGTGTGAGTTAAAGTTTAATTTGGGATCGAATTTTATACCCAGATCCTATTAAAAGTGTCTACAATATTCACTTGATAATCTCCCAAAAAATAATCTACAGCTACCGGTTTATCTCTTACAAAGCGAAGTACTTTACATTTCTTTAAATTAAGTTTCATCAAGTTTAAATTGCACCATTCATAAAACAAATAGAAGTATATTTGAAGATATTGGTGATGTAATATATGGTTATAGCTTACATTAGAATATTCGAAAACTTTATTACCGTAGGCAGGTCATTAATAAATAGTGAGAATAGTAGCTGCCCAAGGTGGCTACATTGAGGTACCCTAGACAGTTCTTTTGTTCTTTTAGAAATCGGGTTTATTCTGTCAGATAAGTATGAATATATATATAGTTTATAATTAGATTTATAAATCTCAAAAATTTTTTGATACTTTTATACGAATTAAAAGATTTATTTTTTCAAATACAAATACTCTACTGAAATCAGTGTAGATGACATCAGTTTGTCTATTTAGAAAAAAAGCCACAATTTACAGCGTACGTAAATTTGATAAGATTTGTAGTGGAACATCCTTTTTGAAATCCATGTTGATACGGTGAAATTAAACATGAAACTTGACAACATAAATGATTTGTTATTAATTTTTCGAAAAGTTTTGGAATGATACTCAGCTTCAGTTTTTAATTGTTGTTTAATTGACATATTGAATAAAGGTGTTAGCGGGATGGCAAGAACTTCAGCATAGTTAATTAAAATACTACTAGGAACTTTGTCTAGACTATAGTCACAAGAAAACTTTAGTTTTTTGGAACCACTTGAAATATTATGAATATCAAGATATGGTAAAGACTGACTTTCAACAAATCGATGTGGATAATTCACAGTGTCATCATAGGCTAATTTGGAGTAAGTACTCAAGAAAAAAAAATCAGCAAATAAGCTACTTATAATTCCTTAATCAGTGGAGTGATACTGTCGAAATGTCATTGTAGAGGGGTAACAAGTCGACTTTTTCTTTGAATTTGTAGAATGACTATGAATTTTGTTTCAAATTATATATATATATATATATATATATATATATATCTTCATGAATGAGTTAAAATATAGTTCCAATTTGTATTTTTAATAAGTTGGTTTAACAAAAAATAAATAGTCAGTATGTTTGAATGAAAATACTTTTTCATTTAAGCTTGGCAATGGTAAAACATGTTCAGATGGGAGAGATATAATCAATTCAATAGCAGGATGATATCTGTCTTTAAGAAGAGTAATAGGGTTAGATCGTTTAATATAACAGTCTTCTTTATCTTTTACAAAGATGAGATCAAGTATTTTAGAATAATCGTTTAGTATGCCATTGATTTGAAATAGACTTATGTCATACAAAATGTTAAAAAAATTCTTTCAAATACTCTTTTAATTTAGTTTGAACGAGATATTTATCATCAGATAAATACTTCTATGTTACTGATGGCATTTTAAAGTCGCCCGTAATAATAATTTAATTATTTTTATTAGCAAAACGAGCAGCAGATTTAATAGCTTCGTCATATTTAATATATAATAAATGTGGAGTAGATGGAGGAATATGAAACATTGAATTATGTTTCAGTTTCATGATAATGGAAATAAATTTAAGATCAGAAAATAAATTACTGGATACTGCAATAAGAACGCCACCACCGTATGTACTACGATCACGATGAAAAATTTTATATTTTTTGCAAAGGATTTCAGTGTCAAGAAATGTATCGTTGAGCCATGTTTCATTAAATACTATAACATGATTGTTAATGTTAAAACTTTCTATGTATAAATTTGACAGTTTTGTTCTTAAACCGTGAATATTTTGGTAAAGAAGGCAAATTGAGTCGATGATGTTATTAAGATTTTTTTTTTTTTTTTTTGAATATTCTGTTCACGCTGCGGAAGAATTAAAACGTTATTAAATAAATGCGATTAAAATTCAGCTTAAAGAAAAATGTTCTTAAAAAAAGTCAGTTAATAAAGATCTTTTCATTTGAATATGACTTTGTTCGAATGCCAGTCGCGACTTTTCATAGTATCAAGAATATAATTTTCAATGACTACCGATCTCCCACAAAAAAAAAAAAAAAAATCTAGCATGGTCAAATCGCACAACCTTTCTGACCAATTCTGAATATTTATTGCTTATTAAACTGATCGATTCGAATTCCACCACAAAATGTTGAAGAGTTGACTTTGAAAGGCCCGCGCTTCTGCCCTTAAATTAGCGAATCATGCTCCTATCTAATTATTCATTCTTAAAAAACTTTTAGAATAATCTTATTTTATGTAACTAGAAATTTTAAATTAGACATAAATGTATAAATAATACTTTTTATTCATACAATGCTACTTTTTGAATTTTTAAATTATAATCAAGCATAAACTATCTTAACTCAAAAGAGAAGGGTACTTGTGGTGGTTTTTTATTTTTAAATTGAAATCTTTCAGAAACTTTTTATCATTCCAATGATACTTATTTTATATGTTTAAATAATAACCTGGAATCAAATAGAAATCTATAAAACGCGACTTAATTTTAATTTCATGTAGTTTTAATGATATTTTTGTGCAAGGGAGCTGATATCTTAATTCAAGAGAGAAATAAAGACTATCACCTATTTATCGTTCCAAGTGTACTTATTTAATTAAATAATTAGATGAAATCGAATGGAAACACATAATTATATTTCCCTATAGATTTAAAAGTACTTTTTTAAAAAGGTGATAATAGAAGTTGTGTGTACTTTCCTCTATAAATTAAAAGTCAGTAAAATGAAAAATCTTCTATTGCTATCTCTAATTAACACTCTTTGCTTTTATTTTGGTATTATTATGTTATGCACTCCGTATGTAATATGTCGAAATAATCTTCTAAGAGCCCATAAAATCTAAGACCATGTAACTATGTCCGTCTGTCTGTATGTCTGTGTGTCTGTTGGAAGAAGGATAAGTCTAAGTGTGGACCACTAAGCTTGACGAAATTTAGCTCAAATAATTATTTTACATAATGTTTACTTGGTGTTGAAAATAGACAAAATCGGTAAACAATTATGATATGGGTCAAATACTAAAAAAAACTTAGTTCCATACAAGGTGAAATTTTAAATTAGGGTGGCACAAAATGTTCCAGACGGTGAGTATAATAGATTCGGCCAATCTGAATTTAACATTCTTACTTGTTTTTTTAATTTTATTTTATTATTTTTATAATCAAAAAACACTGTGGGTTAGAATCATAGTTTTATATAAAATCGTACTGCAATTACACTACGTGATAAATTTTGGGTCATAAAATATTGTCTCAATGATTCCAATGCGAAACCAGATTAATAAAATCTTCAAATGGATTTGCAAAGTTAGTTCAAATATCGATTTGTGGATTCTTAAACTTCGGATATTTTTTTCCACTTTTTATGTGTGAGTATAAAAACATTTAAACCAATAATTTTCAATATATTTATTAGGAGCGTGCGATTAATAGACTAATTCGAGTATTCTGAATAATAAAATTTCAGATTAAAAATTATTCGATTAACTCAACAATTTGATTATACATGATTAATTTATTTATACTGATTTCAATAATCAATAAGACCCATGAAATGTTTTGGATTGGACTACAAAAATAATGTCTTTAGTGCACTATAACTCTTTAATTTAAAATTTTGTGAAAGATTTTTTATTCAGAATAAAATTGAGAAATTTTTGACATATAACTTTTTAGCCTACTATGAATTATTGTGATGTTATAAGTAATCAAAAATAAAAATTTATACATGGATTTTTTTTTAAAGGCCCTGTTAGCAACGGCTTTTATTAATTTGTAGATTATGATTTTAGGTTTTATAACTCCCAACGTTTTACCTACATATAAACTATTTCAACGCAGATGCACCAAAATCCGACTTTGTTGTAATAAAATGCCAATTATTATTAAATAGTCGCTCGAAATTTTAAGTGTTACCTATTAACCAAAAATTATAAAAGTTGACACGTTAATATTGTTACATATAAACACCTGCTTTACTTTAAAAATCGGGGAGATATATTGAAAACAGACGTACTAGATGCGAACCAGAAGCAACCTATTTGAGAATTCTGGTATTTGAATAAATAAATAAATACAATAGCTTTCTTTATAATGAACTACTGATATTGAAATTACATTTTAAGTGTTCAAAGCACGCCATTATGGATATAAAATATTTTACTACCAATTAACCTTTATAACATCATAAGCTGGCCTTAGAGGTAAATTATTGAATAAATTTCAAACATGTTCCTTTTTGAAAGAATACTAAAATAACACAGACAAAATTTAAGATATTTGCTATTCTATGAATTTTACTCATATAAAGGTATTCGTTACTTATTTTGAAAATATATTTTTATTTAAATATTTGCAAACTATTGTGAAATATGTTATTTGATTTCAATATATAATGTAGATTTTTAAAATAAAAGAAGTCAAAAGGTATTTATCTGTAAAAATATTAACATGTCAATTTTTATAATTTTAAGTTAATCGGCAACACTTAAATTTTGAGTGACTGTTTGATTCAATAATAATTTAAAAATATTCGCTATAATGATATTTGTGTAACAAGTACAAAATCAACACCTCAAAGTCGGATTTTGGTACATCTGCGCTGGAATAGTTTGCATATGTGACAAAATGTATTGATTAATAAAACCTACATATCTTATATACTCTACAAAATAATAAAAGCCATTGCTAACAGACTAGGTCCATAATAAAACAAGAGCCTTTTTAAAAAAAGTTCATGTATAAATTTTGACTTTAATTTTATAAATAATTTTTGAACTATAATTCTTTTTGTCACCAAAAATACTTGATATTTTACTTTATTATTCCTCTTTAGTTTTTAAAATACAAACGAAAAATTTTATAAATCTATGGTTCGTAAATTTCAGCGAATGTTGAATAGATTTTAATAATTTAAGGTGTGTTTTTATTTAATTGTTATCCCCCTAAAGCATTTGAAACAAATAAATGTATTTGAATGAAATTAATTAAAATGCATGACCTGAAAAACCCAAAAGGTTGAGTTATGTAGGTTTTGATACTTAAAATATCAATTTTACTTAAATAAATCTAATTATATTCTTTAATAACAAAAACTTTCTGTTGCAAAAACTTGAAACAACTCTGATAAAGGGAACCGTAACGAAAATCTTTTAAACTTTATTTAAATATTTTATATTATATTTATTACAAATAAGAAATAATTTGTTATATTTTCATTAATTAAATTTGCTTTTCTATTTCAAATAAAAGAAGTCAAAAGGTGTTTATTTCAAAATAATACTAAAGATATCAAGTTTTAAATGCTATCAAATCGTTTAAACACACAAACAATTATTTAAGAATTTCAAAACTTTATCAAATTATTTTTAATATATTTTTAAGCAAATCACTTTATGTTTTTTTTTAATATACTTGGGGCAAAAATAAAAACCTATAAAAAGTTTAAGTAAATCATTCCATATAAAATCGAATAAGTTCTAAAATTTTTGTCCAATTGAAAAGAAAATAAAAAAAATATTACATCGTTGCATAGCCTTTTACACAGAAAAAAAAAAGTCACAAATCACCAAATATATTAGTAAATAATTCTTTCAATTAAAAACTTTTTTAAATTTGCACTTCCCACCAAAATGATTAAAACAGAAAATTTTTTCAAATAAATAAATTAATCAAAGCAATCAAGTAGATGATTGAATGAATTAAAAATTTAAGTGAGAAATAAAATTTTACTTAAATTTTATTTTTATTTTATATTTACTTGAATATATTTATTAAATTTAGATGCAAAATTAAACAACTGTGTTAATTGAAAAATATGCGGTAATAATTTTCTCTCTGTGTATAAAAATTTATATTAAATTACATTAGAAGTTGAAAAATTTCATTCTTTTAAATGTTGTTAAAGAAATTTCTTTTAATATTTCACCAAAACATATACAAATGTATATGGATAACAAGCTTGATTCTTTTACTTTCCAAAAAATCTTAAAGGGAAGAAATTAACAAAACTATAACAGAATTTATTCAGGAAATTGCCAAAAAAAAACTGTTTTTTTTAAGCATAATTAAAATTTTTTTTATGATTTTTAGTTACAGAATTAGACATATTTTCCAATAACCATTTTTTTAAGATTTTACTTGAAAAATACTATTTTTAGACACTTATCTTTGATAATTTATGTGTAAATATTTTTATTTAGCTTCCATAAAAAAATTGGTCTCAAAATACGCAAAATTTTCTTTATGTATAATTTAATAATATTTAGAATAAATATTATATTTTGTAAGCTTTTTTTTTAAAAGGTTTTGGTTAGATTTTGATTTATAAAATAAAAAATATTTTTCATTAACTGTTAAAACTAGTACTTAGGCAAATTATATTTTATCGAAAGATACATTTTTAATCGTATGGTCTGTAAAATTTAAGCTTAAATTTAACGAAATTTGGAAATTATTAGAAGAATTTAACATTTTGCAAAAATTCATAAATATGTTATGTAGTTATTTAAAAAAAGTGAAAAAAAATACAGTTTTTATCAAACAAGTGCCAGTTTTTAAAACCTATTGATTTACTTAAAAATTTTCGAAAGAAGATGCAGACTTTTAAATAGACAACGTTGAAGATACATTCATCATTCCTTTTTCTATTTATGACAAACTAATATTTTCCAAAATAATTTTTATAATTTTGGAACGGGGGAGTTTCCTTTCCTCCTCCCCCTGTGGATTCGCGCCTTTTGCTTATAACATCATAGTGGGCTAAAAAAATATTAATTTATAATTTTTATTCTGAATAAAAAAAGCCGGCTTACGACCGATCGATCCAATTTTTGCACACATATAATTCTTTTAGCCCCATCTGATGGAGCATGCAAAATCAAAAATTTTTTACAAACATTTTCTACATTTAGAATAATTGAATAATTTTAAATTTATTTGACTTTATGAATTTTTATTTTTCATTATAATTTAAATATTTCCAAAAATTTTATAATGTACCATCTTTAGAAAACATAAAGTATAAGGACCCACAGAACTAAACAGCACAAATCTTTATACCATAAGTACACAGGTTTTAGAATTTTTTGTTTCATTTTCTTAATTGAGAAAAAGAAATCTTTTAGTTTTAATTTAGTCAGACTTGAGGTCATTTTTATTAATATAGTAATTAAATGAAAAATATAAGGGAAAAGAATATTTTGACAGTAGCAGAATGGAATGCATTTTTTGGTCTTCTACAAACTGTCTTCAGCTTCTTCGTGCCTTTTTAATGTCAAATATAAATATCATCTTTTTAACTTACAAGTTTTCAGAATAAGAATACGTAACTTATATTAATAATTTACGTATTAATATATTAATAAAAATGCTACGTCCAATTTTTATAAACGATTCTTTGTTTGAAGGTTCAGGTAAAATTTTGCATATATGTCAGTTTTTATCCCACTTGATGCCGCTAAGACAATTCACATCTAATTTAGCATACACAAGGAATAAAAAATACTATATGTTATAAAATTTTGCCTGTATGGGTACCACGCCTCTTTATCGCCCACTTTTATCATACTGTGATATTTTTTCAAAAATTTCAAAAATTTTTTGTCGCAAAAATTTCGGTCCATAAGCAAAAATTTGAAAAGTTGTTGTTTGTAGTAATTATGCACTAAAACATTTTGGCCTAAATGTATAAGACCATGATTCAACTCACCCATCAGATCGCAGTGTTTAAGTGGTCTACCTACATCAGAATTTCAAAAAAGTTGTTTCTTGAGACAACTTTATGTACATTCAAGTGATAGTGGGTAGAATTCCATAGACCGATATTTTGTGAAAATGTTTATTTATTTTTATAATAGCCATATATGTATATGTGTGAAATTGTATCGAATTAAAAATTGCGATTTGTAGTTTTTTGCAAAATTTAAATGGATGGACAAAAGGACGGATATCGTTGAATCGACTTAGCTAGTGATTCTTGTATACTTAAAGTTGAGTTTTGAACTCCTATTTTTAGATTTATAAACATTAAAATAAGTGCATAATTTTCTTTGGAATATAAAAAGTGCACAAAATTTTATTATAACTTAATATGTAAATACAAAATTATTTGCAAAAAAATTTAACTGAATGCTTAATAAGCAGAGCAACCAAAAATATGCTCTAAAAAAGTGATATATGGCCTTAAATTTAAAAAATATTCTCTTAAAATATATATATATTTTTTTTTGGCTAAAACTTGTTCTATCTACTATTCATGGTAAAAATAACTTGATTTTGATTAGCAATATGCTAAAAACTATGAACTGTTTGCACTTAAAAATATTTAAAACAAATACATTGTATCAGGAAATTACAAAATTTCTATCAATTTAAATGAAGAAAATTTTTAAAGAATTCGATTTGAAAAAAGTATGTGACAGTAAAAACAAAATTTCGTTAATGGCAAAAAATAATAATCTATTGAATGCAAAATAAGCAATATGTATGTCTTAAGTGTAAAATATAAAAAATTCCGCTTTTTTGCGCAATATGTGCATAGTTACTTTCTTAAGTATAAAATATGCAAAAATATGTCATTTGAATCGCTAAAATATGTTCTAAAATAAGGAATTTCCATGAAAATATGACAAAATATGCTGTTAAGACCAAAATATGCAAAAACTGTAACAAATCGATGTCAAAATTCTTAAAATTATCTGAAACGTATAAATAACTAACAGTTTGGTTCATTTGAACCCTTTACGAAAAATATGATTTTGTATATTTTTGGTTGCCCTGTTAATAAGCTAATATTCTCACTTATCTAATTAATTTGCAATTTATTAAAACTTCCCTTAATAAATTAAAAAAAAGAATAATTAATTTAATCTTTACTGAATATTTATTAACAAAAAATCGACAACATTTTATAATCTATTTATTTCTATTTAAGAAATTGTGTACTAAGAAATAAAATAGAATGTTTAATTTTGAAAACAACTAAAGAAATATTGTAAGCAGTTTTTCTTTGCAATTACTACCCCGCCTTCTTGCCAGTGCACACAAGATAATCTAATTTCAAATGAAAAACAAATACAAAAATATGTAACAAATAAATGTACAAAAAAATGCATAAGTAATAATGTTTGAAAGTAGGTAACTAATATAATAACAATTGCTATGATTCGGTAATTGATTATCGTTAGCACAAAAACTAAAAAGAATTGGTAACATATACTAAAAGTTATCAAATATTTATTGTGGCTACTACAGTTACTGTTACTACTACTGCATGTGGCTGCCACACAATATTGGCATAATTAAGTCATAATTTTTTCTTTTATTTTTTTTTAGTTTCAGTGCAGTTGGTATGTGGTTTAGTACAAGTAATTTTGAAAGTAAAACGCCAAGTCAATTGCCTTAAGTCAATTGACCATAACACAACTCAAATATGATTCTATTTATTATTTTTCCAAATTTATGTAGCTATGTAGTATTTTTTTTATAAGTTACCATATATTATATGTATTTGATTGAGAGTGTTCCAACTTACCATAAGAGACCATAAGGGCCAAAATAATAAATTTAAAAACCATGTTTTTTATTGTTGTATTCTTTCTTTTTTATGAAATCAAAAGTTAAACAATTGAAACCGTTTTTATATTTCGTTTTTTTATTTATTTCAAAATTTGCATACGTTTACACGAATAGTCAGTAACAAAAATTGTGTACCAGTATTAGTAAAAACAGCAGCAGCAGTTACCGTTTATTGGGCGAACGTTTTATTGTTTTTCAGTAAAGCGTGTTAGTGTTATTTTTTTTTATTTTACTTCCGTGCGAAAAAGTACGTTTTAACGGTTACACGTTCCAAACTTAACTAAACATTGTTTGTAACTAAAGTTTGCAAAGCTTGTCATTTGCCTGTACGTCTATAGTACATTCATTATAATGCTTTTTGTTTGTTTTTTTTTTATATTTTATTTTTTTATTTTTGGCTTATTTCTCTGTTTTTTTTTTTGTTATTTATTTAAATTCTCCCCTCTATAAATCCCAGCGTATAATACAAAATATTTTATTGAATTTTGTTTCAATTTAAAATTTATACTTTGCACAAATGTTGTCTTAAGTATTATTAAAATTAACGTATGTGTGAAAATCACATAGTCTGAGTATATGTGTGTGGGTACGAACGTTAAATTAAAATCCACAAATAAATTTTATAAGTTTTGTAGTTGTATTTAGTAAATTTAGTGGTACTTTTAGAAAGAAAAAGGTACCAAAAATTACTAATTAGATAGTTTAATTAATTAAAATTTTAAATCCCTAATAAGATGCTTATAAGGGCTGAAATAGAACATAATTTGAGTGCTTGTGCTGATATTTATAATTAATATTCATAATATCAATGCCATTTTTTGGTATAGCAATGAATATCGAATTATAACCTATAATTATTTAGCAATGTCCGTCAGTTTGTCCGATTTCAGATAGATGAAAGTAAAGATAAACATTATGCAAATTCTCTCTCAGCACTCTCTCTTTGTCTCGGGTTGAAAGTTAAATTTTTAATTTTTCAACATTGAACCTATTTGGTACTACATTTTTGTATCACTACTTCTCCTCTGTAAAACATAATTGACATACTTACTCTAGCTCTTACTACGTGAAACATATTTTATTTTCTCATCAATGGGTTATATTTTAGATATGATCGAATGGACCTAAAATTTTTCTGCTGATTGGAATGAGTATTCCTACAAAAATTCGCAATATATATTTTTAGTAGTGTAGTAATTACTATAGACTGAAAGTTCGAAATGCTTAATAAATTTCACATTCTAGTCCAGTCGCGGACCCTTTCAGGAATTTTTTATTTTCCGCGGGCCCCACACATACAAATGCAAAATTAGTAAAAAATTTTTGCAGGGACGCCAAGAGAATATATTTGTATATGTAAATATATTTGTGTATAAATTTTTTAAAACTTTACTTAAGAGAAAAAAGGTCTTTATCTTTTAGAAAGATGATTTGTTTATTAAATAAAATAAAAAAAAAAACATAATTACAAATCATTTGAATATCAAAAAATGATTATAATGTCATTTTTTATATTTAAAAATTGTAAAAATTTTATACAAATGAATCAGATTTTTAGGTTAATGTGTTTTTGATGGTAAAAGGTCCTAATCTATTATATAAATTTAATTATAAATATATCTACACGCAGAGAAAAAAAATGGTTACAGCATGATCACTACAACAATATTATGTTCTCATTGTTAATTTTATTGAATTTTAATAACTCTGTGTTCACGATAACAATGACTTTGATTCCATTTTGTCATTTAATGTTTACACTCAATAAGAATTTTAATATGATTGACTGCAAAAATTATATGTATCTAAATATTTTTACTAGAAACAAAATTTTGTTAATATGAAACATTCCGTTGGAGTCTTTGCTACATTTACTCCTATCGGACGCGTCCCCAGGTGGCGGATCGGGGGGATTGGTTGTAAGGCACATGATATACACACTCTACTGAATGGTGCATTCTGGCCCATCGCATGGGGGTATATATCATGTGTATTATCTCCGATCTTAGTGCTTTTACAGCTTCTCGCGGACCAAATAAATGTAGTGCACTTTAAGGTCAAGGTGGTAGGCAGTAGTGCTGAGGACCTGAATGGTTAGTTGGTGCCTAAACAAACTAACAGCTAACAGCTCCCCTCCAACGCCCATGGCACGGGTTGGTTGTAATTCTAGCCTAGTCCGCGCACGCCGTCACTGCGCGAGATGGTCCTTTCCCTTTACTGGCATACTCGTGGGACAAGATTGATAATTTTAAAAATTTTAAAAATCGGACACAGGATAACGGACAGTCGCAGAGAGACAGGACTGAAACAGACATGAAAGTCAACTGTTGGGCCAGCTATCAGAGACGGATGAGATTCTGGGTATCTCGAGAGATTCCTTCACTGGGACCAGCGCCACTGAGAAACTTGAGAATCTTACTCTCGGCTCTGAAGATGAACATGAGATCACTGTGATCTCAGTTCGCGCTCTGGAGAAGAACTCGAGTGTTGAGGCGGGGTCTGAGCGGGGGGATGGCTCGACGAACTCAGAGGGTCATTCGTCTGGCAGTGGTTTAGTTCGGCAAGACGCGGTAATGCTTGATGCGACAACCGACGATATAAGCCGAACTAAAGAGGAGAATGCTCGTAGTGGAGCAAGAGCCTCTCTTGGCTATCTGCACAAGATAGCCAAGAGAGACCCTTTGCCACTCACAGGTAAGGATAAGTACCTTACCAGGAAGCACAGGAGGAACGTTAAAAGATTCGAACTAATCTACGGCCCCGTCTGTGCCTCTTTGGGAATGTCTTATCCTGAAGGATTGCATGTGGATGCTGGCAACACTCCAGAAGTGTCTCGTGAGAGCACAGGAGAAAAGCCAACCTCTTCATCAATCCCTACCGGAGCGAATTATTCTGGTAGTGGCAACCCGGGCAAACCTGCAGTCCTAGAGAAACAGCAGGTAACGTCTGGTAAGCCAACAATTACCATTGAAATGGTTGGTCATACACTATCCAGCAAACCTGGTAACCAACAAAAAGTTGTCAGAGATGCTAGGCCTAGAGATGATCAGCCATCAACTAGTAAGAGGACTTCACTTTCGAAGCCTGTCAGCTCCAGTAGTGGGGCTGTACGAGCTTCGATTGTGAAGCCCTGTACATCGAAGAACGCTGGTCAAAACCCATCCGGCTCTCTTAAAGGCCCTCATAAGGGGGCTGTTAAGAGGGCCAGGTCTGGAGATGACCAACAACCTTCGATGGCCAAGAAGGTTGTTCACATGCCAAACAGCTCTAGTAAGGGCCACCATAAGGAGGTCATTAAGAGAGCTGTATCAGGAAGTGAACAACCCTCAACATCGAAAAGAGAGAAGGAATCAGTGTTGCAGAACTGTATTCAAGCTGCTGTCATTGACAGGGTTGATCCGGATGGGAGGATCAGCGTTGAGCAATGGCGACAAATTGAACACAAGCTCATTGAGGAAATCGCCCTTGTTAAAGGAAGGCCGGATGAGGTATCCTTCAAAGGCGCAGACTGGATGAAGGGCGTCAAGACTATTAACTGCGGGAACGAGAAATCATTTGAATTTCTCAGGAACGCAGTTGCTAGGTGCGACACTCTCTATCGAGGAGCGAAGCTTGAGGTGATACTCGCATCTGAGCTGCCCCTGCGTCCATATGTTAGGGATTGAAGAGTAGTTTTGGATTACTCTTTTTCCGACCATATCATGATATCTTTTGGTCTCAACTTTGAGAAAGCGAGGGAGCAGCCCTATAGGAACTCGAGAAGGACAGATTGGAAGTCCTTTAGGAGGTCAGTCTGTAGGGATCTTAGGGATACTGAGGACTGGGGAGATTCAGTTGAGGGTATCGAGTTGGTGGTGAATAATTTCACGAATGTTATTAGGAATAGTTTTGTGCTCAATTGTCCAGTGATCTATCCTGGAAAAAGGAAACAGCCGAAATGGTGGACTAGGGAACTTAGGGACCAGCGGTCTACAGTTAGGAAGCTGTTTAATAGAGCCAAACTAACGAGGAGAGATGAGGATTGGAACGAGTTGTCTAGGTTTAGGCGAGTATTATCCAAGAACCCAGTGGCACCTGGATACATACAACGTGCGGATAACTCGTGGACAGAGTCTAGCTCAGAGTCCCTCAGTTTACTTATGGAGACTCATTTTCCAGGCTGTAAGATTATAGAATCTGATGGAGGGACAGGTAGCGTCAGTGATAACCTACAACCCGAATCAGATGCTGGGGATACCGATGTGATAAGGGAGATGATCACTAGAGACAAGGTATTATGGGCGGTAAATTCATTCGAGCCATACAAATCTCCGGGCCCGGATGGAATATTTCCGGCCATGCTACAGAATGCCGATGAAAGAGCCATCTCTCTATTGATGGAGGTTTCTAGGGAATGTCTTAGAATGAAGTACATTCCCAGAGGGTGGAGAGAGGTAAGGGTCATTTTCATACCCAAAGCGGGTAAAACGACTCACTCGAAGCCCAAGGATTACAGACCGATCAGCCTATCGTCTTTTCTATTGAAGACAATAGAAAGACTGATCGATTTTTATCTTAGGACTAGCATAGGAACTCAGGTCATTAGCGAGTCTCAACATGCTTATCTTAAAGGTAAGTCCGTTGAGAGTGCTCTGCATGACGTTGTGAGTTACATTGAGCGGGGTCTGCTGCAGAGGGAATATACCATGGCAGCTTTTCTCGATATAGAGGGGGCCTTCAATAATATCACGATAGAGGCTATTGAGGAATCACTTGTTTCGCTGAATATAAGTAAGCTCCTTGTTGAGTGGATAATTCTGATGCCTAGCAGCAGGGTTATCAACTCAAACATGGGAGGCACTTGTATGAGGAAACTCGTGACTAGGGGCACACCGCAAGGGGGGGGTCCTTTCTCCATTACTGTTGCTCTTGGCCGTGAACGTCATTTTAAGACAGTTTGATGCTAAGGGACGGAAGATTGTGGCCTACGCCGATGACGTTGTTTTACTGGTCTCTGGTAAGTTTTTATCTACGATCAGTGAGGTCATGCAGACAGGTTTACGTGATCTGTCCCTTTGGGCCAACAGTAAGGGATTAGGGGTAAACCCCGAGAAAACGGAACTAGTTTTGTTCACTAGGAAATACAAGGTCGAGCATTTTAGCTTGCCAGTATTGAACGGGATGGAGCTTGCATTGTCAAGTGAGGCCAAATACCTGGGTGTGTACTTGGACAGTAAATTGTCTTGGAGGAGAAACACCCAGGAGAGCGTCAAGAAGGGACTCAATGCCTATTACACCTGCAGGAACTCTATAGGTAAGAATTGGGGCCTTAGGCCGCAAGTTGTATACTGGATTTACACTTCGGTTGTAAGACCGATTCTTACTTATGGCTGTACAGTCTGGTGGAAGGTATTGGGTAAAGAAACGTATAGGAAACTTCTCTCTAAAGTTCGGAGGTGTGCTTCAGTTGGCATTTCAGGTGCCAGGAGAAGTACACCTTAGGCGGCGCTGGACATAATCCTCCACCTTCTTCCAATTGAGGTAGGTGTATACTTTATGGGAATTGATATCAGACGATTCTACAAATTGTCTGACAGTTGTAGTGTCTTTCAAGCGGAGATTCTTGGCATTTATAAGGCTCTAGGCTTGATTGAGGGGAATATTGAACGAGGGTCTGAGATTACTATCTATGTTGATAGTCAGGCAGCGTTATTGGCTCTGACTAGTAATTTTGTTAGGTCCAGATTGGTACTTGAGTGCAGAAGGGAATTGAGAATGTTAATGGATTCCTATATGATGAGACTCTGTTGGGTTCCTGGTCATTGTGACATTCTTGGCAACGAAATGGCCGATGAGCTAGCTCGCAGTGGCTCGGAGCTAGATAGGTCTTTCATAGAGTCATCTGTTAAGATTCCAGTTGGGTCCTTCTTTAGGGCCATAAGGGAGTGGACTCTGGACAACACGAATCGAGCCTGGAGTGACAGATCGGACTGCAGAGTTTCTAGGGCATTATGGCCTAGCTTAAAACTGGCGGATTCCAAGCATCTTCTAGGTATGAGTCGTGGTAGTCTTAGAGTCATAGTAGGTATGGTTATGGGTCACTTTTCAATAGGGAATATGATGAGTAAGTGGGACATTGGCACATCAGACTTTTGTAGAACGTGCGATGATGTTGAGGAGCTAGAGACAGTGGAGCACATACTCTGTCACTGTGTAGGGCTTCAGCGTAATAGGTTGAAGTGGTTTGGAAGCCATACACTACATGAACTAGGTGAGGTTAATGGCAAAGGACTTGCCAACCTCATAGGGTTTGTAATGGGAGTAAAATGGCTTAGGAACAATCATAACTGATTGATTGGGTATATGTTCCACTTTTCTCTCTCTTTCTATCATAAAGGGATCACAATGGGCCGTTCGGCCTCTGGGTGTAGGCGTGAATACGCCACCCTTTCTAACCTAACCTAACCTAACCTAACCTAATATGAAACATATCATTACTTCTACAACCATTAAATATTTGCAGTCTTTTTCCTTGGTCTTAAACCATATTCTGTTTTTAAACCATATTCACATTATTATTCCTATAACAATAAAATATTACAAATACGTATAATAATTATCCTTTTCACAAACTTAGTGGAAAACTTCAATACTTGTTTGTTTTTAAATATATATCTTTTTTAAATATTTGTTTTTTAACTTCAATCTAATTATCATTTAGTTCATATATGACTAAATATAATTATACAAGGTTTGGTTATACTCGGTGTGATTCAAGCAATATAAGATATCATGCATTTATGGTGGTTAAAAGTAATGAATATAAATAATAATATGTAAATATTATTATAGAATAATAATATGATAAAATGAAATAATAATATAATAAGATTGGATAACTATATGAGAACATAAGCCAATAATGTGATAAAATGGATTCAAAATATGACAATGTGGTATAATAATATAATAAAACATGAAAAATAAATGAAATAACATGAAAAAATAAACCATAAAATCGGATACAATATGACAAAGTAGAATCATAATAATTATTACTTATAATCATTTCTATTTTTCGATATGATCATATGTTCCAATCATAATATGTTGCTCTTAGATTATGGTCACTGCAACTATATTTTTTCTCTGCGTGTAGTTGTTTTTTTGCTGTTTTATTTCCATTTTATTCCTCTATCTTACATTATTTTTTTATGTATTTTAACTAACAATGTAATTCTTACTAAATTAAACATGAATTTGGTGAATATTAAAAATTGGTTTTCAAAAATCAGAAAATTCATCAGAAATCTGATGAAACAAAATCATTTATGTATGAATACAACATGAGGTTAGTTTTTAAAATATCCAGTTTTATTTTGGAAGTTTTCATTTACAGATTTTGTTTCAATAACAAACATTTTCTTATTCATTTCAACAAATTTATAATATAACTAAAAGGTCTAAAATTTAAACATAACAAAAATAAAGTTGATTTAAAATTTCATGTGAATGAACTTATTGTTAAAAACCTTATTTATGCAACATTAACATTTCTCTCAGATAACGTTCTAGTTGTTTTCTATGTGTTAAACTTTTACAAGTACCATAATTATATTAACATTAATATTTTCTTGATATAAAGTGTTAAAAATAGCAAAAATTTGATTATAGGATTTTAAATCTATGCAAATATTTAATTTAAAATAATTTAATTAAATAATTTAATTAAAAAAAAATCCCAGGAATTCCAAACAATATTTTGCCGGACCCCAAACCCTAATTAACTCTTATCGTTTTTTAATATAAAAAAACACTTTTTAACTGGTCAGTCATTCTCGTTCAAAGTTTTTTTCATACTGATCAATTGTGTTTAGCACAGGTCTCTTATAATCAGTCTATTTTAGCAGCGCATAATATATGACATACTTCAGATCCATTTAAAATACAGAGCATTACATAGATGCCCCGTTTATTTGGCTTTGATGTCAATTCCCTTGGTTGGCTTTGAATTATCTTAGTGGTTTCCCTATTCATCGCCCACAACAATTCAATACTTTTGGATAAATTCAAGTGTTTTTAAAACCGGAAAATTGTTACTTGATTTACTCCCAATTGTTACGTAAGCATTTTTTTTGCATTTGGCATGAGTTATGATCGGGCATAGCATCTAATCCTCCTTTTTAAAACTTTCACTTCCACTTTCAAATCTTCTAAACCACACACGACATGTTGTTTCAAATAAAGCACTAAAATATGTTGGCTTTCCGCATCGTTTTTCTTAAAAACAATATTATAAAGTAAAACTTCTCAATCAAGCTTCTATTATTATTCTATTAGATAAATCTCCAAAAACTTGGTTAAATATATTGACCGATGAATTATTAGAAAACCAGAAATTAATTAAAAAGATTATCTTTGTCGCCACTACCATTACTGTAATAACAAGGCCTCCGGGATTCGATAAGATTCTGTAAATTCAGTCTTCATTTGTCTTTAGTGTGAACCTTTGGGGAGTTTTATGGTAGCTAAGGTTTAAATCGCATCGAATAAAAGGGTTGCATGCAATACAAGTCGAAAATGGTACGACAGCAGTTTAGGTAATATATGAATCTTAGGCATGATGTGGTGCTCTCTTCTAAACAATGAAAATCTTTGATTGAAACCTGCATACGAAAACATTGATAAATGCATTATATTCTTTCAGAGTTAACAGTATCGTGTAGTATAAAGGCTTCGTTACCAGGGTTGCCATATAATTTGTTTGCCAACCCCAAAATTTTAAAAAAATTTCCCCTAAAAATCCCCACTCAAGAAAAAATTATTTTAATCATTCAAACTTATTTTTTTGTTTTTAACAAGTATTTGTTCTTTTTGTTTTTGTTGAGATCATTTTTGGATAAATATTTTTACATAATTACATATTTATGTGTAAAAATACATTACATATTAAAGTTCAGATTCACCATCTTGTAAATAAGAGGAACTTTAGAATTATTCAAGGAATTTTAGAATTATTCAAGTTATGTGCAAAATATTTCCAAAAAAGTCAAACTCAAAACCAGGACTGCTTTAACGAGTTCTTTGTATAACATGCATATGCATAATCTTTAAAATTATATACTTTTGTGCAAAATTTAAATGTTATTGACTAAACAAAAGATGCAATTATTACATAATTTCCCCGAAAATGTTTCCAAAATATTTTTAATATCCCAAACAAATTATCTAATACCCAAACCAAAACTTTAATCATTATCTACAGCAAAAATGCCCCAAATTTGGGGTCAAAACCACAAATCTGGCAATCCTGTCCGTTTTTCTGCCGTAAGCAAAACGTGTCAGCTGATTCGTTACATTTATGCTTACGGTGGAGTAACAACGCCTTAAGTCAACATAATAGATATTTACATTAAACTTTTCTCATTTGCCTATATCTCGTCTATCAAAAATGGTCGGTAGTTAAGCATAGTTTACGAACACTATTGATTTCAATCTGAAAAATATCTGGTTTAAAATGTTGATTTTAATCACCATGTTACAAATGATTCATCCGTGCTTGATTGGCTTAATTAAATGTTTTATTAGCGTATCACTGGGAAAGTATGTATGAGTCAGTACGTTTAGTTTGTCAAATTTTATCATACTGGAAAAGAATGTTATCTAGCCGTATAGAAACTTTTTACTATACCTTTCTTTTTATTCTTTTTTGCTTGGAGTCATATAATGCTTTAAATCAAACCAGAATTAGAAAACTTTAAAAATAAAATTGAAATATTAGTTTGCACCTTATATTTTATATGCTTTATCCTATTAATAACTCAATAATAATGATTTAAATCATAATAAAAAAATAAATGTTTATTAATATATATTGTGTATGATAGAGAAATTATAAATGATAAAATTGGAAAAATTAGGAATTTTGTTTGAAATTTATATCATAGATGAGGGTTACTATAGGGAATATAATAGCAATAAAAAAAAAACAATTTTATGAAAACCTAAGTTAGAGGCTTTTGAATATAGGCCCTGGATACAATTTTTTCGAATAACAAATGAGCTATCTGCCATTTGTTTTTATGTGATTAAATTATGTTTTTATATAATTTTCAAAGTATTGTAATGATAAAACTCCTTAAACACTGTTTTTGAATCTTTTAGAATCTTTTAGTCACAATTGAGTTGTTGGTAAGAAATTTAGTTAGTTTAATGTCTCTTAAAATTTTTATAACACATAAAAGAGACTTGGGAAACAAACATGATAAACAAACATGCAATTGAAAAGCAATTTTCAATGAAAATTACAAAAGCTTAAGAATCAAACATACATCCTTATGTACGATTTTCGGAGCTAAAGACTTAAGACATGTTTCAGCTTTAAAAGTCAAACCAAAATTAACGAATAAAATCAAAAGACTTAAGAAAAAAAAAAACAAATTTAATAAAAATAAAAATTAACCTTTTTGTTTTTCTTTCAAAAATCTGTGGTATAAATACATACTTCATTTTTATTTAACTAAATTAAATATTACAAACATGCTTTAAAAATCAAACCTAAATTAACAAACAAATGAAATTAAAAGACTCAAGAAACAAATTTTTTTTTATAAATATATATATATATATATATATATATATATATATATATATATCCCAACAAAATGTTCAAAACAAAACACTTAAGACTAAAGTTAAGTTCACATTAGGCTAATATTTTACGATTTTTGCAAAAATTTTATTTGCCCAATGCGAACACCAAATATTTTTACGAACTAAACAAGAAAACAGTTGATTTTGGTCAAACAAAAATATTTGCCTTAATTAAAAAATGTGTCAAGTGTAAACATTGTTTGAACACAAGATGTAAAATATTTGCCATTATTTTGGGATAATTTTGCAACTGATAAATTAATAATAGTTAGTATTTTTCATTTATTATCAAAATATTTTAAGCTAAGTTTACACTATGCTAATATTTGACGACTTTCAAAATTTGTGCTTCGCGTAATGTGAACACGAAATATTTTTACGATTCAAAGAAGGTAACAGCAGATTTTGAACAAACAAAACTATTTGCCTTTAACTTACAAAATAAATATAAGATCAAAGTAATATAAGATCAAAAAATAAAACTTTTAAAACTTTGTGAAGACAAGACTGTTTAGCAAGTGACGAGAAAAGAAAACAAGGTTATTTTTTTGTAGTTTTTAAAATAATTTTTATAAATGTGTGTATTAAATTTTGTAATTAATTGATTTATAATATTTCATATTACCTTTATTATCTAAGTATTTAACTTTGTAAATTTTATACATTAAAATAAATAGCATTTTGGCCAAGGCAAATTCAAACCGGTGATCTTACTTAATCAGCTGATTATTTCTTTTTTGTACTTAGAACTGTCAAATTCCATATAAGCGCAATTTTTGTTTACCCGCTGAAGTGTCAAACTCCATGTAGAAAAAAAATTAATAAAAAATAATAATTCGTCGTATTGTTATTTTTATGGAACTGCTGCCACCTGTTTCATTTCGCCATGATTTTCGCCTTACATTAAATAAAAAAAAAACTACTAACATTACTTTGACATATTCTCTCAGAAATTTGTTCTAAATTTATTAAAACAAAATAAAAAATAAGATTTTCTTATAAATTCATTTCATAATTGATGTCAAATAAATTTGTTATAGTTGTGTGTTTAGATAAATAAAATGAGTAAATAATTTGCATCTAATCTGAACAGGCTTAAAATATTTTTGTGCTTCTGGTATTTTTTTTTTTTTTGTCAAACAAAAAACGTCAAGGGCTCTTAAAATTTTTATGACACATAAAAAAGACTTAGGAAACAAACATGATAAACAAACATGCAATTGAAAAGCAATTTTCAATGAAAATTATAAAAACTTAAAAATCAAACATACATGTGTCCTTTATGAACGATTTTCGGAACAAAAGACTTAAGACTGAAACATGCTTTAAAAGTCAAACCAAAATTAACGAAATCAAAAGACTTAAGACACAAAATTCTTTTAATAAAAATAAAAATTAACCTTTTTGTTTTTCTTTCTAAAATCTGTGGTATACATACATACTTCATTTTTATTTAACTAAATTAAATATGATTTAAAAATCAAACCTAAATTAACAAACAAATGAAATTAAAAGACTTAAGAAACAAAATTTTTTTTATACAAAAATATATATATATATATATTTACGATTTTTGCAAAAATTTTATTTGCCCAATGCGAACACCAAATATTTGTACGAACTAAACAAGAAAACAGTTGATTTTGGTCAAACAAAAATATTTGCCTTAACTAAAAAACACAAGATGTAAAATATTTGCCATTATTTTGGGATAATTTTGCAACTGATAAATTAATAATAGTAAGTATTTTTCATTTATTATAAAAATATTTAAATGAGCGTAATGTGAACAAAACATCAACTCTGTATTTATTTGCAAAAAATTGCGGGAAAACACGATGTAGTATTTCGTGCCAAATATTTGCGTAATATGGACTTATCTTTACTTATTTATTATTATCTTAACTTTATTATAAATTTTGATAATATTTGCCTAAAATAAACAGCATTTTCACTTTATATTAAATAAAAACGCTATAAAAATGACATTAAATTCTACATATTCCGCAATTTTTTCTGAAAATTATTCTAAATCGATAAAAACAAATTAAAAAATAAGATTTTACTATAAATTCATTTTATATCTGATGTCAAATAAATTTATGGTAGTTTTGTTTTTGATCAAATAATTTTGAGTAAACAATTTGCATCTAATCTGAAAAGGCTTAAAATATGTTTTCCTCTTCACGTATTTTACGATATTTGACATCTGTTCAAACAAAAATCGTCAAATAAGTGCGCGTAACATGAACAAAAAATCAACTCTGTATTTAGTTGTAAAAATTGCAAGAAAAGACGACTAAATATTTTGTGTCAAATATTAGTCTAGTCTGAACTTAGCTTAAGTTAACAAACACATTAAGTCAAAATATTTATGAAACAAACTTTTTTAATAAAAATAGTATTATTTTTTTCAAAAAAGTACTTCATTTTATGATTTAACTAAATTACTAATTCCAAGTACTAAATACCTTCTAACAATATCAAATACCAAACCAAGCAAAAAGCTTAACTTCCAAATGGTTTGATTGAAGGTAAAAGCTTTACAACATTTTGAAGGTTTTCTTAATTGTCTGTGATGGTTGGCATTCTTAACAACAAGTTGCAAATGAAATGATAGTGAAAACATGTTCGAATGCTACACATACTCAGTAACAATATGGTCTAAAGTCTATACTAGTAGTGGGACATATTAATATTTATTAACATCTGTTCAAACTTAATTGGTAAACATTTTTGTCTTTTAAAGGTTGCATTGATTGAATATTTACTGTAGCCTAAGGTAATGGGTTGGCTGGTCGGTCGAATGGTTGATTGTTTGGTGTGGTTGCTTACTCATTCATTAATTCATTCACCTATTGCAAAATATTGAAATAATATCAAAGTAATGACCAAATCGTTGTTATTGTTTTTTATTTAGTTTCTTTGTTTTGTTTAACTTTTTTTTTCATTATATATGGTTTCTTATATGCTTTTTTTAGTATATTTTTACTGGAAGTTTGATTGACATATATTGTTGTACTTATTGTATCAACATTTTTATACACATAATGATCAAGTTACATAATTTTTGATAAATTGGATTTTAACTTAAATATAACAAAAAAAAAAAAAAAAAAAAAAAAAAAACTTAATGGCCGTACCAACAAATAGTTTAAGTATTTTTTACTGCTATAATAACGAGGCAGCTTTACTTCTTGCTTACATTCGTTAATATGTATAACCAATTGATTCAAATATTATCTGCATTTGACATATGTGAGTTTACATCCGATTTTTTTTCTTTTAGTGAACATTAAAGTCAACAAACAACAGATTAGGTTTTTGTGTGCAAAGCAGTGTTTCGAAATATATTGTAATATCACAGTTTAATTGGTTTCAACACGACTACTACTATCCCATTTGACACTTGAGCTTTTATATGGGATTTTAAATGTGCAACATGTATTAAAGCTTTAACACTATAGAGATTAATAAATAGTTAAATAGTAATGGCTGTTATTATAGAGATAGTTTTAATATGAATATTTTTTTTTATTAATGATTTTTTTTTTATTTTTTTTTTTATGTACTTATCATCATAGGTTGCAAAACTATTTAAGTGTCTGCTATTCCGTTGTAATTTTTACTTTATTTTGGGTCCTTATATGTTCATCTATCTACCTGAAAACCCCGGAAAATACAGGTCGATGTTAAACATATCAATGTATCGGAAATTCTGCAGATTTTCTATATCTTACTATTCGACATCGGTTCAAAAATAGCGAAGTTATATATAAATAAAAAGCCTTCATTTATTTAAAATCGGTTCTCGTGTTTCCTCTAGATATTTCTATTGAAGATAAAAATATGGGCTTTCACCAAAAAAACGGTTCAAATCCAAAACCAATTTTCTAATAAAACTGATTTTTCTGATGAATATTAAGTTTTTCTAGAATGCAAGAGTCTCCGAATTCAGCTCTCTGAGTTTAATGGTATCTACCAAAACTACAATCTTATAAAAGTAAGGTTATTTAAATCCAGCGTTGCCGTTTTGGTCCGATTGCACCAAAATTGGTGCAATCTTTGAGGGTTTGGTAGTTTGGTTAGTTGTTCCAAATATTCTGATTTTATGGTAGAATACTTTATAATTTTCAAAAAATGTTACATTTTTTTGTAAGAAGAAATAAATAAAAATGTACAAAGAAAGTAATAATAAGAACTATAATGTCACCCCAGCAAAAAAAAAAAAGTGAAGATAAATGTTTTTTTTTTTTGCAATTTCACCAATTTGAAAGTATTTTCAATAACTTTTAATGAAATTGGAAAATGTGTTTGTAAAAAAAGATATATACTTTTTTAAGAAAAGATCTTCCTTCAAAAGTAATGTTTAAGAATCATAAAAATGACATCTCTGTGTTAAAACATTGAATTCTGCAACACTAAGTACTTCTTTTCAATTCCAGTTATTTTTTCTTTGTTTTGCTAGAACCTAAAAAATTACTATTAGGGGTTTCTGTAAAAAGAAGTATACCAAAAATTTTTAAACTTTTGGTACCTCATCCTATTTTTTGGAGCATAAATATTTAAATAAAAGCAGTTTATCGCAAGAGTTAAATAGTGAAATTATCTATTTTGACTTTTATTTTTGAAGTGGTGAACAATTTTATGGGAGTTATTTTTTGCATTTACTATCCAGCAAAAAGTCATTGAGTGCTTCCAAAAAAGATCATCTTCACCACATCAAAAGTATAGCTAAGTGCATATTTGAGCACTTTTTGGAAATTATTAATATAACTTCCAAAAAATTGAAAATAAATGTATTTTTAGTTGGAAAAAAGTTAATAATTTCTAAGAAAATAAAAATTTCACAAATTGTAAAGCACTTTTATTATCTCTTAATACGGCTAAAACAGAATTTTTATTAAAAATATTTATAAACATAGTTTAAAAAGAAGTACTTCAAAAACAATGAACAAGAAGCATAAAAGAAGAACATCCCTGCAATGACAACCATGGGTTAAAAAAAACTTCTGCAGCACTTTTTCAATATTATGTAAAATTATTTTTCATCTCTTTTTCAGTCCTCTTTTGCAGGGTAATTATCATTATATTTTATGTTATTATTTTTCGCAAAAAAAGTTTATTTAAATGTTAGTAGATTTTGGTAGTTTTTAGAAAAAATTTTGGTAGTAAAAATATTTTCTTTGTGGCAACGCTGTTTAAAACAATTGTATGTAAAAGCCTCAAAGACCCGTAACGCGGTACTGTTAATATTTAGTAAATACGGAATTCAGGTGCAAAATTATCGAAGACCAAACAAAAAACCCGCCCGTCTGTATTTAAAAAATAATTACAATGATGCGAGAGTTGTTTCCCAACCCAGAGTTACTTTACGAATAAATATATAATTTTAGAGCTACATTTCTTATTCTATTGATTATACCCTCACACACGCTCATTAAGTTTGTCTAGCGTTTTTTTTTTTTGGAAGAACATATCGCACAATTCTTTGATTACATACAAAGATGGAACAAAAATAGAAAGAGTTGTGGCAGAAAATTAAAAATTGGTACTCATATTACTTGAGACTTAAAATTAATAAATATGAAGTTTTGAAAAAATTGGTGCAAGGACATGCCTACCTCCCATATATTTTGAAATTAAAAAAACTAAATTTCTTCTAAAAAAATTGTAGTAGTCCTTGAAAATAGATTGTTTATAAGTCTGCTAATTAATTTTTAATCGGAGCAAGGAGACTACTACCTCTGAAATTTAAAAACGTATTTATTGCTAAAATAAGGGTTAGAATTTTACCAAAATTTGTAATTTCAATAATATTTAGATTATTTATGAGTCTGCCAATTTTTATTTTAACCAGAACAAGACCATCCCCAATTCCCATATATTCAGAAAGTGGAGAAATCACTTTCAGCCAAAATACTGGTCTGGATTTTTTTTAATAGTAGGAGACGTTATAGAAAATTGAAACTTGGTACACATATTACTTTGGCTTCAAAATGAATATATATATCGGAGCAAGGACACGCCTAACTCCTATATACCCTGAAATGAGAAAAACGTATTTTCTTCTAAAGTACTGGTCAAAATAGTATCAAAACTTTGCGAAAGCCTTTGCAAATAGGTTTTTTATGGATCGGACAATATTCGATTTATTAGGAGTAAAGGCATATCTACCTACCCCAAATCCATCCTCTGATATTATTTTAAATTCCGTACCTATTTTCCTCTTAAGTAACTGATTAATTTTCCTCAATTTGCTTGATTTCCGGTCAAAAATTTTTATTTTTATTAGTTTTCAATATTGTATTAAATATTAAAGTAATATCATTTTAATATCACGAAATATTTTAACATAAAGAATTCTTATACTTTTGTGTAAGAAAAAGAAATTAAGAAATGGTGAATTATTTTTTTAGTTGTGGCAAAAATATGAAGTTATTCTTCTTTTATATATATATAAAAAAAACAAAACAGTACTGACAGAATTAATCAAAATAATTTTATAATTTAAAAAATTTTTTTTCTAATAGTTGCATTTTCAATGTATTGTATTGAAACCAAAACGATATTTTTTTCTCTTTTAGTTGTATTTAAAATTTCGAAATAATTTAAATTATTTTTTTTTTATTTCAACTTAAAAATATAAATTACGTTAACATTAAGAACTCTTTTAAATTAATAATAAATAGGAAATCAGACTTTTTTCAATATTATTATTCTTTTAAGTTGTAGCAAAAAATAGGCACCAATTATTTCCAAAAACATACACATATGTGTATGTATACACACACACACACACATATATATATATATATATATATATATATATATATTTATATATATATATATATATATATATATATATATATATATATATATATATATATATATATATATATATATATATATATATATACTGCCTGCCACTTGAATAAGGAACAAGTTTTTCTAACTTTAATTAAGTATATCTCCTAAACTAAAGTTCAGAAAAAAAGTAATTATTTGCGCAACAAAATTTTAAAGTGTTGGCTTTAGTTTCCTGAAGAAATAAAAAGTATACATATTTTGTTATACTAAAATTATGCATTTATTTAAAGACATGTATTTCTGTGGTACTTTTTCGTGTGTCACTTGAATAAGGAATATTTTAAAACTAAACAAACTGTAATTTGTTTTTAAATTTTAGGTTATAAAAATTAATGTTATTATCTTCTAGCATTCAATTAGTAATGAGTACTGTCACCATTTTTAGAAATAACCTAAAAAATGTTATTTGGCATAGACTTGTATAATGACTCTAAGTAATTTAGCGAAATTGAACTCCATGCTTCCGTTATTGCATCCTTTAAGGATTTTATCGTCTCAAATTGTTTACCTCCTTCATAAACTTTTCTTGCAAGCCAACCCCAGACAATTTCCATTGGATTCAGGTCTGGTGAATATTGGGGCCAATCCAAAAGTTGATCATTAAATTTTGGAAATGCTTCCTCCAGAATGTTTTTGTAAGTCGTTGCGGTCATCTTGTTGCATACAAAAATCAATTCTATGGTACCATAATACGAAATGGCACCCCATACCATTATTCCGCCCTCTCGGCTGTGTCTGTGGCTCAAAAATAATTCCTCCTTATTTTGGTCATGGAAGTAATAGTTATACTTGTCGGAACTGTCAATATTAAACTATTTTTTCATTGGAAAATACAACTTTAAACCATTTGTCGAACCATGTCATTGTATTTTTGGCGAACTGTAGACGTTGTGATTTGCGTTTTTCATTAAGTGGTTGTTTTTTTTGCAGTTTTCGTCGGATTATGTATGTGCACGACTTTAAAATACGGGTGCACTGTTCTTAGACTGGCACTGACTCCACTTTTTTCACGCAGTTTTTATACCGATCTGGCAGAATTTGATGCAATTCTAAGAATTTTTCGTCTTTCTTTTGGAGTTGTTGCCATTTTATTCCACCCTTTCATGTTTTTCCATATCTTTCCACGTTATTTAAATAATTGTGCACAACTGTCTTTCCTCTATTAATGTTTTTGGCTATTTGGACCGGATTCTGACCCTGAGATTTCAAAATCAGAATTTTTCTTTTTTTGTTTATATTGAAAGAAATTCAAATCATAGCCTTCCTGATTAATATTAAAAGAATTCCTTATTTAAGTGACACACAAAATAGTACCACAGAAATATATGTCTTTAAATAAATGCATAATTTTAGTATAACAAAATTTGTATATTTTTTATTTCCTCAGGAAACTAAAGCCAAGAGTTCGAAATTTGGTTGTTCAAAAAATTATTTTTTTCTGAACTTTAGTTTAGGAGATATACTTATATATACTTATTCTATCAAAAAGTGAATTTTTTTTAAATTTTTTTCCTGAAACAGTTTAAAACCACCTTCTTTGCTAATTAATATTTGCTATTTTTTAATTGTATGAGGTATATTGCTACCTTTCTAAAAATGTATATTTCAACACAATTTGAAATTTTGATTTTTGTCTATGGAACAAAGTACTGTGCATCGGCTTGTCAAAGTATAGGGTGTCCAAAGATTAACACAAGGAATAATTTGACCATAAATACAAATTTTTTCGACTGTTTTTACAACTTTCTTATTGATTCATATTTTGTGGGGTTACATATTAAGCAACACGTCAGATAGGTGCACCAGAAATTGTGTATTAAGGAATGAGATGACTCCATGTGACTTATTTTTTGTAATGACTTTGACAGCACTGTCTAAGGACAGACTTATTTTAAATTCATTTACTAAACACTTTAAAGATATACAGTCGTATGCAAAAAAAATTTTAACTTTGCTATACATTAGTTAGTCAATATTTTAAGGCTAACAAACCTTGTTAGAAAAACGTATGCGGAAACACTGTTTTAACAAAGTTTTTTTAATTTTGATAACGGCAAAACTTGTATTTTAATTCTTCCTTTACAGTTAAAGCTGTACACTAACGAATATTAATTCATTCAGTTATTCAAAATTATAATTTTTTTTATTGTTTAAGCATAAAATAAAATTCTTTTTAAAATATTGTTTCTATTATTATAACTTAGTAAAAATACAAAAATAAAAGAAATAACAGACGTAAAAAAATACGATTAATTTTCGGTAACGTATAAAATAATTATTCGAGTAATCATTTCTGTTTATTTGTTTTGGTTGAATGTACAACACTAAAACATTTTTTATATTTTTGTTATTTTTTATGTAATTTTATATTTATTTTTTCAGTTTTTTCTCTAAATATTTGTCTAAGACAAAGAAGTCATACATTTAATAAATAGAAATTATGATCTAAAGAAAAAGGAAGATATAAAAGACTGGAATCGGGGTAATCAAGCAAGTATTCCTTGCAAAACATAAACAAAAAATAGAATTTAAACAATGACATTTAAAGTTTAATGTTAAAGTTTTGTTAATAATCGTTTTTGCACATAACTTTAAGGAATTTTGCTTAACAATGCTTTGTAAAGCTGTATTAAGTTTTTTTTTTTCATACGGCTGTTATTATATATCAGCAATAGAGACCACCAAGTGTAAAATTATTACTGGTTGAAATGATATAATCAAAAATTTGTCAATAGTGTTAACAGTATGATGAATTTGTCTTTCAGAAATTTTATAAAAAAATGTGTAAGAAAAAGTATTGAATATTTATTTTCTCTGTTATCTTTAAGAAGGTCTGATCAGATCTATAATGTTAATAAAGTTTTATACTCAGTAGATTGAAGCAACATACTCTGTAATATCATTTAAACTCATTTTTTAATCTCTTGGAAGGTTTTCGGTAAAAATTCTTGTTGGCTGGTATTTTTTCAATTATTATCTGTAGACTTTACATATACATTCTTGAATTCGGTTTATAAAATCAATTTATATATTCTAAATACTGAAATAACTTTACAGAAATGTGTTCACAAATATAGGTTCTTTCTCCTATATTTATTCGCTGAATAAACTTTTTTAGAAATAACAGGTATATCAATAAAAAATAAAAATTGCCTTAACCACCTCAAGGATTTAATGAATATGGTCATATTATATATCATTCAAAAGGCATTTGAATTTTTAGACAGTATTAAATTTAAATCGCATATGTATTAATAAAGATATTCAGAAAAATATACCAAAACTATAGAAATTTATAACTCGTAAACTAAGAGCGAGTGGCTAAAATTGTTTACATTTCTTTAATCATAACTAAAAGTAATACTGCATCATTATAAAAATTATTTAAAGATCAAGTGTTTTATTCCATTATTATAATAATTTACAGCAAAATAAACTGAATTTAAAAAAAAATTATTCAAAAAATCATACGTATTGGTTTTATTTTCAATTAAATTTTTTACTACTTAACACATTCTTGTGTGAACATTTCGTGAAATCGTTACGAAAAGTTCAAAGTGCCAAATCGCACTTTGGAATTTTTACGATAAAAAATCGTCAAAATGCAGATAAATCAGCAAATCTGGCAATAGTGGTAGGAAACCTTTTCAGTTTCTCTCTCATTTATATTGTCAGTGTTGTGAATAGTTAGAAAAAATTATTCGTTAACTGTTTTATTCCATTATTATTTTTGATGTTATATTACATTTTTGATGATAAATAGTTTTATTATTTTGGAAAAAAAAAACATTATTTAGCTAATGTAAACATAACTTTGTATAAATGAAGTATATTATTTTATTTTTGTTGGTTGTAATCATAAATCATAAGTATCTTTTTTTTTGCCTGATTTTGTGAAATGAAATGAGAATTCGCTTCGACAATTTGTATTGAAACCAATAAATAAATTTGAATTTATTTGTTATTTTCATATAGATTTTCAAAACAAATTTCCGTTTCGTTCTACAAAATAAGGCTATAAATTTTGTTTAATTTTTTTAATTATTTAATTTACCAATGTATATTGAATTTAAATCTAAACTAATATAAACGCTGAGTTTTAATAAATCGGTTTTATTAAACAAAGTCTATAATATTATTTTATTTTGTGAACTGTTCTTGTATTTATTATACTAAAGATCTACACACAATTTTTTAATTAATTTTTATAAATTTAATTTTTTAATAAAATTTAAAAGATTTATTAATTTTTAATTAAATTGACTAATCAATATATCAGATTTTCTTTTTTTCCTGTTTTAGATTCGTTAATACATAGATTCACAGTCTTAAATGTTGAACTTAGATCGATTAACGATAACTATTATTTTTAATCCGGGTTCCTGGGAATCCCGGAAGGTCGAAAATTTTGCCCCGCTTTTCCGGAAGAACGAAAAGTCCGGGAAATTGCATTCCCTACTTACATTTCATTTGAAATAAATGTATTTTTCTTTTATTATAAAATGTTGATTTTTTAACACTCAAGTTCTCTAATAATAAATGATTATTTAATTTTTTTTTTTTAATATGGAAGGTTTTGTTAGTAGTTTTAACTGAAAAATTTCTACTTATAAAAGTCTTAAAAATTACTGATTATTTCATTTATTTTTACGTATAAAAAATTACCTACCGAAACATTAATAATAACTACTGTTATAACATTTGTTGTACATAATAAACATATGTATGAATTTTTTTTTATTTTTAATTTAATTATCTTACAATATGTCAAAATACAATGAATTAAAAGAATGTTAACAATTAGATAATAAATTACATACATATGCTCTTAAATCTCTTAGGTATAAAAGTAAATAAATATATGTAATATATAAATTCTCAAGTAATGATATATGTAAAACCCATGTTATGAGTCCAACGTTTTTCAATTATTATCATTTTCCAGCAAAGGCCTTCAAAATAAATGCGGCTTCATAATCTAGAAAAATATGAAAATAATACATAATGTTTAAAAAAATACATAATGTTTAAAATTGTATTGGAGATAATTCATTTAAACAAAAAGATAAGTATGTATGTTCAAAATTCTTGAGATCTTAAAAAAGTTCGCAAACCAACGCACTTCATAAAGCTGTTGCACAAAATTTTTTATTTTGACTTTTTGCTGCAAATATTTATTCTATACATTTGTTTTTTGAATTTTTAATAAAAATATTTTTATTATAATTTTATATGAAAATAAAAACCTATCAGTGGACTCTGGACAACACGAATCGAGCCTGGAATGACAGATCGGACTGCAGAGTTTCTAGGGCATTATGGCCTAGCTTAAAACTGGCGGATTCCAAGCATCTTCTAGGTATGAGTCGTGGTAGTCTTAGAGTCATAGTAGGTATGGTTACGGGTCACTTCTCAATAGGGAATATGATGAGTAAGTGGGACATTGGCGCATCAGACTTTTGTAGAACGTGCGACGATGTTGAGGAGCTAGAGACAGTGGAGCACATACTCTGTCACTGCGTAGGGCTTCAGCGTAATAGGTTGAAGTGGTTTGGAAGCCATACACTACATGAACTAGGTGAGGTTAATGGCAAAGGACTTGTCAACCTCATAGGGTTTGTAATGGGAATAAAATGGCTTAGGAACAATCATAACTGATTGATTGGGTATAGGTTCCACTTTTCTCTTTTTTTTCTTCTTTTCATAAAGGGATCAGGTACATTTTTTATAAAATATTTTCGACAAAAAAAAAAAAAAAAAAAAAAATTTTACACAAGAAAATAACTGATAATAACTCCATAAAAAAATAATTTTTTATGGGATTGTAAGATTTTTTTGAACATCTCTCGCCAAATCGTTAATTAGAAATCGCCAAAAATCGCCAAATTCCAAATTTATATGGTTTTTAAAAGAAAACATTTAATCCATATTAAATATAAATTCAGCTTAAATATAAATTCAGCTTCAATAAAGCCAATGATAATTGCAGTAGCTAATAATATTTGAATAAAACATAAAATTATAACCTAAAATAGGGCGATTCCATGTCAAAATGAACAACAATCATAATTTTTAAACTAATTAAGTATCCACATTGTAATTGTGCACATGTACGGATAAGAGTTATATCAACATTATAGATGTTTTTAAGAATTTTTAAAATACCGTTTTTTGAGATATAATTTTATATATATATATATATATATATATATATATATATATATATATATTGTTATACGTCTAAGTTTGACTTTTGAACTTTTGATATAAATAAATTTTATACATATCGTGTGAAACTAAAACAAATATATATCATGTATAGTTTAGAAGTTATTACCAATTAAACAAGAACGCCTTTGTGAAGTTTTTAGTTTTTTTTTCGTTTTTTAAAACATCATATTTTTGTACCAGAAAAGTTTATGATTTAAAAGACACTTCCAATAGCCAAAATCTTAAATCGGTGATGTCATATCCGAGAAAGGCTGTTTCTGTCTGTTTTGATATGGAATCACCCAATACACCTTTTTTGACATATAGCTTCATTTTAACTCAGCAATTTAAAAAAATTTACTGAAATTTATTATATATTTTTTTGTGGGTAGAATTTCTTAAACTAAGTTGAAGCTATTTATAAATTAATGCTCTTAATTTTTTTTTTTTTTTGGGTAAGCAAATATAAAAAAAAAAAATCGATTGCTAGTAAGAAAACGTAACGAATTTCATCAACAAATTTTTCATTGGATTTGTTGTATACCCAAAGTCAAAAGTGACAAAACAATTTAAAATAATTTAAGTTTTTCTTAAGTAATACACTTTTAAATGTATAGTTTTTGAAAATATAAGGCATTTTAATTTGCATTTTATTTTAAGATTTTCAAAAAAATTTGACGACTGGAAAACACAATGTTTTTTTTTTCAAAAATCTCCTAAAAAACAGTTATATATGAATGTAGTATAGTCGTTATTTTTATATATTTTAATAAAAATTTTAATATTAGCCAAAAAAATCGCCACCTTGTTTATAATCGCCAAAAAATTAGTCATGTCGCCAAACGCAAAATTCTGTTGCCAAAAGCAATTAAAAATCACCATGTTTGGCGAAAAATCGCCACATCTGACACCCTTGGTGACAAACAGTAGTAACAGTAGTATGTAGGAAAGTAAATTTTTGACAATTATGAGGTGAACTCTCTTTTGTTAATACTTTTCTCTCTCATATATGGGTGCCACGTGAATTGTAAGAGAACGAATACAAAGAAAAAAAATACATACAAATATTTAAATTATTTAGGATTTTTGCACTTTTTTACACAATCAAACTCTGCTTTATAATTTTTTGGAAAGCCATATTTTTTTTATTTCTTTTTGACAACTTGTTTTAGAAATAAAAATGTACAACAGAGTTTCAATTTTTAATATTGAAAACTCTAACAAATTGAATTTTAAAATATTTTTATAGAACTTTGTGTGAATGGGGAAAATAAAAAAGCACCAATACAATTAAATTTGTGTTACTAACACACACTTAAAGTCAGGTACTCCTGCCAAAGAGACGGACTACTTCTATATACTTTGACAATTATAAAATAAATAAAAAATAAAATATTTTAAAATCGTTTGTACAGTTTAATGTTTATTTTACAAAACTTTTTTAAAACAACAAATAATTATTTAAAATATATTGAAAGTTTCTAAAATGTTGTGTATTTTTGTTAAAAAATATGTCAAAATTTAGTACAGGAAAAAGTTTTCATTTGGCACATCATAAGCGTAAAATAGCAATTATCAAGCTTCTGATTGATATCGCTAATACATCATATATCATATTGGAAATATCACAATTAACGAGAAAATTTATATTCTCTATAAAAAAAATATAAATATTTTTGAAGCTGTTCAGGAATAGAAGAATTTTCTTAAGTGATTAAAATAAATATTAATTTATGATTCCTAAAATCGTATACTTACTTACATGAACGCAGTGTAAGCTATTAGTGTATGTACTTCTAATATATATAAGTATGTATATGTAGGCACTTTTAAATCGCCTTAAAATATACACTAATTTATATATTACTTTTATATTTTTTTCATAGTTTGTTTCACCACTGTAGTTTATAATGCGTATAAACTTTTTTTAATAGAGCTACTAATACTAATACCATGAAGTTTTATCTAATTTCGTTTTAAATCAGAAATTTACATATGACTAAATCTGAGATCACTCATATTTCCTACCAAAAATGCGTTTTTATATGAAAAACTCAATTTGTAGCTAAATGGAATCAGATATAGCAAAAAAAGTAAAAATTGGTGATCACTTACATTTCGAACCACAAATCGTTTTTTACACCAAAAATCGATTTTTATATAAAAACATAAAAATCAATTATAAAGATAAAACAGGGCATATAGATAAAAAAGGACAAAAATATGTAATAATTCATATTTTCTACCAAAAATTTATTATTATATAAAAAACTAAAAAGCGATTTTGTAACTAAACAAACGCAAATAGAGGGAAAAAGGACTAATATCTTTTATCATGTGATTACTCATATTTCCTACCAAAAATCGATTTCTATATCAAAAACCCAAAAATTTATTTTATAGCTTAACTAGGGCAAATAGAGAAAAAGGGACAAATGCCCGTGATCACTCACAATTCTTAACAAAAATCAGTTTTTATATTAAAAACCTTAAAAATTTTAATTTATAGCTAAATCAGAGCAAATCTGCGATCACTCATATTTCCTAGCAAAATTCGATTTTTATATAAAAAATATAAAAATTGATTTTTAAGCTAAACCAGAGCAGATAGAGCAAAAAGAACAAATATCTGCGGTCACATAATATTTTCTACCGAAAATTGATTTTATAGCAGATATAGCAGAAAGGAGAAAATCTTACTACCGAAAATCAATTTTTATACGAATAACCTTAAAATCCATTTTGTGGCTAAATTTTTAATTATGAAAATCAAAACTTTTTTAATTCCATACTAAATTCTTAGTTCCTGGGCAGAGCTGTAAATGAATCATTCGTTTTTGATTTTAATTCATTAAAAAATTTTGAATTAATTCTTTTCACACAAAAAAATTAATTGAATGAAAATGGAATAAATTCAAACGAATGAGAAAGAAATGAATTTCAATTCGTTTCCAATTCAAATGAATTTGTAGAATGAATTGCAATTCGTTTCCAATTCAAATGAATTTGCTAAAGTGAATTGCAATTCCTTTCCAATTTGTTTGAATTGAATTAATTTTGAATTCATTCAAATGAATTAGAACAATGAATTTCAATTCAAATGAATGAAATCAAAAATGAGTTGCAATCAATCAAATTTAAGAGGAGATCTAGAGGGAATGAAAAATGGAAATTTCTCCTATCAAAATGAAAATATTCAATACAAAAATTGAAAAGCCTTGTCCTGGATCCGCGCTTGATTAAAGAAAACATGGTGTTTAAAGTTTGTTTCTTCAAGAAAAACTGATTTTTATTTTGAAATACACAGGACGACAAAACACATTTAATATTCAAGAAGCAATTAATAATTTTTGAAATTTTGTGACCCACGACCACCTAACGAAAACTTTTTGGTAATATTTATGTTACATTTATTTCAGAAAAGTAAAACTAAATTTCACAAATAAACAAAAGTTAGGAAAAATGACAATGTATGTAGTTCAAAACTCAATTGTGTTTTCTAAATATGCTAAATATATGTACATATCGCTCATTTACTAAAAGAGTGTCATAACTAAAAAAACACGATTTTGCACAAAATCAATTCAAATTTCAACCAATTCATTTGAAATGAGTGAGCTAATTCTTTTTTCTAATTCATTTGAATTAATTCAAGATCAATCCAATTCAAATGAATTGGAAATGAATTGCAATTCACTTTGACAAATTCATTTGAACTGGAAACGAATTGCAATTCATTCTACAAATTCATTTGAATTGAAAGCGAATTGCAATTCATTTGACAAATTTATTCGAATTGGAAATGAATTGCAATTAATTTTTACCAAATTCATTTGAATTGACTCAAATTTCATTCAATTAATTTTTTTGTGTGAAAAGAATTAATTCAAAATTTTCTAATTCTGTGCATGAATGATTCGCGAATTAATTCAAAAATGAATGATTCATTTACAGCTCTGTTCCTGGGATAGTTTAAACCACTTTAATATTTCAAAACATAAAGTTTATTTATTTATTTTTTATTAAAAAAAAAAAATTGTCTTAAAAAACTATTTGTGTATTTAAGTTAAGCTTATGTATCTGTAGGGATGAAAATATATTGAGACATTTAGGAAGATTTGTTCGTTATATGAAAATAAATATTGAAAAACTGACATAGAGAAAAAGAAGAGATAAAAAAGAAGATAAGAGATAAGAGAAACTAAATAGTGTAGAAAGAAAGTAAATTGTCAAGAAATTAAATAGCTTAAAGATATTAAAAGATAGAAAAAGTTATAGCAAAAATTATGGAAAATATAAATTTTGCAGAAACAAAGTAAGAAAGAACACGAACACGAAAGATTAGTGAGTAAAGGGAAAAAGAAAATTTTAAAATTTTCGTAAAAAAATTTAGACTTAAAAGAAGTAAAGATTTAAGTATGAGAAAATTAGGATACACTTTTAAAAATTGTGATAAAATTTAACAGAAGATTTAAAAGAGTTGAAACGAACAGGAAAGAAATTATGAAAAAAGTAAAAATAATTAGATTGATAGAAAATTTAAAAAGGCTGTAACATTTAAGAATAAGTATATGAGTTGAAAAATAAAAAAAGATATAGGAATAGACAAAAGAAAAAAACAGATAAAAAAGAGTTAAAAAAATAGTTTAAATTTAAGTCAGATTTTGAAAGAAGAAAAAAAATGGTAAAGATTTTATTCTTTTTTTTTAAATAATTTTCAAGTTAAATTTGAATTAGTTTTAGAAAATATTTAAATTCTGAAAATTTCTCGATTAAATTATAGAGAAAGAAAATTGAAGTGAGAAATTAGTTAGAGTGAGAAATATGAAAATAAAGATTATTTTTAGGAAGAGAAAGGAAAAAGTATATTAAAAGTAACAGAACTAAGGTAATAATATATAAAATGATTTTAAAAGAAAGAACAGAAAGAGTAAAATGACAAATTAAAGAAAAAAAAGAAAAACTAAATTAAAACAAAAGAACAGAAAATACAGTAAAATAAGATTTTAGTAGTTAAATTAATCTAGAGTTCCAGAATTATAGTTAAAAGAATAAAGGAAAGCTGTAGAAAAACTTTTAAAGTAAAGGACCCCAAAAGGATAGGAAAAAAGTAAGATGAAAAGATAAAGACGGTTAGAACGTTAAATTTTTAAATAGTTTAATAATATTTTTGTTTGTTTAAATATTTACAAAAGTTTCAAAATAAATGTTAAACACAAGCTTTGACTTTTACAAAAACATCTTCAGTCAAGAGCACGATTCAATCCCTTTAAAGGATTAAACGGATTGAATCAAGTTTCTAATAAGAACAAAATTATAACATTTAAAAGAAATATTTTAAAAAACATTTTCAACAGAAGATTGAAAACAACCTAAATGAGTTTCAGAATAGCATTAAAAAGAAGATCAATATTATAAACTATAGGAATAACCTAAATGACTACTAGATTTTGTAAAAAATTAAACAGCTTATTAAAACTCTTCTATAAGAGAGTAAAATGTGTGAAAAGAAAAATCATTTAGTTTTTCTTGTCATCAGCATCTTTGTACCAGTCCTCACAGCCGGGTACATTTTCGGGGGCATCACACATTTCAGTTTCATCATTGTAGACTTCACCGGTTTGACAACCCAAATCACGGGGATCTTCACCATTCAAGCAAACGTAGAACTTTTGGCAATCGGTGGGATGAGGATATCTGGGATGAGTGACAACTTGACCACGTTTATCGGTCTTGGGTTGATCTTTGGGGCATTCGAAACCGCTGCTAGATTTCTCTAGTTTTATTGAAAGGAGGAAAAATTGTTAAATTTGTAAGGTAACACATATATAAAATTTTGTTTCAAATACTTACTAACAACAACACCACAATTTTCACGTTTGGCAGTATCGGGCCATACACAGGTGCCACTGTATTCATCAAAATGTAAACCTACGGTACATTTCATTTCGAGAGCATCACCTTCAATACAATTGTAGAAAACATCGCAAACAGATTCATCGGGGTGGGCGAAGAAACCATTTTTACGTGGGCAGAATTTGGTGGATTTGGGGGGTTCTAAAAAAGGTATTTAAATAGATATTTTTAAATTGTTTTATATTATTTATATTTTGGGTTGCTTTCTACTTACGCAATTCTACACGATCGCCACAGTCTACATTGAAGGGTTGATCACATTTATTGATTTTACGATTCAAAGGATCAAATACCAAACCATCGGGACATAATTTCTCTTTAGCTACACCATCATCACATTCATAGTATTTATCACATTGAATTTCATCTTCAAATTGTCCATTCGGTTTGGGACATTGGAACGCAGCGCCTGTAAATAAATTAAGTAAATAAAATGTTTAATAATAGAAAAAAATATTAAGAATTAATAGAATATAAAATACAAATAATAGTCAAGATTATAGGCTATTCTATAGTCGAAATTGTAGGGTAATCTATAGTCAAGACTATAGGCTATTCTATAGTGAAAACTACAAGCTATTCTATTGTGAAGACTATAGGCTATTCTATAGTGAATACTATAAGATATTCTACAGTCAAATCTATAGGCTATTCTATAGTGAAGACTATAGACGAATACTATAAGCTATTCTATAGTCAAATCCATAGGCTATTCTATAGTGATTACTATAATCTATTGAATAGTTAAGACTATAGGCTATCTATTCTATAGTGAAGGCTACAGGCCAGTCTATAGTGATGACTATAAGGTATTCTATAGTCAAGACTATAGACTATTCTATAGTCAAGACTATAAGCTTTCCTACAATCTATTGAATAATTAAGCCTATATCTATTCTATAGTGAAGACTATAGGCTATTCTATAGATAAGACTATAAGGTGTACTATAGTCAAGACTATAAGCTTTTCTATAGTCAAGACTATAGGCTATTCTGTAGTGAATACTATAAGATATTCTATAATCAAGTCTATAGGCTATTCAATAGTGATTACTAAAATCTATTCTATAGTCAAAACTATAAGCTATTCTATAGTGAATACTATAAGCTTTCTATAGTGAAGACTATAAGCTATTCTATAGTCAAGACTAAAGGATATTCTATAGTTATGACTATTGGCTATTCTATAGTGAATACTATAAGCTATTCTATAGTCAAAACATTACGCTATTCTATAATCAAGACTAGAGACTACTCTATAATCAACAGTTTAGGCTATTCTATAGTGAAGGCTACAGGCTATTCTATAGTCAAGACTATAGGTTATTTTGTAGTCAAAAGTTTACGATGTTCATAGTCCAGATTTTAGGCTATTTTTTAGTGCAGTGAATTGTTATTATTATATTCCCGTCTTTAGCTTCAACTATAGTCTAATTTACACTCAATTCTATAGCTAAATAAGTTATAAATTTTTGTGGCCTACTGTATATCCAATACTAAATTCAAATCTATACTTAAACGTTTTCACTTTCAATTAAGTTTACCTTTACCGTATACCACATTACAGTACAATAACCTCATTTCTGAAGTTTTCCATAACATACCACTCTCATTTAGTCATAGAAAAAATATGCCCAGGAAAACATTAAAGAAATAAATAATTGAGAAAAATGTAAAAAATTGGCATAAATTACATGGCTTAACGCGAATCAAACAACCAAGCCCCAATTTATACAAACGATGACTAATAAATAACTCCGCTATGGTATAAGTAAGTATTAAAAAAAAAATAGGTAAATTAAATAATTTCTTATGGTTATTTTTCTATTTAATTACCTACTTATTTAATAGTTTATTACTAAGTAACAATTATTTATTTATTTTGTTGTCATTATTTTTTTAATGTTGAACTTTAAAGGTGGATTTTATTAGCAAATAATAGAAACTGCATACTTTAAATTGCATAATATGACAATTTTAAATGCTAAAAAGCTTAAACCAGAAATTAAAATACAACAATTCATACAAAAGAAAAAAATATACAAATAAACTCAAGATGCTTATGAAGGTACTTAAACTCGTACAAGACAAGTTTTACTTATTTTTTCTCAATATATAGTTAGTTGGTTAGGATCGGAAAGATGCCAGCAAATATATAAGTTAAACAGACAGACATTTAGCCAAATAGACAATTCAGAGACACACACGTTTTTTTTTTTTTTTTTTCTTTTGTCATATTCGGTACACAACCAGTTTTAAAATGTTAAAACCTCAACATGATCACTGATCAGTAAAATAAAAAGTTACTTGAACTATGATATTTAAGTTAAATGTTAAATAAATAGAAAACCCCAATACACATTAACATAAAACTGGTTGATATGCATTTATTTATTGCAGAATTTTTGAAAGTTTGCAATTATATCTAATAAAAATTAAAACTTTTACTTTTTTTGTTTTTGCCTCGACTTTAATTAACATAATTATCATTATAAGCAATTTGTCTTAAACAATTTGTTTAAATTGTTTGATAGAATGAAAATCAAATAATTTTCATCTTAAACAATAGATTTTTTGATTATGTTTTTATTTTTTTTTTTTTTTTTTTGAATTTGTAATACAAATTCTTTAAACTTTCACACTTTTGAGGCCAATGTCAGTTTAATTAACATAAATTTCTTTATTTGATTTATCTATATAAAACTAAACAAAATTCAAGTTCATTATTGTGATTTTATTTTTGATTTGTAAATAAAATTAACATAAAAATTTAAATAACTAGTTTGAAGAGTAAACTTAACAATAGCAAATAAAAATATATTAAAAATTTAAATTTTGGTTAAATTATTTTAATGGATTTTAAAATAGGATTTTTGCAAAATATGATAATGTATAATCATTCTATTGGAACAATAATTTTTTTTTTTAATTTTAAACATATTCAATTTAATAGTCAACTAAGTGGATGATTATTAAAGTCTATTATAGCCATACATTTATTTATAAAGTACTTGGATTTTACTGGAATTTACCGAATTTTTTTTAAGAAACATTTTAATACAGAAGTATATTATAATCTAGATATGATTATACTGGTATATAACTATTGGTTTTGAAAGCCTAAGATGTAGTTTTGTAATTTATTTCAAGCTTAAAATCTGAGTTTCTTTAATTTTATATTAATAGAGGCCCTTTGATCAGGGGTTCCCATCATTGCTTAAAGTTTGTTTTATTTAAATCCAATATTTATAAAGAAACAAAAAAAAAAGAAAAAGAAAAAAATTTCTATTAGGATATGCTGAAAAAAACTGCAGAAGCAATAATTGTAACCAAATCATTGTTGTCATTGCTTACAATGAGCACAACGTTTCTCTCCGGATAGATAGTGTGTCAAGTAAAAATGAATTGGCAATATTGTTGAGTATTTTTCTAAAAAATGAAGTTTCTAGAAATATATATAATATCGTTAGATATTATAAAACAAACCAAGTTACCAGAATGAAGATATTCTTCAAAAGCAATGTATTTAATGCAGAATAAGAACTAATTTTAACACGTGATTATCTTTCGAAGAATTTGCTTTTTATAGTTCCTAGTCATGGCTTTTGAAGTTGTTCTTTTAAATTATTATTGAAACTAATTTAAAATACTTTTAAATTGTTAAAAGTGTGGTTAAGAAGAGATTAATCTTCACTTTTGTAGAATTCAATTCCAAAAAAGTGCAAAATATGAAGACCACTTTTGATGTAGTGAAAATTTTATTCATTTCGAATAACTGCTTTTTTTTGTTGGGTGATCAATTTATTCTGTGATTTTATATATATCTCATAGCTCAGCTAATCTTTAAATAATGTTTAATGTTTGTAATAAAGAACTTTGAGTCACTATTTTCGATATTGAACTGGTTAAATGTAATTTAATGCATTTATTTATTTATTTTTTTTTTTTCAGTAACAGTTAACTATTTTATAATCTAGTATTGATCAATTAAACTTCACTTAGTGCTGTCAAATCTTAAGCAACTGATCAAACAAAATAATACTTCTGCTTTTTCTTTGACTTTAATCCAAAACTCAAAAACCACATCGTTATTTAACCTTAAGCTCTTGTAAATTGATTTTGTATTTAACTTAAGAGCATGTTAAACCAATTTTAACTAACAAGTGAAAAATTAGACCCTAAAAAAATCCACCCTTTTTCACATTTTTTTAAATTTTAAAAATGTTATACTTTTTCTGTTAAAAAAAAAAAACAGACACAAAAAGAAAATCTTACAATTCAAAATAATTTAACTTTTGGCTTGAAAGAGTTATCGACTTTTCATATATGATGGTTATTTTTAAAAATGTCAATTGTTTGGCGGTTTTCTACCGGTTAGTGTGCGTTCACACTAGGTCGTTTATCTTATTGAAATTCGTTTTGTTATTCTCTTTCGTAATTCTCAATAAAAACAAAACCTATAGCGGAAAAAAATTTTGTATATGAACGTAAAGACACGTTCAAAAAAGAACAACTGCTTATTTCTTACTTAATAATTATTTAATTTCTTTTTTAATGTCAGCAGGAGTTTTCCTATAAATTGATGTATAAAACAGTAATTCTATTTTACATCCCTGAAGATAATATTAAAAAAAAAAAATATTTTTTATGGTAGCAGACGGAGTTGTAAAAGGATATAATTGCCTGAAGATAATATTTAAAAACTTCATTCAAATAACAAAAATATAATATTTACACAAAAATCAATATTTTTTACTAATGAATTAATAAAATTTCAAAAACATTAATAATTAAGTTTTTAATTGAAACTCAAACAATGGCAAAAATTGTAATTTAATTATTATTTTTTTTTTTTTAATAAAAAACAAGTCATATTATTTTAAACACATGAGTTATTAATTCAATTATAAAAGTTTCATGTTTTAATTAATGTTTTAAAAGAAAAATTTGAATATGATAATAAAATAAGCAAAAACATGCATTTAAACATGAGTGAATTACAAAAGCAATTAAAAACAGTTTCAGGTTTTGATTAATATATTAATAATAAATTTTGATTATGACAAAAAAAACAAGCATTTTTTATTAAAATTTTAATTATGTTGAAATTAAATTTATTACTTAATTTAATTAATTAAGATTAATAATTTTCGTCATTGTTAAAAAATTCAATTAAAAAATTTATTTAGTATTACAAACAGGTATCTTTTTTTCCTTTTTTAAATCCATTGAAAAAGAGAATTTACTAGAAAATGTATTAAATATTTTTCAAATCAAAATTTTGTTAACAATTTATTTTAAGCCATACTTATTTTTATTGATTTATTTTTTAGTTTTTACTTTTAATCGCAGTTTATTAACATTATTATTTTATTTTTCTTAAAATCCAATTTATATATAACAATAAACATAATTATTTTTCAACACTCACTTGCGTTTGAAATGCACAAAGCAGCAATAATGGCACACACTACAAATTGCCTCATTTTGTTTTTTAATTTAATTGTATTTTTTTTTTAAATTTAAATTAAATCCTTAAAAATAAAATTTTTATTTTAACACTTATAATTAGTAGTTGTGGATTTTCAGTTTATGCGACTAAACTGACTGGTAGTTAAACTAAAACTATCGTCGAAACGAACAAGACTCTTACTTTTGAAGACTAAATTTTGCTGCTTGCTTTAAGTTGTTGTTGTAACAGAGTTTTGCGTTTCGGGTGTAAGTTGTTGAAGGTGCGCGTGCGCGCATAGGTTTAATAAAAACCACACAAATACCGGGATTAATTATTTTCTCGGTTGTTGTTGCCAGTTTTTGGTTGTTATTGCGGTTTTGTTATTTGTTATTTTTGCTGCTGCTGCTGCAACTGATGTTGTTGATGTTTAAAGTCTGGTTTAATAACAAGAAAAAATTATTTAGACAGAGACAAAGAAGTGACAAAATATAAAAAATAAAACAAAGTTATATGTGTATGTTGAAAATTTTAGAAGAAAAAAAAAAAAAAAAATAACAAATTCTGCAAAATAAAGATAAACCTAAGTGTGTATAGTATTTGTTAATGCAAAATAATTGATCAATATCAAAAATGCAAACACTGGGCTTGAGTTAATTTTTTTTTTTCGAAGGCAAAATTATTAATGAAATGTTTGAAAAAAAAATAGTGAATTTACTAAAATTATTTTGCAAAACTGACATTTAAATAGATCGAATATATAAAATATATTGGTTAAAATTTTTCTCAATCCCGTATAAGTGTTTGTATTAAAATACTATTTATTATATTGTATAATAAAAACAAGTAAGAAAGATATAGTCGATCAAGCCCGACCATATGATACCCCACACCATTGTGCATGTCCATCAAAATTCGTGGAGGGGTCTTATATTAGACGCAGTTTAGGGTAATACCCGAAAGTGGGCTTATATGAGCGATCCTGATAAAATTTCTACTTATATAAAAAGTATTTGTTTTTTATATATTTATTTATTTATTTATGCACGTTAAAGTGAATTTCAGAAGAGGGTTTTATATGGGAGCTCTGATCAATTATGGACCGATCTTCACGAAATTTGGCACAAAGATTAATAGTTATACAAAACTTCCTTGAATTTCATTAAATTATTGCTATATTTAAAGCATTTATGATCGTTAAACCCCTATTCCGGGAGGACAATTATATAGGGGCTTGGTAAAATAGTTGACCAATCATAACTAATTTCATTAGGCTTCGTCCTCATGTCATGAAAGTCCTACGTGCCAAATTTCATTCACTTATCTTCCAAATTGCGACCTGTACTTTGTGCACAAGGTTTACATGGACAGCCAGCCAGCCAACTAGCCTGCCGTCCAGCCAGCAAGACGGACGGACGGACATCGTTAGATCAACTCAAAAAGTGATTCTGAGTCGATTGGTATACTTTAAGGTGGGTGTTGGATGATCTCTTCTGTGCGTTGCAAACATCAGTACAAACGCATAATACCCCAACCACTTATGGTGCTGTGGGGTATAATTATAAAGCAATTTGTAACGAATTTAACATTCCATACTTATATTAACAGCCTTTTCTTTTTAGGATAAACTTGTATCTAGAACTTATATGTTAATTTCAAATCGTTGATACTCTAAATTCAAATACAAATTTTTTATAAAAATAGGTACAGTATGGAGCACATATGTTTATACTTGTTATTTCATAAAAATGAAAATAACAAAGCAAATCCAATTTTTTTTTTTTCATTTATTTTATGTTTAATATTTAACAAAATAATTTATAATTCAAAGAAAATACTAATTATCAGATAACTTAAAAACTGTTACAGCAAAAGTCTCAAAATTTTTCGGGAATACCTTTCTCATCAAGCTCCAAACATAGAATGGGACGGATAGGGTCAGGGAAAATGGTACCACCATACAACGAAAGTATTACATTTTGTAGGAATAACTTTCTCATTAACCTCCATAAATTAGGATGAAAATGGGAGAATCAGAGGGTGTAGTAGCCCCATAGAAACTAAATATTAGTTTTTACATAAAGAGTGTATCAAAGCGTGCTGGGAAAAGCTAGTATATTATAAAAATGAGGTGTTAGTTTGTTTGTATATCAGTCATGACTAAACGGCTGAACCGATCTTCACAAAATTTGATACATACATACGTCTACTTTAATAAAAGTATTTTTTTTTTTTTTTTATTTTGCACGATAATAATGAAGTTAATGAAGTTACATGGAGAATGTTACGCTCACTCAAGCGGCTGAACCGATTTTCTTAAAATTTCTACAGCATCATTCTATGTATCCCTAAATTCAAATATGATATTATATTATAGTAACAATTCTCAAACTTCAATCATATCGCATTCATGAAATGAAATTAGGGTAGATAGGTCCAGGGGGAGAGGTAGCCCCCATACAAAGTAAATATTAATTTTAGCATATCTAAGGAAGTATTACAGTGAAAATCTTAAAAAGTTGTAGAAATATTTTTCATATCAAGTTTTGTATAAATGAATAGGTCGAGGGGGAATAGTAGCCCTCATATAAAGCAAATATTATTTATCGAATCAGAAGGGGTAGCGAAGCGCTCCGGAAGAAGCTAATAAAAAATTTGTTATATACATTTAATATTTAATTTTTTTTTTTATAAAATATTGCTAAAATTATCAAATAGTTACCATAAACTCATAGTATAAAAATATATTTTTAAACTTAATTAAAAATATTAAAATTTTCTTTATTTTCATTCATACTTTTTTCTCCAACCTAAACACTGTTTCTCCAACAATTGCTTTAACAACTTTAACATAAAGTTTCTTTGCTCTGGAAGAAGTCAAAGTGAATAACGATGTGTATGTACACATGTATATGAAATATTTACAAATATGTACTTAATAATATTTTATGAAAATCACGTAAGTCCAAACCAAGTCCTTTATTACTAAGCACATTTTGTTTTTTAACGCTTTTTATTTAGGAGTGTATCACAATTTAACAACAGTTTGTTTATTCAAGATCTTTGGCTCGTTTACATATAGTTTTTATGATTTTTATACCCTACACCACCATAAGTGGTTGGGGTATTATGCGTTCGTTCTGATGTTTGTAACGCATAGAAAAAGTTATCCAATACCCACCATAAAGTATGCCAATCGATTCAGAATCACTTTTTAAATCGATCTAACGATGTCCGTCCGTCTGGCTGGATGGCTGGCTGTCCATGTTGCAATTTTGAAGATAATTCAATGAAATTTGGCAAGTAGGACTTTCATAACACAAGGACGAAGCCAATTGAAATTGGTTACGATCGGTCCATTATTTCACCTATCCCCCATACAAACGTCCTCCCGAAATAGGGTTTTAACGATCATAAATAACTTAAGTATAGCAATATTTTAATAAAATTCGGTATAAGGAAGTTTAGTATAAGTATCAACTTTGTAGCAAATTTTATAGAGATCGGTCCATAATTGACCATAGCTCCCATATAAATTCCTCTTCTGAAAATCAATTTGACTTGCATAAAACCCATATGAATGTTAGTATCAAGTTAATATTCGATACAAATTAGTTTTATATAAGTAGAAATAACATTGCCAAATTTTATGAAATCGGTCCATAATTTACCATAGCTCCTTTATAAACCAACTTTCAGGAATCGCAATAAAGTGCATAAAATCATCTAGATGTTAGTATCTACGCATTATTCTGTATTTGTATATTTTTTTACATAAAAAAAGTAAAATTGACCACAGGTGTAATATGAGTTAGTTCCCTTCCCGAATTTTTACGCTCGTATGCTCGAAAGGTGTAGGGTATCATATAGTCGGTCTTGACCGACTATATCTTTCTTTCTCGTTTATTTTCTGTTATAGTAATTTTTTTTCATTTAGCTATATACTTCATGCTTTAAGCATGACAATTAATTTTAAAAATCATTTCTTTGAAATGAAGTGTTACTTAAATGCATTTTATATAAAATTTCCTTTAAAATTCACTTCTCACAATTAGTTCAGTTTATAAACAAATTTCTTTCTTTAACTTTATAACAAATTTACATTTAGTTTAATGTATGTAAATGCTACTTAGATAATTTCATTTTTAATTTAATATCTAAAATGCGTATAGCATTTTTTATAAGTTTTTCATTTAAAATGATTTTAAATGCAATTTATTTATGTTTATTTTCTTATATAATTTTATGTGTGGTGGGAGTGCAAGTTTTTTTAATCTTTTTCCTCAACAAAGAAAGTTGAACTTTGTGGTCGTTGTCATTGTGTGGTTGTTATAAATAACCACAACTGTTCACTGAACCCTTCTAATTGGTTTTAAAAATTTGGTTTTAGTTGGTATACAAATTTTGATGGGAATTCGTCTGAAATAATAAAAATTTATTTCCTTATTTACATTTTATTGAGTCCTTTTGTTAAATTTTCAAAAATTGCCCCAAATGCAATTTTTATTAAGAAGTTTTATTGCAAAGAAAAAAGTTCATGGAATACAATTTCTTGACTTTTTTGGCTGGCTTCCAAGTAACGCAATATTTGAAAAACATGTTGATGGTTCATAACTTCACCTGGAATATAGCTGTTATATTTAGCTATAAGTGAACTAAACCCTTTTGTTTTGATCATATGAATCATATTACTTACCACAAGTAAACTGTGTTTAAGTGTTACAAAAAAGTGCAACATTTTTAAAGAACTAATATTTTAAAAACACGTGATTTAAATATAAAAACCAGAACATAAAAATTTCATTAATTAAAGAAGGAAAAATACTTCATTACTCTAAGTACGTGTTGGGAATATAATTTCTTTTCTTCATAATTTTCAAATTATACTTATACTAGCAAGAATGTATGTATATGTATGCAAATATATTAATATGTACAGTGGTAATGAAAATTAAGTATTTATGTCAAAAGAAAGTTTTTAACCAAATTTGTTTTTTTATTTATAAAAAAATAAGACACTAAATGTATTTTTAATTAAACTCAAAAAAAAAAAAAAAAAAATACCTCAAATAAAGAAAAAAATCTAAATTTTTTTATTGTGCTGCACTTATTTAAAAAAGATGTATAAAAATGTAAATTTTTTTAAAAAGGTCACCACATTTTGTTCATATTTGGTACGGCATTTAGTCTTTCTGATTATAATTTTTTCCAATTTCAAAAAAATAGCTAATTTATTCACAATTTATATTTTTATAAAAGTTAAAAAATTCGACAAAGAACATAACTTTTAGTGTTAATATCTTTTTACGATGTATATAGATTTTAATGATTCAATGCTCTAATGAAGGTCAGCTGCAACGTCTTTGAAAACAATAATGCAAAGGTAAAAATGCACTCGTAATATAATTGCAGTTTTACAATGCATTTTTGACAAATTTCTACCCCTTCGATATTAATTTTCTTTTAATATGTTTAAAAGCAACATCTTTACTACAAAATGCAATAATAATTAGTATGGGACAATTACTACCAGTTTTTTTCATATAAAAATATTATTTTTTCATAATTTTTTATTTTTTATTTTTTGGTTATTCTTATTCAGTAATATGTATTTGTAAGTGTTGATAACTCTTTAACTATACGTCTGATTTTGTTGATTTAAAAATCAATATAAAGTTTATTACAATAAATAATTTTAAATAATATTGCATAATTAAAAAATAAAAAATAAAAAAAAAATTTCTAAAGATGCACTCACAACAAGAATGTAATTTTCAGACGCATTTTTCACAAATTTCTAACTTTTTTTTTTAAATATTTTTGATTAATATTGATTGAAGACAATTATGTTTATTATACAGTGCATTAACAATTATTTTCCGACAAAAAAATATTATACCACAAATAACAAATTATGAAATGTTGGGACTAAAATAAATTTTAAAATAAACTCGCAAAAAATAAAAAATAAAATAATTATAAAAAAAATTATTTTTGTATAAAAAAATCTGAAGGAATATTTTTTTATTTTATTTTTTTTTAACAGTTTTTTAACCATTTTGTCCCAGGACAATTTAAAATTGCAATACTTTTTAATAAACATTATAAACATTATAATTTTTATAATATCAGAGGTAGACAAAAATTGATAGGGTAGAAATATTTTAAAAATGCATTCTAAAATTGCGTTTGCATTATGAATGCATTTTTAAGTGATATTATTATTTTTAAATAACTGCATTTATTTAATCCTCTCTATGTAATTTAAGTCAATAAAATTCGTTTACAGCTTATAGAGATATTGGTGTTTAAATTTACACACTTTTTCGATTTTTTTTTTTTTACTTTTCAAAAAAAAAAAAAATGTGAATAAATTCGCGAGTTTTTCAAAATTTAAAAAAATAGAAATTGAGATATTTAAATGGTATGCGTATGCAGAATATTAACAAAATCTGAAGACCTAAGGAACATTTTTTGCGTTCTTTCATGGAATGAATGATATGTACTTTGAATACTTTTTCACAATTGGCATTTAAAAAATTGAAACTGGTTTAACTAAAATTAAAAATTATTTATTATTAGAATGTTGAAAAATATACGAAATTTATACTTGTTTCAAATTATTGTTGTATTTAACATCAAATGTCAACAAAATTTAATCTTATAATCTTAAAAAGAGGAGAACAAACTAAATAATTTTAAAAACATAAAGTTATTAACATTTTCATATTAATATTAATAACGTAGGGATAGTAATATTAGATCATCTTGAAGTTACGCAGAAACCCTGATTGATATTATGTCCTATTTATTTATTTATTTTTCTTAAAATTTCACTATAATAATATAATTATTTTCTGAGGCATTGAGAAAATCGTTCTAATGGTACTTTTTACATTATTTATTGGCGATAATTACTTGAAATAAGTTATTAAATAATAGGTGTATTTTATTTAAAAATGATTTCTAATTATCGCGACATAATCGAATTTAGAAAAATCTAGAAAACAAAAATAAAAACAACGTATGTTTTTCTTTTGGTTTTTATAGAACGTCTTGATGATTTCTTTAAGTCCATCTATACGTCACAGCTGACAACTTTTGTTTTATAAAATATATCAAAATAATTTATTTGCAGTGGATTTGTCAATGCTTGTATTTTAAGATGCCATATAAAAATTTTGAAAATATTTTTATTAACATATTTTTTGTAAGAATTTTCTTTAGTGACGTGTATCTAAAAAAGTCCATCTTTAATTTTTTTATATTTTTTGGTAGGAAAGCCTTCGGTATACTTGTTACAGAGAAAATTTCAGAGAAGTCAAAATTTTTAAATTTAAAATGGAATTACTTAGCAGAACAATTTGATTAATTCAATAAACCATAACTACATTAATCATTTAAAAAGTATGTTCTTATTTTAATCGAAGGAAAAGTATAAACTATTTTTTTTTTTAATTATATCTAAATCAAAAATCAGTTTCACGATGCTACAAAATAAAAATAAAAAATTGCGTACACTTGGAATGTAATATAATGTAGTTTGTAGGTATGAGTTAGTAGATTATTACACCTTTTTCAGAATTTTTAATATACCCCAAAAATCGGGAGTTATTTCCAATTAAATTTTTTTATCTCGTTATCCAATTTCTTATGTCTTTTAAAAGTATATGCACAATTTTATTCATACCCAGCAAAAACTTTGCTTTCCTGGTAAGCTAGCAGGTATAATTGGAAAAAAAAATAAACTACTTATTTTTTGCCTGAATAACTAGTTATTTTTTTTCGAGTTGTCCACAAATTCGTGTAGTTATTTTTAGACTCTAGAAATACTCAAAAATATGTACCTAAACAAAAATAAAAAACAAAAAAATTTTGTCGTCAGTGAGATTTGAACTTGGGCACAAATTAACCATTCGTTTTTAACTAACGTCTTACTCAGTACACCATCTCGCACTTAATTTTCTAAATGGCAAAAACTTTCTTTAGTATAAGATATCTTTTTAGACATTTTGTTATAAAAAACTAACAGCATCAGAATGGAGTTGAACCAACAACCTTCTGATTGCTAATGCAGCGCTCTAGCCAACTCATCCTCGTGATTGCAATATTACTGTGCTATTATACTATTGGGTACTTATTTATGTAATACAGAGTAGGCAAATAATAATGATGCCTCATTACCGAAAAACTACTTTAATAAGTAGTAGCCATTACCGAAAACCAAAAAGTTTTTGCTGGGTAACAAAACTGTGTAAGACAAACTCAATTTTTTATTTTTTATTCTTAGTTCTTTTTTTCAGCCATTTTTGACCCACACTTTATTACGAAACATATTATTTCCTTATTTTTTCGTAATATTATATTTTTTTAGGAGTAAAATTTGTCCCTAATGAAAAATCGGATTAGAATTGTAAAAGATATGATTTTTCTCGAAGTTGTAAAACTAATAAAATCAGTTTGCAACAACAAAATACACATAAAATAACAGAATTTTATGAGTTTTATAAGCTTGAAAAAAATCATATGTTCTACAATTACCATTTGATTTTATTAAGCGACAGCTCAAAAATAGCAGAAAAGTTCGGGAAATACAAATAAAAAAATTTATTTGTGTTTTGTTTTGCTATGAATATATACACATTTATGTATATACTTTTTAAAAAGGGTAAGGTATTATCTTTCTAATGCCGTTTGGAAAACTTCAATTGGTTAGCAGATATTCGAAATACATGTTTTCAAAGCCGCGACATCCGAAAATCGCCTTTTGAATTAAACTCCCGATTTTGAGGGTATATCGAATATTTTATTAATCTTATGCTTGAATTTACAAAAGTTTAGTTAACACAATTAACTATTTAATTCAATTCTTATATTATTATTTTGATCAATAAAATTTATATTTAATTTTATGTTCCCTTGATTTAATTAAAACATTGATTTTTTAATTAATTTATTTTATTAATGATATAAAAATTTTGATGAAAGCTGAAAATTTGGTATTTTTGCTTGCATGAATTAACGTAAAACTATTTCGTAAAGCAATGAATGGAGTTGAAAATGTAGAGTTCTCCATACAAAACCTGCATCAAAATAAAATACTTATGTATATCTGAAATAAGTTATATTAAATCGTAAATTGTAATTTGATAGTTCTTATGTACATGATTTTTTAATTATGATATTCCTTTTATTTATATAAAAAATTTTTTTTTCTTCAAACTCTAATGATTTAATTGATATTCTTCCAAAAAAGGGCAAAATATGTACTTAGTTCTACTTTGGTGGTGAAAATGTTATTCCCTTAAAAGCACTCTCATGTTTTCTGCTACTACAATCCTCAATTAAAAGAATTTAAATTAATAAAGGCTAGTATAAGATCATCGCTCCGCTTTTATGCTTCTTTTCTTAACTTCCATCTGCGACAACAGCATTATGATCATTATAAAAAATATAACAACAATAACAGAAAACCTATAACTTTTACAAAAAGAAAAAAAAAATAGTTGATATAGTTAATAATTTCAAGGTTTACAACTAACTCAACTCTCGTTTGGCAACCACATATATAATATATTAAGTAAAGCAGAAATATGTTTATAAAAATGTGCATATACCACAAATTAAAAAAAAAATGGGATCGACAAGATACATACTATACATATGCATGTTTATGAATTTCAAAATCTTTAATATTCACTCGTTAACTTTTATTTTCATTACAAGATCACTAATAATTAATAATACAAATTTAAACAAAACATAATTTTTTTATGAGTAGGGGGGGGGGGGGGGGTATTAAACAATTATTAACTTCTTGTATTAGCTCAATATTGATGAATGCAGAAATATATATGTTTTTATGTTTTTTTTAATTGATCAATTTTTTATGTTTCATTTTTGATTGAAGAAATCTTTCCTTAAGCAAACAAATTTTGGTAATTTTTTAAGTTAAAATTTAAGGTGTAATAACAATTTTAAATTTTATATTTTTATATGGAAGATGTTTTTTATGAACATGTACATAGTTTTATAAATTTATATTATTTTTCCTTCCTAGTTATTACTAAGCTATAATATTTTTTAATTAAAATAATGATTGGCGTATTTTATCTTTTGTATTTTTTATGCGTAAATGTGGTTAGGTGGCATATCGTTTGATTTTAGCATTTTTAAATATTTTTGTTTCAAATTAAAATCTGCTTAATTTACAATATTCTTAGTATTTGCTACTTGATCTAGACATTATCATTTTTTAGTTAAAACTTCTTTAATGTGCCCTACATGAGGTAGTTTGAAGCAGCAAATTGATTTGCGTTTTACACAAATTGTTATAATATAAATAAATAAATATATATATATATATATATATATATTTCGTTTGACATCGTGGGACAGGCCTTAAGACTAATAACTATAACTTGAGCAAAACTTTTACTATAAAAATAGCTTGAATTTAAACCAAGCTAAGGCTGCTATTAAAGCCAAACAAATGCTATGAAAATAATTATAATTTAAGCAAAACAAATATTAGGATTAATACGAAGCTAAGGCTATGTACTTAAATAGCTGCCAACTATTATATACTATAAAAATAGCTACGATAAAAATTAAACTTTGACTATAAAAATAACTTATGTTGAATATAAATTAAGGCTATAATTTTAGCTACAATTGAAACCAAATTAAAGCCATTTTAATATCTCCTTTGAAGCACAACTTAGACTATAAAAGTAATTCAAATTGTTATCATTTAAGGAAAAAAGACCTAAAAATAGCTAGGATTAATAATAAACTAACGTTACCATTGAAACAAAACATCGACTATATAAATAGCTAAGATGGAAGTCAAACTTAAACTATAAAAAAAATGCTAGCGTTGAAGACAAATTAAGGTTATAACATTAATTACTATTGAATCCAAACTAAAGCCATTTAAAATACACATCTATTAATGGTGCAAAACATAGTCAATAAAAATAACTATAATTATATATTGAATATAAACTAAACTAAGATATAGAAGAAGCTACTATTAAACCAAACAAAGACTATAAAAATAGTTATCATTTCAACAAAACAAAAATTTAAAAAATAGGCAGAATTAACGCTAAACTAAGGCTAAGTGAATGGCTACCATTAAATCAAAGCATAAACTAAGAAAATAGCTACGTTAGAAAACAAACTTTGACTATAAAAATGGCTTATGTTGAAGATAGATTAATACTATAAATTTAGCTACCATTGAAGCTAAATTAAAGCTATTTAAATATCTACCATTGAATCAAAATATAGACTATACCAATAGCTACTTCTATATACTGGCTTTAAACCAAACTAAAGTATAGAAAAAGCTATAACCAAACAAAGGCTATGAAAATAGTTATAATTTAAGTAAAACAACGATTTAAAAAACAGCTAGGATAAATACCAAACTAAGGGAAAGCATAGACTATAAGATAAGATAGAAATTTAAATTTATTTTAATTTAAAAAGTTATGGCTATAAAATTAGCTTTCATTACATTTTATTCATTTTTTTTTTATAATGTTTATTTATTTCCAATTTTGATAACAATTAAACTATGTAAACATTAGTTAACAATATTAATTTCCAAATATATACAAAGTCCCTTAATAAGGCTCTCGAGTATTATTATTATAAAAATATTTTTCCTTATAAAATAATTGTTAGTAATTAGTTAACTTCAAAGGAAGAATATTTTATGATTTTTTTGTAATGAAAATTAATTTAAAAAAAATACCTTTTATATTTGGAAAATTGTTGAATTTGTCAAAGCAATAAAATAGGAAAAGAGACCCATTTTATTATTATTTTATTAAAATAGTTATAATTTAAGCAAAACAAAGCTTTAAAAAATATTAGAACAAATATTAGAAAGTGAATTTTGATCACCTGAATAATTCATACAATTAAAAAAGTAATTGGAATAAATCGTTTAATAGGCCATATATTATCATATATGATAATAACAACAATTGAAGCAAACATAAACTATATAAATAGATACACAGAAAAAATATGGTTTATTAAACGACTGACTTACCGAAGATAAAATAATTCACACTACTTTTTTATTTGTAATTTAAGTGATCAAAAATCAAACTTTCTAATATTTTTTGCTAAAAATAAAGCAATTATTTTTCTTATTGTATCAATTAATAAATTAATCAAATATAAATAAAAACAAATGATAATTTGAATAATTGAATATACATTTTTTTAAAAGGTTGAATTTCAATTAATAAAATAATTGATTATATGTTATTCGTAATTGAAACTCTATTTAGATTTTCTTATGTAAAATTTAAATTTAATTTGTTGGAACACTTCTATTTTGAGTAATTTATTTAATTATAAAAATATCTGAAATCATTTTAAAATTCTGATTATTAATTTAATTAAAATTTTTTCAAAAATATTTTTTTTTCTTTGTATGGTTGAATTAAAACTAATAATTTTAAACACTATCAAATTAAGTGAAACTAAAACTATCTAACACTTAAAATTAAAGCTAACTTAAGGCTATATAAAGTCCTAATAAAGCCCTACTACAAAGGCCTATGATTGCAGCCTTAATCAGTCACTATAAAGTCCTATGAATGCAATAATAATAAAACTATATAAAGGCTGGCAGTTAAATCAAAAGTAAGACTATATAATAACCTAAGTCTACGATCGAACACTAAATAAGACTATACTTGGCTGTGCAATTAAAAAACTTGTAAAACTCTAAAATCACTTACGGTTCTATATAAGATCATGATTGTTTACATAAAAATATCTATTTATTTCTCATAAAAATTTTATGTGTTTTCTTTAAATTCCCTATAATTTTCGTAAGAACTCTTGGCTGCTTGTAGACGCAATTAACAATTCGTTTAATACCATCTATAAAATTAAATTTGTTTTATTTTTAAAAACGAGAGTAAAAGTCTTGTTTCTTTTCGTTTTCGTTTTTTTTTTCCTCTGTATATTAATTTCTTGTTAAATTTATTTAGTCAAGCATGTTTATCTTTAAATTTTTTTGTTTATTTTAAAATACACCCGTTTATCAACCTATTTAATAATATGCCGGTTTTTGTGCTTTTTTTATTTTTTTATTTCAAGGACATCTAGCTTTGCTGCTTAATTGATTACAATTGCAACATAATGGTGTAGCTGCTGCGTCAGCGGATGATATATATATATATATATATATATATATATATATATATATATATATATATATATATATTTTAAGGCAAATAAATTATATGAAATGTAAAAAATACGTTTCTTAATGTAATGAGTTTTTAATGCAATTTTTAAAAGCAGTAAAAGTATAAGAGTTTCAACATAATTAAAAGAGGGGAATAATAAGGCAATTTAAAAAAGTTTATAGCTTTATTAAAGAATTTATTGATTTTATTACAAAACTAAATTAATGAAACATTTCCTAGAAACCACAGAATAATGAGCCACGAGATACGTTCTATTTACGTCAAATCGAAAACAAGTTACTCTCTTAGAAACAAACTAATTGTGAGAAACTGAATATGAAATTATTTTTTATATTTACACAAATATAATCTGAAGAACGTCACTAATAAATAAATATAACTAATACTACCCAGCAAAAAATGATGGCAGTCATTCTATACAAACGGCATCTAAATATATACATAGTAATATTTCTCGAAGAATAAAAAATTGAAAAACACTACATAAAGACCTACAATAAAAACAAAAACAACATATTATATAAATATTGAACACATTCTAAAGAATGATTTGAACCAGGGTGCACTCCCCTGCCAGCAATTGGAAGAGAGTTTTTTGATCCATCCACTAAGAAGTGTCTTCATTTGGTACTCCTGGATGTTCATAAGTAGAAAATACACAAATTTGCAATAACATAACACTAGTATCGAATTTTGATCTAAAAAACTTGACTTGGGAAATTGTTTACATTCCAGAGCAAAGAAGAAGAACAAGCACGACATAATTTCGCTCAGTAATGTACAACTTTCAAAATTATCAATGTTGTTGTTTAAGTTTTGTATAAAAAATTTATCAATATAAAAAAATGTTTAATTTTAAATTAGTGATTTTAGTCTTTAAATATTTCATATTTAATTTAAAGTTATAGTGAGTTATTAATTTAGTTTAAAGTGATAGCGAGTTATTATAGTGTGTGAATATAAGGTAAGCATTTAACTCAATTATAATTAAAAATATTCACGAGAAATATTGCAACTGCATTAAAAACATGTTTATTTTACAAAAGCGATTACATTTCGATACTTGATGTATTTTTTACACACCAAAATAATAGTATTTCGACACCAAGGAATGCACTAAATAGTGTTATTAAAAAAGTGTTAGAATATGATGTGTGCAGCAGACATTTTCCCGCACGGTTACACTTCTTGGATAAGAAAATGATAACAATATGGCGTATTCATTATAGCTTTTTATATATGCAGTTTGGCAACTGTAATAACTAAAATAATAATCAGCTGCTCAACTAAGATTACTTGTATATACTCGCACTGCCTAACCTAGTGTCGACATTAGACAATTTTTTATCAAAACAAACGTCAAAATCAGTTCGAATATATACAAGGTAACCTTAGTTAAACAGCTGATTATTATTTTGGCTGTTACAGTTCTCAAACTGCATATATAAAAAACAATAAGGAATACGGCATATTGTTGTTTTGGTGCAACTGTTGCCACCTTCGACAAATTCGCGTTAAGTTTGACGTTTGTCTTGATAAAAAAATCTCTAATGTAGACACTATGTAATGTAGTCACTAGGTAAACAAACAAAATATAATATTGTATATTTTGCAACGTATTTTAATCAGCTGATTTTGTCACATCAGCTACACAAAGGAGAGGAAAAAAAGTTGGGTTGTATTTTTTGCCGCGGTGATTATACCTGTTTAGTGTACCCTGATTTGAACAATTTTAAGAATATGCCCTACAAATAGTACAAAATAGTACGAAAGTAATTCGAATTCGTATTGCTTAGAAGAAAAATTTTATTGCCGCAATAATCATATTCGTATTGCAGAAATTTCCCCCATCGGGAGAGATTGTGCGTCAGAGGCAATGCATTTAAGCAATAAGAAATCAATACACTTGAAAAAATAGGCAATATTGGTAGATGACCACCTAGGTAAAAAAGAAGATACCGCAAGATAATCTTCTGGAAGATGTAATAAATATATAGACAAATCAGTAAATAAAAAATAATATAACAAAGAATAATATAACAAAGAAAACTTTTACATCTTGTAAGGCATGCATGCACATAAATCTTAACATTATAAAGTACGAAAACTAAAACACACATAAAATATCCATTTTTTGCTAATAGACAAATAAATTTATTAAATGTTTCTTTCATTTTTGAAAAATTGTTCGAAAACTGAAAAAAAAAGTTACTAAAAATAATGGTATTGTATTAATTTATTCCTGATGATCTCAATGGGGTATCGTCAATTTATAGCGGAGGTGATAATCACTTTACTGAAAAAGGGCGATATTTTGAGGATAAAAATAATAAAAAAAATTAAATTTTATATATTTTTGTTGTTTATTGTCTAATTTTCTTCAAGCTGATAAAAATGCAATATAAAAAAATATTTTTTTGATGATTTTCGTTCAAATAATAAAAATAAGATATTGCGTAAAATTTCTTCTACGAAGATATCTTCCAATGTTTGTAGGGTATGATTAAAGCCAAACTAATCCTTATATACTTCTATATATACAAAAATGAAATATGATTATCTGTTAGCTTATAGCCTCCAAAACGACTGAACCTATATTCCTGAAATTTTTACAGTAACATCACATGAGCACCGAAAAGAAAATAGACTACTTATTTTTTCGATAGGCGCAGGGGAATTGGTACCCCCCATAGAATACCAATATTAAGTATCGGATATCTTAAGAGCCGCTGCGCCTATTTTCTTGAATTTTTTGTAGTAAGATCTTCTGAGCAACGAAATTGAAGTAAGATAGCTGCAGGGGAGTGGTACCCCCCATAGGACGCCAATATTTAATATCGCATATCTTAAGAACTGTTATAGTGAGAATGTTCAAACTTGGTAGGAGTTTCTCTTATGATAAACTATACCTTTGAAAATTAAAATAATGGGGGTAGGCTCAGGACGAGCAATACCCCCATATGATGCACAAATCAAACATCGCGTAACTGAAGAACTTGGTTAAAGCCACTATAATGGAAAACTATAAATTTCAAAATAAAAATGAGATGAGGTGGACAGAGGAGGAACTATACCCCCATAGATAGAAAATATTTTGTTAAAAGTGTATTTGAAATACAATACGTATGTAAATAAATTAAATCATAAAAAAATTATATTTGTATTTTACACACCTATTTTATTTTAACAGTGCAGCGAAGCGTACCGGGTTACGCTAGTATGATATAAAAAAAATGAGGTGTAAGTTTGTTATTTTATATGTATATCAATCACGTTTAAAAAGTTGAACCGATTTTTACGAAATTTGACAGATATTACCAATGTCGTGGGTGGTTATATGCTATGTAAGATCTCGATTGGATGTCTCGCCCACTTTTTACCCCTACTTTAAAAAAAGCATTTTTTTCAATTTTGCACTTCATTTTTGAGGCCATTTGCATATTTTACGGCCACTCTTTTAAATCGGAGCATTGAGAGCGGTACTAACCATACAAATCAAATATTCTTAATAGCATATCTAAAGAAGTATTACAATAAAAATAGGGCAGATAGGGGGAAGTACAGCCCTCATGTAAAGCAAATATTAGGAGTATTTCAGTGAAAGTCTCAAAAAGTCGTTGAAATAATTTCCGCATAAAATCTCAAATTAGGACGGATAAGTTCAGGGGAGTAGCAATCCCCATATAAAGTAAATATTAGTTATCGCAGCAAAAAGGAGTAGCGAAGCGCACAGGGAAAAGCTAGTATATTATAAAGGCTACAATTCAAACCAATATAACCCCCTTATAAAAACGTATATAAGATCAAAAGTATTGTAAAAGCCTAAGTAGTATTATATAAAGCTCTGTAGTGCACTTCCAGACCAAAACTTTTTATATAAATAACAACACCAAACAAATTGAATTAATAACATAATTTATTTTCTACTCCCTCTTATAAAACTACAATAAATTCCTTAACTCAATCAGTCTTCTTCGCCATCTGCTTGTGCAGCTACTTCCTCCTCTTCCTCATTCTTTACTAAACTTAATTCCGATGGCAGCAATGATCCCACATCGTTATTTTGTAACAACTCCGCACACATTTCCAAACCCCAATCGCAATCACTTACTAAATTTTCTTCAGCCATACTTGCATACCAATACCAACGTTCTGTATTACCACCCAGAGATTTATTTAAATGTTTACGCCTTTCTAGGCCACGGTGTAAAAATTCTGTATAATCAATACTATCGAAACCATCAAATTGATTAATGATGGCATTAGCTTCAACCTCAATAGATTGATAAGTGTCAACAGATTTCATAATATTCTCCACCGATGATTGTATCATATCGATGCGTTGTAAATCGGGTATTTCTTGTGGATATATACGTAAACGTACATTAGCTACTTCATCACCTACACGTTTAAGAACATAGGCAAGGGATTCTTTTTTGGCTCGGTCATAGGCCAGATGTTCTTTTTCCAAGGCAGTTTGTTCGTCGAGTTGTTTTTCATTAACACGTTTGCGTGACATTAAAATACCCAAAAGACGATTGAGGTTTAAGTCATACCATTGTTTTTTCATGCGTTCCGTATAGGTCATATGGGTAGTGGGCTCAGCGGCTCTTAAAAAAATTTAAATTAAAACTTTTTCTAATTAAAATACTAAATTACATACTTTTTGGCTTCTTCTTCTTCTTTAGCTTTACGATTGGCTAGAAGTATATTTTCCTTTTCTAGACGTTCCATTTCTTTATGGGCTTCTCTTTCAGCTTGTAATTTAGCTTCTATTAATTCTTTATTCTTTTCATAATATTTTTGTTCCCAATTTTGTATGTCCTTCTTGCGAATTTCTTCTTTTATTATATAGTTTTTCATGTCCTTGTTGAATTTTGAATTTATTTTGGGAATATCTTATTTAATATTTTCTTTTACCTCTACTTCTTGTGTCATGGCCTGATAAAGACTTTTAGGTAATTTCACCATACGCAAGCTGCTGTTGTAATCACCAATACCTAATAATTTTTCTGGTTCATTAGGTTTATGTTCACATATACTAGTAACTACGCCACCGCCCAAAGTATCATTTAAGCAGGCCTCATCATCTCGAGCTGAAATTTGTCTATTGAATGGAAAATTCCATATTTTAACTATTACTTACATAAAATATCCCAGGCCTCCAGACTACCATCAATACGTGTTAGAAATAAAACCGAAGGTCTTGACTCACTCCAAGCCACCGCTGTCAAATCGCTTTGACATTTACGCCAAAATATTGGCGAATAATTATAGTCCTCTTTCCATACCGCAAACACTGTGCGACCAATTGATGCAAACACCCAAGGAAAAAAAGAATTTCTTTTCATAGCAATAACTGGACCATCATGGACTCGTGCAAAATTTACTGAAGTATTAACCACTTCACGACCATCGGAATCAGCATAGAGTCCCAACCAAGTTAAACGTTCTATGCGGCCATAAAACGATGATGTTATGCATGATTGCTTTACTTCGGGTAAATTAATTTCTTCTGGTTCTATGGCATAATTATAAAGATTTTTATTAACTCTAATGTATTTATCCTTTATTTTGCTCTTAAATATGGGAGTATCAGCTATAACCGCCGTTATGGGCTCATTAAAGGCCACCGTAAAAATGGGTGTCAAAACTTTGCCCTTATACGTAGATTCACTCTGTGTCAAAGACTTTGGCAGATCACGTCTTAAAGCACTACTAACTTTTTTACCCGCTTCAGCATCTAAATTCCAAAATGCAATTGTACCATCCAAAGAACTGGTCATAAAATAACGATATTTTGACGATTTAGCAGGGTCTGTGTAAATCTTGCCAAAGGTATTCACGAAGCTTTGACTGCCAAACCAGTGAATGGCTGTTATAGAGCCCTTTTGAGAATTCTCCAAACGTGATACGGTAGCCGGTGTTACCAACATTTCCTCATTGATTTGTATGGTCCATTTTAGGAACTCATTCATCAGGACCCGATAACGTATTTGCGAAGAGGATAGCATTTCTTGAATGTCTAGTTTTTCGACGCGATTTTGTAAATCCCATAAAATAATTTGGCCATTCGAAGCTCCACCCAATAAAACATTAGGCTCATAAGGACAAAATGTTAAAGTGACCACCTCGAGAGGGGATTCAAATTCCAGTTTATAGTTGAGATTATCACTAAAGCTCCACATTAAAATCGGTTTGGATTCCAAGACGGCGCGTTGTATTAAATCAGGGTGAAAGCTAACTACTCGGAATTAAATTAAAATTAAATAATTAAAAACTTATGGATCAGTATTTTGTTAATACCCGATTCTAAAGTGGCCGCTGTACTAAATGTATATGAGGTAACAATAAGTCCTGCTAGGGCGGGATACCAATCAAAACCGCACACATATCGCTGATTACTTTTTGCAATGTTGGCAAAACATAAGGTCTCTTCCAGATAGGGCGAAATATAGTGCATGACAGATTTATTCGATATATAAGGATAATCATCACTGAAATGAAAAAAGGATTATAAATTTTATATTTTTTCTGGAAAAATTTTAAAGGATTGTATTAAATAATTTTTAACAAAATGTTTACATGATAGATTTTACAAGACTTATGAAAAAATTCTTCATATTCTTCTCAAAGTTCTTTAAACCTCCTTCCATGTAACTTACCGATACATATCAATTTGATTAAACTCCAAGGTTTTTAGTAACAATTTAATATTATCCGAAACTTCCGGTGGAGATTTTGGTTCTTTAGACGGCTCTGGGGTAGTTGTTTTACTCGCTGACTTATCTTTAGTTTCCTCCTCTTCTCCGGATTCCTCATCCAAACCATCATCTAAATGTTAAAACATAAACAATGCTTGTTTATATTTCTAATAGGAAATAAAAAAAAAAACTCTTCACACCTTCATTTATTTCATACAAATATTGAGCCCAAGCATTTGTAGGAAAAGTAGGATCTGTTTGTTGTTCTATATCAATACGAGGAAATGATGATTGTATTCCTACAGTTATACGGCGACGTGAAACATTTTCAAAACGGGCACTTTCTACTGGTATCAACTCAACGTAACCATCTCTAACATCTTTCGAAAAACGAAATGAAAATTCCTTATCAGTCGGTATTGTCAAGGGATAAACACTTTGAATTTCAACATCCACCGGTTCTTGATAACGTTGTGCTATGGTCAAATTCACCTCATCTTCACTGCCGAGAGAAATCCATTTACGTGGTAGTCTCATTAGACGTTTGTTAATCATTAACCTTTCAAAAGTCTCCAAATTACGTATAATATTTAAAGCTAATTTTGCATCTGCTGGATTAATATATAAAACAAAAGGATCCCCAGAAGGTGGATCTTCCAAGTCTTGAGTTATGAATGGTACATAACCCACCAGAATATGATTATCGAGTTCATAACCCTGGAAAGCATTATGCAGCAGTTGACCATTGGATAGATCATCGAATAAATTGTCACGTAAATTTCTATAGGGAATTTGTTTCCAGGGAAATTCTTGTGTAACATTAACACCTACCACCAAATTAAGAAGTTTTTGATTGGATTCTTTAATCATCATTTCTTGGCAACTGGGCAAGGTTAGCAGCGCCTCCCAAGCCATATTGGTATCGAAAGAAGTTTCTGTCAATTCATACTCATTTTCAGGTGGTGTCCATTCCAATACTTTACGATTAATACGTATGAATCTTTACGGAAATAAATATATAATTACTTAAGATTTTAAATAATGAGTAAAATAAGAAATATACTTCGTTCTTTCATCTTCTACAGGTTCCGCAGGTTCCTCTTCTGGGTTAGGAATATCTGTCATTTTTCTTTAAAAGTTAAAGGATTATTTTTATCTTCTTTTAAATATTTCTTTACTTTTACTATTTCAAACAATTTTTTTTTTTTTTTTTTTGATAGTTTATAAACAAATTAAAATCACCTTGCCAACATAGACAAATTCTAATATTCCAATTTCCTTTCCAACAAACACAAATATTTTTTTTTACTTTATGGAAGGACATATTAATACATAAATTACATATATTAAACTAGGCCGATTTTAAGAACAATTATGCTTTCCGGCTATTGTTTGCAAAAAAAAAAAAATGTGAAAAAGAAGAAATTTTCAAAAAGCATTCATAACCGTTTCAAAGTTATTCAAACTGTAATTTATGATTCTGATACGATTTGCACTTTTTTTTAAATAATGCTAAAAGATTTATTTTAATTATTTAAATGAGAACACAATTTCCTTCAAAATGATAATATGATATGATTATTTTATATTTGTCATGTACCAAATATTTAAATTTAAAAACAGTAAAAAAAAACATTTATTACGAAGTGACTACATTATCAACACTGAAAGAAAACATTATTGGTAATGTAGAGCATTATAGTCGGTGTTGCCATTTTAGCACTTTCAGTGCTAGATTTAGAATTGAAAAAGGTTAAATGCTTTTTGGCACTTTTTTAAAGTATTTTTTAATTCAATACAAAAGACAATACAAAAGAATTCCTTATTAAATATTATTAGTAGTAATTTTTAAAATATGAGTTTTTATAAATTGTCATTGGAACTAAATTTTACAAGAAACAAAGGCAATGACATATTTTTCACATGTTTCGAAGAAAGACTAATTAACAACTTTTTTAATACGATTAGTTTCATCAAGAATACTCCAGTAATTCGGAAGATATATTTTTTAGTAATATAATTTTTACTAAAATATTTAAAAGAAAAGAAAAGTATTGAGATTGATTTTTAAATTTCTCGGGATTCCTTGAATTCCTTCCAAAAATAAATAATTAAACATTTTAAAATAATTATAAAATAATTCAGTTAAATGACAGATAAAAAAATGTTAAAATAAACTAATTAATCATAAATCGATAAACTAATTAAGTTCTTTTGAAATATTGACATTTTGAAAATTAAATGAAAACTTTTTATATAACAACTCATCCGAAAGTCAAATCATTACTTTGCTTGTCATATTGCCCTGTGGCTAAAATTTCGCTCGGTAATTTTACTCAAGTAAGCTTGTTGGTAAGAGAGCCGCAAATAATTTTACAGGTTTCTGATTCCTATTTTTTTTTAGGTTTATGACCCATTTCTACGAACAATGGATTTTCTCATGCAAAAGAAAGTTCCTTCTAATTGTATATATCTAAGGAAAACCTGTGCTAAAATTAATTTACGTATTGTTCAGTTCTTGGACCATCGACAATTGATAAAAAAAGCCATATAAAGTTAATAGTATAAATACTTTTAGGCCTATGTTTTCACTTGTGGTTTAAAAATATAAGTTGCTATTTGAGGATTACAGACATTTTAAGGGGATAAAATAAAATAAACATTTTCCATCTATTATACAATAATTCATGAACGACTCAGAAACTATCAAATATATTTAGATATTTCCTTAAAAATATATAAACTCGTAACAAAATCAAATAAAATAAATAACAACAAACCTAAAAATACATTATATACTGAAATAATCATATATGTATTAGTATGAAAACATAAAAATTTTATATACAGAAGAAATCTTGGGAATTTCCTCATGATTTCCCGGGATTACAGGACTGAAAATTTTGCGGAATTCTCCTAACTAAATTTCCCCTAAAAAACTGTAATTACTACCCGTCTCTATAACAGACGAAATGATGTTAAAACATCATGTTAAAATTTTCTGCTCAGATGTCAATGTTTTCATGGTGGCATACATACATTCATGCTTATTTCTTGATTTCTCATGGTTTTGTTGGAGCCTTTCAGGAATTATTGAAAATAATTAGTTCTTATAAGATTTATTAGAATACGTGTTCCAATTATTTAACATTACCATAATATAAAAAAATTTTTGCTCTCTTCTTCTCGTATTATATCATCGTGAAGACATTGTTTAACGTCGAGTCTTATACTAGAAGAATTTTTATTAAGATATACGTCAAACATTTATCAGTATAAAAATTTGCCTAGTGTAGACAGATTTGGCATTATTATTGCACCGTTACCCCAGGTCTACAACTGAGATTTGAGATAACGTCGACAGAGGAGAGTAACAATTTTGTTTATATTATGATAAATCATAAATAAGAGGTACTAGTATTCTAATAAATCCTATAAGATATAATTATTTTCAATCAGTCACAGAGTAAACATGTCCTTTTTATTTTTATTTTTTATTTAAGCAATTCGCACTTTTTTAAGTACAATTTTTATAAAAATGTTTTTTAACATGTAAATCAAACACTAAAAGGAAACAATTTTACAAAAAACATTGTTTTTTTAGTAATTTCCAAAATGCACATGCACACACACAAACGAACTTTCGTATATGTGTATTTTTTGACAGTTCATCTTATAAGATGGTTGTGTAGAGAAATCTTATCACAACAGTCTCATAATACATCATATAATACTAATACTTGAATCTACACGTGAAATAATTTTCTTAGAGAGCGAATTAGACACTCTCTGACACAAAAATCTTACATATTATGTTACGTGTAGACGGGCTGTTAAAACAAAGATGTCAGAGCTCGAGTGCAGATAACTTTGTCTTGACGTTGTTTCATAGACACCATTTTGATTGTTATTGGTACATTTTACATGGTTTATTGTGACATACGTCTTGATCTATAATTGATAAAGATAAAAAAATTATCTGTAATTGGACAAAAATTTGACGTTTGCCTTGATAGATTTGTTCGAACGTTGAATAAGATTTTGTGCACACATGCATTTGAACAGTGTGAACCAAACTTATTAATATCTTGTTCTGGTTTGCACATCGCTGTACGCACAATTGTTCGAGCAACGATATTTGCTATTAAACGTTATTTTTTATACGGAGAAGAAGCCATAGAAAACAACTTGAAGTCCAACTCTTTTAATTCGCTCAAAAAATTACTCCCTTCACACGTATAAATTAGTTCTGAAGAAAATTCTGCTAACACTTACAAAGAGTTCGTTTTTTTTAACAGCTGAGTTACGCTTTTTAAGACAAGTTGGACTTTTAGTTGTTTTTTAGAAGAGGCGCTGCATGTAAAAGTATCGAAGCGACACTAACCGCAAACAAAGAATTACAAAAATCTACATCAAAAGCAAAATGAAAAAAACCTAGACATAACATAATAGTAAGATTTTTCTGTTATAAAGTGTCAAATTTGCTCTATGAGAGAATTGGTCCACGTGTGTATTAAAATATTAGTATTATAATAAGTATTATAAGACTGTTGTGATAATGATGAACTATCAAAAAAATACACATACAGGAAAGTTTGCATGTGTATCTCACATACCATATCAGCGTTAGTATCAGTTGTAGACCAGTTGTAATCAGTTGTAATACAATAACAACAAAAAAGTAATTTCGGTTCCTCATATTACAATAGATTAGTTTTCATAAACCTTTTCTATAAATGAACAATTTACTTTGACAATTTTGAGTAGATATTTATTTTATTTGTTATCATTTATATATGAATTTATTTACTTTAAAGAGAAAAATATATTATATTATTAAATAGTTCTGAATTTTCTTTTATAAAAAATTCGTAAAATTTTCGCCAGTTATCAACAAATCGTCAAATGCCATTTTAGTAGGGATTTTTCAATTTTGAATTACTGATTTTTCTACATTTCGACTTTTTCAATCTTTAAATAGTTTATTTTTCAACTTTTTCAATTTTGAAATAGTCTATTATAGACTTTTCGAATATTTTCGACTTTTTTCGATTTTTAACTTTATTTTTGAGAGTTTTCGACTCTTCCGACTACTTTTTGTTATTTGTCTTAACATAGTATCTACATTAGACAATTTTTTATCAAGACAAACGTCAAACTTAACGCGAATTTATTGAAAGTGGCAACAGTTGCACAAAAATAACAATATGGCGTATTCATTATTGTTTTTTATATATGCAGTTTGACAACTGTAAGAACCAAAATAGTAATCGGCTATTTGATTAAGTTTACCTTGTATATATTCGCACTGTAGACACTAGGTAAAAAAATCTTTAAAAATTAGCAGAAAAAGTATAAAAATAGTTCGAAAAAATATATTTTACGATAATATTTCCAACAGTTAGATAATTTAGTTCAAATAAAAACTGCTAAGAAACTATATTTCTGTTAAATAATGTAACATTTCTTGATTTTATTCGACTTTTCGAATGCTTGTCGATTTCTCGGCATCTTTCAAATAAAAAGTAGATTGTTCGATTATTTGAAAGTAGTGCTGCCAAATTCTACTACTTTAGAATACTCGATTCTACTCAATACTTTTCATTTGGGTACTCGATAGTACTCTATACTTAACGGATTTTTTAATTTGAAATATAATTTTTAATTAAGTATCATTTATGTAATGGCGTACATGTGGGGGAATGCATTCCCCCTATGGGACAATGACCTGTCAGAATACCTATCATAGTCTTCAGGTTTTTCCTTTTCATGCTTAAAAGTAGATTTGTATCTGCTTTACCAAGTTTGGGCCATAGGACCCTTGATAATCTGCAGTCCGTTCTACGTTTCCATGCATGATTGGTTCTATCCCGAATCCATTCCCTAATTAACCTGAAGTAAAAGCATAGAGGTGGTCTCACACCGCTTTCACTTGCAGTCCTATCCAAAGCTGAGCCGCTCCTAGCTAATTCGTCAGCTACCTCATTGCCATTTATCTCGCAATGACCCGGTACCCAGCAGAGTCTGATATGGTAATATCCCATCAATCTCCTAAGAGCCTTCTTACAGTCGCTAATTAGCCTAGACTTGACAAAATGTCCTTTCGAGGCCTTCAGCGCCGCCTGGCTATCTACATACAGAGTTACCTCTGTATTCACTTCAATGTTCCCTGCAACCAATTCTGTGGCCCTAAGAATACCTAAAACTTCCGTCTGGAACACACAACAACTATCCGGGAGTCTATACGTTTTCCTGATGTTTTCCTCAACTAGATATACACCTGCACCAGTGCCTGTATCCATTTTGGATCCATCAGTGAATACCGATACTCCACTGAATAGTTTCTTCCTATCTGACCATTGGTTCCTACTCGGAATAATCAGTATGGGATTTTCCCCGAAATCGACCTCCGTGCACATATAGTCCTTGGATCCAGAGGGAACCAGGGCATGTCCACCGAGATTAACCTCGTTTAAAAGTTTGGAATGTCCTATTCTGATTGATCCTGTAAGTCCTAGTTCACTAAGTCTAAGCAGGTTCCTTGCAGCCATTCCCATCACGAACTCCTCAATGGGTAGGAGATGCAGAATGACGTCAAGTGCCGCCTGAGGTGTGCTTCTTAAGGCACCTGTTATGCCAATCGAAGCACATCTCTGGGCTTTAGACAAAAGATTCCTACGACTTCCTATTCTCATTGCCTCCCACCAGACCAGACATTCATACGTCAGAATTGGCCTCACCACCGAGATGTAAACCCAATTTACTACCATCGGTTTGAGTCCCCAACTCTTACCTATGGAGTCCCTGCATGTGTAGTAGCGTTGAGTGTTCCTCTTCCGAGATAATTTACTATCAAGAAACACACCAAGATATTTTGCCTCTTTTGCCAGTCTTAGTTCAGTTCCCCTAGTACCGGTAGCCTAAACTGCTCAATCTTGTACCTTCTGGTGAAAAGAACTAGCTCTGTTTTCCCCGGGTTGACCCCTAAACCCTTACTAGTGGCCCATGAGGACAGTTCGTTAAGTTCATACTGCATGACGTCGCTGATCGTGGAAAGAAATTTACCTGTGATCAGCATAACAACGTCATCAGCATAGGCAACGATTTTCCGCCCTCTTGCGTCAAATTGTCTTAGAATGACATTGACGGCTAAGAGCCATAGCAAGGGCGAGAGAACTCCTCCTTGCGGAGTCCCTCTAGTCACTATCTTCCTTATGCATGCATCTCCCAAGTTCGAATTAATTATTCGGCTATTCAGCATCAAAATAATCCATTCGATTAGGAAGTTTTGAATGCATAATGATTCTAGTGATTCTTTAATAGCCTCAAAGCTCCTTCTATATCAAGGAACGCAGCCAATGTATACTCCCTATACTGCAGGCCGCGTTCAATGTAACTCACCACATCATGTAGCGCACTCTCAACAGATTTACCCTTTAGATAAGCGTGCTGAGCTCCACTGATGATATGGTTGTTAATTGCCGTCCTCAGATAAAGATCGATCAATCTCTCTAATGTCTTCAAAAGAAAAGACGATAGGCTGATCGGTCTAAAATCTTTAGGTTTCGAGTGGCTAGCCTTACCTGCCTAAGGTATGAAAATTACCTTAACCTCTCTCCACCTCCTTGGAATATATCTCCTGATAAGACACACACTAAAAAGCTCAGTGAGAAGTATTAGTGCCGTGTCACTGAAGTTCTGCAGCATGGCTGCAAAAACACCGTCTGGACCAGGTGACTTGTAAGATTCAAAGGTGTTCACCGCCCATGCTACCTTATCCATCGAGACTATGTCACCGACTACTTCACTAAGTTCCCTATCAGATACACATTCTGAGAATCCCAAGATTCGTCCCGCCTGTGCATCTGCCTCTAAGTTCCTACAGCCTGGAAAATGAGTTTCCATAAGTAAACTCAGAGACTTAGAACAAGACTCCTTCCATGAGTTATCCGCACGCTGAATATATCCAGGAGCACTAGGATCCTTGGATAAAATTCGCCTGAATCTGGATAACTCATTAACAGAGTCGATGGACTCACAGTAGTTCCTCCATGACTCCCTTTTTGCCCTCTTAGTGTCTGCCTTATACCTATTAAAACTTTCCCTGTAGCTGTTCCAATCTTCACTTTTGCGTGTCAGTTTCGCCCTATTGAACAGCTTCCTGACGGTTGACCTTTGGTTCCTAAGTTCCTTGGTCAACCATTTAGGTTGTTCCCTCTTTCCCGGAAATATTACCTGACAAGTTAGTTCATAACTGTTTCTAACTTTCCCCGTGAAGTCCTCCACTAAACTCTCAACTCCCTCTGATGACAATTGCCATCCTGGAGCGGCGTTTAGTTCCCTATCCATAATGGCCCTAAAGAAGTTCCAGTCAGTTCTCCTGGAGTTCCTATATGGTTCTCCCTTTGGCCTCGCGAAATTTAAACTAAAGGATATCCTTTTATGATCCGAAAAGGAACATTCACTATCTACCCTCCAGTTCGTAATGTAATCGCTCCTAAAGTTCGTCAGTGTTATATCTATAACTGCCTCCCTATCTTTAGTTCTGAATGTGGGCATATTGCCCAAGTTACAGATAAAAAGATTGTTAGTGGTTATAAAATTGAAAACTGACTCACCTCTCTCATTGATATCAGCGCTGCCCCACTGGCAGTGATGTGCGTTAGCATTGCAACAGAGTACCAAATATACGCCTCTTCTTTTTGCGTACTCCGTTAGTTTGCACATCATATCTCCAGGTGGGTTGGCCACAGCGTAGGGAATATAAACGGAGGCGAGTGCGAGTTTCCTCCCGTCTCTATCCTTTCTTTTAACTTATTCCACGTTCTTACCTCATCCTCAGTGGATGGTACAAAAAATGTATACCTTTTGACACTTAATCCACATACTCTGGTGTTGTTGACCCAGGGCTCTTGGATTAAGGTCACATGCACTTTGGAGTCAATAAGGTTCATCGCTAATTCGATTGAGGCTGCTTCACAGTGATGCAAGTTAATTTGCACCACTTGCAGCCTTGTTGGTACTGTCAGATTTCGGATACCGGAACCTGATAGTGCCCAGACCGAAATTAGCGATTCCCCCATTGACTCCAATTTCTTGAGAGACTCCTGGTCTATAGCAAACATGAAGTCCCTTCCGAGGTTCTCTTTACAAGTCAGAGAAGCTAACAAACTTCCACTGACTTGTATCCAGATCTTCGTTCTGGTTGACCAATACTGTCAGTATAGTTTCCACCGGTTTTATGGGTGGTGGAATCCATACTGTAACTACCGGCCTCAGGGGCAACTCAGATGCGAGTATCACATCCAGTTTCGCCTCTGGACAAAGGCTGCCACACTTGGCAATCGTGGCCTTGAGAAAGTCAGTCGATTTCTCATTACCACAATTGACAGTTTTGACTCCCTTTGATCAGTCCGCGCCTTTGAAGGACACTTCATCCGATCTTCCTTTCATTAAGGCGATCTCGTCGATGAGCCTATCTTCAAACGACCTCCATAGATCCGTGCTAATCCTCCCATCTGGATCAGCACGGTCTATGACAGCCACCTGAAGATATGCCAGCTTTATCGACTCCTTCGCCTTTTTCGAGGTAGAAGGCTTGTCGTCACCAGATCTAACTCTCTTAATGATTTCCTTTTGGGGGCGCTTAAGAGATCCAGTCGGTGTATGACTCGCCTTCTTGGCAGTAGGGATTGGTTGGTCATCGCCAGACCTAGCTCTCTTAACGACCTCCTTACGGTGATCCTTAAGAGAGCCAGATGGCTTATGACCAGCCCCACTTCCAGCATTCTTTGTCATCTTCTTTTGAAGACCTTTAAGAGAGCTGGGAGTGTTGTTTGCCGCACCTTTCTTACTTATAGAGGGTTGGTCGTCTCCAGACCTTGCTCCTTTAGTGATTGATCCACTAGAGTTGCCGGATGGTTTACGCTCAGCACCCTTTTTGGCAATGATAGCCAGCTTCCCAGTTTCAACCGATCGTTCCGAAGATGTGATAGGTTTATTTGGTCGGCTGCTATCATTGTCATTATTCTTGGACTTCAGTGCGACCCCTGACACGTTTCCTATACTCTCTCGAACACTTTCTGGAACGGTGTCAAATATCGCATTTAGTCCCTCGGGATAAGACATTCCCAAGATAGCGGAGGTCGAGCCATAGATTTTCTCAAATCTAATCACACTCTTCCTATGCCTGTTGATAAGGTATTTATCCCTACCACTGACTGACGACAGATCCCTCTTGGCCATCTTATTAAGAAAGATCAAGGAGGCTCTGACGCCATTCTTAGCTTTTTCTTCTTTTGTTCGGCTGTCGACGGCGGCAGTTACACTTGGTTTTACCGCGTCTTGCCGAACTAATTTTGAACCCACATGTCTACCATCCCATGCGGATGACACCTCGGATGCTAGAGGATTCTGTTCCTGAGCGTGAACTGAAATCATTGTGATTTCATGTTCCTCATCAGAACCAAGAGAAAGATCCTCCAACTTCTCCGTAGTGCCCGTCCCCCTAGAGAGTCTCCAGGTGAGCCCAAGAGGTCCTCTGTTTCGGCTAGTTCACTCAATAACTGTCCCTCCTGAGCAATTATGTCCTCTTGAATCCTTAAAAGTTCAGAGTCAGTGTCTGAAACTCGTACTGAAACTACCTTATTCTTCTCCACATCCTTTATTTTAATATTTTTTCCATTAATTTTGGTTCCACGAAAGTGCACGTACTAAGTGGACCATCTCGCGCAGTGATGGCGTACGCGGACTAGGCTTTTAAAGGAATTACAACTAACCCGTGCCATGGGCGTTAGCGATTAGTTTATTTAAGCACTAACTAACCATACAGATCCTAGGCACTGCTACCTCTCACCTTGATCTTAAAAGTGCACTTGATTTATTTGGTCCGCGAGAACTTCTATGAGTTTCTAGGTTTAGATGTAATGCGTAGAACCCGACTATAGTCAGTACATGGGGATCTCTAACCAATGGTAAGTGATCTCCATTTTATTGACTACAATCGGATCAGAAACCTTACATCCGATCACCCCTATCCGCCATCTGGGAACACATCCGATGGCAGTAAATAAGTAAAGACTTCACACGGATTTGCAACATCTAACATCTACCATCTTTCATAAATGAAAATGTCACATGGCCAAAAGAAAATGCTTGACGAAAAAGAAAAATTTTAAACAATCGTTAAAAATTATTAATGATTTTTATTAAATATTGCAATTAAACAATAAAAATAATTATTAATACTACAATTTACATGATTTTTGTTAATATTTGTATTTTCTGAAAAGTTTTAGTATAGATGTTGTTGTGTTCCCATGATTCTTTTTGCTTAAATTTTTTCTTTTTTTTAATATCTTGTCATTTTTCTTATGATAACATTAAAATAATCGAAAGATGTTAGGTGGAACGAAGTGAGATAGGAACATTTTTAAAAGATGTTGAGTTCTGAACCCTATACAGTTTATATGGGAAGATATTAACATCTTGTGAACGTGATTGCTGATGTTGGATGTCAGCAAGTGTTAATACCACATAAAAATAAAACAAATATATTTATCCGATTAGCGTAAAATTTTATAAATTTATTTATATAAAACATAAAATTAACAAAAACATTGAATTTAAATTCAACGCAAACAAAAATCAATAAAATTATTTTCATATATTTTAAAATTAATTTGTATCACTATATATTTGTTATATTTTAGTCGATATATTTTTAATTCGATATCATTAAAAAAGTATTGAGTAACTACTTTAAAGTATAGAGTACCCAAAATAAGAGGCAAATACTCGGTACTCGATACTTAATACTCACACGATTTGAAAGTCTATTTATTGAATCCTAACCTAGTACCTACATTAGGCAAATTTTTATCAAAACAAGCGTCAAAATCAGTACTAATATATACAAGGTAACCTTAGTTAAACGGCTGATTTTTATTTTAGTTGTTACAGTTGTCAAACAGCATATTGTTGTTTTTGTGAAACTGTTGCCACCTTCCACAAATTCGTGTTAAGTTTGACGTTTGTCTTGATAAAAAATTGTCTAATGTAGACACTATGTAAAGGCCCAACCAGTCAACTATGCGACGCAACGTAGAATGAAGAAAAGTATCGGGAAACATTTTGCACAAACATTCAACAAAAGTAAACGTATCATATGTTTTTGAACACTCATTGTGTGAATAACCTTCTTCTTTGTTTTTTTTATAAAAAAAAAACTACAATGTTGTCAAAAAGTCATACAGCTACGTAAAATTCTATATTTACTCATATCTGCAGTTTGAAACAGCTGATTGCAATACGATGATTTTTGTTCGCTGGTTGAGCTTTAATTTTTAGCACAATAAAAATCAGCAAATCTGGCAACAGTAGACATAACCGAAAAAGAAACAGCTATATTGCTGACAACAAGAGACAACAATAATCTCAATGATTAATTATAAAACTCGCAAAAAGTTGGAAAAAATTGTAGTTTGTGATTCAATAAAAATATGTTAATTTAAGTACTTAAAACCACGAAAAAATTTATAATTTTATAATAAAAAGTAAATAGAAGGTATATTGCAACAGCAACAATAAATATAAGTCATTTTAATATAAAATTGTTTCAGAAAATATTAATTTTCTTTGTGTGAAAAATTGCATACATTATCAAAAGGTGCAGCCTTCGTCGTCACAGCCTGTCTTATTGTGTTGTTCAGACCAGCATCAAACACACAAACAGACACTCAACCAACAACAAAAATCACGGTTTTTGGGTTGATTATAAGCTAAAGTTATTGATTTTCTATTTCATGCAAGAAAAAACGAAGAAATGCAAAATAAAAAATTTTCGGAAGATAAAAAGTGAATCAATTTAAAACAAAAGTTTTAAAAATTTTAAATTAATTAATGTTAGCGGCTAAGAGAATAACAATGGGGAGAAACTATTGGCAACAAAATTTTTTTTGAGATGGTGGTGACATCATCATAAGCCTTATTTGTCGTATTTCTTTAACTGAATTAATAATTCATTAAAAATAATAACAATAATTTGTGTGTATATAAAAGTGTTTAAGTAACTGTGTTTAAAATGTATTACAAATTTCATTCTGATGACTCTAATAAGAATTTTTCGTATTCCAGACCAATTCATAAACCGTATGCTCACAATTTCAAATAACAATTAAAAGTTATATAAATATTAAAAATACAATCTAATCAATTGAATCTTTCAAAGACTTTTACGACCTCGGTCTGTATCTTATGTATGGCAACAATAATCCGGAAGAGTGGACATAGTGCATATATCTATTTTCCGGCAGCAATATCTGAAAGAAGTTTTGGCATTTATGAAATTCTAGAGTATCATTATAAATCTAATATAATTTATAAATAAAGTTATTTTTTGTATATATTTTAATTGGAATGTAAATCAGGTTTATTGGAGCTACTGATTTTTAAGTAATTTTGACAGTGATTAGTATATTTTTTAAAGTAATGTAAAAATGTGCGTTCACTTGTTCTTTGTTTACGAGTAATATTATTTAATAATACATATATAATATGGTCCCATTTATTGCCTCGTTTTTTGAAAAACATATGAATGGACATAATGTTATTTCAAAAACAATGCTAGTTTTTTATTTTGCAAGATCTTGGTCCATTTCTCTCCATATACAATGGACGAAATAAAAATAAGAACTCATAAAACTCAGAAAAAATCAATTGTTAAAACAACAAAAATTTTACAAGAATAATAAAAATAAGCACTAAACAAAAGCTTAAAAAATTATTACATTTTATTACTTTTTTGTGCGAATTTGTATTTGATGTTATCTTCTTTCAATTTTATTACATCAAAAATATGAGAAAAATATGAATTTATTAAGTTTTCCAAATCTTTTAAAAGAATTTTTGATCATACCGTTTCTACAGCGTTTTTCTTGTTACGATTTCGTACTGTTCACCAACGGCATATACTTTGCGCGCAAATACTTCCCATAGGTTTCCTATTGGATTTAAGATAGTACTACTGGCTGTTTTCTGTATTTCCACGTAAGTTTTGGAATTCATTTTGATTGAAATCCGTGCCAGTGTAAGATTTACTTTAAAAAAAAATGCAGCCCATATCATAAGAGCATATCTCCCAAAATTTCTGCTCATTCTGACAATACAGGATTTCATCAGATCCAACCAAATTAAACTTCCTTTTGCTATTAAAAAGTATTTTTTCAATTTTTTTGCCGTAATTCATGTTTTTTTTACCAACTTAGAGTCTTATTTTTGTGATCTTATGTTAATGAAATGTACGTCACTCTTTTTGTAAATATAAGGTGTTATGTGCTCTGAAAAACCTGTTGGACGCTTCTAGTGGTTGTTGGAAATTAAAACTGACTATTTGAAACTCAAATAAATGTTAATGGTATGCCGATCGATGAATAACCCTTTTTTGGTGCAGAGACAACACTGGAGTACGGACAGAACTAATTTTATATTTATTTTAATTTAAACAAATTATGCACTATACAATAAGATTCACCTATTATATTGGTGATTGCGCAGTTGGAAAGTTTTTGATCGTTAAAAGCCAAGATTTTTTCCTTGTTCTTCTGCAGAAAATGTTTTTTTACGGAGCGTTTAAAAAAACGTTTACAGAAAAAATGTTAATGCAAATAATTGTAACTAAAAGAAAGTAAACACGTTAACATAATAAATAAATAAAACTTAATTTAATATATATATATATATATATATATATATATATAATTTAGTATATATATATATATATATATATATATATATATATATATATATATAATTTAATATATATATATATATATATATATATATATATATATATATATATATATATATATATAGCTAAGAAATATGATATATGTGATATATATTATTAAAAAAATAATAAAGTAAACTTATGCTTATTTCGGCCACAATAGATTTTTAGATTTTTGTGAAATTAAATAAAAAAAACAAAATTATTTATCGTAGAAAGAAAATTTGAAGTTGAAATCTCTACCGATTTCAAATGAAACGTCTTTAAAAATAGCTAAAAAATTAATTTTTATTTTGTTTTTTGCCGAAAAAGTGTACACTTTTTCTCTAAAATAAAAATTTCCTTAATAACATACATATGTAATGCCATTATACATTCTTGAGAGGTGTCTTCATGGAGATGATTTCAAAATTGAAAAATAACCGAATTACCCAATAGGCTAAATACAGATCTTGCTGAATTTTACCGTCGCCGGTAAAGTTCAGCAAGGGAATTTCTTTTACCAAAATCTGTTTGTGGTCAACTTTTATTATCCTTTTTAACCTTTAACTTGTTCACAATCCCGACTTCCCAGATGTAAATGATAAAGTATATGATATAAAGGAAGTATAGGTTATATGATTTTAACACTCTTCAACAATGTTATGTGCTCAATCACATTTAATATTTCTTCTTATGTTCATTAAACTTCTTGATTAAAAATCATATTTGTTGAAAACGTTTTTTTTTTTTTTTTGCAAATCACACTTTTTTCAAAAATCTGATTTTTGGTGAAATAATTTAATGGTAAAAAAATTAATTTTGTAATAATTAGTAGGAAATCAAAAAACTTTTGAAGCATAGTCTTCATAGTCTTCCTTATAAAAACTAAAGAAAGAAAATTTATATTATAAACGCTTGTTATACGAGTAATTTATTACAAAATTTTAATGATTTTTTTATTTTTACATCAAAATTCTTTTTATTCCAGTTTACTAAATCCTCTGATAAAAGTTATCACGAAAATCTTTTAAAAACAACAATAGAATTTTACTTTCATTACCACCAATTTGTCACAAAGCACGAACAGCTAAAACAAAATATCGAACAATATGGATCGTAAAGCAGAATTAGAACGTAAAAAAGCACGCTTGGCAGCTTTGCGCGAGGAAAAAGATAGACGTCGTCGTGAAAAAGAAATGAAAGATATGGAAGAGATATCTGTGCGCGCTGATAAAGATCAACGAAAGTAAGTTATATTTTTTACAAAATTACAAACATATATAAATACCCCTTTCATTTTATGTTTAATTATGCAGAGATTTAGATGAAATGCTTTCATCTTTGGGTGTTGCACCAGTTTCAGAAGTGCTAACATCTTTGTCGTCAGTTAATTCATTAAATTCGGATAATTCAAATACTCAAACACCCGATGTTAGTTTGCAAACAAATATGAATGGACCCAGGTATTCGTTTTATTTTGGTAGTTTTGCTTTGTTTTATAAAATATTAAAAAATTATTTTCGATTTATTTTAGTGCTGGCAAAAAACCTTTAAATTTGAGTGTTTATAATGTTCAAGCTACTAACATTCCACCAAAAGAAACTCTCACATATTCAAAACAAACTCAAACCAATAGTACTGGCGGTCATGAACGTGATGGTACGTATTTTATTTATTTTACTACTTTCTATATACATAGTTATGTTACTAAATTAATATATTTAATCAGTTCCCTTTTTAAGTATAATTTGAAATCTAACTTTTTTTTATATCGAACCTTTTTTATTTCTACTTTATCTATGTAATTGCTAATGATCATCAAGTCATATAATTTCATTGACATTTTCATTTTAGTTATAAATTTATAAAGATTATACATATGTAGAAAATTGCTAAAATATTTTTTCTAGATTAAATTATACATTCATAAGTGTAGGTTAGAACATTTCATAGCACATGAAGATAAAGGATCCATATTGTTTAAGCGATTCCATGTTATACACTCAATTTCACTTTGTCGGTGGGTCTTCGCACAGTTGTTATATTTTATCATTATAAACATTATCGTGCATAAGGTTAACACTCATCTAAGGATGCCCTGCATTCATGGTTGGATTAATTTTGAGGTTGAATATATTCCAATAAGATAATATATAGCGGCGGCTTGATTTTTAGTAAACATGTGTAGATATATTCCAATTCGTCGATTTTCTTGAAGGTACATCAACCTGCAGAAAATTGTTTGAAGGAATATTTTATTGTGAGTGAAGTTTAGATTTTTTTTTTTCGAAATCGGTCTAAAAAATTCATAGTTTTGAGCTTGTTATTGAGATTTTAGTCATCGAGAGGCCTTTTTAGTGCATTTTTGTCTACACTTAACACCACTTTAATATGAATCATAATTACTACAGAACCGAAATTGCTGCGAAGAAGTTTTTTAGAATTTTTTTCATAATTTTTGACACCTATTTCGGAAGACTCAAAACATTTTTTTTTCCAAAATGTACTAGAGTCGTGATTTTAAATCGCTGGTAGGGAACTTTAGTATTTAACCCATATTAAGCTCATCAAAATGCATTGTTCGAGTGGTTTTTCTATTTTTTTTCGGCGGGACATTTTAAAATGCATTAAATGATTTAATTAATAAATTGTATACTATAAATAAAAAAATATACTTTAAATAAAAAATACCAACATTTTGTCTATATAGTTTTTTCTAGGTAAAAATAAATAATTTTATAATATTAATGTAGCTGTTATTATAAAATTTAACTTGAACTACTAACAAATTATAAACAAATATTGGATACAAAAGAGATTTCTATAAATTTTAATAAAATTCTACAAATGTGGGTAATACTAAAACATTTCATTCATATCTCATATGTCATTTGGTTTATTTATTTTTTAATCAAATAATAATTAATAATTGAGAACTTTATGATGTCCTATATTAAAAAATATATAATAAATAAATTATATTTTCTCCTTTATTCTTATCTTACTTTCTTATTTACGAGTATTATTTATGAATGTTTTTAACTAAATGAAAATTTAAGTCATTATAATTTTCTGTTGTTAGTATTTTCCTTATTTTTGTTTTGTACTTTCAATTATCATTTACGTATGGCAATATTAGCACGTTTATTATTATTTTTTTTTTTACATTTCTATTTTAAGTCCAAAAAAGTATAATCTTATAAAGTTATATAAAAGTTGTTAAAACGGAAAGAACAATTTAGAAATTACTTTATGATAATTTTGTCTATAATAAACTTAACCAACATGGTTATTGTTGAGAGGTACATTGTTGAAATAAATAAATTTTAATATAGGTAATGCTATCGAACACGTTTTTATTTTTTATAAAATTGCACATTTTCACTGACGGAAACTAATGCTATGAAGATAATGTACCTTTTGAAAAAAAAAAAACTCATCCGAAAAAAGAAATTATATGTTTTTTTGGAACGTATAGACAAAATTCAGTATTTTGAACATTTTGCAATATTCCATGGGACTTATTTCAATATTCACATATGAGCAATTATTTCCTTTTTAACAACTTAAAAAAACCGTAAAGTAAGTTTGTATGTATCTGTTGTTTTAAGTGCTAAAATTTCTATTTAAAATCCCGCCTAACAATTAATATCTAAGTATCTAAATTATTTCTAAATAAAATGATAAACGTAGTGAAATAAAATAACAAATACAGTTCTTTCTTGCCACTCCTCACCTCTGTCAGGATATATGGAGGATTGGTGGAGACCACGCAAAGGTACTGGTAATATTAATATTTAATTTGTTAACTAATATTATACTAATACACAATTACAAATGCTTTTGATTTATTTGCGTTAATTTAAATTTATATTTGAAATTATATTTATTTTCTTTTATATTTAGAGAAATTACTATATTTTAATTTAATTTTTTTCTATTTGTATAACTTATTTATAAGTAATTAAAATGCTTGATATTTTTGCTAAATTAAGTATTCACAATTTTTAAGAACAATAAACCAAAAGGCTTTATGAAATCTTTTGCAATAAAAAAGGAATGTACTTCTGTTTATAATCCTTGTATAATTCTGCAACTTTCCGTCTCAATTAATTATAATTAATAAAACACACTCCACCTCGTAAATATTTAAAATATGTCATTCTTTGACATACATGCTGATAGACTTCTTTACCTAGTCAATTTACTCCCTGGCTTTTTATCTATAGCAACTGTTGGTAAATTGGTAAATATTAAATCTGACACACCAAATACACAAACTTCTACTACATCGTTCACTTCCAAAACGACCGACTGGATTTCGGTGGGATAAATATGATAGTTGTTATATTTTAAAATATTCTTTTTAAAATCAATTACAAAGAGATCTCCTTTATCTTTAAAATAACCTAAGTCACCACTATTAATCCATTTCTCCGAATCATAGGCATTGGCTGTAGCCTCCGGATTACTATAATAACCAGGCCATTCACACATTGATCTTGAACATATTTCACCCACTTCATTAGGTCCCAAATTTTTTTTATTATCATCAACTATTTTAACTTTCACATTGGGAACTTACACAAATTTCAGTTTGGCCATAGCCAAATTTGCTGTAGCTTCTGGTGCATTACATTGTAATTTTTCCACCATTCTATAAAGTTCTGCACTACGTAAATATAAATAAATAAATATAAATAATAAAGTTCACAATCTTCAAATTATTTGATAAGTTAAAATCGCTATTAACAGCACAAATGCATATTATTTTACCAAATCTTCTAATAGGGCATTCAAACCGACGCGAAATTACATACTTTCGTGATTTCAGCCGAAATCAATTTGAAATTACGTAATTTCCCATACATTTTGACACTTGCGAAATTACATAATTTTGTGTAATTTCGGCGAAATTACATTGAAATTATGATGCCCAGTTCCGTGCAACTCTGTGCATGTTTCGATCGTGAGAAAAAAAAAACAAGCAATAAAAGTTTTATTCTTTGTGTTTTATTTTTTGTGATCTTGAAATAATGTACAGGTACATACCTAGCAGTAGCACGTAGTATCCATTAATTCAGTTCAGGTATTTCAGTATTACCCCTTATAGGTTTTATATCTGAAAGTTGTAATTCATTATTTCACTACCTGAACTAGTGAGATAAATCTGATAAAAATTGTCATAACAAAGTAGATGAAAAATTTTGTTCCGTTCTGTGGTGTTTATCTAAATATGATCTAATTCGTTTAGAACCTATAGTGGAATTCATAAAAAATACATATCAGTAAAATTTATTGGTACATCACAAATTGAAAGATTTTTAAAGATGTAAGATGTAAAAATTAAGTCCTTGAAAGGCAGTACAATGAGATTAAGAAAATATTTTAATTGGATGGATACTGATATGGAAATCTCATTTTACAAAATGTCAACTGGAGCACCCTTCAACTCATATGACGATTTAAGTTCCAAATCTAAAAAGAAAAGGTTGTCCCAGAAGCTTTCTATAGTCTGCAACGAGGAAGTTTCGGACACATTCAAAGAAATGCTTAAAAAAGAAAAGCTACTAAAGAATACAGTTAATATCTGAAATTTTGCGAAATGCATCACCAAAACGCCTTAAACGGATTACCAAAAGTATATCTATTCCAACATCACAATAAAATTTTACGGAGGAAGGGGCTATTGCTCTAATTCTGGAACTGGGCCTCAGTTGGTGCAAAAGCCAGATTTTAAGAAAAGCTCTACAGGAAAAAGGACACTCAATTCTGCCATCACACAAAGCTATTCAAGAGAAAAAAACGAAGCATTTTACCACCTGTATCAGTTAATGAAAAGGAAGCATGTGTGGAGTTATCTTCTTTAATTTAGAATACAGCGTCCAGGATTGTTGCAGATCATTTGGAAAAAGAAAATAATTGCGATTTTGTATTAACCTGTAAGTGGGGATGTGATGGTTTGTCAGCCCATCCCGAATACAAGCAAACTACTAGTGGAAGTGAAAAATATGACGTGATATAAAAGCATATTCATGGCGTCCTTAGTGCCATTAAGAATGTCATCTTATATCTTGAAACAATCTACAGCAAGTTGTACGCATCATTCGAAGACATATGGATTAATACAACCTCAGGTTCCAAAAATTTTTGCAGACCCATTTGGTACGAATACACAAAAGAGTTGAAGACTATAACAAAGGATTTAGTGGAATATATTAAAGATGAAATTGATGATTTAGAATCTCTTTCAATAACAATAAACCAATTCTGTTTCAACATATCCTTTCAACTAAATCTAACCATGATTTATGGAAAGGATAGTAATGCCATTACGAAAACATCCTTTTTTCCAAATACTCCATATGTGATGAGACGAATTCACGATTTTCTGATATTAATAAAACAAGGAATATTAATGAAGAATTTATTTCTCTCTTTCGGAACATCTCAACTTCACGTCAGAATACGATTTATGAAACATTTTCTACATATAGCATACGATTTAATGTATAGAAGTATACCAGAGAATATAACAAAAACCTTCTAGAAGTAACGAGGAATTAAAATCACTTAGGATATCTGAGAAAAGTAGAATTCAAGAAGAATTCAAAGTGCAAACGGAATTAAACATTGACAAACCACTGTCTACTGTTGGTAGTACTAATGATCGAAATATAGCAGGAAGGTTTTTCAAAGATTTTGAAACAACATCAAATATAACTGGCATCATTAAAAATTTAATTCATAGGACTAACATAATACTAACGGCAATTAATAGCAAACACAAAATCAACTCTGTGCGATCTGAAGAATATGCAATAGAAATATGTAAACGACTTGTCTCTTTATATCCTTGGAAAGAAATAATACCAACAGTGCACAAAATTTTCTGGCATAACCAAACAATAATTGAAACAAATATTCTTTCACTTGGAGAACTTAACGAAAGTAAGAAATTGCATTTTAAGCACGTTCAATTATTCTGCTCCAGAAAATGCTTCAGGATGTCACAAAACGAGGATATTTTTACTAGCCTGTTATCATCTGATCCTGTACTGTCATGAATCAACTCATAATACAGAAGATTTCAACATTTACATTTAATATTTTCTGAATTTTTATATGAAATAACCATAGTTTGGGAGGGATTTTAGGCAACCCTTTTGAAAAATAATTTTATCTAAAAATCTCTGCAAAAACTTATTAAAAAAATGTAAAAACATTTGTAATTTTCTGAGTAATCTTTCACCTGAAGCAAGAGGCAGAAGTTGTACGTTTGTAAAAAGGTACAATAAATTTATAGGTCGATTATGTATGGCAACCGAACTTTGCCAGTTGCCGAAATGATATTACAATGATGATGACAATTGGCAACTGAAAGCTCTCAACTCAGTTGCCACACAGGCTACTACAAATTTCAGGTTACCAAAAAATTTTTAATACAAAAAATTTAAAACTAATTATTTTTTCTTCTTTGCTTTGTTTATTTATGTTTCATTTATTTCAGCAGTTGAACTTTTAAAATAATATTTTCAAAAACTTTATGGTAACTGAAAAAAATTGCCATTCATAGTATAAATTTGCTTGTAGGTTGCCATTAGGCAACATAACTAAAGTTCGGTTGCCGTACATAATCGACCCATGAAACTATTAAGGTTTATATATCCGAAGTTAAAAAAGATATTGACTTGATTTTTTTTTAATGTTCAGAAACTTTGTGTGCTACATAAAAAAATATATTTGAAATAAAAATTTTTGAAATTTTTTCTCCTATTTTGAAATTAGCAAAATTTTAGGTCCAAATTCCGCTTTTTAGAGGAACTAATTTTTTTTTTTTAATTATTTTAAAATATTTGTTACAAAAGATATCTTAATAAAATTTTCATAAGATATGGACCTTTTTATTTGAAATAAAATAGCAAAACAAAATTTCAATTGGAATAAGAGTTTCTCTTAGTTCCCAAAAAAACTGAAGAAAAATCCCAATCATTTTTTCTATTTTTGCCCATAATATTCACATCTGTCGCAGGTTTGGAAAAAGCTGTTAGCAAACTCTTTACATCACATCAAAGAATCTTAAACTGTATTCGGTTTCCAGAACTAGCCTTTGGGATTTTAGAACATATAGGCTAAAGTCAAAGTTTACTTAAACATATTGGATGAATGGACTCGTTTTTAATTTTAAAATCATCTCCGTGATGATAGGTTAGGTTAGGTAAAGAAGGGTTGCACAGCACTCATAAGAGTTCTTGTGCATCCACTCGGAGACCATGAGGTCCATTGTGAGTCCCTTCGTGAAGAAAATAGAAATAAACTACAGATAGGATATAGAAAAGAGCAAGAAGGAAAATAGTGGAGAAAGAGCCGAGAAAAAGCTGAGACCAAGAGAAGTATAGAAAAGAATAGAAAGAATTTGAAAAGAAAAGTACTACCTCCCCATGTCGCTCGCTCTAGGCCAACGACCCCCTCTTAGCCAGCCTATTCCCATGACGAATCCTATCAGTCTATCGATATCTAATCTCGATATACTGTCCAGTTCGTCAAGGAATCGACTGCTTAACCATTTCTGCCTACTTAGTTGTAGACATGGACAGTGACATATAATATGTTCCAACGTCTCCAGCTCCTCATTATCTTCGCACATTCTGCAAAGACCGGAGGAGCCCCTATCCCAATTCCCTATCATTCCCCCTATGGGACAATGACCCGTCAGGACACCTATCATAGTCTTCAGGTATCCCCTTTTCATGCTTAAAAGTAGATTTGTATCTGCTTTATCAAGTTTGGGCCATAGGACCCTTGATAATCTGCAGTCCGTTCCACAATTCCATGCATGATTGGTTCTATCCCGAATCCACTCCCCAACTAACCTGAAGTAAAAGCCCAGAGGTGGTCTCACACCGCTTTCACTTGCAGTCCTATCCAAAGCTGAGCCGTTCCTAGCCAATTCGTCAGCTACCTCATTGCCATTTATCTCGCAATGACCCGGTACCCAGCAGAGTCTGATATGATAATCCCTCATCAATCTCCTAAGAGCCCTCTTACAGTCGCTAACTAGCCTAGACTTGACAAAATGTCCTTTCAAGGCCTTCAGCGCCGCCTGGCTATCCACATACAGAGTTACCTCTGTATTCACTTCAATGTTCCCTGCAATCAATTCTGTGGCCCTAAGAATACCTAGAATTTCCGCCTGGAACACACTACAACTATCCGGGAGTCTATACGTCCTTCTGATGTTTCCCTCAACTAGATACACACCTGCACCAGTGCCTGTATCCATTTTGGATCCATCAGTGAACACCGATACTCCACTGAATAGTTTCTCCCTATCTGACCATTGGTTCCTACTCGGAATAATCAGTATAAGATTTTCCCCGAAATCGACCTCCGTACACATATAGTCCGTGGATCCAGAAGGAACCAGGGTATGTCCACCGAGATTGACCTCGTTTAAAAGTTTGGAATATCCTATTCTGATTGATCCTGTAAGTCCTAGTTCACTAAGTTTAAGCAGGCTCCTTGCAGCCATTCCCATCACAAACTCCTCAATGGGTAGGAGATGCAGAATGACGTCAAGTGCCGCCTGAGGTGTGCTTCTTACGGCACCCGTTATGCCAATCGAAGCACATCTCTGGGCTTTAGACAAAAGATTCCTACGACTTCCTATTCTCATTGCCTACCACCAGACAAGACATCCATACGTCAGAATTGGCCTCACCACCGAGGTGTAAATCCAATTTACTACCATCGGTTTGAGTCCCCAACTCTTACCTATGGAGTTCCTGCATGTGTAATAGGCGTTGAGACCTCTCTTAAGCCTCTCCTGAGTGTTCCTCTTCCAAGATAATTTACTATCAAGGAACACACCAAGATATTTTGCCTCCTTTGCCAGTCCCAGTTCAATCCCCCCTAGTACCGGTAGCCTAAATTGCTCAATCCTGTACCTTCTGGTGAAAAGAACTAGCTCTGTTTTCCCCGGGTTGACCCCTAAACCCTTACTAGTGGCCCATGAGGACAGTTCGTTAAGTTTATACTGCATGACGTCGCTGATCGTGGAAAGAAATTTACCCGTGATCAGTATAACCACGTCATCAGCATAGGCAACGATTTTCCGCCCTCTTGCGTCAAATTGTCGTAGAATGACATTGACGGCTAAGAGCCATAGCAAGGGCGAGAGAACTCCTCCTTGCGGAGTTCCTCTAGTCATTATCTTCCTTATGCATGGAACGCTGCCAATGTATACTCCCTATACTGCAGGCCGCGTTCAATGTAACTCACCACATCATGTAGCGCACTCTCAACAGATTTACCCCTTAGATAAGCGTGTTGAGCCCCACTGATGATATGGTTGTCAATTGTCGTCCTCAGATAAAGATCGATCAATCTCTCTAATGTCTTCAAAAGAAAAGACGATAGGCTGATTGGTCTAAAATCCTTAGGTTTCGAGTGGCTAGCCTTACCCGCCTTAGGTATGAAAATTACCCTAACCTCTCTCCATCTCCTTGGAATATATCTTCTAATAAGACACACACTAAAAAGCTCAGTGAGAAGTTTTAGTGCCGTGTCACTGATGTTCTGCAGCATGGCTGGAAAAACACCGTCTGGTCCCGGTGACTTGTAAGGTTCAAAGGTGTTCACCGCCCATGCTACCTTATCCATCGAGACTATGTCACCAACTACTTCACTAAGTTCCCTATCAGATATACATTCCAAGAATCCCAAGAATCGTCCCGCCTGTACATCTGCCTCTAATTTCCTACAGCCTGGAAAATGAGTTTCCATAAGTAAACTCAGGAACTCAGAGCAAGGCTCCGTCCATGAGTTATCCGCACGCTGAATATATCCAGGAGCACTATTATCCTTGGATAAAATTCGCCTGAATCTGGATAACTCATTAACGGAGTCAATGGACTCATAGTAATTCCTCCATGAGTCCCTTTTTGCCCTCTTAATGTCCGCCTTATACCTATTAAAACTTTCCCTGTAGCTGTTCCAATCCTCACACTTGCGTGTCAGTTTCGCCCTATTGAACAGCTTCCTGACGGTTGACCTTTGGTTCCTAAATTCCTTGGTCCACCATTTAGGCTGTTCTCTCTTTCCCGGAAATATTACCGGACAAGTTAGTTCATAGCTTCTCCTAACTTTCCCTGTGAAGTCCTCCACTAAACTTTCAACTCCCTCTGATGACAATTGCCATCCTGGAGCGGCGTTTAGTTCCCTATCCATAATCTCCCCTTGGCCTCGCGAAATCTAAACTAAAGGATATCCTGCTATGATCCGAAAAGGAATATTCGCTATCTACCCTCCAGTTCTTAATGTATTCGCCCCTAAAGTTCGTCAGTGTTATATCTATAACTGCCTCTCTATCTTTAGTTCTGAATGTGGGCACATTACCCAAGTTGCAGATAAAAAGATTGTTAGTAGTTATAAAATTGAAAACTGACTCACCTCTCTCGTTGATATCGGCGCTGCCCCACTGACTGTGATGTGCGTTAGCATCGCAACAGAGTACCAAATATATGCCTCTTCTCTTTGCATACTCTGTTAGTTTACACACCATATCACCCGGAGGGTTGGCCCCATCGTAGGGCATATAAACGGAGGCGAGTGCGAGTTTCCTCCCGTCTCTATCCTCTCTATTCACGACCGTGAGGTCTCCATTGCTGAAAAAATGAAAGTTCATAAAATTTAACTCATTCCTAGCCAGTATACACGTTCTTACCTTATCCCCAGTGGATGGTACAAAAAGTGTATACCCCTTGACACTTAATTCACATACCCTGGTATTGTTGATTCAGGGCTCTTGGATTAAGGCCACATCTCCGTGATGATACCTTTCAGAAAATTATAAAATTATTATATATTATAAAGGAAAAATTTTTTTATACAAAAAAGAAGAGAGTGGGCATCTTTTAAGCAAAAAAAACACAAATAACCGTAATTCTTTGAATTCACAATATCAAAATCGTTTATTTTTAGAGTTAACAAAGATATTGATATAATCGGGAAAAAATGTTGGACTATATGTTGGAAAAACTCGGCCAAGATCTTGCAAAATTGACAAACAGCCGATTAGAAGCTACAGATTTATTTTCAAAAATTTTCGATTCTTACTCTGTGCATTGGTATACCTTTCAAAGAATATGAATTATAATATTAACAAAACTTAAATCTCTATCACACTTAATAATACCTTTATCAAAACATCAAACAAGCCAAATAAAAAGCTGCTACAAAACGCCAATTTTTTTATTCGAAAAGCGACATAATGTAATTTGTTACAAGTTCTTGTTGTTAAAATTGGTACGTCAACACTGTTTGTTTGTGTATCAATCACGTCTAAACGGCTGAAGCGATAGTAATACTTCCAGAGATGGTTATAGACTTTTTTAGATCTTGGACATCACACTCATATTTTACGCCGACTTAAAATATATTTTTCCAACTTTACACGTTATTAATAAAGCTATTTATATGTAACGTACAGATAGAGCTTGCACTGTAGATTGTTATAGGTTATGTTGGATCTTGATCGAATGCAACGCCCATATTATATATATATATATACATTTTTTTGAGTAATTTTTTTTTTTTTTTTGAGTTTCATGTCTATATTAATCTATGACAACAACCTTTAGCAAAATCAAAATTTCAAAAAGATTGACCCATTGGTTTCATTTTTATAAACTGAATTGTATCCACTAAATTTTTCGTGCGCAGTCTTTATTTCCTTTTTTTATTCGCATATTTGATGTCTCATTTGCTACATACTTTTTGGGGTAATAATGTATAGAAACTTTTAGTAAGTTATTCTAGACAAAATCGAATAAGTTCTACATATTTTGTCTAATGTTTACCAAAAAAAAAAAAAAAAAAAAAAAAAATATTGCATCGTTATATAAACTTTTATAGAAAAATATATTATACATTGCACTATTTGACCAAAACCTAAACAAATGTATACGGTTAAAAAGCCCGATTCTTCATCAGGGGTTTGCATATATATTTCTTCATATTTTTGCAATTATGCACTTACTTATGTATGTATGACTAAATTTGGATGGACCATTCTTGATGTACTTCTACATGAATATTAATTTACATATGTACGACTGTTTGTTAAAAAAAATTTTAATTTGAATATTTTTTTTTTTTTTTTTTGAAGATTTTTCACACTTGTGTAAATTTTTATTTTATTCGAACTGTTTTTATAATTAGAAATTTATTTAATTTATTCAGGCTTGAGTTCATATTAATATAATAATTAATGAAGAATACAGTGAAAAAAATATATTAAAGACTATCAGAAATGGACTTTTCTGGAATGTCAATTGTAGATATCATCCTTTTAATTTACAAGTTTTCAGAATTATAATATGTAACTTCAATTATTATGGTAGTTACAATATTCTTAATTCTTAACTATATTAAGTGGAACAAAATTTGTGTGTATTCTTCTTATTACATTAGTGATGACGATACGTTGCGGGCCAGAAAATCCAATCAATTCTGCTAGTGTCTAGTATGTATATCTTTTTCACTAGATTCATTCATTAATTATTACATTAATATGAACTCGAGCTCGAATAAATTAAATAAAGTTTTTCCCAAATGTTTGTATTTTTTATTATATTGGAAACAAATTATTCGAAATTGTAATATTATAACAATATCGTTTTAAGGAATACGATGTAATATCATAATCAGCACCTAAGACGATATCGTTTTCGCTATCATATCGTTCTTTGGTTTATTGGATATTTTTCAAATAAATTTTCACTCGAAATAAATTGTTAAACCCAAAGCATAGTGTCGTAACATTAATGACAAATGACTCATGCGATATATTCATCCTAAGGTTCAGTTTAATTTCCCAACATAGACACCAAATATTATGATCAGCTACCTGAAAACGTCTACGTGGTTATTCTAAAATAAAAACAAAAGCTGAATTTGATAAATTTAATTTTTTCTCATTTGAATTCAAAATCTGAACAGATTTTTTAAAGTCGTATAAACGCTATATAAATTTTTAGTTAATTAAAAAATTTAACATTGCCTATTGGTTTATTGTTTAAATACTTATGTACACACAATTATTCACGAAATTGTAAATATTTCCAATCATTTTTGATAAAAATTTTTACTAATTGCAAATTATATCTTTTCTTCTGTTCGTAATTTTTTTTTAGCTCATGCTACGGATTATTATGGTGAGTTTGATTGTGTAATTTGTAATCGATTGATTGTAGATTTTTGTAGATTTATTATTAGTTTGTTTGATTTTTTGTTTATCAATATTTTTCTGTGTACAAGTAGTCTATTGCAAATATTTTTTGAAATTCTTTTCTTAGTTTCTATATAAAGTGAATTCCTTAGCTTAGTAAAATGTTTATATAAATTATTTTGTTTTTTTGTTTCGTTTTAATTTTTTTCTTCTTCTAAATATTGTTGACTCAATAAGGTTAACAATTTAAATATTTTTTTAATAATAAAAATATATATTTTTTTAATTTTGTATATAATATATTGCATAACGTTTAGAGAAACAAAAAGTCACCAAAAAAAGATTTATTTTTCTCCACCCATTTTTTATAATTTCAATTGACAAATTAACATACATATTTAATTTTGTTATTAGTTTTAAACAGAAGTTTTAGCAGTTAAACAACAAGCAGCTTTATAATTAATTATGTAATACATAATTAATTATGAAATTGTTAAAGTTCTTCTTTTAGCATTTTTATTTTATTTTATTTTTTTTTTCTTAAAATAGTTTAATTTTAAGTTTAATTATTTTTAAGTTTCAAAAATCATCCATTATCAAGTTGTTAACTCTTATATATTTTATTATTTACATTTGTGTTTAACTCATTCTAAAGTTTTAAAACACAAATCATAAAATAAACAAGAAAATATTAGGAGTGAATTTAACTACTGCATGTTTTAAATATTCGAAATCCCTGAAAAAAGCTAGATATTTTTTTTTATTTTTTTATACCTTTTTTAATTTAAATAATATTTTATATAGAACTTTTTGGGGTTTAATTATTAAATTTTACTCTTTTTTCTTTAATTCAAAACAATGACTACAAAAATACCCAAAACCATAAAAATCGAAATCAAAACCGTATTGTGATTATAATTTTCTATTTTTCAAGATGAATACAATCTTAATCCGGGTTTAGAATGGGAGGATGAATTCACAGGTAGGTACTCTTTGAATTTTTGCAAAACAGTGACGGAATCGACATGAAGCAAAATAGGAACGTCAAAATTCTTTTAACTTTAAATACTGGTAACTTAGGATTACATAACATTTGTCAAATTAAATTAGAGCAAACAAGAAACCTAAGATAAATATATTTTAACATGCACTTGATATTCCATTTTTTCTAGAAAATGTTTAATTAAGCAAATTTATTTTAGATCTATTTTCTAATCTCTCTTTCTTACTGTGTTTTTCTTTCGATTGCTACGTTTAATCCATACAATATAATCAATAATAAAAAAATCATAATTAAATGTGTTAATGCTTTTGTAAATGTTATTTTTCATATACATATTAATTTATACATATTTATATTCATATATAATTAATCGTTTCTTATAATAATCTGATTTTTTGATTATAGCTTTAAAATCAATTTCAAATTTTATGTTTTATAACTTCAATTTATTACTTTCTGTGTACTATGTATGTTTTCACTAAAGTATAAAAAATATGAAGCAGTTTAAAAAAAGAATTGTATCCAAAAATTAATTGATTGAAAATTAATCTATTCAATTTTAAAATTTTTTAAACTTTAAAACCATTTTAATAAATTAGGCATAATTCATCAAAACATGGATACATTTAAATATATTTTTAATGTAATTTTATTATAAAATCAATTTTAGTATTTTAGAATTTGTATCTTCAGTTAATTGTCAATTAGAACAAAAAAAAAAAAAAAAAAAAAAAAAATCGGTCGATAGAGTTGTCCCAGAATTGATCATATTTGGCCAAGTATGATTCCAATTTTCTTGGGAACGTCACTCATGTTAAGCTAAATCAGCTGCTGAGATTTTCCATCGACCTTACCTCTTGGGGAGGATTAATCAACCTGGCTGTTATACATAAAAATTCTTAAAACTCTCAAGCTTCTCCTCCAACACTGTTTAGCGCAAATGAAAAATATAGGTAGATGAACCATATATTCCGTTTATTAAAGTACATCTGTTTCCACTAGGGTTCTTCAAATCGACTTTTGAATAATCGAACAATCGACTTTTTGTTTAAAAAAGTCGGAAAGTCGAAATCGACTACTTGGTTTGATAATTCTCTAAAAATTGAATAAATACAAAATATCGAACAAGTCGTAAAAGGTCGAAAGTCGACTACTCAAAATTAAAAAGTCGAAAAAGGCTACTTCTTGTTTCAAATATAGAATCCTAGTTTCCACCGAAAAAAAGACAATTTGCCAGAGCAACCAAAAGTTGTTTTAATCTTATTTGGGACGCTGAAAAAAATTTCTCATCTCCCTAAACTTAAGCTTCATATCCCAACAAATCACAATTTTAAATATAAACCTCCAATATTGCCCCAAAATATTTTAATAGAAACTTAAATTTCTATAAAATGTATTTATTTTTTTATATAAAAAATATTTTTAAATAGAAAATATATTGACAATTTTCTATATATAGTAAATAATCATTAAAAATATTCTATAAAAAGTAATTTTTACATTATTTTTAAAATAAATTTCATATGTTAAAAAATTTCGTAGAAAAATTACATTTATCTAAAATTCCCTATAGAAAGAATATTTAATGAAAAATTTGCTATAAAGAGAAAATTTATCAAAAATTTTCGTTTTTGGTTTTATAAAAGTTCCTTTTTTTAATTTCCTATAAAAATACATTTTTTTTTTGTAAATTTGCTATAAAAATATATATTTTTTAATTTTCTATAAAATAAAAATTTATCGAAATAACCGAAAATTTACCGGTATTTTCTATAAATAGAATATTTATATAAAATTTATTTGATTTTTTTTTTTTATAAAAATTTAAGGCATTTTTCTTTCAAAATAAAATTTGTCAAAATTTTTCTATAAAAAATCAAATTGTAAATTTATCAAAAATTGCCTCTAAATTTAAAAAATTAAATATTACAAATTATCTTAAATTTGATAAATGAATCAATTAATAAAAAATTACCATATTTTACAAAAATCACCACCCACGAAAATCTGCCCCAAATGAAAGCTTAAATTTGATCTGGCGTTCAGCGTTGCCATCAATCAATATGTTCAAAATTTTTGCGTCTACTAGTGCCAATCTTTTGTTCAAAAGCAAAGCAAGAGAAAATACGAATAACTCTCTTTAACTCCTTAGAAAGTGAGAAAAATATCTACAAATTTTAAAAATGCTTCTAAATTTTCCATATTTTATATAAAGCATGCATTAACACAGATCTCATTTATATGTCAATAACACCTAAAACAAATTTATAAAAATATATAATAAAAAAACTAACAAGTTTCTTTAAAACGACATTTGAAAAATAAATTTTCCAAAAACATATACATATAACCAATAATAACATTAAGAAAAATTTTAATTGTGTACATAAATCCTTATTTCAATCTTCTCATCTACCCTTCACCCTTTCATACTATATTTAAGAACAAATTAATTTTTACAAATTTAATTATCATAAGATTAGTTCGTTGTTTTTGTAATTTATACATTGAAAATTAAAAAAAAAGATCTAGTCTCAAATTTTCTTTAAAATTGAATTTACTTTAATTTAATTATTTCTTAAACTTTTAAGGAAATTTTGGAAAAAAAATTAAAGTTTCCAAATTTTAATTAAAAGATTTGCGAACTAATCTTATCTTTTATTAAATTATATACTTTAGTAAGTTTTGATCAAATCTCAAAAGCCTTAAGAAGATATATTATAGAAATTCCCTAACAACTCTAAATTTTATTCAAATTTAAATATATGTTCCTAATTTGTATTCATTGATCGGTGTATAAATTCCACATAAAATCTTAAAATAAAATTTCCTATTTTCTCATCGAAACACCACTGTCACCACCACCTCCTTTTATTTTTTAAATAAAAATGGAAAATTTCCTGTCGCACTTAAAGCAAATTGTATTTATTTTTTAAGTACCTACTTAATTTCTATAGAATAATTAATATAATTATTATAGAATAACAAAAGAAAATATTTCATTATATACTTTTTAAATATACAGACAAGCTATTAAAAATATTAAACATCATCAAAAATTTATTGAAATTAAAAAAATTGGGTGGAGAAATTTTTTATACATACAAAACAAAAATGTTAAAAGTACATTTAATTTCAAATACTACTATATTTTTATTATAAAAATCGGTCAATTTGTTACTTTAAAATTATCATAAACATGTAAAACATATTGGCTCCAAAATGTGCACTGCACCAAAAGCAACTAAATTAACCAAACAACTGTCCATATACATAACTGTATTATATATATGTACATACATATACTTCCTGTAAACCATTGGCTTTCAAAATTCAATTTATGTTTATAATTATTTTTTTCCAAATTTATCCTTTTGATTTGTTTTTGGTGTTTTGTTTGTGAATAATTAAAGAAAAAAAAAAAATAATAATAATAAATATTGGCTTTTTAGTTTATTTTTTCTTCTTTTAATGTGTATCTAAAATTAACATTTTTAATGAACAAAATTGTTTTGTTATAATAAATCTAATACTTTTTCTATATTATCAAGCATTATAAACACAAAATAATCATGCACTTGAAAAGGTAATTTTGTAAAATAAAAAGGTCCCAGGAAAATCACCATCGAAATAATACTTAAATCTGTGTGTGTTTGTGTGTTCGTTATAAATAGTAAACAATTTTTTATTATTACTTTTATGAACTCATTTTTTCAGCTTGTTTTTATTTTATATATATGAATTTATATGCAATTCTTTTTTTACCATTTTTCAGCTTCAGTTTCAATTGAATTCAAAATTTCATTTTGTATATTCTGTTCATAATTTCGTTTTCTTTAACCATTTATGCACGCTTTCTATAAAAACAAATACGAACAATAAACAAAACATTAATGTATGTTTAAGTCTAACATTTATTAAAATTAAATTAACAAAACTAATATGACTAAAGAATGGGTCAACGTTTTTTAGGTTTAGATACGAAAAGTACAAAGTCTTTAAATAGATATATATTTTTCATATAGAAAACGAAAATAGCAAAGATTCTCCAAATGCTATTTATTAAAAGAATTTAGATTTAAATTTTATCATAATGGTATTTTAGTGCTTCTATTTGATTGCTCGTATGTTTTTTGAGCTACCACTTTTAGTCTACATTTAATAGTTTATTTTTTACTCTTGGAATATTATTGAAGCAAATAAATAAAGGAGAAACGTGGACCAAATATAATAAGAAATGTTTTAGATAACTTTTTCGGCGAAACAAGTAAAATATTTCGACACTCCGTAAAGGTGAAAACATTCCTTCACATTTATTATGGGAAATACATTCTACATTAATTTTTATGTGCTCGGATGTCTAAATGTTAATAAACAGCTATAAATACTAACATCGTGCACAAAATTAAATACGACTTCCTTTAAAATGACCATCTCCTGGCCGGTGGCTACAAATGTAGTCACCATAGTAAAGATCTTAATTTTTGTACAATTTTATTATTTTAAATTACCAATACATATTCACACAAAATTTTAATGAAAAAGTTACATTTCATTAAAATTGAATGAAGAACAATAAACAATTGACAAGTGTTTAAAATATTTTTGATATTTTGACTCAGTTATCGCATGAAATATATAGATGACTACAAATGCAATCAACCGATCGTCTACACTAGTTCACACTCCCGATCACATGAAGGTTAAAAACCACATAAATTTTTAGAAGTGGCTGCAATTTAGTACATCCATCCTGGTGCCCTTAAAAAAGTTTCAACTTGAGTTTTATCATTTTATCATTAATGTCATCTATGTAGAATAGAATAAGAAGAACTGTATTTATTCTTCTCTTACCGACAACTTCTATAGAATTCATTAAAAGAAAATCCAAATTTGATTATATCAACTCAAAAAGGGTCCAGTAGCAGCTATAACTGTACTACATCAAATTTAGACCATAGATTACTACAAAGGTATCCAATTTCCTAAAAATTATCGTTACAGCTAAAATACTATTATGTACCGTTATTACACAGTTTGAAAAAATAATTATTTTGAATAAAATTTAAATAATACATTTAAGAATGTTATTGTTATCACAGTCCGACCTGACTTCGCTTTATATTTCATGGTAGTGTACCGATATTTGCGAAATTTCTGAAAAATACCATTATCGAAATAACTATAAATATACCTTAGCCGAAATAACTCAAAATACCGTTACTGCTAAAACATCCTACCGAAATAATCCTAAATACCATTACCTTTTTAAATCGGTTGCTAATCTTGTTCATTTAAATCCGAAATTTTTCAATGAAAAAATAAATAAATTTATTTTCCATTTTGTTCAAATGAATTTTTCGTTTAATATACAGAAACAGGCAGTTAGTTCACTTGTTAGTTGTGCTAACCTCAATTTCAAATATTATTTTTAAGTCTTTCATATCTTAAAAACTTAAGAAAATGTAAATCGAAAAGAAATTTTAAAGAAATAACATTTAAGAATGTTATTATCGAAAGCGATTTCTTTAAATAAAAACTCCACTTTTGTTGATAAAGTTCAAATTATTTTCAATGTAAACGTATTACATTTTAGAAGGAGTTGAATTTCAAATCATTTTCAATTTGAGAAAAAATTTTCACGTTTAAAGGCTTCGAATTATGTTTAATTCGACTTATTGTTACAAGTCGTGGGTAATATGTATATTATTTTGTCTACATATCGCTCATTTACTTCGAAAACGACATAACTTAAAAAAAACCATTTTGATTAAAACCCATTCAGTTTTCAAATAACTCTTACTAAAATAAAAAATAAATGACATATTATGTTCTCAAACGGTAATCATAAATGATATTAACACAATATGTTTACTGAATATAAAACTTTATTTAATGCATATTTATTTCTACATTATAAACTTAAAAATCTGGACTTTTCGTAACTTTATAGGAGAAGGAAAAAACGTAATAAAACCTGAAAAGCTTGAGATGCAAATAATTTTTTTTTTATCAAATTCTTTGTCAAAACAAGAAACAATTTCAATACAGTTTTTAATTTTTGATTTTTTCTATTTTTTATGCAGTTATTTAAGAAAGGGCTTTTTATTGCTGACTTTTTTGAAAAAAATGTAAAGTTACGACTTTTTGGTAAATTTTTGACAATAACGGAACTTAACTTTAACAATTTTTTAGAAAGAATAATCGTTTTAGATTATGTTGACCTATTAAAATAAAGTTTTATCGGGACTACATCTCTTGCTAATCACTTCTGCTAATATAGTTAAGAGCCACATTTTCCTTTATTCCCAATGCAGACAAAAATATCGTGGCAAACTTACCACCGACTTCCACGGTATTGGCTAAATACACCTTGAAATTTTTGTAACAACTGGAGCATTATGATTCCATACAAACAAATTTTTAATAAACTAATTCAAGAAAAATCCTTTTTTAATGTTATGATTTGGGTCAATATTCATCATAGATAAATACAAACTTTTTGATTATTTAATAGGGAATATCTTACCTTTTGTCTCTTATAGAGAGAAAATTTATGAAACCAAGTGTTTTAACATTTTAGGTGACCTTAAAATTAATAAAATCAGGCGCATTTTTTAAGTGTTTTTCCCATTAGAGCGCTAGTTTTGAAGCTAATGATAAAATTACCATTAATTTTATATTTGAGAAGAAAAACTCCTTTTTAGTTCGGTATAGAAAATTGAAAAATGTTTAATATATTTAAATAATTGTATATATTTACACGCCACATAAGTATTTATCAACATTTCATTTTGCAGCACAATATATTTATGATTAAGGTTTTATAGTAACTAAAATTCAATATTTTGACTTTATTGCGTAAATAAAAAACTGCTTTTGTAACTAAAACACAGCTCACAACACAATTTATTACAATTTTAATAAGTGAAATAATATCTTGATTATAACAAGATAGTTAAAACGAAACGAAAAGATATTTTTAAAAGAAAATATTATTAAAATTAATTAAAAAAAAAGAAACGAAACAAAAAATAAAATTTCTAAAAAACAGTAGTAGAATTTGTTCCTGTTCTGTCGATTGTCATGTTCCTTTAGCTGTGTTAGTTTTTATACCTTAAACAGTGCTTGCATTTGATGCCCAAGGAGATGACGAAGAGAGTTCTCTACCACATTTGGATGGATTCACTTCTAAATTGCCACCTGGCTATTTGACACATGGTTTGCCAACAGTGAAGGATGTAGCACCAGCCATTACACCTATGGAACAAAAGAAAGAGCAAGAAGAAAAGAAGGAGAGTAAGTTTGTTTTTAGGTGAAATCGTTTTTTTTTTTAATGTTATCTATCACCTTAAATTTCATAGTTAAGGAATTATCTGAGGAACAAAAACAAATGATTATCTTATCGGAGGACTTCCAAAGGTTTGTATTACGTGCCGGTCGCATTATGGAGCGTGCAATATCCGAGAATGTTGACATCTATTTGGATTATATTGGTGGCGGTGAGAATGAAGAGGCAAATGATGAAAAGTCTCATGCTCGTTTGTCTTTAAATCGTGTTTTCTATGATGATCGCTGGTCGAAAAATCGCTGTATTACATGTATGGATTGGTCTACACATTTCCCCGAGCTGGTTGTGGCTTCCTATCATAATAATGAGGTAAATGCAAATAAGAATAAGATTAACTTTTAAAATTAAATTTAATTATTTCTTTGTTTTTCTTCAGGAAAGTCCCAATGAACCTGATGGCGTTGTCATGGTTTGGAATACAAAATTCAAAAAGACTACCCCCGAAGATGTATTCCATTGTCAAAGTGCTGTCATGTCAACTTGTTTTGCCAAATTTAATCCAAACTTGATTTTGGGCGGAACTTATTCTGGTCAGGTAGTGCTCTGGGATAATCGTGTGCAAAAACGTACTCCCATTCAACGTACACCCCTCTCAGCTGCAGCTCATACTCATCCCGTTTATTGTCTACAAATGGTTGGCACACAAAATGCTCATAATGTCATCTCAATTTCGTCCGATGGCAAATTATGTTCGTGGAGTTTGGATATGTTGTCACAACCGCAAGATACTTTAGAATTACAACAGAGCCAGAAGAAGGCCATTGCCATTACCTGTATGGCTTTCCCGGCCAATGAGATTAATAGTTTAGTAATGGGCAGCGAAGATGGTTACGTTTATTCGGGTAAGTTCAAAAAGAAGATAAAAGGAATATTGTTTCTATATAAACTTGTCTTGATTTGTATGAAAATTAGCCAAAAAAAACCTTGACTCACCAATAAATTTAACAGCAAAGCCTTAAATAAATTAAAAGAAATTCAAAATTTTTTAGATTCCAATTTCACTTCTAAGAAGTTATCTATAAGCTCAGAGTTTAAAATTTGTATGAAATTTACGAATTGAATCTCTTTAACAACCCTGAGTTATTTCATATGGACAAAAACACAAAACTTTTTGAATTTAAATTTAATTTTAAATTTAAAAATTATATATATATATATATATATATATATATATATATATATATATATATATATATATATATATATTTCAATTCGAGTTTAGATGTTAATGTCAGTTTAAACAAATTATTCTTTGTTATTCTACTTTATCTTCCAGCCTCCCGCCATGGTTTACGTTGTGGTGTCAATGAAACATTTGAAAAACACGTCGGTCCTGTTACTGGCATCTCAACACACTACAATCAATCCTCACCTGATTTTGGCCATTTGTTCCTTACATCTTCCATTGATTGGACCATCAAGTTGTGGTCTTTGAAAGATACTAAACCTTTGTACTCGTTTGAAGACAATTCAGATTATGTTATGGATGTAGCTTGGTCTCCCATTCATCCTGCTCTCTTTGCTGCTGTCGATGGTAGTGGTCGTCTTGATTTATGGAATCTAAATCAAGATACCGAAGTACCCACAGCATCGGTAGTAGTTGATGGTGCTCCAGCTTTAAATCGTGTATCTTGGATGCCAAATGGCCAGCATGTTACTGTGGGTGACGATGGTGGCCATTTGTATGTCTATGACGTGGCCGAACATTTGGCACAACCATCAAGGGATGAATGGTCTAGATTTAATGCTACTCTCAATGAGCTCAAAATGAATCAAAACGATGAGGTCTAAGAGGAGGAAAACATAGAAAAAAGTATCGAAAAGAAGTTTGAAAAAAAAAAGAAAAAACGAACAAAGCATGATGAATTAATTATATTTATACAGCTTTAAAGAAAAAAAGACTTTTATATAAAGTTGTTTAAAAATGGCAATTTTACAATTATTTAGCATTATTATTTTCTATTTAAAACTTCTTTTTATATACTTTTTTAATCTTTAAAAAATAATAACTCATCTTTTTTTCCTTTGCTTATTTTATATATATCTTTCTAATTTCGTCCTTTTTTTTAGAAAATTTGAGTTTTAATTTTTATTTTCCTTTAAAAAAAAAAAGTATTATTAAAAGTTCATTAAAAATGAAAAAGTTTTCTTCACTTTACATTAAAAAATAACTATTAAATTGTTAAACAATTTTTATTTGTGTATTTTTTTTTTTTTTTTTTGTACATTTATTTAAAAACAAAATTTATAAAAATTTAATTATTTTGTATAACAGTCTTATAACTTATATGGAATGTAGTATTATATTACAATTTTATTTAAAATTATTTTCTAAATTTAATCTTCAAAATGATATTGTAATTGGTTAATGGAAGTTATTCTGTAAGAAAAATTCAAATAGAAAATTCTTCATAAAATATACAATTAAATAATGTTCACTTAAAAAAAGAAAAAATAATATTGTATGAAGAAGAATAAAATCTACCACAAATTCTAAAAAAAAAAAAAACTGAATTTATGCATTAAGCAGATCTTCATAAAATATTTATTGAAAGAAAATTATAATAAATATACATATATAATTTATTCGAAATGAAACTAAAAATGCTTTCAGTTTGATGGTCATTTCAATACCGGAATTTTAATTAAAATCGATAAAATAGAACTTTAGGTATGTTAATTTTTTAATTGGCTTCTTTTTAAATTTAACGGTCTTTCTACATTTGATATGGCAATACTGTTTATTCATATAAGCAAATTTTATTGGTGGCAATACCATAAATGTGTGTGTGTGTGTGTGTATATTCTGACAGCGCCATCTATTGAATAAATAAAAGGCACTATTTTTCATCAATCTAGGAATCAAAGAAAACACGAGATTCATATTTGTTGTACGCACTTGGAAAACAGTTTTCAGAATTCATAATTTGATAGAGTTGCCAAATCGTAATATAGGACCTTTAACCAGTTTTTATGAATATTTTTTTTTAATTGTAACATTAAAACTAGTATTCGATAACTCGAATATGACATTTTTAATTTTTGTTGGTAGAAATGGAAATAATATCCTTTTGTATTCTTTGGCCTTGCAGGCTTTATATTACTTAAATAAATGAATAAATAAAATTTCACTGACAATATAATGTTCTAATTGTCTGCCCTTTTCGTTGATTATTTTTACCACTATATTGTCAAACAACTGATCACAATTGCCTTCCCTAATAGCTATAATACCACATACTTCACTCATATCGTAGAAAACATATATCGAAGAATCAGGTAAGTAATTTTTCAATTTGTGAATTAATTTAAAGGGTAACGGACTACCTAGTGTAAAGTATAATTCAACGCTAACCACATAATCTTTATTAAATTTCGGTGACGAATAACATCAAGGCCAATTTTATTATTATAAAGTTTAATCATTTCCAGAGCATATTCGGGATTGTAAGGTTGATAACTAGTAATATAGCATACAACTAAAAGATTATGTGAGAGGCGCTTCAAACAAAATTTAAAAAAAAAAATTACTAATTTTTTTCAAAACACAAAAACAAAATATATGTGACTACATATATTTTGTTGTTGCATGAATTAGGTTTTTGTTATTAATCTATGACTAATAATACGAGTTATATTATCAATTGTACCGGTGATGAGGGTGGGCAAATATACCATATTTTATGGAAAGGTGAAAGGTATGCTTGTACTTTCTGTGTGGATTTGAATTCCTTTGAGTCAATTTTGCCACTGAATGGGAAATATCAGGTCTTGCAGTGATGGCCAAATAACATTAAGGCCTCGATTATAGAATGGTCATTACGTTGAGGTAGGTATTTCTTCACAATTTTTTTTACAGCATTTTATCTGATAGTTAGCCTCGAGTGGTGTTGCCACAACTTTGCAGTCCTGCATGCTGTAATATTTGATGTAATCAATAATACATTCATGCTGACGAATGTATAACTCATGCTGAATGTCACTTTTCAAATAAACTGAACTGACATCGATCTGGTGTATATGCATCTTACATTGAACCGCCAGAGCCATCACCAAACGTCTTGTAGAATATCTTGCGACCGGTGAAAATGTTTCATCGTAGTCAATACCTAATCGCTGACCACAGCATTTTGCTACAAGACGTTCCTTGAAACGTTTTATTTCGCCATTCTCTTTTCTCTTCAAAGCATAAATCAATTTTGTATTTGTGAGCTTAGCTCCACTAGGTAAATCTACCAAACGTCGCTTCGAAAGTCACAGTCAAACATTTTCAACAACACGGCCAACAGAAATAAAATTAATGTTTAGTTCAGCATCAAAACGAATTTCTTCAGTGTGTTCAAAAAAAAAAAAAAAAAAAAAAACTTTACTCTTGTGCCACTTTCGACGCATCATGATATGTTTATTTATTTTTTTTGTCTCTCATTTGCTTGCATGATATATCAAAAATGCTGTCGTTTCTTCTTTGACTTTTCGCACTTGTTCGCATAGTGACCGAATTTGCCGCAATTAAAACATTTGCCTTTCATCATGTTGTTTTTGCTTTTCTCTTTCTTTTCTTTCTCCTTCTTGCAAATGCTTGTTGTACACTGTTGTTGCTTCTTCGTGATCACTTTTTTGTCTATATCCTTTTTCTAATATTTTAATTTTAACGGTCGACAAGACGTTTATATAGACACACTTTTTGAACTGAACCTCATAGCCTATAGGATTCTATCAAACGCATTCAGGCTTCGTGAGACGTACTGTGGTTCTTAATGATATCTAGTTGCGACGGCTTCACACAAAGTATGATTGTAGCAAGAGCTTTTTCATCATCTGCTTCCCGTGCTACTCGAGCCTGGTCCGTTTCAGCAATCGTCTTCTTGGTAACACCATTCACAATTTTCCACCAACTACTGTATATTAATACACTACTCATGTGTATACACCAGCTATCATAATTTGCGTCGTCGAGTTTCTCAATCTGATACAAAGACAGCTTTTTCGATTTTCCGCTTTAAAGTTAAATAAAATTTTTTGAATTTCTTCACACTCAATTATTTTTGCACCATGGTTATAAGAACTTTGTTCTAGCCCACAATCTGTTTTCAATAATAGTTTCATTTAAAGTTCCAATTCGAAATTAATAATTAAAAGTAATATTATTGAACACATTAATACGATTAACAAAATACGTTTTAATGTACAAACACAAGTCCGATTTTCTTGTTGTGTTTTTTCAACCTGCTTGTAAGATTTTTGTGTCAGAGAGTGTCAAATTCGCTCTCTGAGAGAATTATTTCACGTGTAGATATTAGTATTATAAGCTGTATTACCTAGTGTCTACATTAGGCAAATTTATATCAAAACAAACGTCAAAATTAGTGTGAATATATATATGGTAACCCTAGTTAAACAGTTGATTATTATTTTGGTTGTTATAGTTGTCAAACTGCATATATAAAAAACAATAATAAATACGCCATATTGTTGTATTTGTGCAACTGTTGCCACCTTCCACAAATTCGCGTTAAGTTTGACGTTTGTCTTGATAAAAAAATCTCTAATGTAGACACTATGTTACCTTAGTGTCTACATTAGTCAAAATTTATATTAAAACAAACGTCAAAATCAGTGCGAACATATGGTAACCTTAGTTAAACAGTTGTTTATTATTTTGGTTGTTACAGTTGTCAAACTGCATATATAAAAAACAATAATAAATACGCCATATTGTTGTTTTTGTGCAACTGTTGCCACCTTCCACAAATTCTCTTAAATTTGACGTCTGTCTTGATAAAAAAAATCTTTAATGTAGACACTATGTTATGAGACTGTTGTGATGAGATTTCTCTACACAACCATCTTATAAGATGAATTGTCAAAAAATACACATATACAAAAGTTTGTTTGTGTGTGTGTGTGCATGTGTTTTTGTAATATTGTTTCCTTTTAGTGTTTTACATGTTAAAAAACATTTTTTTAAAAATTGTCCTGAAAAAGTGCGAATTGCTTAAATAAAAAGAACATGTTTAATCTGTGACTGATTGAAAATAATGATTTCTTATAGGATTTATTAGAATACGTGTACCTCTTATTTAAGATTTAACATAATATAAACAAAATGGTTACTCTCCTCTGCCGACGTTGTCTCAAATTTTATATCAGCGTTAATCTCAGTTGTAGACCTGGAGTCACAGAGTAAACGTGTCCTTTAAAAAAAATCAAGATACCCCTTTTCTATATTAAGCCAACGATATGGTGTATTTTATGATGAAAGAATTTAATATTTAAGTAGAAGAAGAATCATATGTATATTATATTTGAGTATGAGAATGATATTATTTAAATCAAACATAAACATACAACTTTAACTTACAGTATATTCAAGAGGCTGGCATAAGATTCACAAATGATTATAGCTGTTTGATCATAGTCATCTTTTAAATCCACAACTGAGATTAACGCTGATATAATATGTGAGATAACGCCGGCAGAGGAGAGTAACCATTTTGTTTATATTATGTTAAAACTTAATTAAGGGGTACACGTATTCTAATAAATCCTATAAGATATTATTATTTTCAATCAGTCACAGAGTAAACATGTCCTTTTTATTTAAGCAATTCGCACTTTTTTTTGCACAATTTTTATAAAAATGTTTTTAACATGTAAAACAAACACTAAAAGGAAACAATTTTACAAAAAAACATTGTTTGTTCAGTAATTTCCAAAATACACATGCACACACACAAACAAACTTAAGTGTATTTTTTGACAGTTCATCTTATAAGATGGTTGTGTAGAGAAATCTCATCACAAAAGTCTCATTATACATCTTATAGTACACGTCTAGACGTAACATAATATGTAAGATTTTTGTGCCAGAGAGTCTCAAATTCGCTCTCTGAGAGAATTATTTCACGTGTAGATTCAAATATTAGTATTATAAGATGTATTATGAGACTGTTGTGATGACACATACACGAAAGTTTGCTTGTTTGTGTGCATGTGTATTTTGGAAATAATTGAAAAACAATGTTATATTGTAAAATTGTTTCCTTTTAGTGTTTGTTTTACATGTTAAAAATCATTTTTATAAAAATTGTGTTAAAAAAGTGCGAATTGGTTAAATAAAAAGGACATGTTTACTCTGTAACTGATTGAAAATAATAATATCTTATAGGATTTATTAGAATACGTGTACCCCTTATTTAAGATTTAACATAATATAAACAAAATGGTTACCCTCTTCTGCCGACGTTATCTCACATATTATATCAGCGTTAATCTCAGTTGTAGACTTGGGGTAAAAAGCAACAACACTAATAGTCATTGCATCACTGTTGCCAGATTTGCCTATTTATCTGCATTTTGACGAATTTTTATTTAAAAATTCCTAAGTGCGATTGGACGATTTTTTTAAAAAAATAACGATTTCACGAAATGTCCGCATACGCCAATATTTCTGATTTTGTATTGTAGTGTTCGTTCGTAGTACAGAAAATCAATGCAATTTAACCAATATTGGTGAAATAAAATTTTTGTGTGGAAAGAAAAATATTATTTTATATACATATGTATATAAGTGAAATAGTTTTGATCATAGATAAAAAAAGTTTAAGAATGTGTTAAATAAAAAAATTATATTGAAAATAAAACCACTACATATAATTTTTGAAGTCATTTCTTCAATTGAGTTTATTTTGTCGTAGGATTGATTTTTAAACACTTCTATAATGATTCAGTAGTAATTTTGGGATTATTCTAATTGTGTTATTGACGTTTTTTTGATATATTTTTCTGAACATCTTTATTAATACATATGCGATTTTAATTATATAAATATTAAAGAACCTTCAAATGCCTTTCGAACGATATATATGACCATATTCATGCATTTCTAATTGATTTTTTATTGATATTACAAAATTTTGTTATTTCCAAAAAAAAAAAAAAAAAATATTCCGTAAAGCTGGTGTTAGACATACATACTGTTATTTTAACTGGGCTGGTAATCTTAATCTAATCCTATTTTTAAAATTTTGGTGACAGTGATTGCAATGCTTCATATCAATGACAATCATTGCTTGCTAATACAAAAATTACTACTAAATTTATAGATATATGTTTGTATGTAGATACATGCTTATACAAAAAAACAACAACACTGAATCCTTGCAATGCTTCTATTTCCAACTAAAAAACATCCAAACATGCATAAAAAATTATTGTTTGTATGTATATACAATCAACTACTACTGCTTACTTATACAAAAAACAACTACACTAAGAGTCATTGCAATGCTTTTTATATACATATGTTTGCGTGTGTATATTTTTAATAAATTTTTCATATTTTAGTCTATAACTCGGTTGTTTATGAACCGATATGATTAATTCAAAAAACTGAAACTTTATAAAAATATATAAGACCGATCTATATAAAAACGAAAACCTTAGCTTAAACAAGTACTTAAAAAAGTAAAAATGTGTTTTAGACGATATCTCGATTATTATTATTATTATATCTAGTTTCAGCATAAAAATTCAGAAAAAAATTTCCAAATTTTATCTGCAAAAACGGAGTCCCTTGCTTATATAGAGGCTTCAGAAAATCGAAAATCGTTTTTTTGATATATTTTTGCCATTTATGAACCTATCTTGCTGATTTTAATTGAAAAATTCTCGAAAGGATTTCCGTTCGTTCGGTATATATTATATATGACAGTTATCGGTAGGCTTCATAAACGCCATTTCAACCGACAAACGAACGGCCATCATATAGGCATCACTTATTAAAAGGATACAGAAAATATAAACTTTTTTGCTCTCCGATGAAAATTGTAGAAATTATATGTACCCATTACACCTATGGTGAAGGTTATAAAAACAATTTCAGAAAAAATGTAAAAAGTACGGTTTGTTCAGCGGCTCCTCAATTTTTTTTTTATTAAGATCTTAAGCATGATCTGTATTTACCTAAATAAAAATTAATTAAATGGGAAAATACCTTTGTCAAAATTGGATATATCACTCAACATTTAAAAAGTATAATAAGAGTATAATTTCTAGTTGGACGATTTGGGATTACGAATTCGATCTTACGAAGCAGGAAGTCGGCATAAATTTAATCGTTTACTAAATTAATTACAAATGATATTCATATATATTCTCCTACTTTAAAGAGATCAGTAAGCTGTAATTGACTTTCATATGATGGTAAATTAATATTAGTATTCCATGGAGGATTGTGAAGACAAGATAAGAGAAATTGTTTCTGGACCAATTAAATTTTCATTATATGGTATGGAATTCTCTATACTCCCTCCCTTATAACTCCTTCGTAAGCTTGTGCGATATAAAAGTTATCTTGTGTTTATGTATGGGTTATAAACACTACGAAAAAATTATTTATGTATGTGATGGCATTTTGGTAAAAAACAAGAACTATTCAAGTGAGTTTATTTATTTATATTCTTTAAACAAACCATATAAACAAATTAAAATAATAAACAATACATACATATAATCAAATACAAATTCGCACAGATTTCAAATTGTTATTGGGAATACACACATCTTTCAATCTAATTAACACGCCTTGGAGTATTAGATAAATATAATATGTGAGGTTAACTGCTTATATTGTGAGACTTAGCAATGCACTTTCGTTTGTTTGTTGTTATTGATCCATTATTTTGAATTTTAATATATTTTAAAATATATGGATTAGTTCTGAAGTTACCTAAAGGATTAATATGAAATTGTTTTTTCGCTCTCCTAGATTTGTTAGTTCAACAACACGTAGGACTTTTCTTCAGGGCACCAATTATATAATTCAAAAATGAAACATTCGATAATTATAAGATTTCGGCTTATTGCATATTATTATTATTATTTTTTTTTAATATTGCATGAAATGTTTTCTTTAAATCGAATTCTTCGTATAGTAGATAACAACCATGGGCATCTGCGGCTTCAGAAGGAATTTTATGCGACCCGGGTTACTCCTAACATACAATCTTTTTATAAATTCATATACTAAATGTTAATACATTGTAATTTAAAAAATTTATTTAGAAAACAATTTTACAAAAAAGTGTTTAACTGAGCTACAATTGCTGGTAATTTGAATACAAAAGTCTGTGAACAAAATTTCTTTCTAAATTTAAACAAAACGGGAGATCCCTCTTGTATCTTCTTCAAAAAAATAAGGAAATGATGCTTTTATTTTAATATTTCTTATTTTGATTTTTACAATTATTCCTGAAAATTTTTTCTTTTTTAGTCGCTCGATAAATTTTGTATTGGATGAACCATGGTATAATTAAGTATTATGCGTTAGTGTTAATTTTTTGCTGGTTAAAACTGTCAAACTCCAAAATATTTGAGCAAAATATTCTCTCCGAACTACTATTACCTTGTTTAATGTGCCTTGGGAAGAACTATCAGTAATTTTGTGTTTTTGTTTTGATGATGATCTCGAAGTAATATTAAAATTTAAATCACATAAATTTTTGTAACAACTTTTCTTTCTTTAATTTTTTTAGGAAATTCTTTTGAATTGGACTTATAGAACTAAATTACGTATATCCAATATTATCGACCCATATGATGTTTTATTCATTGGGAGCATCTAGTTTCAAATTTATTTAAATATGAAGGTGCTACATCAAATCGGTCTTTTTAATGTGATGGTTGTCCATTTCTAAAATTGTTTGGTTTGTTTAATTTAAAAAAAAAAATGTGTCGAGTGCCTATATTCAAAACCCTGTATCTCCGGTTTTCATCAAAATGCGTTTTTGATTGTATTATATTCTCTATAGTAACCCTCATCTATGATATAAATTTCTAATGAAAATTCCTAAATTTTCCAATTTTATCAATGCTAATGTATTCCTCTATCTTACAAAATAAATATGTATATAATTTTTATTTTTGGGTGCAAAACCGTCTATATCTCTGAGTAATTATTTTATTATAAACATAACATATATTATTTCTGACTAATTTATACATGCTGAATATGAATCTGGTTAAAAAATTTAAATCGGTTGAATAATTCTTTAGATATACAATAATAAATATTCACTTTGTATGGCGGCTACTATCCCCTGTAATCCTACCCTATATACTTTCATATCAAATCTAGATCTTGGCAAGAAAATTATTTCCACAGTCTGGAGACTTTCGCCGTAATAGTTCATTAGATATGCAATAATTAAGATTTATCTTATATGGGGACTAACACCTCCCCTAGAGTTGCCCGCCATACTTTTATATCAGTTATAAATTCTTGATAAGGAAATTATTCAAACACAATTTTAAAACTTTTGCTCTAATAGTTTTTCATTTAAGCAATAATCAAATTTTTACTCCAATAATAACACAAGTAAACACTAAAAAAGTATCGTGAAAAATGTGTTACAGATATTGTCATTCCAATCACCAGGAACATTTTGGTTTTTCTCCATCACGTTACATTTTTAAACCATTGACGAAAATATCCTTCCCAGGGGAATTTTTAGGTTATATAACTTTCTAGGTAATAGGTAGAGCAAATTAGCCATTCATGTTTTATAGACAAGAAATGATACTATAAAAATGTTATATAGGTCAAGTCTCCAACTTGCCACACATAGCGCCTAGAAATTTTTAAAGTTGTAAAAATCAAGAATTTATCAATTAACACTCATAAAACCATTGAAAAATGAACATGTGGAAATGAAAACATGAGTGAAAAATTTCTTCGATCTATTACCTAGAAAATTATATAACCTAAAAACTCCCCAGAGAAGCACATTTTCTTTGGTCGCCAATGGGTTAAAAATGTGATGTGATAAAAAATTTTCATTTAACTTTCAACACTATATCAAGTCTAAGGATTAAGAATTTCGTAGAATTATTTGTGATACAATTTTTTTGCGATTTTGTTGACCTATTTGAATTATGTTGGTTTTTTTTGAATTACTAATTAGGTTAAAAAATCTTACCCTCTATATGTATCGTTATTTTAAGATTTAGTCGTAGTTTTAAATAAATATTGTTAAAGAAACTTTATACATTAGAGCGTTCCGTGGAAAACGAATGTAGGAGGAAGACCCCTGAAACTATGCGTTTTGATATTCCCTACCAGCAAATGAAAATCATGGGACAAAAAAGATTATCCTGTTTTTTTTTTTCTTGAAGTAAATATAAGGTGCTCAAAAAAACTTGGAACATGTTATACAAAAATTTTATACATTTGAAACATAAATTTGAAGCAAACATCACAGTGGAGCCGATCGCAAAAATATTGGCAATAAATCTGTATCTTCTAAACTACTGGATGGATCGAATTGAAATGTATGGGAGAATTGCAGAGGTGGACCTAAGCTTTCAGAAAAATCAAATTGTAGTCAGACTATAATAATAAGATATAAGGTACAGGGTGTCAAAATTTACCATCTCGGGTATGAAAAAATTCCAAAAAATCGTAACTTCTACAAATCAAGTCTGATTTCAAAGATTTAAAAGCCTTTGTAATGAACTTGAAGCTTAAAAAAATATTTACGTTTGAAATTTGAAGTTTAGTTTTTTTGCCTTGACTTTTTTTTGGTTTTCTCAAATAATTTCCGTGATATAGGAGCGAAAAATGTGTATAAAAATATGCGTTGAATTTTTTTCAGTTATCATAATTCGTCTAGCTGTGAAAAATTATCTTTATACTTTAAAATGAGTACGAAAAAAATTTTTTTCTACAAATAAGTTTTTCTGATTCGTTCACTTTTTTCTCAAAAATTAAATAATAAAAAATAATTTTTTTCATATATTTCAAAAGACAAGGTTTCAAGAATAGATAATAAAAAATTTTTATTTAATTAAAAGTTGCACCCTGCTTTCAGCATTAGTCAAAAATGGTGATATTTTGAACGAAATTTCAAATTTATCGGACAAGAAAAAAAGTCATTTTTTATTAATTAAATATACATATATAGATTGATTAGACACTAAACTAGTTCCTATCTACTCAAAAATTTAGATACTATGTTTACACCTTTTACATAACTATAAATTAAAAGAAATTTTACTTAAAAAATTTTTAATTTTAGTATTTATAATTTTTAATAAAAATTTGTTTAAAATTGAAAATTTATAAAAAACTATCAAAATTATTTTTGGTACATAAATATATTTAATAACACTAAATATCTTCAAATTTGGTATTTTCAAAATATACGTCACTTTACCCCAACATTTAACATTTTACAAAAAATAGTTTATTTGAAAAATGCCGAAAAGTAGTATCAAAACATAATTTAATCTTATTATTTTGTTGCGAAACGTTAGACAATAATCCATTCTACATAACAGTTCCATTGCAGGGTTTAAAAGATTATTGGCTGGTATTTTGTTTAAAGTTATATAAAAGTATGCTCCACATTACCCATTCTCCCCTACTTGTACAAATTGTTTTCCAAACTGTTATACGCAAAAATCGAAAGAAAAAAATAAGTATTTCTTTGGGCTGAAATTAACAAAGAATTAAAGGCAGAGGAAAAATATTAAACTATTTTATATGTTTTAAGCAAAAAAAAAAACAAAGTTTAATCAGAAGTTATTACAATATTGGTATTCGGTATTGGTATTGGTTATTCTCATCTCCAAAATTATCCATAGTTTTGTAGATAAGTATTCGATTATGAATTTTATTTAAAATATAGTTAAAATAGAATATAATACATATTCTATTTTTATTTAAATTTTTTAAAATGTTTAGTGGTCGATAAAAAAAACAACATTAAGTTATTGTTAATTTATTTTTACCACAATTAAATTTAAAATACTGTGAGTCAAGCGGTTTTTATTGTATTAAGATTTTGTTCTATAGTTTAAAAGTGGCTGTTAACACCAAAGCAAATGCATTTTTAATAAAATATTAAGTTTTAAATATCAAATACTAATTACACATTTTATTGAAATTTTGTTTTCAAAATTTCATTATGGATAATTTAAATCCTAATAAATCTGCCAAAAAATACGAAGATCAAATAAAAGCTCGTAGAGCAAAATTAGAGAAAATACGTAAAGAGAAACAAATGTTACAGTTTGAAAAGTTGAAAAGGGTCAACCAGACAACACAAGAAAATATTGAAGAAATTCGCTTAAAAAACGAGATACGCGATAAAGTTAAGCAAATAAATGATTTGTATGTTTAAAATATTTTTAATAATTGTGTAATATAAAATCTTAAGGTATAACTTTTTCTTATAGAGAAATTGATGAAATACAAAGTGAAATAAATAAGTTGAAAGAAAATTTTGTTGATAATCGAAAGGTAGTTTTAGAACATCAAAGTAATGAAAGTAAGAAAATAAGGTAAAAATCATTTATTTTTTATTTAAAATTATTTAAATTTTGTTACATACGATTTAATTTTATTAGTTCAAATACCAAAATGAATAATTTGAAATATAGTAATTTGCAAATTACGGAATTCCCACCCATATTTACTCCTAAATATTCTAAACATACCCAAACCGATCACTCACGACTTTATATACGCAACGATGGTAAGTAAGGATGTAAATTTAATGAAATAGAAAATAAAATAACACTGGTCGGTAAAAAAAATCCTTCTTCAAAAAAAAAAAAAAAAAAAAGAATGAAAAAGTAAAAAAAAAAAAAAAATATACGGACCAGATGGAATTTGACCTGGAATTTGAATTTGATCATGTCTATATTTCCCCCTTAATAAGGCGAATACATGAGTATATCTAAAATTGAGTTGAGAATCTCAACTTAATTGTAGGTACTCGTATACGTGGGTATTTTCAGTTAACTGAGAATAAAGATAAAAAAGAAACATTTTTAGTGTTTTAACTTTTAAAAGAACTTTTAAGAAAAAATATCTTCAATTTTGCATGAAACAATTTATTTCGCACACAAATTTCTAAATAACTGCGAAAATATTAAGCATATAAAAGTCGATGTTGACATTTTTATTCCGCATTGTTTGCCTGTATTTATATAAATCGTACACAGCGTTCTTGAGTTATGGTGAAATAAACTCATGTAATGACCTTATTATGGGCGAAATATTGGACATAAAAATAAAACCAACCTGATGGAAGAAAACTGAAAACAGATTGGTGTTTAGCACATCTAAATCCATATTGTTCAACTATTCGTCTTTAAGGGAGGATTTTTTGCCGACCAGTGTAATTAATTATTTATTGAATATCGTTTTACACAAAGCTTTACTAATAATATATAATTTACTTCTTAACTAGTTTCCCTAAATAAAGATTATGAAGAATACGATTTAGAATATCAAGATGAAGTGTCACCTTTAAGGCTTCATTGCAAGTTTTCATCCAATTTACCACCAGGTATTCTAAGTCCTGGTTTGCCTAAAATAATGGACATACCGCCGGCTTTAACTCCAATAGACAAAGAAAATCCTTGGAATTATTTAAAGGAAAAAAATAAAAGTAAGATATACACTATACTATAACTATTCATTTAAAGATTTATTTTATTTTTACATACATGCATTTTATGTTAGAAATTTTAGAAGAAAAAAGTGAAAAAATGCTTATGTCCGAAGATTTTCATAAATCTCTAAAACGTGTTAGTCTGGTCGTGAAAAAGGTAATAAGCAGAAATAAAAATATATATGTAGACTATATAGGTGGCGTTAATGACGAAATGGATAAAAATGACAAGGAATTACTAAAATTAAATCATATTTTCTACAATAAAAATTTAACGGAAAATCGTTGCATTACAAGTATAGACTGGTCCACACATTGTGTTGGACAAATTGCAACATCTTATTATAAAAACGAGGTAATCTTTTTAAACTTTATTATGAATAAATTTATTTATGAAATAATATTCCTTATTAAATGTATATATATATATATATATTTAGGATTCGATTTTTGAGTCTGGCGAAGATGTTATAATTTGGAATCAAAACTTTAATTCTCAAACGCCAGAACATGTATTCCATTGTCATAGTTCGGTTATGTCGGTGTGTTTTACAAAATTTAATCATAATTTAATTATAGGTGCTACCTATTCGGGACAAATTGTTTTGTGGGATAATCGTGTTAAAAGCTCTATGCCGGTACAATGTACAAAATTAAATTCTAAAGCTCATACTCAACCCATATATTGTTTACGTGTTATTGGTGACGATAGTTCTCATAATATAATATCCATTTCATCTGATGGTAAATTATGTTCATGGAATTTCGACATGTTAGGAGTACCACTTGATATTATGCAATTGCAGTTAAAAATATCAAATGACGTTAAGAAACCAATTGCAGTTACATGTATGGATTTTCCAGCTAACGGTGAAAATAATTTAGTGTTGGGAGGTGAAGACGGATGTGCTTATACAGGTAAGATTTAGTTTAAAAAATGTTTAGTGAAAATCTTAGGGTTTTAAAAAGAAAATCACATAGATGATCATTAAACATATTAATTAGCTTATGGTTATTTATCTTGATATAAATCCAAGTTCCCAACTGAAGGTGTGCGTTCAAATAAAACATAACATATTTTTTTTAATCAAGGATGAACGAAATAAGTTAAGATTAAAACTAAATCAACTTGTAGCATTTTTTGTCCAGATTTTTCTGATATATCATTTTATATAAAAATTCATTGCTAACTAGATTATTTTTAATTTCTTAGGTACGACTTCTGAAAAAAAATTGGAAAGTAAATTCTGGGTAGTTTAAATAATTCTGGGTAGTTTAAATAACTAAAATTTTGTGGGACTAAAATAACATTCTGGATGCTTCTACTGTAGCGACAAAATTTTAAATCTGGCCAAAAATGTTAAAAACGCTCTTACATGTCACGATTGTCATCAATATCTCGTTACGACATTCTTTGTTATGATTATTCGAGTTTATTCAGATTAAAGAAGCAAACAATCACATATCTTGTTAAATTTTAAGTATACTTGTCATACGACAAATTGTTTTGTAAATTTTTATTGTTTTAAGTTCGATACAATTCAAGACCATTTTCTCGATTATTAGGTATACAAAACTTGTACCTTGGAACATGGGAAAAAGTCACAAATAACACAAGTTTTCCAGGTTAATAGAAAATATTAAAAATATTTATATATATTTTTTTTATTATTATTGAGGAGCTTTGATCATTCTTTGCCTCAGAGTTCTTCTCAGCTTTATTATGATTTTTTTAGCGTTGATTGACTAAAGCTTAAAAATGATTCATATTTGCTTTTGAAGAAATGAACACAACGTATCATTACGAGGCCAAACATGTTTGGCATAGTTCTTAGGAGCTTATCTAATTTTTAGGCTTGGAATTCATTCTTGCGACTTTCTCTTTTTCTGAACCAAGTTTCATCTCATTCTTTAGGTTCTTGTAAATCTTTTTTATTATACTAAAAAGTTAAAAAAAAATTTTATTAGAATTATTTAAATATATATTTAAATACATTAAAAATTATCGGCAGTATGAGTTATTACGAACAATTTGTGTTATGTTTTATTCGAACGCTCGGGCTTATTTTATGCATAAATATACATATGTACATATAATTAGATGGTTCCCCACGGAAGCAATATCAAAAAAAAAAAATTGCTACATGTAAGGAATGAAGTAGGGTGACCAAACAATATATTATCACCTAAAGTGTAAAAGGCCGTAACCAATGAAAATTCAAATGTTGGGTTTTTACTGGCTTATTTACGCAAAAAATTTCATATTCATATCTTCAAAAATTGCATCAATATTAACAAGAGTCAAATGTCGTAAAATTTGTTCCATTCAAGAATAATTTTATTTAGAGTATTTTATGCTTTATCTTTTTTGCTTCAAGTGTACGATTAAAAAATTATAATTAATTGATTAATTTTAAAGCAAGAAATTACGGTCTTTTGTATTTTCATGTTTTTTGCTTCAGTTGTAAAAAAGTTAGTGTGGTTACGGCCTTTTGCATTTTAGGTGACGATATGTAGGATTATCATAGGAACCCTATGTTCCAACAAATGATATCATAACGATATAATTTCGGTGATGAAGAAGTTCGAGAATGATATCATTGATAACTCTAAAATGATATAAGTTGCTTTATGAAAGGTGCACTCGAAAATGGTATAATTTTTAAAAATAACGATATTAGTAATGATATCGAAAAACTTAAGCAGCGCGATAATTTTGCAATATATTACAGAACATATACATATCAAGATTAGATGAATATATATATATATATATATATATATATATATATATATATATATATATATATACGACATAATAAACTAAAGTTAATCCTGCTCCAAATAATTTTACATCTAATAGGAAATTGTAGTAATCTGAAAACATTTTCCCTTAAAATTATTCAAGCTGATATTGATTTCTTTATCTATCCTCTTTTAATTTTTGCGATTCCACTAAATTTTGCTGTAAAAATATAATTGTCATACATAACATAAAATATTATATAAAAAACTTTCCACAAAAATTTCCTGTTTATTTTTATTTTTCTGAAAATTTTTGAAGTTTTTTTCTTAGAAAAAAATTATTTAGATATTTTATCATTTTAAAATTATGATATCATTTATAATACCGTATCGTTTCGTCGTGTTTTGGGTTGAACCAACAAGCATTATGCCTTCTTTCGAGTTGCGATCCTTAACATATTTCTACATATTATCTTTGTATATTGGGCGTATGCATTAATTCCCATCGTTTAACATTAGATTGCGGTAATAGCATTTTTCTAAGCGTCTGAAATACTGTTTTGGCGCCACTAAACAGTATTGTTTCTGCATCGAATTGTTACGGGCGATGGAAATTGGATCTAACATATCTTAAATCAAGCACTGACAACCAGGAAAATCGTCACCTGTTGCCAAGGTTATGCTCTGTATTTGGAGGGATCAGATAGGTGTTATTTATAATAAGCTGTTAAAACAGGGTGGTAAACATGTACCGAAGACAATTAATCTGTTTGAAAGAACACTGAACGAAAAACGAAAAGAATATGCCATATGGACAGGAATCCAAAATTTTCCATCATGATAGTGCTCGGGCTTATTTTGCACAAAAACTAAGGCTTTGAGAAGTTTTGCACCGCCCGATGTATGAGCCAGACATTGCCCTTTATCTTACCTTTATCTTGAAAACAATAGTAATTAAAAAATCGATGAAATTAATGCATACACCCAATATATGAAATTGTTTCCTTATATGCCAGTGTGATCGTGGAACATGAAACTCGCCTATCATGACATTCCAGGAAGAATTTATATGTCAAAATTACGTTAATATTTCTGCGTGATTGCAGGATTTGTCGAAAGATTCACAGAACTTCATCTATGCCAAATTTCGCCCACGTCGTGTAGAGTGTTGGTATATCAGAATGTTTATTGGCAAATAAAATAGCATGTGCTAAAATATCAAAAATAGTTTGATAAATTTTTGCAAATAAATTTGTTGAGTTATGAACCGATTTTAAAGATGGATATCTCATTTGATTCTACACAAGATAGCATTTAAAACCGCATATAGAAATAGTTTTAAACATAAATATAAAAAAAACAAATAAATAAATAAAAAATGGCATCAAAGTAGAAATTTTAAAGAACAAAAAGATTTAAAAATATTAAAAATAAGTCACCACATAATTAGAATATTTATAAAAAATATTAAAACATCGTATAAAAAAAAATTAAATTTTTTTGTCAGGCATGATAAATACCTTATACATATGAAAATATAGACTTAATATAGTATATATTTTTTCATTTTAAAGGATTATTGACATCAGTGTCTTATCTTACCGTCTCTGCTGTCATGACGTAACAATGTTGAATGACCCACATGTCTTGTCGGATAAATATGCTTTTGAGAATTTTAAGAAAAAATGTAAAAAACAAAAGGGAAATATCGGAAGATTTTATTACAAAGACCTCTCCGAGGATTCAATTATTTAATTTTCACAATATGCTACATCAAATACGTTCTTTAAAACTCTGAGTTATCAACCAGGTGTCCTAGAAAAATGCCTATGTGTAGGTGCTTTTCAGCTAGGAGACCCCATAGGTTATCCATAGTATTTTTGGGTCTTCTGCATATTGAGTATATTCTCAAGCTCGACTGAGCCGGTTCTGTTCAGATTACAAGGTTTTCCGAAGTTTGGTAACTATTTTAGTCTCTGTTAGCAACAAACTTTAATATATTTTCAAGAATGAATAACGCCTTAGAGTATCTTGACCTTAAAATGTCTTCGACTTTTTTTCGTTTGACCTTCAATTAGTAGTCTGCCTTAGCATACGATTGAAGGGGTTTTGTGGTCCTGATTTCAATGAGCAATGGGTTTTTAAGATAAAGATAACACATACTTCAGTCCGATATTTGTGGTGAAAAACAAAACGTCTCCTTTTCACCACTTGCAAGCACACAGAATAATTTCAAGTCTCTTCTTCATACAGAACTTTACCTTATCAACAACTTCTTCAAAGTGCTTAGCCGCAAAGGACAAAAATTTAAGAAGAAATATTTATCAAACCTAATACTCGAAAACTAATGACCGACGGTATCTTCAAAAATGTTTTTTAAACCGCCAAAAGAGGGATAATTCGAAAATCTTATTCGAAACATTCTGGGTAATCGCAAATTCATCTATTTTAGGCAAATAATGGAGAGTTTGTTGCAAAAATACTACAAGATTGGTGCCCTTTAAAAATTAATTTTTGTTGTTTGGTTTTTCGCATACAATAAAATTTTTTCGAAAATTGAATATAATTTGGACGAGAAAATGATGAAAGATCCCTAACAATACTAACGATTCAATTTGACTGATCTTTAGTTGTGATTTAACACTTTTTATCGAATAAATTATAACCAATCTAAAACCAATTTTGAAAAAATGAGCGAAGAGCCGAATTCAACGCACTAAATAACCTTAAATACCATTTTTGTCTGCTCAAGTTCAAAACCTTGTATAACTGGTTATTATATTTGTTTTGCAATAGACATCACTTTGCAATGGAATGTTTTGTTTGATGTTAGCTTAAATTATTGAACCAATTATCAAGTTAATCTTGTAAATTAGAATTCAGATGAAAATTAGCTAACAAATTTAAATAAATTAAACAATAAAAGTTACAAATATCAGCTCTGTTCCAGTACTTGTCAGATTTGCAAGTTATCGTCAGAATTTACAAGAAAGCCAGGGTTATCAAAAAATCCCCAATAAAATAATAAATCTATTTTATAGATTAGTATAAACTATATTACATTTTCTTCGTACTGCAATCCATATCCTTTGTAGATATGCAGGTTTGGGTAGATAAATTACCAAGTAGTCAATACTGAAAAAGAAAGTTTCCTATAGGTTTTCAAAAAGACGTGATTGTATGGAAAACGTTTAAATTTTTATTTCTTCAAAGGTACAAAAGCATGATAAATTAAGTTCCATTGATTAACTTTTAAATAACTAATTATAATATACTAGCTAAATGCCCCTGAGTTGCATGGATCCTAAAAGATAATAAAAGACAAATTGAAGAAAACGTAAAATGCAGGTTTGTCCAGTTAAAGCTTCCACTTTCATCGAAATAATAACAATAAAAGTGCGAAAAATAGTGACATTTTGGCCATTTTCAGCAACATGCAATTTATTTATATCCTATAGTTTCTTCCATCTTAAAATTAATCTATATAGAATTTCATATCGATTAATTTTACAAACATACATTTAATTTTATAACAATAATGTAGATAATTATTAAAGGCTTCTATATTATTGATTATTATTGGAGTAACAACAATAAAGTATCAATTACTCAAACATTACAGAAAACTTCGGAATCATATATAGTATGTTTTTTTTTCTCATGTTTTTTTTTAATAAATTTTACTTTAAAACCCTTATTAAACAATTAATTAACATCTAAATAAATAAATAAGGAAACTACTAATATCACAGTATTGAGGAAAAGTTGACTAAAAAACCTTGTACATACTTGAAATTTTAAGAAAATTTTAGAAACAACCACTCTTTAAGTAAAAAAGTGTCTTAGGGATTGTATAGCAAATTTCTTATTATTTCATATGTAGACGTTCTGCATTTTTCAATATATGACAAAGTCAGTTCCCTTGCAAATGAATTCAAAATTTTATGATTAAAGTTTCTATGCAGAAAATCAGTAGAATATCTGAGGTGTAGGTTATGAATTATTTTTAGATTTTTATTTTGTATTATCTGCAGTTTTTTTGTGTAAGTTTAAGCAGCTTTATGAAATCAGACTTGGCAACCATAAGTCAAAACGAGAAAGATAGATATGGTCGCTCAAGATCGACAATTTCACTAAATATAAAATAAAATATACAAATACAGAATAATGCATTGATACTAACATTTGATGATGATTTTATGCACTTTAGGGAGATTCCTGGAAGTGGGTTTATATGGGAGCTATGGTAAATTATGGATCGATTATCATAAAATTTGGCAATGTTGTTTCTACTTATAAAACTTATTTGTGTTGAATATTAACTTGATACTAACATTCGTGTGGGATTTATGCACGTTAAAGTGATTTTCGGAAGAGGGGGGTTTATATGGGAGCTATGGTAAATTGTGGACAGATCTTCATAATATTTGGTACAAGGATTGATACTTGTTCAAAACTTCTTTGAACCGAATTTCATTAAAATATTATAAGGTAGAAATCAATTAGTTTATTTAATAACTTCAAAATACTTTTCAATTGATTTTTATAATTAAAATCCCTACATCTTTGAAATTTACGTTTGTATTTACTTCTCTGACTAATCAACATTTTACTAATATCAGAGATTTCTCGTTGGATAGAATTTTTATGACCGACAGGTATTTTATTAAACGCTTCTTTAACTATAGATATTAATTTATTAAAATAAAGGTAATCGAAATAAGCAACAGAGTGGTCAATGTTCAGACACTTAATTTCATTTTCTACCCAGTTTCTGATTGGGAACTGAATATATAATGTTTTGAACTTGTCCAGAAATAACGCAGATATAAATACATTGTCCGACTGTAAAACATTTGGATGTGTCTCAAGGTCTGAAAAATGGTGACACGAGGTACCTAGTGTCTACATTAGGCAAATTTTTATCAAAACAAACGTCAAAATCAGTGCGAATATATACAAGGTTACCTTAGTTAAATAGCAGATTATTATTTTGGTTGTTACAGTTGTCAAACTGCATATATAAAAAACAATAATGAATACGCCATATTATTGTTTTTGTGCAACTGTTGCCACCTTCCATAAATTCGCGTTAAGTTTGACGTTTGTCTTGATAAAAAAATTTTCTAATGTAGACACTATGTTAGATAAAAGTATGCTATATACGGTAGAACAGGGTTGATATTTTGTCCAAAGCGAGTATATTTATTTGGGTAATAAATGTAGTAGCTGGATTGAAGGCAGTGGTTGCAGAGCTATTTACCAGCCGAATTGTTTGACATACAATTCCAATGTGTATGTTGGGCATTCCGATCACCGAAAATAAAATAGTCGTTTGAAAATGAAGTTAATTTATCCAAATCAGCTTTAAAATACTTTCAGCAGTACTTGTTTTTATTTTTGGTAACAACATATGCTTAATATTTCCTTTAATTACAATTAGAACTCCTTTTGTGTAAAACGTATTCCAGCTGGGCAGCTGGTGACTCATTTGTTATGCCTTGGACATTCCAAAGCATAACTTTTTTATTTTCTTAATTGCATTGTTGTTGAATAAATAATAGGCATATCTTACTAAAAATTAATATCGGATGGAATACAATTTTTTTATTTTTAATAAGTTAAAAAGAAAAACTATGGAAATATCAAAATAAAAAACCAAAATTCCCCGAAACGTGAAATTTGTCTACAACAAATCCCCTACTCACCAAACTAAATTTTTCATCCGCATTTCTCAAAAGAAATCCCCAATTTGGGGAAAAATCCCCTAATCTGACAACTCTGAAGAAAGCGTTCTAATTCTGACTAAAATCTGTAAATTTGACAATTAATGAAACAAAGCTAATGTTGGGAATACAGCAAACAAAATTATCAATAAAATAAATAAATACGCACGAAAAGAAATTATGCGTTTGAAAAATCACGAAAAAAAATTTGATATGCACAGAAATATGCAAAAATAACATAAATATGCATATATTGATCAATTTGTTGTAAAAGTAATTTAGTATTTTAAATATTATTTAATTTTTTGTAATCATGTTTTTTATATTTAATTAAATGTCATTTTATTTCTTTCTGTTTTTTATGTATTACTAGCGGACCCGGCGAACTTCGCCTCGCCCCAATTTTAAGCCTTCAGACAAACTTTAGAGTAATATAATATATATAAAAATTACTCCTTTACGCTAAGAATTTTCTATTTTTTCATTTGAAAAGCCATTAAGGAATAATTCCACACAAAATTCCATACAAAAAATCTATTTTAGATTTTTTTGATAAATATTGCACTGAATTTTGAATTGATTGTAATGCTTTTACCGTATATGGATATAATGCGTGATTTACGACAATCGGGAATCAGTTTAACAATTTACAAAACTCGTATAAATTGCAGCAAAAAAAATAGCACATTTACTGTAGAAAACTACAATGCCAAAATGACACCTGTCAGATTGCGCAGTCTAAGTCAACGTATAACGCCATCTATCGGATTTTGGCTGAGAACTTACTATTTTTTCATTTGGAAAGACATTAAGGAATAATTGCACACAAAATTTCATACAAAAAATCAATATTCGATTTTCCGCAATTTTCCGTGTTTTACACTAAGAACTTTCTATTTTTTCATTTGGAAAGCCATTAAGGAATAATTTCACACAAAATTTCGTACAAAAGAATCAATTTTCGATTTTTCCAATTTTTCCACTTTTGCGGAGAGATATTCCAATTTTTTATATACATATATATACATGCATACATACATATTCAGATCTACTTTTATATTATTTTACAGCCTTTCGTTATGGTTACGAGTCTTGCATTAATAATCGTTACGAAAAACATGAAGCTCCTGTCACTAGTATTTCTTCTCATTTCAACCAAACGTCTACTGAATTTGGTAATTTATTTCTTACTTCATCCATTGATGGCACTATTAAATTATGGTCTCTGGAAAATTTAAAGCCTTTACACACGATTAAAAATAATTACGATTATGCTATGGATGTAGCCTGGTCTCCGGTACATCCGTCTCTATTTGTTGCTGCTGATGGCAATGGTTGTTTAGATTTATATCATCTAAATGAAAATATAGAAGAACCTATAAAATCATTGAATAGTAAGGGACAGGCTGCAATTAATCGATTGAAGTGGAATAGTAATGGTCAGTATGTTGCCATAGGTACTGAAAAAGGTGAACTATATTTATATAATGTAGCCGAAGACCTAGCCAATCCAGTTACGGGAGAATGGGACAGATTTAATATTATTCTAAATGATATTAAGGTAAATTATCAAATTGAATTTGATGAATAAATTTAAGGAATTAAATTGCAATATTTTAATTTATTTAAGTATATTTTACATTTTAATAAAAATAATTTAAAGTGTAATTTGTGTTTTAACTTTTTCGAAATCGATTTTTTGTTTTTCCAAACGATTCTTTCTGCTTTGTTCCCATTCTACAGGATGTACTTTCTTACGATGCTCATGATATTTAGAGCTTATTTTAAATGTTCGAGGACAATGTGGACACTGATACAAATCTTCACCTGTGTGAGTAGCAATATGTTCAACTAATCTTTTGGGACGTTTAAATGCTTTATCGCAATGTGGACACTTATGTATGCGCTCTTTTTCGTGTACATATTTCCTATGATTCATTAGGCCTCTTTCACTACCAGCCACTTTGCCACAAATTTTACAAACGTATACGGTAGTACCATCACTGTGATAAGCAGCTTTATGTTTTTTTAAACTAACACGTGATCTTAATACAGTACCACATTCATCACAAGGAAATGTAGGTTTTTCAGTGCCGTCATGCTCTTTAAGATGTTGTTTAAGAGCTCCAGGACTGGGCAAAGTTTTGCCGCATTGATCACAAATTCTATTGTCACTGTGTACCAATTTAATGTGTGATTTCAATTGAACTTCTAGTACATATGATCTACCACATTCTTCACATTTGAAATCTTTACTGCCCGTAATATGGGTTAATAAATGACGTTCTAAATTGGGTTTTTGTTTGAAAGTCTTATCACATTGGTTACATCCATACTGTTTCACTCCTTCGTGAACAGTTCTCTTATGGAGTTTAAGATTATATTTATTGGAACTTTGCTTACCACATATATCGCATTTATATTTATCTGGATCAATATGCATACGTATGTGATCAACTAAATAAGATCGACGAAAAAATTTACGTTCACAGCATTTGACATAGCATCGAACCTTGTGTTTACTCTTGAAATGTATATTTAACAAGTCGTAAATAGCAAATGTTTCATTACAAATGTCACATTCTAGTTGAGATTTCCATTCTGCTATAAATTCATTAGATTCTCTAGCCTTTTCTAAGGTTGCTTTAGAAAGGTATTTGTTTTTCTGCGTTATTAGGTCTTCAGTTTTTATCGGTTTAGTCTGCAACGTATCTTCAACATCATTAGATTTTAATTTAATGCTACCTTGAGATGAACCTTTTGGTTTTCGTCCTCTGCGAGGTTTGGGATTTTCTTTTACTTTATTCCTTTCTAATTCTTTTTGATTTTCTTCATTATGTTGAAGAATATTTTCTTTTCTTTTTAATTCAATTAATGGTTTTTCATCACAATCTTCATCATCATTATCGTATATTTTAAAATCTTCATCTATAGGGTTTAAATTATTTTGGACATCATTTTTTACAAAAACATCTTTACAATCACTTTCACCATTATCATAATACATTTCGTATTCATCATTGAAATCTACTGCGATTTGTTCCTCCTCTAGTTTAATTTGCAATGGTGATTTTTGGACATTAGACTGATGCAGTGCTTGCCTGGAGTTTATTACTGTTTGATGAAATTCATCAAAGTCTTTTATATGTATCCAACATTCCTGGCAAAGTACACTGCTTTCTTTCGTACTAGGAATAGTATTAATGTATTCTGTGAGCAACTAAAAGTTCAGGATTAATAATGGTTTTACATTTATAAAAAACAAACTTACCATTGGATCAAAATATTTGACTGTAATTTCATAGATTTCATTGCATTCCCCATAGTCATTTTGTAAAGGTTTATATTCCATACATGGTGTGCAACAAAGACAACAGCATAATTTAATAGACATTTTCGTCAATTAAATAAGACCATTTATTAAAGTGTTTAATAAATCCTTAGTGACTATTCCGTGTTTTTTCTGCTTTTTGTTTTTGTAAACTAATTTTTACCTCAAATTACAACTACGCGTCGACTGCTGCAGCCGTTGTTTGTATGAAAGAACATTATTATGTTCTTTCATACAAATTAGGGTTGCCAAACGCAATTTTTTGGGATTCGGTATTTATGTTTAATTTTAAAGTACACTCAAACCTCTATGCGCGAATTTAAAGTTATGTGGTTTTTATATGGTTTTTAAAGTATTTTTTACAAAATAGTAGTAACAAAATTCCAAAGTTAATTTTACGAACAGTAGACTAAATCTCTTGGCCTAATTCTTTCATTGCACTTTTGTTAGCGTGCGTCAAAATTTTTTCAACAAATTTTTAAAAAGGAGACTTATTTATTAAGGAATTTAAACAATTCCGGTCTGTGCATATTTAATTTCGCAAACAGTTCATAAATTTTATGAGGAAATTAAAAAGTTCCACTAAACTATACCATCTTTTGTTTAACTTTTTATGTTTTTTTGTTTAACTTTTTATGTTTTAAAAATATTTTGTTCAATAATTTTTTTATGCGATTTTGTTTGAATTTTTTACTACATTTTAAAATTGAGTTTTTTATGCGATATTCTTTGGGACGCATCTATGGCATAAAAAGAGGTTTGATTGTATTATCTAAATATGAGGAAAATTTTTATTTTTATGTATAATTTTAATAACAATTTTAAGTTGTAATTCATACATACATATTTACATTTATTATATTTGTGAGAGTTAGATGTGGATTATATATGATTGGTACGTATATCCTTTTTTTAACCCGTAATCCGTTTTTCGATATCTTGAATTTGAATCAACCATGGAACTATAATATCAGCATTATACTGTAAGTCTGCAGGGGATTTAAACGGGGCAAAACTGTTCAGAGCCCACCTCAGTTCATCTTCAGTTATTTTAGGAACATATGAATGTCACTTAGATCTGAAACTGTCGTAGGGATCTCCGCTATAGGGAGGAAAAATCAAAAAGAGACTCATCCCTTGCATTGGTATTCGAGCTTCCCCAAACGATATGGTGGGCGTTGGCATCAGCTCCTATCAGGAGCGGTAATATTTTTATTTATATATATATATATATATTTATTTTTTTATTTATTTATTTAAAAATTTGGTAGTATTTAAAATAGTAAAATAGTAAATATAGTATTTAATATATTCAAAACCTCTCGAAGTTATTATTTTTTATAAATGATATAATTTTTCTTCTAAATATAAAGCCTTGTTCAGACCGGCGCGAAATTACGAAATTTCATGCCGAAATTACGAATGAAATCTAGAGTGTTCATACTGACTAGATGACATTTGATGTAATTTCGTGAATAGCTGATACTTATTGTTTACATTTTAAATTGTTATAGGGGTAAATAAAGTATTTTGAAATGGAAATAATAATAAAAACAATCACTTACTGAATTGGAAATTATTAATTTGCAACAATTAAAAATGTAAAAAGGATAGGTTTAATTTTGCAAAATCACTTTAATAATTGATTTTAAGATTTGTGTTTAAATTTAAGATCAGCTGTCAATTGTTTTTTTTTTTCTCACGGTTGAAACATGCAGTACATAGTTGAAAAAAAAACATTTTTCCACCATGTATAGAGTTGCACGGAAATGGGCATCGTAATTTCAATGTAATTTCGCCGAAATTACGCAAAATTATGTAACTTCGCAAGTGTCAAAATGTATGGGAAATTACGTAATTTCAACTTGATTTCGGCCGAAATCAGGAAAGTGCGTCGGCCTGAATGCCCTATAATGTTATTTTCTTCTACTTTTATATAAGTTGGAAGCATATTATACATATGTAGTCCTTTATAAAAAAGTGACAGTTGTGTTGCAGTTGTTGTTGCCTGTGGAAGTCTAAAATTCAAAACATTCCTTAGTTGATAGGGTTGCATATCACCTACATAATTTAATTGATCTGTAAGATATTGCGGCGCGTTTCAAATTTTAATTTTTTGTATAAATATGAGAGTATTAAATTCAAGTCTTTGTTTTATATTAAGCCATTTAAGTGTTTCTAGCATATATTCTATTGGTGTATAAATGTTACATTTTATGATTGATCTCATTGCCTTATTTTGTAATTTTTGTAGTCTTTCTATTTGTGTATTTGAACAGCAGGTATTGTTGAACCGAACCCAAAATGTGGTTTTATCATTGTATTGTAAACGTTTATAGAAGTTAGTGTTGATACTTTGCTTCTTATTCGTTTAAAAGAAACCGGATTTTTTACCGATTTTATTGCATATATATTCAATGTGTTCTTTAAATTTTAGTTTTTTGTCTATTATAAAGCCAAGATATTTAATTTGATTAACTTTTTCAATTACTTCGTTTTTAATTTTAAAAATTTATTCACTATTCATATTAATTTCCATTAATTTTGTTTTACCTTCATTCAATTTAAGTTTATTAATTTTTAGCCAGTTATTCACAATTTTCATGTCATGCATCAAATTATCTTCACATTCATTATTAGTATCACCTTCTGTAAAAATTAGTGTGTCATCAGCATATAGCACAATTTCGCATTTTTCTAATATGTTTGGCATGTCGTTTATGTATATAATAAAAAGTAGAGCACCTAATATTGACCCTTGTGGCCCCCCATAATCGTTATATATATACTCAGATCTTACATTATTAATTCTCACAATTTGCTTTCGATTTGTTATATACGATCTAAACCATTCCAATTCATTTCCGCGTATTCCGTATTTATGTAATTTCTGTATTAATAAATCTCTATCTATAGTTTCAAAAGCTCTTTTAAAATCAAGGAAAATTGCCATTATTTTTTCCTTTTTGTCTATGTTTTCCCATCTAATTATAACGTAGTTTACCGTTGTTTCGCATGAATATTTTTTTCTAAACCCGCTTTGATTATTGCGCGAACTTCAGCATTTGGTAGTGGTTCGCTGCTATCATGGGCCATGTAGTTGGAGACAATATAAATGGTGCCATGAGTTGTCTCCCTTCAACCGTGTCTTCATCACTGAGTAATGAAGATTAACTTGCGCTTTCTTCGCCATTGTCATTTATGGGGGTGAATGTGAGTAAAACGAAAATGTCAGCGCTCGAGCTCTGACAAATTTGTCTTGACGTTAAAGATGCCATTTTGATTATTTTTACATGGTTTATTACGATTAGACAATTTTAATAATTTTAACATCGATTTGTTGCAGCATGTTCTGTTCCTAACAGCGTTTGTTTGCATGTTTTAAGCTTACAAGCATATTTTTCATAGAAAGTCCTCATTTTTGAACATATCTTGTCAATTTAAATGACATAATTTTGCATAATTTGCACTTAAGTGAAGATTTTCCTTTTTCAAATCCGTACAAAGATTTTAAGAGGCCTGCGAAGACCATTTAAAATCTTCACACTTTGGCGTGAAAATGTTCCGTTTTTGATTTACAATTTTTATGTTTTACTGTTTTTACGTATTAAAAAAATAAATGTGGCTCTCAAACGTTAAAATATAGATTTATAGCTATATTCTAGTATTAATCAATGAAATTTTAATTTATTTAAAGCTTTTTCTCAAATGAGTCTCAATCAGAATTCAAACAAAAATTTAAAAACTTTGTTCCACGTTTAAGCATTTTTTTAAAAAAAGAAAAATAAATAAAATCATATTTCAATTCTTTGAATAGGTATTTAATAATTACAAAAATATGTTGGTATATCGTTCTTAGTTGTAATGTCTCAAGGGAGTCGTCAAACTGATACTTGTGAGAACCCCTGTTATAAATTTATAGAATTTCTAATTTCCTGGTCCAATACTTTAGGTTTAATTTTTTTTTTTTTAAGTGAAAAAAGAAACTATTTCTTTTTTTGGTAATTACTAATAAAAATGAATTTATTTTTAGCATGAATGGTAGATAATTTAAAATTAAGCCAGTAATAATAATATTTTAAAAACATATTTCTAAATTTTAAGGACATATTTTTTGATTTTAAGAACATTTTTTATTTGTATAAAACACTTTTTTATAGCATATTTTTGGTTGCCCTGGTAATCAGTTATAATATGTAATATTATGTTACGTCTAGATGGACATATTACATATTATGTTACGTCTAGACGGGCTGTAATATTGACACTCTCTGACAGTTCTCTGAGTGAATTATTTTACGTGTTCATCTAATAAAGACATTCAAATATTAGTATTATAAGATGTATTATGAGCAGTGTGACCAGATGCGAAAAATTTTTCAGCTAAATCGAGTTAAAAATGCTAAAACTAATGCTAAATTAATAAATTACTTTTTCAGTGATATATTTACATTTCGTGTTAATTTTGCATAATTTTGACATTATTAAAAAATAACAAAAAAGAAAAATGCTAAAAAATTTGTAATTAATTATTAAAAAATATGCTAAATGTTAAATGAAAAATTTGCAACTAAATCTTAGCAAAATATTCTAAATTTATATTATGATCACACACGTTAGTTTTTTTACTTTTTTTGGAAAACACAATGAGTCTAAACATCACTGTTCACATATCATTTTATTGTGTTTTTCCTTTTGCCTGTTTTTCGTTTGCTAAAATATTTTCACAAATTTTTGATTTAAATATAAATTTCACACATAAACACTTTATAATTTAAAATTTAACATTTTATAAAATATAAAATTTATGAACAAATATAAATTTTATTCATAATTTTTATTTTTTTGTTTGACAATTTTTTACAAATTCATTTTTCATCACATTTCTATATACTAAAAATTTCTTCCTGTATGGAAATTTAGTATGTTTTTTATATGTTAAATAATTAAACAATTCGAATCGAGATGTATTTTTGGCATATAAAAAACAAATAAATTTGCTTGTGCTTTTTGAGAAAACGACTCGTTTTTCAAAAAACCTCTATATGCGAACATAGTATTAACTGAAAAAAAGTTACTTCATTGTTTTTTTGCCCTATACAACTCTGATTTATACATTTTAGTGGCAACTCCATGTGCGAAAATTGAAGAAAAAGAAAGTCAAAAACAAAAATTATTTTAAAATACAAAAATATAAATGCAAAATATAAAAGATATATTTTGTGTATTTTGTAAAATAATAATATTATTAATAATAATAATAATAATAATAATAATAATAATAATAATAAAATTGTGAAGAATCAACTATATGTGTTAATTATGTAAAAATATTATGATTCGATTTTAAGAAATATAAAAAAACGGATAAGTGCTAATGTAAACGGTAAGGTTTTCTTTAACTTTTTTTTAATTTAACTAGTTTAATTGTGCAGATGTAAATTGGGTATAATATAAACAAAATAGTTACTCTCTTCTGTCGGCGTTATCTCACATATATCAACGTTTATCTCAGTTGTGGAACTAGGGTGATATAAGTTATGCTTTACTTTTTATTCACTGCTACTGCTGACGCGTAATTTTAAATTTTTGCATAGGGTTGCCATATCGTCTTACACCAAAAAGAAAAAAAGATATTCAAAACGCAATGTTGCCCAGTAAACATTTTTTGAAGTAGCTCAAAGAGATGTACTATTTTCATGATTTCTTTAGAACTTATTTATTTAAATGCATTAATTTCTTGCTTAAACATAATAAAATGATCATTTGTGAAGTCATGAAAACAATGTTCAATGGAATTGCAGTAATTGACTTTAACTCGAATGTACTTGCAAATTATTTAAGATTATGGACTTTTTATACTTAAATTAAAAATAAATTTAAAAAATTATTACTAATATATTTATAAATTTTTAATAAAATCTGCTGTTTATTTTATGTCCAAAATAATCTTTTGGTATATAAATGTGCATATTTGCTAAAGTGCGGAGATGTCACCTAAAACACAACATTTGAGATATTTAATACTTATTTGATTTAATTATTCAGAATTGTTATTTTTTATCGCAATTTTTATGTAATTTAATATAATACATGAATAAGTATTCTTTTTATAGTTTAAAATTTAATAACTATATCTTTTTCGAGCGCATAGTAATCCGGTGTATTTTTTTTTTCTTTTTTGTATATCTTATAAATTTAATTGTAATGTATATTTTTCATAATTAAACGATAAACAGTGATCAAACGAAGTGTAAATTAATTGCTAATTTTGTTTTACTTTTAACATTTTTTTTTTTTTTATTTAAAAAAGAAGTAATAATTTTTTAATTCCTTACCTTTCTTAAATAACATCTCCATTTTCCTGCAAATTTCTACCCCTAGACGATTTATTTATTCTACCCTCCGCCCACTCTTTAGGATGCACCTTCTTTCGATGATGATGCATATTGGCATTAACCTTAAATGTCTGCGGGCAATGAGGACACTTATATAAATCTATTCCCGTATGGGTGGCCATATGTTCGCGTAAAACATGTGCCACTTTAAAAGCTTTTTCACAAATAGTACATTTAAATTTACGCTCTAACTGATGGGCATATTTTTTATGACTCTGCAAAGCCATATGCGTAGAAGCTGTCTTACCACATTCATTACAGACATAAACCGTCGAAGTGTCATGAATAGTTTTGTGACGTTTTAAACTAAAATGCGAAGTCAGCTCAGCATTACACTGATCGCAGGGCCATTTTTGTTTTTTTACCCCAGCATGTTCAAGCATATGTTGCTTAAGAGCAGCAATACCATGTATGGTTTTGCCACATTGATCGCAAATGCGATCAACATTATGAACAGTACGTTCATGTATCTTTCGACGTTGTTCTGTAGGGAAGCCTTTCTCACACTGGCCACATTTAAAGGTTTTATCGGTATCATGAGTTTCCATATGTGATTTGAGAGCTCCCTTTTTAAAGAAACGTTTTCGACATATTGAACATTCAAAAGAACGTTCTTTGCTTTCAGATGTATGCTGATCACGCATATGATAATTTAAATTACGGCTATTTAGAAATACCTTTTTACATATGCTACATTTAAACGTATTCGAGTCCATGTGATAGCGAATATGTTCAACTATTTGAAAACGTTGTGTTAGTTTACGTTGACAACAGGAAACATAACATTTATCTTGGGGATGTTGGGTGCTAAAATGCTTTCGTAATAAAGTTAAATTGGTAAAATTTTCATGGCACAGTTCACACTCCAAAAATTCTTTCCATTCTGCTATGAAGGCATCAATTTCATTTCTTTTTTCCTTAACAGACTTTTGCTTATCGTTGGAGGAAACAAAAGCATCTGGATCAGCAAGATGAGTGTCGTTATCGCTAACACTGTCATTGTCATTGCAGATAAATGATAAGTCAGAAAAATTGTTACTTTTATCTGTAATTTTAAAATGTTCTTCCGCTGTTTGATCATTTTTATTTTCTGTTTTCAGAGCTGGTTTTCCAGCTACCTCATTTTTTCTTGATTTGGTATATTTCGTGGTAATTTTCTTCTCGTTTATATCTTTTGCTTTTACTTTTCTTCCTCTACTATATCGCGCTCTTTTAGAAATAATTTCCTTTAAATCCGTTGTAAATATTTTATCTTCTATGTCTCTTTCGGGTAAACAATAATCTTCATTTTTAACATCTATTATATCTAACTGGGATAAACAAAATTCGTTGTTTTCTACCCCAATTTCATTGCCAGTGCTTGGATTATCTGTTATAGGCTGCATTTCCTCAAAAAAACTGTCTTCCAACTTAATATCAGTTACAATTTGTTTTAAATCTTCCTCAAGTTTCACTTGAGCAGCGGCCACTGACTGTTGGAAATTATGAAAGTCATAAATGTGCTGCCAACAATTAAGGCATATGCTCTTGGATAGTTGTGGATATTGTTGGGAATTAATAAACTAAAAATAATAATGTAATTATGAATTGAAACAAGTTTTTATATCAAAGGAATCAATTTAATTTACCATAGGATCAAAATATTTTACAGTGATGTCGTAAACCTCATTTCCCTGTTCAAAGTCATTGTATAAACTTTTAAATTCAGTGTGGGCACAAATACACAACCGACATAACATTGTTGTGGACATATAGCTTTGGAAATAGTTTTATTCTTTCAAACCAAAAAATAATAATTTTTGAAGTAAATAAAATATGCTATTCACTGTGAGATATTAACTAGATTTTTATTTAAGAATGTTGGTTAAGCAAAAATTGACCCCTGATCTACAACTGAGATTAGCAGCCAATTTACACGTAACAAAATATGTAAGATTTTTCTGTCAGAGAATGTCAAATTCACACTCTGAGAGAATTATCTCACGTGAAGATTCAAATAATTGTATTGCAAGAAATATAACATAGCGTCTACATTAGAGAATTTTTTATCAAGACAAACGTTAAACTTAACCCAATTTTGTGGAAGGTGGCAACAGTTGCACAAAAACAACAATATGGCGTATTCGTTATTGTTTTTTTATATATGCAGTTTGACAACTGTGACAACCAAAATAATAAACAGCTGTTTAACTAAGGTTACCTTGTATATATTCGCACTGCTTTTGACGTTTGTTTTGATAAAAATTTGCCTAATGTAGACACTAGGTTATGAAATTGTTGTGATGAGATTTCTCTACACAACTATCTTATAAAATTAACTGTCAATAAAATACACATATAAAAAATATTTTTACAAAAAAGTGCGAAATTCTTAAATAAAAAAGTATTCAGTAATTAATTAAAAATAATGATATCTTATAGGATTTATTAGAATACCTTTACCCCTTATTTAAGACTTAACATAATGTAAACGAAATTGTTAATTTCTTTTTCCGACGTTATCTCACATATTATATAACATAGCGTCTACATTAGACAATTTTTTATCAAGACGAACGTCAAACTTAACGCGAATTTGTTGAAGGTGGCAACAGCTGCACAAAAACAACAATATGGCGTATTCATTATTGTTTTTTTATATGCAGTTTGACAACTGTAACAACCAAAATAATAATCTGCTATTTAACTAAGGTTACCTTGTATTTATTCGCACTGATTTTGAAGTTTGTTTTGATAAAAATTTGCCTAATATAGACACTAGGTAAGCGGTAATCTCAGTTGTAGACCTGGGGTGAGATAATTCTCTCAGAGAAAAAATCTTACATATTATGTCACGTGTAGATGGGCTGTGAGAGAAAAACAAATTATATATGAACATAGAGATGCCACATGATTGAGATTAATTTAAAGTCAAATAAATTTTCAAAAATTCCCCAAAAACGCTTAATTTTTTTGAAGTAGGGAATTAATAAGTCTTAAAAATAGATTTCACCTTTTTTTCTTCAAGAATTCTAAACAATTTCACTAACTTTATAATTTTATAACTTTCTTTAGAATTTTGTGGAATCACCTGGTTCAATGGTATAAAATTGAGATATGTACCTCCAAAGTTTTGGTTTGACTGATTACTGTTATTTATTTGTGCTTAAATTTTTTTATGTAATTTTGAATTTAAGACTTTTTTCAAAATTCAAAATGACCTGAGGTTTTTATTACAATTATTTATAGTTATTTGAATACTGAACTTCATAGAGAAACTAGTATTGAAAAATAGGGAAAAAAAGGACAATAGATGATTTCTAGTTTACTTTTGAATTGAAGGGTGTAAAGATAAATGAAACAGTTAAATACGTTGTACACAAATTTTAAATACGCTCCACATGTTGTTAGTCGATTATTTAAAATTAACAAATTTATTTTATAATAATAAAATATCGGAATATTATAAAGCATTTTGAAACATAAAATTATAAAAAAAAACTTTGTAAGAATTTGTGACTATACACATAAAATTTATTTATGTATAATGGGTGTTGGCAGCAGACATGAGCGGAGAGTAGCTTAAGACCATTAGATTTCAAAAATGTATGTTATATGTTCAGACTCCATCTGAAAAAATTAAAAATGTTGCACATTCATAGTAAAAAAATACATTTTTCAAAATAATTTGTCTCTGATCCCAGACGGAATCTGGTTATAGAACATACATTTCTTTAATCTACTAGTCCTAGGCTACTACCACACTTCCGCTTACCAGATTCATGTCTGCTTCCAAAACCCATTGGGGCCACTTGAAAATTATACTAAGTTTTTTTTTATAATTTTATACTTTAATATGTTTTATAATTTTATTTCAATTTTAAATTGTGTTTTTATTAAAAAATAAATTTGTTTATTTTAAAAAATCGACTAACAGCGTGTTCAGCGTATTAAACATTTGTGTATGACGTATTTAATTTACGAATTTATCTTCACACCGTTTTTGAATTGGATGTATCCAAAGCATACGTTTGACATAAATACTTATTCACGAACATTCAAAAGATCTAAATCTTTATAAATCAGATAAATAGTTTTAACTATACGTGATTTTAAATGAATATGAGTTCGCAGTAGGTGCAACAATTTCAATTTAAATGTTTGAGAATTAGTTAAAGTATATAATTTCTGAAATTTTGTATAAGAACAGTTCCATTCCCTATTTTGTAGACGGTCGGTTGACTGCATTTCAAGCAATTGAATTTTTAAACTGGAATTAAAAAAATTCACAGCAATAGGGTCCGAGATTTTCAGTAGCTTCCTAAAAACCGATACTAATCAGCTTTAAATGCTAAAAATTTATAAAAATTTCTTTTAAGATTAATTTTGCAAATTAAAAACCTTACTTTTACAAAGAAACCAACCAATTTAATATTGTCATTAAATTCGTACTTCCTAAACTTAAAATTTAAAACAAGTGCGTGGCACTTAACTTTTGATATTTTTTTCTTTTTTATTATAATATAATTTTAAAATAATTTAAAATCGTTTTCTAATATCAATTTTAGATAACAACTTCATTCGATACCAAATTAACATCTACTTTTGTTATGATGGGTTTATTTAATCTTCCCTCAGCCCACTCTTTGGGATGAGCCTTCTTTCGATGATGATGCATATTAGCGTTTACTTTAAATGTCTTTGGACAATGTGGACATTGGTATAAATCCTCCCCCGTATGCGTAGCCATATGTTCACGCAGTACTATAGCAACTTTAAATCCCTTGTCGCAAATGGTGCATTTAAATTTACGCTCTGCTTGATGGACATATTTCTTGTGGCTACGCAAAGCCGTTTCTGTAGGAGCAATTTTACCACATTCACTGCAAACATAAACCGTAGAACCATCATGATGGGCCACTGTTTTATGACGTTTTAAACTAGAACGAGAATTTAGTTCAGCATTACACTGATCACATGGCCATTTACGTTTCTTTATGCCAGCATGTTCGAGTATATGTTGTTTGAGAGCATAAACACCATGAATAGTTTTGCCGCACTGGTCACAAACACGATCAACATTATGAACCATACGTTCGTGAATCTTTCGTCGCTGCTCGGTCGAAAAACCTTTCCCACATTCGCTACATTTAAAGTCTTTGCCGGTGTCATGTGTTTCCATGTGGGTTTTAAGAGTGCATTTTTTAGCAAAACGCTTCTGACATATCGTACATTCAAAGGGCCTCTCTTGTCCTTCAGCAGTATGTTTTTCATGCATATGCTTATTAAGATTCCGACTATTTGTGGAAACTTTACCGCAAATATTACATTTGAAGGTATTTGGATCTATGTGATAGCGTATGTGTTCGACTATATCGAAACGATGTTTTAGTTTGCGTTGGCAACAGGATACATAACATTTTTGTTTTGGATGCACTGAGGTAAAATGCTTTCTCAATAAGGTTAAATTTGTAAAACCTTGATTGCACAGATCACATTCCAAAACTTGTTTCCACTCTGCAATAAATGCATCAATCTCTTGAGTTTTCTGTTTGCCCGTCTTCTGTTTATCATTGGATGAAACAAACGCATCCGGATCGTCCTGATGATGATTATTATCGCTATCGTTATCATTATCCTCACGATCAATATCGAAATCATCATCATCGTCTTCATTTGAAGATGCATGAGAATCATGGTCATTGTTTTCCATTTTATTATTAGCAGGATTTTCTGTATCAGTTTCTGTTTTAATGAGGCTATCATTGCTATCGTTGCAAGTTTTTGTTTTCGCTTTACGTTTTTGTACCGTTTTTGTTTTAGGTGTTATTTCAGTGCTGTCCTTATTTTTAGGTTTTCTAGTGCGCTTTATGGGGGAGATGTTTTTATCCTCTAATTTTTTTGGTTTTCTTCCACGTTTTTTTCCTGTACTTTTGGGTAATCTATCAACCAAAGGTTTTTCGTCGTCTGATGAAAATGGATTATCATCTTTAATTTCGCTCACGTCTAAATCAGGCAAGAAAATTTCGTTTTTCTCGTCCACATTTTCACACACATTACTAAAGATCTCATGATATAGCTCATCTTCCCCTGTAGTTTGAGTATTTATTACAGGTTCTGTTACAACTGAAAACTCATCTTCCTGCTTAATACTGGTTACAATTTGTTTATATTCTTGTTCAAAATTTGTTTGTGCATTAAGCACTGACTGCTGAAAGCTATGGAAATCATTTATATGATCCCAGCATTTCATACATATAACCATAGAAAGTTGGGGATATTGTTGAGAGTTGAGAAACTGGAAAATGAATATTTCAATTTGATCAGATTATTTATATCAACTACCCATTGAATTATACTTACCATGGGATCAAAATATTTCACTGTAATTTCGTAGACTTCATTTCCCTGTCCCAGTTCATCGAACAGGCTCTTGCATTCAGTATAAGCACAGATACACAAACGACATAATGATGATGTTTCTGGCATTTTATTTAAAGATTTACATTAATTTACTAAAATATTTTTATTAAATGTACAATATATTTTTCTTGTTTTTCTGTTGTGTTTGTTACTCACTGCTAAGTGATAACATATATTTTCTATTTACGAATACGATAGAAGGCAGACAGGAAGAAAATGAAAAATACAGGGTGCAAACAAAAAAAAAACAGAAAATTGGCGATAAAAATTTAAATCTATCAAAAGTGTAGAAGCAGTGTTACTACGCCAAACATTTTTTTCTAACCAAAAATAACCAAATTTTAAAAATTCAGTTATTATATAAAAACTAATATAACTTAATATATGTATTCAAGTTTTAAATACTTTGCATATTAATCGTAAACTTTAGTTAGTCTTTAGGAGAAAAAAGTTTTTAAAATTTAACTATTTACAACAGTGTTTGTCAAAAAGTCCCTGATCCAATTTGTCGAAATCAAACCAGATTCTAATAAATTTAAAATTGCAAAACAACTGGGTCGAGCAATAATAGAAAATAAGGTTGACTTTAACAATTATATGTTTACAGAAAAATAATGCTAATAAGTTACTTTTTATAGGAAATTAGCCAATCTCATTTGATAATATGAATTCCATTTTTTAGAAGCGTTAAAATCTAAAGAATTAAAGTAAAAGATATTTAATTGGGAGGTATGATGAAAAGATTTTATATCAATCATTCATGTATCAAAGCACTCACACATATTAAATTTTATTTAAAAATTGTGTACAAAATTGTGATCCATTCGAAAATACATAGAATACTTTTATTACAGTTATTTTTAAAATAATGTGATGCATTTTTAAATTTTTATTATTATTTATTTTTATTATTATTTTAATAACTTAACAAGATACATTTTTTATTGCCTACAACACCATATTTGGGAACCCCTAAAGTATGCTAATCGATTCAGAATCTCCTTAACTGGTCGAAATTGGTTCATTATTTCCCCTAGTTCCCAAATAAATGTTCTTTTGGGTATTTGAAGCTCAAATATCTTAAATACCTATAAGCGTATTCCCACAGAATTCTGCACAAATAAAACATTTTTAATCCTAAAACATTCCTTAAAAAAAATTTTGTATGTGCCTACATAAAATATGGCATTCAGTTTCAAAAAGATCACTTTAAAATTAATTGTAGCTTCTACATAAGGTCCTCTCCCGAAAATCAGTACTTAAATCCCATAAAATGCTCTCTCTCAAGAATGTATTACTTTAAGGCACATACACAACGAATATACTTCTCTTTTTTATAGTAATTTATTTTATAATTACAATATTTAGGTTGTTTGTTACATCGTTAGAAGATTATTTTCTTTTATAAATAATTTTCTTTTTTAGTTTTCCACAATATTTCTCAATATTTATCACATTTTTGAAAAAAAATCTAGAAAGAAAGATAAAGTCGGTCAAGACCGACTAAATGATATCCTACACCATTGTGTACGTGCAGGACTTATATTACACCTGTGGCCAATTTTATTAAATGTAAAATAAAATATACAAATACAGAATAATGCGTTGATACTAACATTTAGATGATTTTATGCACTTTAGGGCGATTCCTGGAAGTGGATTTATATTGGAGCTATGGTAAATTATGAACTAATTCTCATAAAATTTGGCAACGTTGTTATTATTTACATAAAACTTATTTGTGTCAAAACTTGATACTAACATTCGTATGGGATTTATGCACGTTAAAGTGATTTTCGGAAGAGGTTTTTATATTGGAGCTATGGTCAATTGTGGACTGATCTTCATAAGATTTGGAACAAAGATTGATAATTGTACAGGACTCCTTTACACCGAATTTAATTAAAATATTCTTATTTTTAAGGGATTTTTTAACTCTACTACGGGGGGACATTTGTATGGGGGCTAGGTGAAATAATAGACCGTTGACAGCCAGTTTCAATAGGCTTCGTCCTTGTATCATAAAAATCCCACGTGCCAATTTCATTGAATTATCTTTAAAATTGCGACCCGTACTTTGTGCACAAGGTTTACATGGACAGCCAGCCGTCCAGCCAGCCAGACGGACGGACATCGTTAGACCGATTTAAAAAGTGATTCTGAGTCGATTGGTATAATTTAAGGTGGGTGATGGATAACTTTTTCTATGTGTCACCTATGGTGGATTAGGGTATAAAAATAAAAAAATGGCAACATTTCAGACCTTATTTGTAAATAGTTTCGTTAATCAGGAATTCTTTTCCTGAGTTAGTAAAGTTAGAATAAAAAAAATTATACGGAAGCTTTTATTTGCAAATAAGAACTGTGAACTTCGAGAATTTTGTGTCTCACTCCCGCACTGACTAACCCCAGGTCTACAGCTGAGATTAACGCTGATATAATATGTGAGATAACGTCGGCAGAGGAGAGTAACCATTTTGTTTATATTATGTTAAATCTTAAATAAGGGGTACACGTATTCTAATAAATCCTATAAGAAATCATTATTTTCTATCAGTCACAGAGTAAAAATGTCCTTTTTATTTAAGCATTTCGCACTTTTTTAGCACAATTTTCATAAAAATGTTTTTTAACATCTAAAAAAAAATCCTAAAAGGAAACAATTTAAAAAAGACATTGTTCTTTTAGTAATTTCCAAAATACACATGCACATACAAAAACAAACTTTCGTATATGTGTATTTTTTTGACAGTTCATCTTATAAGATGGTTGTGTAGAGAAATCTCATCACAACAGTCTAACAGCCCGTCTAGACGTAACATAATATGTAAGATTTTTGTGTCAGAGAGTGTCAAATTCGTTATCTGAGAGAAATCTTTCACGTGTAGATTCAAATATTAGTATTATAAGATGTATAATGAGACCAGAGCTATTTTGCGACTGTGCTTACAGAATTATAGTAATATTTTTTGCCAGTTTAAAGTGTTATTAGCGTTTAAAATATATAAATATTAGCGTTTAAAATATATAAATATAAAATTAGAATTCAATATTATATACTTCAATGAAATCTTAATTGTTTATATTGTTTAAATTAAAACATTAACCCCCGTATTCACAAACCAATTTTAAATTTATTTAAAATACAAAATACGGAAAAATTTGATTTAAATTACATTTTAAATTTAAAAGTTTTTTGTGAATACAGGGGTAAATTATTAAATTTAAGATAAAAACTTAATTTTCCTAAACCCTTTTTTGCCTTTCAAAATAAAATATCTCAAAAATGAGCGCTTTTAAAAATAGTTAACACTAAATTCAACGTCACAGATTTAGTTTAACCCAATTGGTGCCCACATTGCCAAAAAATTTTCAAACACAGTGTAATTAAAGAAAAAAAACAAGTTAAAATATACTTTTCTGAAATATATTACATTTTTTTTCTTTATTATTATTTATTATTTTTTAAAATAATAATTCTGCCATTATATAACAACATTGATTAAACTTATAATTTCAAAGAGTTAATTTATTCATGAACGTTTATTTCATTGTGACCGAAATCATTAAATCCTTAATATATTTGAAAGATGATGGAAAACAAATTAACAAATATTTACTACATAAATATTGTAAAATATATATTTTTTGGGATAAAATTTCGTAAACTAAGTTGAAGCTATTTACAAATTAAGGCTCTTCATTTTACTAGATAGATAAATACTAAAAATGGTCGATTTCTAGTAAGAAAACTTTTTTCTCCACAATTGTCTATTTAATCCAATTTTAAAAATTAGCCAAACAAATCGCCACCACCTTATATAACGCCAAAAAATTAGACATGTCGCCAAACGGATAATTCAGTCGCCAAAAGGAATTAAAAATCGCCATATATGACGGCCCTGCGCATAACGGTTTTTCGAGGCTTACATTTGTCAGAAGCAATCGATTTTGTTAAACTAATTTTTATAAGATTGGATTTGGTGATGTACCACACAAAACTGAGATTGATATTGGTGGAGACAATTAAACACAGGGAGCTGGATTCGGGAACTCTAGTTTTCTACATGAAGGTGTAGATCGAGTGGATGATTTGCGAAGGAGGCTTCTTTTCGATGTACACCCTGGCAATATGTCGGCAGAAAGCTACTCCATTTAAACTTTTAAAATCCCAAAAAAGCTTACATTTGTCATATGCAATCGATTTTGTTAACCTAACTTTTATAAGATTGGATTTGGTGCAGCACCACATAAAACTAAGATTGATATTGGTGGAAACAATTAAACTCAGGGAGCTGAATTCGGGAATTCTAGCTTTCTACACGAAGGTGTAGATCGAGTGGAAGTTTTGCGGATGATGCTTCTTTGGAATTAACACCCTAACGTTTTGTTAGCCTAATTTTAATTTTTAGAGCTGCTTACCATTCAACGGTAATGTACAGTCAAATTTGTGTGGACCTGCCGTTGCCGTCGTTGGTCGTGTGTCTATAATAACTATATATATATATATATATATATATATATATATATATATATATATATATATATATATATATATACATAACTCGGTAAATACTGCTTTTTTGACAAAATAATCTCAAATTGTGGTCAGTTATGTTTTATAGCTAAAATCGATTTTTATATCGAAATTTCGATGAACTAAAGTACATTATAACTCGGTAAATAATGCAATTTTTGACAAAATAGCCTCAATCTATGATTACTTATGTTTCACAACAAAAATCGATATTTATATTGAAATTTCGATGAAAACTTAAATCCTTGATAACTCGGTAAATAGTGATTTTTTAAGAAAATAAGCTTAATCTGTGATAATCAGGCAAACACAAATACGCAAAATCATGTTTTTTCCTGGACATTGAATGAAGCCATTTAGGCATCGATTTGTAAGTGCATATTTATGCAGATTTTACCCTTAACGGCATATTTTTACATTTAGCAATTTTTAGTATATATTTATTTATGCTCTTTAGAGCATATTTTGGAATTTTGAAGATACTTTTTATACCCTTCAGTACCCTTCAGAAATCTTTTTTGGAACGTTTTTGCAGAAGAAATGAATAAAATCGGTTCATTAGTAACTGAGATGTCGGTCAAAACACATTTTTGGACTTTGTGCAGCTTCTATATAAGCTTTGGAATTCGTTTTTGTACAAGTCTGTTGCAAGTATTTTTCTAAAATTTCGGTTTTTTGAATGAACCATATCGGTCCATAAACAACCGACACAACACACATATATGCATAAAAAGCAATGCAATGAATCAGTGTTGTTTTTTGTATAAGCAAACAATTTGTTTATTGTATATACGTACATACATACATACATACATAGGAAGCAACGCTTGCTATGATAGTTTAATTTTGTGTTCACATTTTTGTAGTTTGGAAAAATATGTAGATTATTTTTGTTAGTATAAATGTGAAAATCTGAAAGCTACTTTAAGGCGTAAATTTGTCGGTAAGGTGATGAAAGGTATAAAAATTCGGCACAACCGAATATAGCGCTCTAACTTGTTTTATAGCTCATAGGATGTTTTTAAAATTTGATTTTATAAAAATAATTAGTATTTAAAGTTAACTCTAATCGATACCATTTTATCGCTGAGGACCTTGACTTTTTTATGTGATATAATAAAAAATCAAATCAAATTTCGACTCAGTTGATAAATTTCAGTTTTGCCTTATTTTATTACAAAATATTAATAAAATACTTTGTTTTAATGAAAAACATAATTTTTATTAAAAATTCCCCTTTAAATTGTTATTTTTAAGTGAATATTTTTCATTTTTTACTGCACATTTAATGCGCATAAAACACTTTATTAGATCATATATGTGGTTTCCTTGGTGATAACTTATATTTCATAACAAAACTCGATTTTTATATTGGTATTTATTTGAAAACTAAAATCCTTTATAACTGGGTAAATACTACATATTTTTTTACAAAATAAGCTAATCTGTCACTTATCACTTATGTTTCTTGTTATACCGAAATTTCAATAAAAACTAATATCCTTTATAACTCGGTAAATACTGCGCTTTTTGAGAAAATAAGCTCAATCTATGATCACTTATGTTTCACAACAAAAATAAATTTTTATATCGAAATTTCGATGAAAACTAAAATCCTTCATAACTCGGTAAACATTGTTTTTGATAAAATAAGTTCAATCAGCAGTCGCTGGTTTAATTTATGATCACTTATTTTTCATACCAAAAATCGAATTTTATATTTTTTATCAAATAGCTCAGTCTTCAGTCTCGTATATTTAATAACAAAATTCGATTTTTACAAAAAAAAAAAAAAATTAATAAAATATAAAATCCTGTCAGTAAATAACTACATTTTTTTTAAAGAAAAAAGAAACTTTTTATTCTTTTATAATAATTTTTTATTACAAAAATTAATTATATTTTTACTAGAATCAGGTATTTCTTCAAAGTACAATTTGGTTTTTAACATGATCAATATCAACTTTAGGTACTTGTAAACGATTCTTCCTGCTCTCTTCCCATTCTATTGGATGGACTTTCTTGCGATGATTATGCATATTAGTGCTAAAATAAAATGTTTGCGGACAATGAGGACACTGGTACAGATTTTGACCCGTATGAGTTGCAATGTGTTCATGTAAATTTTTCGGACGTTTAAATGCTTTATCACAATACGTACATTTGTGTTTACGTTCATCTTCGTGGACATATCTCTTATGCTCTATTAAAGCGCTCTTGTTGGCTGCAACTTTGCCACAAACACTACATACATAGATGGTTGAATCATCACGATGAAATGAAGCCTTATGACGTCTCAGACTTTTGCGTGAGCTCAATTCAACACCACATTCATCGCAGGGAAATTTTGGTATTGATATACCATGCTCCATTAAATGCTCTTTGAAAGCACGAATGCCATGTACAGTTTTGCCACATTGATCGCACACGCGGTCAACATTATGTACGGTCTTAATATGGCATTTAAGTTGTAACTCCAGCACAAACGCCTTACCGCACTCTTGACAGACAAAGTCTTTATTGCCCGTTACATGAGTAAGTAAATGACGATCTAAAGAGGGTTTAAAATTGAATAGTATATGACAGACTTCACATTCGAATTGTTTAATTTCTTCATGCCTTTGCTTTTTATGCAATTTTAGATTATTTTTATTGGCACTTACTTTTCCGCATATGTCACATTTGAGAGTCTCCGGATTAAGGTGAATCTGTATATGATCAACCAGAAAATAACGACGATAGAATTTACGTTCACAACATTTAATATAAAATCTTTCTTTATGTTTTCCTTTAAAATGATTACGTAATTTATCATAACTGCTGGCAGCTTCTTCACATAAATCACATTCCAATGTTGGTTTCCATTGTCGTATTAAAGCATCTGATTCTCGTGCTTTATCAAAGTTAGATTTGGAATTTCCTTTTTGTTTTTTAGTATCATTTTGTTTTGGTTTTTTAGATTCTAGTGAACTTTCATCCAAGTCGGAAGTTTCCTCCACATTTTCTATTTGGTTACATTTTTCTGGGGAAATGTTTTTTGATTGCCTGACTTCTTTAGTTGAATCTTTATAATCCTTTGCGTTAGTTTTTTTATCGCATACTTTTGTAGTTCTCCAATTAATTAAAGGTATTTCATCCTCTTCATTAGATGTTACGTTTTTCTCTTCATTTCCCTCCAAATCACTTTTATTATTTTCAAATATGTGATCTTCGTCATCTTCATCGCTTATATCAAAATCTTGTTCATTCTCAATATTAACATTATCTGCTTCCAAAATAATTTCCTCGCTTTTAATATTAATAGTTTCAAATCTATAGTCTTCATTATTCTCATCACTTCTATCAAAATCTTTTTCATTCTCAATATTAACATTATCTTCGTTCAAATTAATTTCACCTTCTGTTTTTATTATCACCTGCATTTGTTTTGGTTCTGATTTCACCAGCAGTGACCGAGTTTTAATAACATTCTGCTGAAATTCATGAAACTCTTTGATGGGCACCCAACAGTATCCACAAAGAACTTTTTTTTCTTGGAGAAATTCCGAGTTTTCCTCTTCACTTATTAACTTTAAGAAAGATTTAATAAATTGTTATTGCTTTTAATGAGATTGCTCTTATATATTTACCTTATAATCAAAATATTTTACTGTAATTTCATAAACTTCGGTATTTTCCCCTGCTTCATTTTGTAAATATTTATAATCATTGCAGGGTGTACAACATAAGCTGCACCATAACTTTATAGACATTTTGTTAAAGAATTAATCAATCTGTAAGTTTAATAAAAAAGAAAAAACAATTAATCTATCTTTTGTGTAGTTAGATTCTTGTTTATAAATAAAACTTTTTACTGTAGTTGCCACATTTAATTAATGTATCAAATTAGTGTAACATTACGCTACGTCCACACGAGTCTTTTTTTTTTTTGTTCTCACATGAACAAATCGTCGGCAGAGCAATGGTCACAATTGTTTTCATTTTGTTTTGGGTGATATAGCTCTTGTTCGAAAAAATTATAATTTTTTGTTTGGCGTGAATTTCGACTCAATACTTTGATATGCAGCTCTACTTTTTCCGTATACAAAATGACTTTTAATGGCAGTATGGTAACAACGATGAGTAAAACATGAATAATTTTGGTTCGCACTACCAAATGTATGTACCGCAAAATTTTGTTGAATATACAAAAAAAAAAAAAAAGACTCGTGTTTTTATTGAATTCATTTATAAAAAATTAAATGGATATTTTTTTTTTTTAATCAAATTGAAAAATATATCATTCATTCCATAGTATCTATATTAGACAATTTTTTTTATCAAAACAAACATCAAACTTAACGCGAATTTGTGGAAGGTAGCAACAGTTGCACAAAAACAACAATATGGCGTATTCAATATTTTTTTTTATATATGCTGTTTGGCAACTGTAACAACCAAAATAATAATTAGCTGTTTAACTAAGGTTACCTTATATATATTCGCTCTGATTTTGACGTTTGTTTTGATAGAAATTTGTTTTGGGACAAAATGGTCCCAATCAAAAATTTTTTTAAAGATATTCCTTCAGATTTTTTCATACAAAAATAAATTCTTTTATATTCAATTTTTTATATATTTATTATACTTATTTTGTGTCTATTTTAAAATTAATTTTAGTCATAGCATTTCATAATCTTTTATTTGTGATACATATCTTTAATATTAATCAAAAATATTTAAAATAAAAAGGAAAGAAATTTCTTAAAAATGCATCTGAAAATTGCATTCTTGTTGTGTGTGCATCTTTAGCAAAAACGTTATTTTTGAATTATACAATATCATTTACAGTATTTATGCTGATTTTTAAATCAATAAAATCCGACGTATAGGTAAAGAGTTATGAACACTTAGGCACTAATTTTGTAAAACACTCTCCTCACTTTAGAAAATTTTTATATAAATTGTTTTTGTTTTTCAAAAATTTGTATTGAAATTTTCTCAAAGTGAGGCGAAGCTATTTACCAAATAAGAGGGTTAAAGTTACATATTACTGAATGAGAATAACAAAATAAAAAAAAAAGAAATTTTGCAAAAGAAAAAAAAAAATACATTTTTGTATGAAAAAACTGGTGGGAATTTTTCTAAAAGATATATTAAAAATAGTATATCGTCTTGTCCTAAAATAATTATTACTACATTTTGTAGTAGATATTGTTTTTAAAGATATTAAAAGAAAATTAACAATTTACTTTTGCATTATTGCCTTTAAAGAGGTTTCCGTTGGCCTTCATTAGAGCTCTGAATTATTAAAACCCACCCACATCGTAAAGAGTTTAATATTTAAAGTTATGTACTTGTGGTGATCTGTGATCACCAAGGAAACTACAAATATGATCAAATATAAAAAAAGTATTTTATTTGTGATATGGAATTCCTAACCAGGATGTTGTAAAAGTTCGACAGCACGTACTTTGTTTAGGCAGCATTCATATTTTTGAAAAAAAAAATTTCTTTCAGTAATTTTCGTCCTTTCTTTTACCTTCACATTTTTTATAGCATTTCTATTAGGTATTTTTTTTTTACTTCATGGGTTTTCATTGAAGCCAGCTTTTTTAACTTTTCTGATAAAAGATGTATCAAAAGATACATCAATTTAAAGAATGAGTCACATTACATCCAGAGATGTAGAAATTTTCTCTTAAAATTCGTAATATTTTACTTTCGTTCCTACAGTCTAAAATAAATTTCTTCAGTTATCAGGGTTCTTTTTGATTTATGAATCAAAAAACTGCTTTTCTAACTCACAATTTTTAAGAATGTGTATTTCTTCTGTTTTTTTACAATTTTTAAAATATTTCGTTGACTTATCTCTCGAAACTAAAGAATAAGTGTATATATAGCTCCTTTATTTCAAGAAAGTCACAAATAATAAATCAAAAAACGACATTTGTGAGTTAATGATGTAGAAATATGCGATATATCAAGCTTTATATGCTGTAAAAATATCGTGTTTATATCTTTTATGATCACCGATTCACTCATTTTTCTATTAAGGAAATAGTCATTTTAAAACTTTGAATGATGTTATGAAGTTCTTAAAGTAAATGAACGATATATTTTCAAGACTTTACAGAATCAGAAACCTTTTAGCATTTTCCGATATCATGTACAGTAATTTTGCAATTGAAAATCTAAAAAAGTTTTCGTTTATATTTTTTAAATTTTAATTATGAAATTTTTTGTTACAAAATAAATAATAGTTTAACTATGTTCAGATATTTCTTTAAAGTACAACTTGATTTTTAACATGATTAATATCAACTTTAGGTACTTGTAAACGATTCTTCCTACCCTCCTCCCATTCCACTGGATGAACTTTTTTGCGATGATGATGCATATTGGCGCTCACTTTAAATGTTTGCGGACAATGAGGACACTGATATAAATCTTGACCCGTATGTGTTGCAATGTGTTCAAGTAAATTTTTCGGACGTTTAAATGCTTTATCACAATATGTACACTTGTGTTTTCGTTCTTCTTCGTGGACATATTTTTTATGTTTTAATAAAGCACTTTCGCTGGCCGCTACTTTGCCACAAACACCACAAACATAGATGGTTGAACCATCATGATGATATGCAGCTTTATGACGCTTCAAATCGTTGCGACAGGTCAATTCAACACCACATTCATCGCAGGGAAATTTAGGTTTTGCGATACCAGAATGTTTCATTAAATGCTTTTTCAAAGCCTGAATACCATGCACAGTTTTGCCACATTGATCACACACACGATCAACATTATGTACGGTCTTAATGTGGGATTTAAGCTGTACCTCCAGCACATACGCCTTACCGCACTCTTGGCAGACAAAGTCTTTATCGCCCGTTACATGTGTAAGTAAATGACGATCTAAAGAGGTTTTTAAATTGAATAGTTTATGACAGACTTCACATTCGAGTTGTTCAATTTCTTCATGCATTAGCTTTTTATGCAACTTAAGATTATTTTTATTGGCACTTACTTTTCCGCATATGTCACATTTGTGAGTCTCCGGATTAAAATGAAGCTGTATATGATTAACGAGAACATAACGGCGATAGAATTTACGTTCACAACATTTAATATAAAATCTGGATTTATGTTTTTCTTTGAAATGAGCACGTAATTTGTCAAAGCTGCTGGTGGTTTCTTCACATAAATCACACTCCAATACAGGTTTCCATTCTCGTATAAAAGCATCTGATTCTCTGGCTTTTTCTAAGTTAAATTTAGAATTTCCTTTTTCTAGTTTATAGTCATTTGGTTTTGGTCTTTTGGATACTAATGAATTTTTTTCTAAATCTGAAGTTTCCTCCACTTTTTCCTTTTGTTTACCATTTTCTGGTACAACATGTTTTGGTTTTCGTCCTCTTTTTCCTTTACGCTTTGTTTTCTGAACAGAGTCTAATTTAGATGGCTCTTCGTCATCCTTTGCGTTAGTTTTTTTATCTGATACCTCTGTAGTTTTCCAATTAATTAAAGGTATTTCATCCTCGTCATTAGATTTTACGTTTTTCTCTTCAATTACCTTCAAATTACTTTTATTATTAATATTTTTAAATCTATGGTCTTCGTCATCTTCATCGCTTCTATCAAAATCTTGTTCATTCTTAATATTAACATTATCTGCTTCCAGAATAATTTCCTCACTTTTAATATTAATAGTTTCAAATCTATAGTCTTTACCATCCTCATCACTTTTATCAAAATCTTTTTCATTCTCAATATTATTATCTTCTGCCAAATTAATTTCACTTTCTGTTTTTATTATCACCTGCGTTTGTTTTAGTTCTGATTTCTCCAGCAACGACCGTGTATTTATGACATTCTGATGAAATTCATGAAACTCTTTGATATGCACCCAACAGTCTTCACAAAGAACTTTATTTTCTAGGCGATTTTCACAGTTTTCCTCTTCAGTTATTAACTAAGAGAAATTTAATAAATTTTTAATACTTCTAAATTTAATTGCTTCTACATATTTACCATAGGATCAAAATATTTTACTGTAATTTGATAGACTTCAGTACTTTCCCCTGCTGCATTTTGTAAATATTTAAAATCACTGCTGAGTGTACAACACAAGCTGCAGTATAACTTTGTAGACATTTTGTTGAAGAATTAATTTATAAATTTAATAAAAAAGGAAACAATCTTTCCTTTTTGTATCAAATTGAGTTCAAGCTGCCAGATGTGTAATTTTAACACAAATTACACTGGTCGGCAAAAAAAAAAAACATTTGTTTGTCCTCCTCTAAAGAAAAATTGGTGAACTAGATGGAATTTGATGTGCTGAACACTTTCAGTTTTTTCTATAAGGTCTTGATTTTTATTTATAACTCAAGAACCATTTGTAAAATTTAGATAAATAAAATAGCAAAAGATGCAGACAAAAATTGCTTTCAAATCATTTTAACATTATTACCCTTTATCACAAAATTGGCAATACCTAGAATAAAATAAGAAATAATGGTGTACAAATCTGGATTTTATTCACAATTAAATGAAAATGACCATTTATACATATGTATATACAATTAAGTGGAGACACATTCATTACATTGGTGGACAAAGAAAAAACAAGAAGGTGAACTAAATGGAATTTGACATGCTGAACACGAATCTGCTTTCAAATTTTTTCTATCACGTATTAATTTTTTTTGGAATAAATTGAAATTGAAATAAAAATATTTTATTTTTAACGTTAATAAAGGTTTTTCTGTTCAGCCGGCCTTCACCCGATGCTCAGAGTCTCTCTCTTTCGACGAATAAACTTTTTTTGTAAATAATAAATTATATATATATATATATATATATATATATATATATATAAGTTCTACCAATTTTAAAGCTGATTTGGATAAATTAACTTCGTTTTCAAAAGACTATTTTATTTTCGGTGATCTGAATGCCCAACATACACATTGGAATTGTATATCAAATAATTCGGCTGGTAATGATCTCTATTGCCACTGTCTTCAATCCAGCTACTTCATTTATTACCCAAATGGACACACTCGCTTTGGACAAAATATCAATCCCGTTGAACCGTCCACAGTAGACATTCTTTTATCTAACTCGTGTCGGACATGACATATTCAGTTCCCTTGTATTATCGCGCGGACTGGTCAGCAATCAGAAACTGGGTTGAAAATGAAATTAGGTGTCAGAACATTGATCAACCCGTTACTAATTCAGGTAATCTAGATTTTTATTTTAACAAATTAATATTTATAGTTAAAGAAGCGTTTAATAAAATACCTGTCGGTCATAAAGATTCGTGGCAACGAGAAATCTCTGAAATTAGTAAAATGTTAATTAGTCAGAGAAATAATTACAATCGTAAAATTCAAAGATGTAGCGATTTTAATTATAAAAATCAATTGAAAAGCATTTTGAAGCTATTAAATAAACTTATTGATTTTCACCTTAATAAAGACCGCAATGAATCCTGTTCAAAATTTATTTCGAATTTGCCCTCGGGCTCTAAAAGGTTTTGGAAAGTAAAAAAAGCATTTAAAGGAAACAAAATGCCTTTTACTGATCTTCATGTAAACGGTGAAGTTTTTAAAACTGGCAATGAAAAAGCTAATTCAATAGCAGATGTATTTGGTAATTCACACACCATTACTTTAAATAATTATTCACCTATGGACACAGCCGTCTCAAGATTCATTCATGATCTTAACGACACAATTCTTGACAGATCTAACGTAGAGCTTACCAATTTAGATGAAGTTAAATCATTTGTACTTTTATTGGAAAATAATAAAGCCCACGGTTTAGATGGCATTAATAGCATTATCCTTAAAAAGATGCCCGATTGCTTTTTTGAAACTCTATGTAAACTTTTCAACTCTTGTTTAATAGAAGGCTATTTTTAAGAAAGCAAAAGTTATCCCAATTCTTAAGCCAGGAAAGGATCCTAAATTACCGTCTAGCTATAGACCAATCAGCATCCTAAGCCTATTGGATAAAGTATTTGGAAAAATAATTAATAAGAGAATTTTAGATTTTTCCAACCAAAATAATATTATTAACCCTCAACAGTTTGGATTCCGCAAGGAACACTCCACAGTACATCAACTAAAAAGAGTCGTTAATTTTATTGAATCAAACAAAAGAAATCGTAAAAGCACTGGAGTTATTTTTCTTGACATTGAAAAAGCCTTTGATTCAATATGGCATGAAGGCCTTCCTTCAATTATCCAACTAACTTGCAAAAGATAATAAAGTTTTTTAGATCAGCGCTCATTTACTGTATCTATAGATAACACGCTATCTAGTGATAGACAAATCCTTGCGGGTCTGCCGCAAGGATCGGTATTATCACCTACTCTTTATTCAATATATATTTCCGATTTTACTGTTCGCAAGAATCAAGACGTAGCTTTTTACGCTGACAACAGTGCTTTTATTTGCTGCGGTAAGGTGTCAAACGCAATAATCCAAAAAATGGAAGTTAATTTAAAATCTACCAATAAATACTTTGATAAATGGAAGATAAAAGTTAATGTTAGTAAAACACAAGCTATTATATTTCCATATAATAGATCACAGAAACGTATTCCTACAAAACATATTCTAGGGGAGTTTTTATTCCTCTGCAGGATAGTATCAAATATCTAGGCATTATCTTAGATAAAAAACTATCATTTAAAACACCACGTACTTGTGATAAAGCAATCAAATGTGGCCGTGCATTTTACCCCTTACTTAACAGAAGATCTAAACTTAATTTAAAAAACAAGATCCTTATTTACAAAATGTGTATTCGACCAATTATGACCTACGGATGCCAAGTCTGGTTTAATAAAGCTGGTAAAACTTACACAAGAAAATTACAGATAATACAAAATAAAAATCTGAAAATATTTCATAACCTACACCCCAGATATTCTACTGATCTACTGCATAGAAACTTTAAGCATAAAATTTTTAATTCATTTGCAAAGGAACTGACTCTGTCATTTAATGAAAAATGCAGAACGTCTAGATATGAAATAATAAGAAATTTGCTAAACAATCACTAAGACTCTTTTTTACTTAAAGAGTTATAATTGATAGGTAGGTAGGTATGTAGGGAAGGGTTGCCCAGCACTCATAAGAGTGCTTGTGCATTTACTCGGAGACCCAAAGGTCCATTGTGAGTCCCTTCATAAAGAATATAGACAGAAACTAGAAAGAAACTACAGAGAGACGAGATATAGAAAAGAGCAGGAAGGAAAATTGATAGAGAAAGAAGCTGAGACCAAGAAAAGTATAGAAGAGAATAGAAAGAAGAATACTTATTTATGTACTTAGGTAATTTTAAAAACCTTTTCAGTAGAAAAAAATTATGAACACTTTAAATAAATTCATTAATAAATATTATTATCTCGTAACAAAAATAAGCAATGCAGTTGAGTGTTACGTATACACACATATGGAAATACGGAACAAAATAGTGAATTTTGCAACTTTTGACGTGACTTGGTAGTTTTGAGGCCATTATATTACTATTATTAAATGACCTATATCAACATTTTGTATATCGTTGAATTGGTAAATAAGTCTATTTTTATATTCTTTTAACATTTTTAAAGTATTTACAAAATTAGTAGAGTTGTATTAAAAAAATTAAATTTTTTTGGATTTTCAGCTATTCAAAAAAAAAATAAAAAAATTTTTTGAAAAATTACCAAAAATAGGTTATTGGAGCTATTTTATTGATTTTTTTAGGAATGAAAGCTTGATTTGTGTTTTATACATTACATAAGAAATAATATTAAAAATATTATGCTAATATGCTTTTAATATGCTTTTAAAAATAGTCGTTAAAAAAACTGACTTTTAACATAAAATCTCCACTCCTGCATTCGTTTTTGGCCGGGCGGGAAGCAGTTTAGTGTTAAATCATTCTAATTCTATTTCTATAGAAAATATGGGTACCAAATTTAAAAAAGCTCGCGTGACATTTTTTTTATTAATCGATAAAAATGAAACTATTTTTTAAAATTGACAATTTTCGGCCAATGCTGTATGTAGGGTGCAAACTTAAATCAATTCAAAATTTCTTTATTTACCATTTATGAAGCCTTATCTTTTGAAATTAATAAGGAAAAATTTTTTTTATTAACGGAACTTTGAGAAAAAAGTGAATGAATTGTACTATATTTTTGTAAAAAAAATAGCCATTTTTCATGCCAATTTCAGAGTGCTGACTTTGAATATTTTTCACGTCTAGACGAATTGAGATAATCCAAAAATTCTTTCAGCATATTATTTTGAAATATGTAGCAAATTACAGAATATTTTTAAAAAAATTTTACCTCATATATCTCCGGACTTATTCCCGAAAAACGAAAGAAAGTCGAGCCAAAAAATCAAAAATTCAAAATTCAAGCGTAACTATCTTTTTTACTGTAAGAGATAACTTAGATGAGTAAGCTTATTTTTTCTTTATCTTGCCAAGCACTTTCCAGAAATATAAAAATCTTTAAAATCTTACTTCATTTGTACAAGTTACGATTTTTTTTAACTTTTACACACTCGAGGTAGTCAACTTTGACACCCTGTAGCTTATCTCGTGTTATTACAGGGTGACTACAAGATGATTTTTCTGAAAGCTTAGGTCCTCCTCTACAACTCTTCCATACATTTCAATTTGATCCGACCAGTAGTTTAGGAGATTCAGATTTATTACCAAAAAATTTGCGTTTGACCCCACTGTGAGACATCCGTTTGTAGGTATATTTTTCCCCAATTAATCCGATCACAGTTGAAAAACTGTGGGTAGAGTCCACAATTATTGGTGGAATCTTTTCTTTGATAGCAACTTCTTCTTCGTCAGAAGCTGAAACCTGGGCCGTCTGTAGTTTTTTTCACCTTGAATTTAGGGCTATTGCCCCAATGTTCTGTTCTTTTTTGAGCAAACATTGCCAAACAAAAGAAAGTTAAAGCAAATTTAAGTAGTTTTTTTACACTTTTTAATGCCAGATGAAATTTCTAATAACGTTTTTTTTTTTGACAACTTTTCCTTAACACTGTAATATTAGTATTTGAACGTACTTTCAAATGGTATTAATGTAATTTAAACCGTATATGTGTTAATAAAGCTATTCAGAAAGATATATCAAAACTGAGCTGTGAAAATTTTTTACATTACTTTAATCAGAAGTAAAAATACTGCTGAATCATTACACAATTTGTTAAAAAATTAAGTAGGCCGGTGATCTTAATTTACGCCATTGTACATATTGTAATATACATATGTACCTAAAATGCAAAAGGCCGTAACCACACTTTATTATTTTTTTGCAGCAGAAGCAAAAAAAAAACATTTTGAAAATGCAAAAGCCGTAACCACAATTTCAATTTTGTGCTTTAAAATTAAGCAATTAAGTAAAATTTTTGAATCGTTCACTTAAAGCAAAAATAGGTATAGAAGATTACCGCCAAGTTGACTACGGCACACTTGGGTCTTAATAGGTCTATTTGTGTTACCCACAAAGAATAAGAGCTGGAAGAAGATAGTGGAAATATGAGGGAGGACAGAGAATAGAAGAAGTTCAGATTATAAAGTGACAGTGGTGAAAAAGAGCTGAAATATAAAAACAGTAGATAAGGATAAAAATATAAAGTTGCGTGTAGAGAAGTGTCTCCGAATAGATAAAATTTCCATAAAAATTGGATAATCTAGGACCATGATACTGGCTCCTTTAATCCTGAAACCAAACACACTCTCTTACGAATAAGTTAATGCTCCCAATGCTACTGTTCGATAGCTCAGTGAGGCTGTCAAGAGATATATGTCCTAAATAGCATGAACGAAGTTACTCCAGAGCATAACATGCGCAGAAAAGGTGGAAAATGGTGTCCTCTTCAATACGCTTCTTACAGGCATTAGGGGGTAAACCACGGAACCAATCTATATCTTCGGGCTGTAGAGGTGCACCGTACCTCTAATTCATCGGCAGTATTGTTGCTTTGATTCACCCCGTGTCCACGCACCCATTTAAATGCAATTCTCGATTGTAGCGCCATCTCATTTAAGGTTGGCCGGCATTCAGATGTGAGGGATTTTATTCAAAGCTTGGCTTCAATAAATGCGATATCTCCACCGTATATCCTCTTTTGACCATGATTTCGGCCTGTAAAATACTGCATTCATTCCGGAGCCAAATCGACATTCCAACACCATTTCTTAGAATCATCAGTGTAAACGCATAAATCACCATCTGGAGATAAACCAGTTGAATCCTCAGTAATAGAGAAAGTGTAGAACCTCGATAGAAGTGGTTTGGGAACGTAAAAGTCCATGATTTTAGGGAGAACGTTAATCGTTCCTATTATACTTGAATGTCCAACGTTATCGTTCCTATTGTACTTGAATATCTATACGTCCTGTTTTTTGCCAACTGCCTGAGGCAGTAAGCCTAGTTGCAGTGTTGAAAGCTAGATTTTGGGCCAGAAGGTCCAGTGGGATTCAGTTCAGCATCGCGATTACTTTTGTAGAGGTAGTGCGCATCGCACCGGTGATAAGTAGTCCCATTCTGTGGAGGACTCCTTCGAGTTTGAAGCAGTTTGAAACAGTATTGAGTGAGCTTCACAATACTGATACTGAAAAGAATAGAATTGGTTTAATGATAGTCTCATAAGTCCAAATTATGTTAACGGGATTAATACCCCATTTGCCATAGATCGCTGTCATAGCTTTCGATGCTCGTGCTTGTATATTAATCTTCCACGACAGTTTGTTATCCAGAAGCATTTAATCTTAGTAACCTAAAGTTTGTAATCCTGTACTTTCTTGAGAATAGCACAAGTTCCGTCTTGGAAGGATTTACTGTTAGGTCACTCATTAAGTAATTTAAGTACTCCAATCATTAAGTAATTTAAGAGCTATTTCCATCAGCTGTGATAGCGCATCTAAATGGATTCCGGAGATATCCACGATTACATAATCCGAGTAGACAATGGTTTTGAAGCCCAAATAATTCATTTTTGTAAGCAGTTTGTTTAGAGCAATGTTCCATAGTAGAGGTAGTACTCCATCATGTGGAGGGCCCCTTTTTACATGCCGCAGAATCGTGGTAGTGCCCATGCTGGATTTGAATAATTACCGTATTCCAGAGGTTTTTCTATATATTCCACGATCAAGTGTAAGGCTATCTTAACCTTGCCTTTAGTAAAAGAATGCTGAGAGCGAGATAGAAGATTTGTATGTGAAGTCTAGCCTCCTTTCGGTATAAGGCTAACCTCCCCTATGTTCCATTGTAAAGGTACATAATACACACTCGATAATTACTTATCAGCCATGGTGTGACCAGACGCATATTGGACTGAAGCTTTTTGTAGCCCATTAGTGTCAACGGATACTGAGACATTTGAACTTTTCCTTAGCGATTTATGGAGTCATCAGAAAGTTGGTTACCCGGGAAGTGAGTATCCATTAGAAGTCCCAGTATTTCATAACTGTTAGTGGCCATCCAATTTCTGAATATAGCTTGGAACAGCTGGAGATTTTGACAGGATTTTCGCAGCCGGCTTGTCTCGGAGTAGTTTTCGATACCACTACAGAAATCCCTGACCTGATTCTTGAAAGAGTTCAGTGATGCCTTGTAGAGTCCTCGTCGATCAGCTTGCGAGAGGCTATAATCATTGACCACCAGGGCGGTCTAATCTTACCTCTATGTCTAGAGAGTTTACACGTACGTGCCGTGACTTCCCTTAAGGATTCCGTGAGACTAGTCACAGCCACATCCAATTCCATAGTATTATGAATGGCTGGGGCTGCGAGAGAAGATTGGCTAGAATTTGCTTTTGCTCATTCCACTTAGTTTTCCTTCTATTGAGGAACAGTTTTGCTCACTAAAAAGTCTTAAATACACTCACCTCCGTTGTTAGAGTCAGAATTGTCTCAAATATGACATCCTCACCTCTCTCAGCGAGACGGAGCAATGCTGCGGATGTTGCTTTAGAGAGTTGTTAATTTGCAGTACCTTCACCCATCCGAGTCATATACGACCATGACGTTAGCGTCTTCTGAGTCGTAAACCAGAAGCGCGCCTTCATCCTCCACTACTTCCAATCGACCAAACAGTTCTCCAATCTTTTCAGTACCGCAATTCCGTAACATTTTAACGACAAAAATTTATCATTAATACACTGTGCGACAAATGGTAGGGGTCAGTGATCGGGAAGGGTTCAAACTACCGGGGAAAGTTATATCGGTAAAAAAGAAGTTATACATGTCCCGGCGTTTCGCTGGGTCACGTCTAGGAATCGAGATATATCGATTTGAAGTTAGTAACTATCATATAGGGGAAATTGTGACCTTTGGTGGTCTTTTTTTTTCTTTTTTTTTTAACATAACTCGAGAACCACCAGTCCGATTTTGCTGAAACAAATTTAAAAAAATTAGGAATTACAATTCCTTTAATCTGTTCATACAACGTGTCGCTACATAAGCAACAGTTTCGGGGTTATAAATAAATGTATGAAAAAAAACTTTTTTTGCCTAAAAAATTTAATTTTTTTATTTTTAATTTATAAAAAATCCAAAACGGTAAAAAACTGTCAAGTCCTATTACTTTCACGTAAAGTCACATAACCTTTAAACAAAATGAGACATAGATCATGAAAATCGATGGACTCGTTTCGCTTTTATTCACTATTAAGTGAAGGTATCACATTTTGACAAGAATATTGATTTTATGTTTCAATGAATTTTGATAATATTTATTATATATTATTTATTATAGTTATTAACAGGTAATTATTAGGTTATTACATAGATACATAGGTTATAAAAATCGATGAACGCAAAACTTATTTTCGTTTGTTTGCGCCCTTTACTTTCTTGCGTGGTGGTTCGCCCACTTGTTCAAAGTCTGTATCGGATGAGGATCTGTCTTCATCTGGAAAAAATCAATTGTTTTTAATCAGTTAGTTAACTTCATTTTTGTGACTTACCCTCGGAGGAAACTCCCGTTTGTATATTCTTCTTCATCTTCATTGTCGGGATCGTACGTCTTTTGCGACCACCAACAAATTTCAGCCACCAGCGAATCGAGCCTTTTGCCTTTATGTCGCGTTTTCATTGGCATTGCCACTTGATGGAAGCGCTCGCCATGTTCATCCGACTCTGAGGCTAGCTGCTTGCTGAAGTATTCGAGATGGTGATGCCAGAAGTGAATTTGAGAGACAAATTCGCTTCAATTTTCTGGAAGTAGTGCAACATCTTGGTCACAAGAGCGGGGTAATTGTGTGCTCGCGTACTTCCCAAAAAATATCGTATGACTTTCTTCACTGCCCTCCACGCAAAGTAATCCTTACCGTCTAAAGCACCTTTAAATTCCTTTGATTTCATAAGCTTTCGTATATCCGGCCCATTCAGAATACTTTCCTTAAATTTTGCTTCGCTGATTCGTGGGAAAATATTTTCCAAACAATCAAGAATTTTCGGTTGCTTCACAATGGCCTTGATGAAATTTTTTACGATTCCCAGTTTGATATGGAGAGGGGGCATGAGGACGTTCTCCATTGGCACCAGTGGATCATTTACGCAGTTGTGTCCTTTCTCCGTTGGATCTCGAGCAAGCCACTCATGCGTTTCGTATTGGTTTCCTTTAAATCGGGTATCCCAAAGACACAAGAAACACATGTTTTTCGTATAGCCTCCTTGGAGACCTCTTAGCATCGCCACGACTTTCAGATCACAACTGATCCGCCACATGTGAAAATTTTGTCATGTCTGTGCTGTAGCCAATGGGAATGCTTGGTTTTTTATTATATTTATGTAGCAAAACGACTTTCAGGCTTGATTTCGAAGAATCGATGAACATTCGCCAATCAGCTGCGACATAATTAATGGCCATCGCCTCCATCAGTCCCTTTATATCGTGGCAGTAAACAAATGTGTTCCCTTCGTTGAGTGTATAGTACCGTTGGAATAGCAATTGTCGTCTTCGATATTCGGTGACTTTGACATTAGGCTCCAAATTGTTGCCTTCTTTCAAAAGCTGGGCAAATTTTTCTGCTTCACGTTGAGAAAGGTTTAATTCTGCAACAATCTTGTCCATTCTTGCTTGTGATATTGGAATTATTTTGTTCGATGGGCCGGCTTCTGGTGTTGGTTTATAGGTGAAATCCGATTGATTCATTGTTTCAATAGAAAAAGAAGTTTCTCTGTCAGGACTTGGAAGCGGTGGAATTGGTATTTCATCCGAATGCGGTAGGTATTTGTGCACTTTTAACAGATATGTAAACTCTTCGTTTAAGGCCTTTACGATTTACTCCACATATTTTGTTTGCGCAAGCGTAACAGTTGTCGGAATTGTGCTCTCCTGGATCAGTCCAAATCATTGGTACACCAAAACGAAGTGAACTGCGTTTCCCTTGGATCCACATGTTAAGACCATTGTAGCACGTTTTACAAATTTTGTATGGGACCCACGAAACGCCGCGAATTATTTCGCAATCAAAATAAAGTTTAAAAGCGCGCTCCACTTGCTCAGTGAGTAATGCAGCAACAAACGTAACAAAATAAATTGATATTTTCTGGACAATTTGCACTCATTTCGGTTTTATACTTTTATTACTTTTTCGTCACTTTAAAAAAACCGTACTTTACGCGTTCGGAGACACTTGTTGAATGACAAAAATCGATCAGTGAACACCTATAAATACTACGTTTCAAGATTTTACTGAGAGGTACTTATGAATTCGCGCATCTTTTAAGGGTGGACATAAACCTGATTCGTGTGCGTTTTAAATTTTTCTAAACGTTCTAAAACATGACCACTCATAAATGTGGGTGCAATTTGTGTAAAAAAATCATGCAGGTAGCCAACTGAAAAAACCCAATAATTAAAAAAGTGCACTTTCCTTTTTTCCTTTTAATTATCCATGCACATTTATGACCGTTTTTTAGTTTGTTACCGCTACCATAAAAATCAAATAACCTTTTGTTTATTACTTTTTTTTAATTCTGACAATCATAAAAAAAAGTCATCAATGTTTTTTCCAAAGAATTTTGAGCATATCTCGAGCAAATTTTTGAAATTCATACCTTCACTTAATTGTGAATAAAAGCGAAACGCGTACATCGATTTTCATGATCTATGTCTCATTTTGTTTAAAGGTTATGTGACTTTACGTGAAAGTAATATTACTTGACACTTTTTTTTACCGTTTTGGATTTTTTATAAATTAAAAATAAAAAAATTAAATTTTTTAGGCAAAAAAAAGTTTTTTTTCATACATTTATTTATAACCCCGAAACTGTTGCTTATGTAGCGACACGTTGTATGAACAGATTAAAGGAATTGTAATTCCTAATTTTTTTAAATTTGTTTCAGCAAAATCGGACTGGTGGTTCTCGAGTTATGTCAAAAAAAAAAAAAAGACCACCAAAGGTCACAATTTCCCCTATATGATAGTTACTAACTTCAAATCAATATATCTCGATTCCTAGACGTGACCCAGCGAAACGCTGGGACACGTATAACTTCTTTTTTACCGATATAACTTTCCCCGGTAGTTTGAACCCTTCCCGATCACTGACCCCTACCATTTGTCGCACAGTGTTATTATTATTTTAATAAAATTCAGTTCTTAGCAAATAGTTTTTTTTTTATCGAAAAATTTTAATTTTAATGCAAATACTGATTTTGGTAAAAATGCTAATTTTTAATGAAAATCGAAATTTTGAGTGAGTGTAGAATCTTTTAAAATTTTGGATTTATAGTAAAAAATTTATGCTTTTTCGAAAAATTAAATTTTTTTTTAAAAAAATGAGATTTTTGTAAAATATTCATTTTTAGTAAAAATTTTTAGCTAAAATTAACTTTTTTTGAAAATTTTTACTTTTAGAGGAAAAATTTTATTTGAATGAATTTTTAGTACAATGATGAAAAAAAAAATATTTAGGAATTTTAAAAAATAAGATCGTTATGTTATTTATAATTTCAACACAAATTTTCAATGAACGATGATAATATAATAAATATTTAACACCAAATTAATTTCACAAATATTTCCAGCAACATACCATACATATATCATATTGATCTCAGTCTGCGACGTATCTTACTTACCACATCTAGTCTCCCATAGAAACGCCAGCCAGCATCAGCCTTTTTGGGGAGATGGATTAGGATTTTCTTTCAGAACCTGCCAGTACACTCCTAGTAACCTAGTAATTTCTGTCGGATCAGATCAGGCTCCATAACATACCTATCAATAATAGCTCTCATCAGTGGTTTTCTTGCAACCTCACTAAAAGGTTTATTTACAATACGGGGAGTATTTTGCTTTAGACGTTTATTCTCCGGCTGTTGTCTCTCGATCGCTGCCACTTGGTCGCTCCAGTTGCATCAGAATTGACAGCCCTTCTACGAATGCCCTTCTTAGAGGTTGCCTGTGATCCAGGGCTTTATCGGCCGTGGAGGCGGTTGAAGCCGTTAAGGTAGCAGAGAGCATGAAAATGGGATTACAACCGACCCGTTCCCTGGCACTTTAGGGAGTTATCTTTTAAAACTTACTAGTCATTCAGGTTCTCCGCGCTGCTGCCAACCATCTTAACCTTACAAGTGCGGTAAAAATATGGGTATTTTCTCTCCATATTTTAAGAAATATATAGGGAAGACTAGGGTAATTGAACTGCACTGCATATAGACCTAGAATTAGACCCTCTGTGACCGTTTCTTAGAAATATACCACAGGAACAGCGGCAACCACTCTCCCCTATCCACCACCGAGAACACACTGTATGGGTGACAAACTCCCCACGAGCAAAAATATATAAAGCATAAAATACTCCTCAAAATTTTTTGTGTAGATGCAGTTTTGGTCAATATATTATAATCCAGTAAAAAAGCAATATTTGATTTTTCAGTGTTTACGGCCTTTTGCATTTTAGGTGACGATATGTAGTTTGGATTTATATATATTATATATTTATATACATAATTATATATTAATATTCTTATATTTTTATTTTTATATATTATAACACAGCAAAAAAACATTTGATTTTCCAGTTTTTACGGCCTATTGCAATTTGGTTGACGATATAATCAAATCTGTTAAAATAAATACTTATCACAGTATTTTTTTCAAACGATTTTGTGTATTTTACTTTGTGTTGCTTACGAATTAGTTTACTTATACAGAAAAACATTGAATAGAATTCATAGAAAATTTTAAAATTTTTGTTGAAAATATTTTTCAGTATTTGTATTTGTAAACGTTAACGTTATTATTAATAAGTCATTAACTAGTATTCTGGTTTTATTATTTGGCAATCCTGAATGCTCAATTAAACTTAATAATACTGAATGTAAGTTGTTAGAACTTTATTTTAGTATGTATATTATAATGTTTTTTTATGGTTTACCTGTTTATCTAAAGTAAGAAGATAACCTTTTTTATATTAACTGAAAAAGAAAAAGGCACACGCACTTGTCGTTAGACATATCATTTCTAATTAATAAAGATTTATAAATATAAAATTCTTCATTTAATTAATTAGTTGGTCATAATAAATTAAGTAACAACCATAATTTTTAACATTTTTTTAAATTTCTGCTTTAGCTTACATGCTAATGTATAAAATTATAATTGGTGTTGTATATTGTTAAGAAAGTATAAATATATACTTCATGATACACAAATATTTTATAAAAGAAGTAAAATGTAGTTTACTTAGTATTCGTAAATACTTACGATTTTTATATCGATTTTTGGTATTGCTCCCTCTGAGAGCACTCATTTGCGTATATTTCTCTGTCAAAAGTTCCATTTGTTGTGAATAAATACAATTGGCTTTCCAGACAAAAAATTGGCTCGACAATTTTGAATTTTTATACGATATTTATCTGCTACATTTCCCATAATATCTGTGATATGGAATTCCTAACTAGGATGCTATAAAAGTTCGACAGTACGTACTTTTTATCACCCTTTAGGCAGCATTCATATTTTTAAAAAAATTTTGTCTCAGTAATTTTCGTCCTCTCTTTTGCCTTTACATTTTTTCTAGCGTTTTTAGGTATTTTTTTTTTTTTTTTACTTTATAGGTCTTCAGACCAGCTTTTTTAACTTTTATGATAAAAGATACATATCAATTTAAAGAATGAGTCGCATTACATCCAAAGATGTAGAAATTTTCTCTCAAAATTCGTATTATTTTACCTGCGTTCCTAAAGCCTAAAAAAAATGTCTTCGGTTATCAGTGTTCTTTTTGATTTATGACTCAAAAAACCGATTTTCTTTCCCACCTGCCACTCCTAGCAATTGTTTTAATTGGCCAGCATATGTTTTGGTTATAAATTTGAATTATGCGTTTGCATGAGTTTTGTGAAATGTTCATTTTAAGAAAAACTAATTATGCTCTTACAACAAAATTTAGCCCATAGTTTCTGAGAATAGTAGCAAATGTAAGCAAGTTACTATTTTTTGTATTAATTCAACTAGCATCTCTGCCTCAAGATAAAAACATCGTGTTTATTTTTTCTAGAAAGTGTTAATTGAATTTGTAAAATAAAAAGTGTAAAAAAATTCTCAATTTTGTTTAATTGTCTTTCAAAAGACAAAAAACAGTAGTCTCTGTACAATGAAGATTTGAGTGTTCTAAAGGATAAAAAATTTCTAAAAAATTCCAGTTTCATACGCATCCTTCAACTCATGAAGGATGCTAAAAGTTTTAAATTGGTTTTATCTGGCTTACCAAAACTGGATACAAACACAATCGGCGAAAAATTTGTCAGCTCGCTCAATATAAAACCTTTAAGCCTAAATAGAAGCAAAGAGATTGAGTATGATTGTTAACATGTTTCAAAACGAGAGGTTAGGAAAATTATGTATTTTTGTAATATATATGTAGACTGCGTATTGTGTATTTAAAGGGCAACAAAGGTCCCAATAAATGCTCCAAGTGTGCTATGTATGAACCAAATTAGATTAAAACAAAACTTTATATTTGATCTCGAGCTATTTTTATTAAAATTTTGTATCTATGTTATGATAATTGTATTCCCTAATATCTAAATTGAATAATTGTATTTGAGATGAATTTTATTATTGCAATGAATTACCTAACAAATTTAGAGGGGAGAGAAATATATGAATACATGGTATTAGGAATGGTAAACTACATAAACAGATAATAAGAAACAATAAACAACCGACTGACTCTGCCAACAATCCCTAAAACACTTGTTTACTTAAAAAGATAATTAGCGATTGTTTTTGTCATCTGACATCTCAGCCTCAAGATGAAAACATCGTGTTAATTTTTGCTAAAAAATAATTAATTGAATTTTATATTAAAAGGTGTAAAAAAACTATTTAAATTTGTTTTAACTTTCTTTTATTTGGCAATGTTTGCTCAAAAAAGAAGAAAAATTTGGGGCAATAGGAATAAATTCAAGGTGTCAAAAACTATAGACGGTCCCAGCACTAGTGCCAACATGTTTCAGTTTCTGTCTGAAGACGAAGAAAAAGCAGTTGCTTTCAAAGAATCCACCAATATTTGTTTATTCTACCCACAGTTTTTGAACTGTAATCGGATTAATTGGAGATAAATACGAAGCTTTGAGTGTTCCCAAAGACAAAAAATTCCAGTATTATACGCGTGAGTTAAAGGATCCAAACACTTTTAAACTGGTTTTATTTGGCCTACCACAACTGGAAACAAAGATAATTGCCGAAGAATTTGTAAGCTTGCTCAACATAAACCCGGTAAGCATTAAGGAACTAGCAACAAAGAGATCCTGTGTAGATGACGCACTCTATCTCGTTGAGTTTGATCGTCAACATGTTTCAAAAAGACAGGTTATGAAAATAAGATATTTTTTAAATATTTCTGTGTATTGAAGAAAACCTCTAAAGGGCAATAAAGGTCCCAAGTGCGCTATGTATGGACATGGTGCGAAAAATTGTAACCGTATCGTAGTGTGTTCAGCCTGCGCCGGAAACCATGAGTATGCAGTTTGTTCACTCAATAAAGGTAATAGTGATGGTAGTATAATTTATAAGTGCTACAACTGCATAAAGAAGAACTTAAAAAACGTTAACCATAGAGCTGATGACCCAAAGTGCCCAAGTCGTCAAGAATATTTAGAAATCCGTCATCGAGTAACATCTAAATCTAGGGCGACCAGCAGAAGAACTAACGTAACATATTTTAAAGAAGACGATCATGATTTTCCTCAATTGCCAAGGCAAGAACACCATAATAATACTCGTAATTCCCGCGATTTTGGTAATTTGTGCTCTGAGGTAGATAAAGGCAAGACCTACCACAACAATAATAATGATGACACTTCCAATGAAAGATTTCTGGAAATATTTTTTGATGCTATCGATGCTTGTCCGTGTGGAGTGTTTACTTGTTTACTTCAATCGGACGTGTCCCCAGGTGGCAGATAAGGGGTTCGGATGTAAGGTTTCTGATCCGATTGCAGTAAATGGATTGGAGATCCCCATGTACTATTATAGTCGGATCCTACGCAACCAATCCTACGGGTTGGTTGTAATTTCTTTAAAAGCCTAGTCCGCGTACACCGTCACTGCTCGGGATGGTCCACTTAGAACGTGCATTTTCGTGGGACCAAAATTAGTAAAGAAAATAAAGGATGTGGAGAAGGATAAGATAGTTTCAGTAGGAGTTTCGAACACTGACTCTGACCTTTTAAGACTTCACGATGACATAATTGCTCAGGAGTGACAGTAATTGAGTGAACTAGCCGAAACAGACGACCTCTTGGGCTCACTTGGAGACTCTCTCGGGGAGACGGGCACTACGGAGAAATTGGAGGATCTTTCTCTTGGTTCTGATGAGGAACACGAAATCACTATGATTTCAGTTCACGCTCAGGAACAAGATCCTCCATCATCTGAAGTGTCATCCGCACGGGATGGTGGAAAGGTGGGTTCAAAATTAATTCGGCAAGACACAGTAAAACCAAATGTAACTTCCGTCGTCGACAGCCGAACAAAAGAAGATAAAGCAAAGAATGGAGTCAGAGCCTCCTTGATCTATCTTAATAAGATCGCCAAGAGGGATCTGTCGTCAGTCAGTGATAGAGATAAATACCTTATCAAAAGGCATAGGAAGAGTGTAATTAGATTTGAAAAAATCTATGGCTTGACCTCCGCTGTCTTGGGAATGTCTTATCCCGAGGGATTAAATGCGATGTTTGACACCGTTCCGGAAAGTGCTCGGGAGAGTACAGGAACCGGGTCAGGGTTCGCAATGAAGTCCAAGAATAATGACAATGATAGCAGCCGACCAAATAAACCTATCACATCTTCGGAACGATCGGTTGAAACTGAGAAGCTGTCTATCACTGCCAAACAGGGGGCTGATCGTAAACCATCCGGCAAATCTGAGAAATCATTCACTAAAGGAGCCAGGCCTGGAGACGACCAACAACAAACAACACTCCCAGCTCTCTTAAAGGTCTTCAAAAGAAGATGATAAAGAATGCTGGAAGTGAGGCTGGTCATAAACCATCCGGCTCTCTTAAGGATCACCGTAAGGAGGTCGTTAAGAGAGCTAGGTCTGCCGATGACCAACCAGTCTCGACTGCTAAGAAGGCGAGTCACACACCAGCTGGATCTCTTAAGGGCCCCCAAAAGGAAGTCATTAAGAGAGCTAGATCTGGTGACGACAAGCCTTCTACCTCGAAAAAGGCGAAGGAGTCGATAAAGCCGGCATATCTTCAGGCGGCTGTCATAGACCGTGCTGACCCAAATAGGAGGATTAACACGGATCTATGGAAGTCGATTGAAGATAGGCTCATCGAAGAGACCACCTTAATGAAGGGAAGACCGGATGAAGTGTCCTTCAAAAGCGCGGACTGGTCAAAGGGAGTCAAAACTGTCAATTGTGGTAATAAGAAATCGTTTGTATTCCTCAAGGCCACGATTGCCAAGTGTGGCAACCTTTGTCCAGAGGTGAAACTGGATGTGATACTCACATCTGAGTTGCCCGTGAGGCCGATAGTAACAGTGTGGATTCCACCACCCATAAAACCGATGGAAACTATACTGACAGTATTGGTCAACCAGAACGAGGGTCTGGATACAAGTCAGCTGAAGTTATTAGTTTCTAAAGAGAACCTCGGAAGGGACTTCAGGTTTGCTATAGACCAGGAGTCTTTCAAGAAATTGGAGTCTATGGGGGGAATTACTAATTTCGGTCTGGACGCTATCAGGTTAAGGTATCCGAAATTTGACAGTACCAACAAGGCTGCAAGTAGTGCAAATTAACTTGCAGCCTCAATCGAATTAGCGATGAACCTTATTGACTCCAAAGTGGATGTGGCCTTAATCCAAGAGCCCTGGATCAACAACACCAGGGTATGTGGATTAAGTGTCAAAGGGTATACACTTTTTGTACCATCCACTGAGGATAAGGTAAGAACGTGTATACTGGCTAGGAATGAGTTGAATTTTATAAATTTTCAATCTTTCAGCAATGGAGACCTAACGGTCGTGAAAACAGAGGATAGAGACGGGAGGAAACTCGTACTCGCCACCGATTATATGTCCTACGATGCTTCCAACCCACCGGGCGATATGGTATGCAAACTAAAGGAGTACGCAAAGAGAAGAGGCGTATATTTGGTACTCTGTTGAGATGCCAACGCACATCACTGCCAGTGGGGCAGCGCTGATATCAATGAGAGAGGAGAGTCAGTTTTTAATTTTATAACTCCTAACAATCTTTTTATCTGTAATAGATAGTAAATATTCCTTTTCGGATCATAACAGGATATCCTTTAGTTTAAATTTCGCGAGGCCAAAGGGAGAACCATATAGGAACTCCAGGAAAACCGACTGGAACTCCTTTAGGGCCATTATGGATAGGGAACTAAATACCGCTCCAGGATGACAATTGTCATCAGAGGGAGTTGAGAATTTAATGGAGGATTTCACGGGGAAAGTTAGGAACAGTTATGAACTAACTTGTTCGGTAATATTTCCGAGAAAGAGGGAACAGCCTAAATGGTGGACCAAGGAACTTAGGAACCAAAGGTCAACCGTCAGGAAGCTGTTCAATAGGGCAAAACCGACACGTAAGTGTGAAGATTGGAACTGCTACAGGGAAATTACATTAAGAGGGCAAAGAGGGACTCATGGAGGAACTACTGTGAGTCCATCAACTCTGTTAATGAGTTATCCGGATTCAGGCGAATTTTATCCAAGGATCCTAGTGCTCCTGGATATATTCAACGCGCGGATAACTCATGGATGGAGTCTTGCTCTGAGTCTCTGAGTTTACTTATGGAAACTCATTTTCCAGGCTGTAGGAACTTGGAGGCAGATGCACAGGCAGAACGAATCTTGGGATTCTCAGAATGTGTATCTGATAGGGATACATAGTCATAGTCTCGATAGATAAGGTGGCATGGGCGGTGAACACCTTTGAACCTTACAAGTCACCTGGCCTAGACGGTGTTTTTCTAGCCATGCTACAGAACATCAGTGACACGGCACTAACACTTCTTACGGAACTTTTTAGTGTATGTCTTATTAGGAGATATATTCCAAAAAGGTGGAGAGAGGTTAAGGTAATTTTCATACCTAAGGCAGGCAAGGCTATCCACTCGAAACCTAAAGACATTAGAGAGATTGATCGATCTTTATCTGAGGACGACAATGGACAACCATATCATCAGTGGGGCTCAGCACGCTTATCTAAATGGTAAATCTGTTGAGAGTGCTCTGCATGATGTGGTGAGTTATATTGAATGCGGCCTACAGCATAGGGAGTATACCTTGGCAGCATTCCTTGATATAGAAGGAGCTTCTAATAACATTAAAATTGAGGCTATTAGAGAATCACTAGAATCACTATGCGTTCAAAACTTCCTAATCGAATGAATTATTTTGATGCTGAATAGCCGAATAATTAATTCGAAATTGGGAGATGCATGCATAAGGAAGATAGTGACTAGAGGGACTGCACAAGGAGGAGTTCTCTCACCCTTGCTATTGCTCTTACCTGTCAATGTCATTCTAAGACAATTTGACGCAAGAGGGCGGAAAATCGTTGCTTATACTGATGACGTTGTTATACTGATCACAGGGAAATTTCTTTCCACGATCAGTGACGTCATGCAGTCTGAACTTAACGAACTGTCCTCATGGGCCACTAGTGGTTAGGGGTCAACCCGGGGAAAACGGAGATAGTTCTTTTCACCAGAAGGTACAAGATTGAGCAGTTTAGGCTATTAGTACTAGGGGGAACTGAACTAAGATTGGCAAAGGAAGCAAAATATCTTGGGGTGTTTCTTGATAGTAAACTATCTTGGAAGAGGAACACTCAGGAAAGTCTTAAAAAAAGTCTCAACGCCTACTACACATGCAGGAAATCCATAGGTAAGAATTGGGGCCTCAAACCGATGGTAGTAAATTGTATTTACACCTCTGTGGTGAGACAAATTCTGACGTATGGATGTCTGGTCTGGTGGGAGACAATGAGAATAGGAAGTCGTATGAATCTTTTGTCTAAAGCTCAGAGATGTGCTTCGATTAGCATCACAGGTGCCATAAGAAGCACACCTCAGGCGGCACTTTTCGTCATTCTGCATCTCCTACCCATTGAGGAGGTCGTGATGGGAATGGCTGCAAGGAGCCTGCTTAGACTTAGTGAACTATTACTTACAGGATCAATCAAAATAAGACATTCCAAACTTCTAAACGAGGTCAATCTCGGTGGACATACCCTAGCTCCCTCTGGATCCACGGATATATGTGCACGGATGTCGATTTCGGGGAAAATCCTATACTGATTATCCCAAGTAGGGACGAATGGTCAGGTAGGTCCAAAATGGATACAGGCACTGCTACAGGTGTGTATCTGGTTGAGGAGAACATCAGGGAAACGTATAGACTCTCGGATAGTTGCAGTGTGTTCCAGGCGGAAATTCTGGGCATTCTTAGGGCCACGGAATTGATAGCAGGGAACATTGAAGAGAATACAGAGGTAACTCTGTATGTAGATAGCCAAGCGGCGCTGAAGGCCTTGAAAGTAAATTTTGTCAAGTCTATGTTAGTTAGCGACTGTAAGGAGGCTCTGAGGAGATTGATGAAAAATTATCACATTAGGCTCTGCTGGGTACAGGGTCATTGCGAGATAACTGGCAATGAGTTAGCTGATGAATTAGCTAGATACGGCTCAGCTTTGGATAGGGCTGTAAGTGAAAGTGAGACCACCTCTAGGATTTTACTTTAGATTAATTAGAGTGGGTTCGGGATAGAACCAATCATGCATGGAATAGTAGAACGGACTGCAGATTATCAAGGGTCCTATGGCCTAAACTTGGTATAGCAGATACAAATCTACTTTTAGGCATAAAAGGGAAAACCTGAAGACTATTATAGGTATTCTGACTGGTCATTGTCCCATAGAGGGAATGACAGGGAACTGGGATAGAGGTTTCTCTGGTCTTTGCAGGATGTGCGAAGATAATGAGGAGCCAGAGACGGTAGAACATATTATATGTCACTGTCCATGTCTAAGTAGGCAGAAATGGTTAGGAAGTCGATTCGTTGACGAATTGGACAGTATATCGAGGAACGATCTCGATAGATTGATAGGATTCGTCATGGGAATAGGCTGGCTAAGAGGGGGTCGTTGGCTTAGCAGCACTTTTCTTTCCAGGTTTTTCTACGAGTTTTGGGTATGATGCTTAAACATGCCATATAATTCAACCGGTAGACACAATGTTCATGTTATGTATTGGAATGCCCAAGGCATAACAACTGAGTCAGCAGCTGCTGAGCTGTACCACATTTTACTCAAAAGGGAAATCGAAATTCTCCTTTTAAATGAGACTTTTTTTGAAACCATACAACAAACTTCAACTTAATAGTTATAAAATTTATAGATAGGATCGATCTACTCATGGCGGAGGAGTTCTAATTGCAATTAATATTAATATTAAGCATACATTGGTACCAAAAATAAAAACAAGTACTGCTGAAAGTATTTCAGTACAAGTTATGATTAATAAAAGGCCGGTTATATTCACTTCAGCGTATAATCCAGTTCATACTACCAATTTTAAAGCTGATTTGGATAAATTAACTTCAAACTACTATTTTATTTTCGGTGATCTGAATGCCCAATATCAACCCCGTTCAACAGTCCACAGTAGACATTCTTTTATCTAACTCGTGCCTCCATTTTTCAAACCTTGAGACACATCCAAAGGTTTTACAGTCGGACCATGTACCTATATCTTGTGTTATTTCTGGACAAGTTCAAAACATGACATACTCAGTTCCCTTGTATTATCACACAGACCGGTCAGCAATCAGAAACTGGTTGAAAAATGAAATTAGGTGTCAGAACATATTAATAACAGGTTGTATTCATTCAGGTAATCTTCATAAAAATTCTTGACAACGAGAAATCTCTGATATTAGTAAAAAGTTGATTAGAAAGAGAAATAAATACAAACGTAAATTTCAAAGATGTAGCGATTTTAGTTATAAAAATCAATTGAAAAGTATTTTGAAGCTATTAAACTTATTGATCTCCACCTTAATAAAGACCGCAATGAATCCTGGTCAAAATTTATTTCATATTTGCCCTCGGACTCTAAAAAATTTTGGAAAGTAAAATAAGCCCTTAAAGGAAACAAAATGTATTTTACTGATCTTCATGTACACGGTGAAGTTTTAAAAACTGGCAATGAAAAGGCTAATTCAATAGCAGACGTATTTGGTAATTCACACACCATTACTTAAAATAATTGTTCACCTATGCACACAGCTGTCTCAAGACTAATTCATGATCTTAACGATACAATTCTTGACAGATCTAACGTAGTGCTTACCAATTTAGATGAAGTTAAATCGTTTGCACTTTTATTGAAAAATTTTTAGATGGTATTAATAGCATTATCCTTAAAAAGATGCCCGATTGCTTTTTTGAAAATTTATGTAAACTTTTGAACTCTTGTTTAATAGAAGGATATTTTCCAATTATTTTTATGAAGGCAAAAGTTATCCCAATTCCTAAGCCAGGAAAGGATCCTAAATTACCGACTAGCTATAGACCAAACAGCATCCTAAGCATATTGAATAAAGTAAAAAATAATTAATAAGAGAATTTTAGACTTTTCCAACCAAAATAATATTATTAACCCTCAACAGTTTGGATTCCGCAAGGAGCACTCTACAGTACATCAATTAAGAAGAATCTTTAATTTTATTGAATCAAACAAAAGAAATCGTAAGAGCACTGGAGTTATTTTTCTTGACATTGAAAAAGCCTTCGGTTCAATATGGCATGAAGGCCTGGTTTTTAAACTAAATTCCTTCAATTATCAATCATACTTGCAAAAGATAATAAAGATTTTACTGTTCGCAAGAATCAAGACGTAGCTTTTTACGCTGACAACAGTGCTTTTATTTGTTACGGTAAGGTGTCAAACGCAATAATCAAAAAAATGGAAGATAGTTTAAAATCGACCTATAAATAATTTGATAAATGGAAGATAAAAGCTAATATTAGTAAATCACAAGCTATTATATTTCCATATAATAGATCAAAAAACAAGTTCCTTATTTACCAAATGTGTATTCTAACAATTTTGACCTACGGATGCCAAGTCTGGTTTAATAAAGCTGCTAAACTTACACAAGAAAATTACAGATAATACAAACTAAAAATCTGAAAATAATTCATAACCTATACCCCAGATATTGTACTGATCTACTGCATAACGCCTACATATGAAATAATAGGAAATTTCCTAAACAATCACTACGACTCTCTTTTAATTATAGAGTAATAATTGATGGTTGTTTTTAAAATTTCTTTTAACGTTCAAGTATGTACAAGGTTTTTTAGTAAACTTTTTAATACTATGATATTAGTAGTTTACTTATTTAATTGTTTAGATTTTAATTGATGTAATACTTTTATCTCATAACATTGTATTTATTTTTTTTAAATTTTTTGATACATTTACTTTTTTTTTGACACGGAGTCAACAATAGATGCCAAATTTTATTTATAGTCAGTATATCGATCAGTACTTCTCTTTTATTTTGCTTGCTATTTTTTTCTGATGTATCTGTATCTGTATATGATGTTAATGATGTAGAAATATACGATATTTCAAGCTTTTGATGCTGCAAAAATATTGTGTTTATATCTTTTATGGTTACTGATTGAAAAGAGAATTAATTTTTATTAATTTTTCTATTAAGGTAATAGTCATTTAAAAACTTTGAATGATGTTATGAAGTTCTTCAAGTAAATGAGTAATATATTCTCAAGACTTTACAGAATCAGAAACCTTTTAGTATTTTCCAATATCATATACAGTAATTTTAATATTTGCAATTGAAAATCTAAAAAAATTTTCGTATATATTTTTTAATTATGAAATTAATTATGAAATTATTATTATTAATTTTTTTTTTTTTTGTTACAAAATAAATATCTTAACTATATTTCTTTAGAGTACAACTTGATTTTTAACATGATTAATATCAACTTTAGGTACTTGTAAACGATTCTTTCTACCCTCTTCCCATTCCACTGGATGAACTTTTTTGCGATGATGATGCATATTGGCGCTAACTTTAAATGTTTGCGGGCAATGAGGACACTGATATAAATCTTGACCCGTATGTGTTGCAATGTGTTCAAGTAGATTTTTCGGACGTTTAAATGCTTTATCACAATATGTACACTTGTGTTTTCGTTCTTCTTCGTGGACATATTTTTTATGATTTAATAAAGCGCTTTCGCTGGCCGCTACTTTGCCACAAATACCACAAACATAGATGGTAGAACCATCATGATGATATGCAGCTTTATGACGTTTCAAACCATTGCGAGAGTTCAATTCAACACCACATTCATCACAGGGAAATTTAGGTTTTGCGATACCAGCATGTTCCATTAGATGCTTTTTTAAAGCCTGAATACCGTGTACAGTTTTGCCACATTGATCACACACACGATCAACATTATGTACGGTCTTAATGTGGGATTTAAGTTGTACCTCAAGCACATACGCCTTACCGCACTCTTGGCAGACAAAGTCTTTATCGCCCGTTACATGTGTAAGTAAATGACGATCTAAAGAGGTTTTTAAATTGAATAGTTTATGACAGACCTCACATTCGAGTTGTTCAATTTCTTCATGCATTAGCTTTTTATGCAACTTAAGATTATTTTTATTGGCACTTACTTTTCCGCATATGTCACATTTGTGTGTCTCCGGATTAAGATGAAGCTGTATATGATTAACGAGAACATAACGACGATAAAATTTACGTTCACAACATTTGATATAAAATCTGGATTTATGTTTTTCTTTGAAATGTGCACGTAATTTATCAAAACTGCTGGTGGCTTCTTCACATAAATCACACTCCAATACAGGTTTCCATTCTCGTATAAAAGCATCTGATTCTCGAGCTTTTTCTAAGTTAAATTTAGAATTTCCCTTTTCTTGTTTATCAGCATTTGTTTTTGGTCTTTTGGATTCTAATGAATTTCCTTCAAAGTTTGAAGTTTCCTCCACTTTTTCTTTTTCTTTACCATTTTCTGGTGTAATATGTTTTGGCTTTCTACCTCTTCTTTGTTTGCGTTTTGTTCTATGAAGTAAGTCTAATTTAACAAGTTTTTCATCATCCTTTACGTTAGCTTTTTTATTTGATACCTTTGTAGTTGTCCAATTAATTAAAGGTTTTTCATCTTCGTCATCAGAGGTTACTTTTACCTCTTCAACTGCTTCCAAATCCAAATCCCTATTAATATTAATATTTTCAAATCTATAGTCTCCATCCTCATCACTTCTATCGAAATCTTGTTCATTCGCAATATTATTATTTTCTTCTACCAAATTATTTTCACTTTCTGTTTTTATTATCACCTGTGTTTGCTTTAGTTCTGATTTCTCTAGCAACGACCGTGTTTTTATGACATTCTGCTGAAATTCATGAAACTCTTTAATAGGCACCCAACAGTCTCCACAAAGAACTTTATTTTCTTGGCGAAATTCACAGTTCTCCTCTTCAGATATTAACTAAGAGAAATTTAATAAATTTTTAATACTTCTAAATTTAATTGCTTCTACATATTTACCATTGGATCAAAATATTTTACTGTAATTTGATAGACTTCAGTACTTTCCCCTGCTGCATTTTGTAAATATTTATAATTACTGCTGAGTGTACAACACAAGCTGCAGCATAATTTTATAGACATTTTGTTGAATAATTAATTTATAAATTTAATAATAAAAAAAAAAAGAAAACAACCTTTTCTTTTTTTAATTAGATTCTTGTTTGTAAACAAAACATTTTACTAAAGTTGCCACATTTATATCATTTTTAACACAAGTTACACTGGTCGGCAGAAAAAAAACATTTCTTTGTTCTTTAAACAAAAATTATTGAACTAGATGGAATTTGACGTGCTGAACACGAATCTGCTTTCAGTTTTTTTATATCAATTTTTTGATTTTTACTTATAACTCAAGAACCATTTGTACAATTTAGATAAATAAAACATCAAAAGATGTAGACGAAAATTATTTCAAATCATCTTAATGCTATGTTCACATATAGATTTTTTTTAAAACGAGTCGTTTTCTCAAAAAACAAACAAATTGATTTCTTTTTTATATATTTCAAAGCCAAAGACATCTCGATTAAAATTGTTTAATTATTTAACGCACAAAAACATACTAAATAATACCAAAAGGAAAAAGCACAATAAAATGATATGTAAACAGTTGTTTAAACTCAGTGTTTTTCAAAAAACAAGTAAAAAACTAATGCGTGTGAACATAATATAACATTAAAATTGGCAATACCACGAATAAAATAAGAGTCATTGGTGTACAAGTCTGGATTTTATTCATAATTAAGTGAAAATGCGCATTTGGACATATATACAATAAGTCTAGATAAATTCAATAAAGTGGTGGGCAAAGAAAAAAACAAGAAGGTGAACTAGATGGCATTTGACGTGCTGAAGACGAATCTGCTTTCAAATTTTTTCTATCACATATTGATTTTTTGGAATAAATTGAAATAAAAATATTTTATTTTTAACGTTAACAAAGGTTTTTCTGTACAGCCGGCCTTCGTCCGGGCTCAGAGACTCTCCTTCGATAAATAAACTTTTTTTTGGAAATAAAAAAGTATAAAGTTCCGGTATATCAATAAAAAATGTAATGAAATAATGAATATGGTCGTATTAAGTATCGTCAGAAAGGAATTTGAACGTACTTTAAAATGATATTAAAGTTATTTAAACCGTATATGTATTAATAAAGATATTTAGAAAAATATGTTAAAATTTTAGAGGCCCATAACTCGTAAACTAAGAACGTGCAGGAAACATTTTTTACATTATTTTAATCTGAAGAAAAAGTACTACTGAATCATTATACAATTTGTTATAACATTAAGTGGGACGGTGATCTTAGTTTACGTCATTGCACATATTGTAGTATACAGATGTACCTAAAATGCAAAAGAACCACACTTTTTTAATTTTTTACAGCAGAATCAAAAAAACATGAAAATGCAAAAGTCCGTAACCACAATTTAAATTAAGCAATTAAGTTAAATTTTTAATCGTTTACTTAAAGCAAAAAATAGATAAAGCAGGTTGCCGCCAAGATGACTAGGGCTCATTTAGGTCATTTAGTTGTGATAACTCCTACAAAAATCGTTCGATTGAAGTCCCAGCCTGTTAGTGTGGGTTCCAAATCCACAGTGTCCCGTGAACGCTGCTACAATATTTCTTAGTTGTAATCTTGAGAGACTCAATAGGAAAGATGACCTAGCTGAATCCAGCTTAGGTCTTATTATCCTGGTAATCTGGCAGGTGGGTTCGTTTTCCCATCTATGTTGTGTTAAATCATGAAGTGCGATTTCAATACGCATTAGACATTAGGGGGTAAACCACAGAACCAGTCTATGTTTTCAGACTGTAGAGTTGCACCGTACCTTGCTAATTCATAGGCAGTGTTGTTGCCTTGGTTCACTCCGTGTCAACGCACTCATTTAAGTGCGATTTTAGAATATAGCGGCATCTCATTAGATGTCAGGGATTTAATTGAAACTTGGCTATCAGTAAATATTACGATAGCTCCACCGTATATCCTCTTTCGACCATGATATCGGCCTGTAAAATGCATTCATTCGGGAGCCAAAACGACATTCGGATTCCAAATTCTGCTGTGATGGCATCACTACCAAAACCATTTGCATTCTTAGAACCATCAGTGTAAACGCATAAATCACCATCTTGGGATAAACCCGTTGAATCCTCAGTAATAGAGAAAGTGTAGAAACTCGATAGGAGTGCTTTGGGAACGTAATAGTCCATGAGTATAGAGAGAACGTTAATCCTGTTTTGCCAGCAACCCGTGGCAGTAAGCCTAGCCTAGTTGCAGTACTGAGAGCTAGCCAGTGCTCATCGCACCAGAGATAGGAAGTCTCATTCTGCGGAGGACTCCTAAGAGTTTGGAGCAGTTTGAAGCAGTGTCGAGTGAGCTTCACCATACTTATACTCCATAGAATAGAATTGGTTTTATGATAGTCTCAATTTGCATTACCGGGGTTTATAACCCATTTGCCTCCTATGACCTTTATACAGACATAGATCGCTGTCATATCCTTCGATGTTCTTGCTTGTATATTGAGCTTCTAGGACAGTTTGTTATCCAGAAACATTTAATTTTGGTAACATAAACATTTAATCTTAGTAACATAAAGTTTGGAATACTGTACTTTCTTGAGAATAGCACGAATTCCGTCTTAGAAGGATTTAAGCTTAGGCCACTGTTGGTACTTCAATCATTAAGTAATTTATGAGCCGTTTCCATCAGCTGTGATAGCGTATCTAAATGGATTCCGGAGATAAACATGACCACATCATCCGTGTAGACAATGGTTTTGAAGCCCAAAGAATCCATTTTTCTAAGCAGTTTGTTCAGATCCAAGTTCCATAGTAGAATCGTGGCAGTGCCCATGCTGGATTTGATGATCCTATGGTTTAGAAGATTAGAAACAAATGTAATCACTGATTGGTCCAGCCCCAAATTCTTCCAGGACCAGTCTAATAGATGTTGGTTTAAATTAATTAAAGGCGCCCTCTATGTCCAAGAAGGCCGTCAGCGAATAGTTACCGTATTGGAGAGATTTTTCTATATATCCTACGATCGAGTGTAAGGCTGTCTCAACCCATTTGCCTTTAGTATAAGAATGCTGAGAGCGAGATAAAAGATTAATATGTGAATTCTCTTTTCGGTATGAAGATAGCTTTCCCTATGGTCCATTGTATGACCTTTCGTTAGCGATGGTTCCATTTATGGAGTCATCAGAAAGTTGGTTACCCGGGAAGTGAGTATCCATTAGAAGTTCCAGTGTTTCATAACTGTTAGTGGTCCAACTACCATCCGATTTCTTAATATAGCCTGGAACAACAGGGGATTTTGACAGGATTTTTCGCAGAAGTCTTGTCTCGGAGGAGTTTTCTATACTACTATAGAAATCCCTTCAGAATTTGCGTTTTTCGTTCCTGACCTGAGGTCTTCAGTCCTTCGCTGAATAGCTTACGAAATGTCTTACGAGATTCGGCTATAATCGGTGACCACCATTGTGGTCTAATCTTACCTCTATCTAGAGTGTTTACACGTACGTGCGGTGACTTCCCTGAAGGATTCCGTGAGACTAGTCACAGCCATGTCTAGTTCCATAGTATCACGAATGGCCGGGACTGTGAGAGAAGATTGGCTAGGATTTGCTTTTACTCTTTCTACCCAGTTTTTCTGCTATGGTTTTGCTAAGATTGTCATTCCCCTAATGGATATGTGGAAAATTCCACATAGCGGTAATCAGATGGAGAACAGTCGTTAGAAACTCTCCAATTTTCAATTAGTTGTGCCTCTCTAATTATTGTGATGTCCTGTCTGTTTCCAACTACGATGGTAGGTACTGGACCCTTTTTGAAAACTACTAGATTATTATCAAGTAAAAAGTCTAAAATCTGTTGTTAGTGTCGGTACTGCCCCAAATATGATAATAGGCATTTGCATCAGCTCCAATGATAATGAGAGCCTGCCGGATTTTTGTTGCATTTACCATGTCATGGACCAGTTTGTGAGGCGAAGAGTCTATGTGGTCGTGCGCCATATAACAGGAGAGTAGCCAGACAATGGTGTCTCCTGTTTCACAAGTTGCAGTCACCGTATCTGCATCGATATAATCAAATAGAATGAAGATATTAAGGTAGTTTTTAGTCAAAATACAATATCTTAAGTTACCTGAGCAATTTTCATACAAAAGCTTGTAACCTTTTGGTGTTATGGGTCCACGGCTCTTGGATTAACGCGACTCCTCACCTCTCTCAGCGAGACGGAGGAGTAATGCAACGGATGCTGCTTTGGAGTGATGTAGGTTAAATTACAGTAACTTCACCATCCGGGTCATACACGACCGTTACATCAGCGTCTTTTGAGTCGTAACCCAAGAGCGCGTCTTCGTCCTCCACTACTTCCAATCGACAAAGAGTTCCCCAATTTTTTCAGTACCGCAATTCCGTAACTTTTTAACAACAAAAATTTGTCATTAAGTATCGAAAATTCATTTGTTTGAAGTTAAGTGCTATTCTATAATAAAATTTTTCCGATTTTTGTCGTCAAACACATCAGTCGTTAACGATATGCTTCGGCAAGCTAAGTACAAAAAAGACGTAAAACCATAACGATAATAATAAAGTTAAGTTTTTTAAAATGTACTATTTTCAATTATATATATATATATATATATATATATATATATAATATATATAATATATATATATATATATAATATATAGATATATATATATATATATATATATATATATAATATATATATATATATATATATTTTTTTTTTTGTGAAAATTTGTATTTTTAGAGAAAAAAAATTTATTTTTGTGAATTTTTAGTAAAATGATGAAAAATCTTAAATATATATATATATATATATATATATATATATATATATATATATATATATATATATATATTTATATATTGAGGAATTTTTAAAAATAAGACATCATATAAGACAACATATACTAATATTGGTATGTTGTTGGAAGACAATCTACACACATTTATATAATATTTAAACTTTATTCACATTTTCTCAAAAAAATAGTTTTATTGTTATAACAATACCCCAATTTTAATTTTAAATGTTTGTTTTTCAAATAATAATGTTCTATCATTTCTATTGATATTCGTAGTTAAAATATATTGACGAAAAGAATTGTTCTTATAGTAGAGAATAGCAAAATCGTTAAAATAATCAAAAATTTCCGTTAGTTAAAGATATCGGTAGTAAATGAAAATTGCGGAATTGAGATACAGAGTCTGATTAGAAGCTTCTATAACAACTGAAAGTGTTGTGTCGTCGGCTGAAATAGAAGATGCGTCATCTCCAGGCGGGTTCTCTAGCTTGACACTAGTGGTAACGGTATTGGACTTGTCGTCACACTGATAGATGCGCAGTTTAATACTATCGAAACCATAGTATATTCGGGCTTGCCTCTGTTGGAGTGGCGCCAAGGATTCCCGATTCAGGACCTCGACCACCTTTCTTGTTGTGTCTTCTGAAACGGCAACTATGGCCAGTATTAAGTATATATTGCACTTCTAATATTAAAAACTTTGGTAATTCATGTAGTTACAAATTCTTTTATTAAAACAATTCGAATATTGAGTACGTTTTTGATATGGGGTTCACATATTCAATGAAAGTGAAGTCATTGAATTGAGATAAGTTAAGTATTAAAAGAAAAGTTAAAACAAAAATGAATAGGTCAATACGATCATGTCTTAAACCATTTGCAAATAGCAGTATTTCAAACCCCAAATTTCTCTAGTCCGCATTAGATTTATACAAATAGTTTAAAACGTTTTTATTTAATTGGATTTTCTTTTTATACCCACCATTAAAAAATATATTCGGTTTGTCATTCCATGTGTAACATGTCGAAATAATCGTCTAAGGCCCCACAAAGTACATATATATGTATATTTTGGGTCCCCGTGAAAATATAAGACGTTCTATGTCCGTCCGTCTGTGCGTATTTTTAAAGAAGGACAGTGGTCAGGACGGGTCCCAAATTTTCTAGTCGTCGTTTTTATAAATTGAAAAAATATATATTTTTTTATTATTTTTTAAAAGCAAAAAATTCCGGCTTATAGCCGAACTCACCTTTCTGCGAATGCCCTTCAATAAGGTTTCTTGCAATCCGCGCCAGCAGAGGGCATGGGAGTAGGATTATAGCCGACCCGTGCACTGGCATCGGAGGGAAACTGTTAGCGACAAGTTATCTTTAACCTTAATCTACAAGCGATAAAAAAAGGATTGGGAGGAAAGATATGAGGGAGACTACGAAAGTTGCGAGGGGAAATTGTCATGTTTTGGTCCGCCGGTTTTGCAGCACCTTTCAATAAGAAAAAGTTTTGTTTACTCTTTCCAACCATTTGTTATAAAATGTATCATCCAACATGAACAATGTATCATCCAGGTTAAAGTACCAAACTGTCCGATATCCTTTCACTTGGTTACTGTACTGCATATAGACATAGCATTAATAGAAAATCTGGGAAACCATTTGCACAATGTATCACCCAGACTCTAACCAATAGGTCAACTTCTGACCCCTCTGTGACCGTTTCTTAGAAATATACCACAGGAACGCCGGCAACCACACTCCCTTTTCCACATAAAATATTCTTCAAAAAAGTTTTTTTTCTTAAATGTAACAAATTTCACGACTGCTGCGTTTATGAAGTTGATGTTACAGCCTTTTGACTTTTGTTAATATTGACGTTATTTTTGAAGATATGAGTATGAAATATTTTGTGTAGATGTAGTTTGGGCCAGTACATTACAATCCAGCAAAAAACCAACATATGATTTTTCAGTGTTTACGTCCTTTTACATTTTAAGTGACGATATGTAGTTTGGGTTTATGCATTATAACACAGTAAAAAACCAACATTTGATTTTCCAGTGGTTACGGCCTATTGCAATTTTTAAGTGACGATATAATCAAATCAGTTAAAATAAATACTTATCAGACAGTATTTTTTTTTTTTCAAACGATTATAATAAAATAATCCTACAAAAGATTCTCCGAGTACTCAGATTTGTAATCGATTTTGTGTATTTTACTTACAATATATAGTTGCTTTATATTTTTTACAATAAAATGTAAGCTGAAATAGAAATTTTAAAAAGATTGCAATATTCTGTGAATTCCATTCTATATTTTTCTATACAAGTGAACTAATGCGTAAGCAACGTAAAGTAAAATACATAAAATCGATTACAAATCCGAGTATTAGAAGAATTTTTTATAGGGATATAAAATCCCCTAACTGTTAATGTTTAGAAATTTTAAAATATTTTTTTTTTTTCGAAATTTGTATTCTTACTCTAAAATTAAATTTTAAATTAACGTTTAATAATCTTAATTAAATAAATTATCCTTATTAATAAATCTTTAACTTTAAATAACTAAAACTTAAATTTTATATTACAACTTGATTTGTAACTTGAGTTATATCGACTTTACGCAATTGTAAACGATTTTTTCTACCCTCTTCAAACTCTACGGGATGAGCTTTTTTACGATGATGATGCATATTTGAACTAACTTTAAACGTTTGTGGACAATGAGGACATTGATACAAATCCTCACCGGTATGTGTGGCTATATGTTCACGTAAAAATTTTGGACGTTTAAAGGCCTTATCGCAGTAACTGCACTTATGTTTACGTTCTTCTTGGTGTACATGTTTTTTGTGCGTCAACAGACCATATTCACTAGCAGCGACTTTGCCACAAATGCTGCAAACATATATAGTCTTACCATCATTGTGATAGGCTGCCTTATGGCGTCTCAAATTTCCACGTGATCTCAATTGAGCACCACATTCATCACAAGGATATTTGGGTCTTTCTATGCCGGCGTGTTCCATCAGATGTTTCTTAAGGGCTCCAATACCATGCAAAGTTTTGCCACACTGATCACATACGCGATTATCACTGTGAACCGTTTTGATGTGCGATTTAAGTTGTACCTCCAAAACATAACCCTTGCCGCATTCTTTACAAATGAAATCTTTACTACCAGTGGCATGGGTTAGCAAATGACGTTCCAAATTGGGTTTTTGATTAAAACTCCTATGACACACCTCGCATTGAAATTGTTGGGTTTCTTCGTGTACGACTTTCTTATGTAATTTAAGATTATATTTACTGGAACTAGGTTTTCCACATATATCACATTTATGGGTCTCTGGATTAATATGCAATCGTATGTGGTCCACCAAGACGCAACGACGGAAAAATTTACGTTCACAACATTTAATATAGCATCTGGTATTATGTTTATTCTTAAAATGTACTTTTAGTAACTCAAAAACTGGAAAAGTTTCATTACAGATATCACATTCTAGTAGAGGTTTCCATTCCGCTATAAACTCATCAGATTCTCTACCTTTCTCTAAACCGGAATTTATGCGGGGATTCTTTTTAGGTTTTTCAAGATGTTTAAGTTTTCGCATTTTTCGTAATGGCTTTTCTAGAGATTCATCGGCTACTTCTTCTTGGTCTCCGCTATTCGCTTTTGTAGTCTCCTTAGGTTTTCTACCTCTACGCGTTTTAGTTTTTGGAACTTCTACAACAATTGTTTTATTATTGTCTATTTGATGGTCATTTTCTTTAACATTTGCTTTAGTTTCTTTAGCTTTTCTCAATTGTATTAAAGGCTTTTGGTCATCATCATCATCTTCATTATCATTGAATATTTCATAACCATCTTCTAAAGCGTCCTGATCTTCTGAATCATTTTTTATGAGCATATCTTCAAAATGTGTTAACTCGACATCACTGTTATTTAAATCTTTATAATTTTCGATTGTTAGATTAGTTGGGTGTTCTTCTTCTAACTTTACCTGTAAAGGTAGTTGCTTGACTTCAGTCTCTTCTAGCAATGTTCGATTCTTTATAACAGTTTGTTGGAATTCATGAAAATCATTTATGTGCAACCAACAATCCTGACATAGAATCTTATTATCTTGGCATGTTTTTGTATTAAGATATTCTGTTAATAACTGTATTAAAGAGAACAATATATATCTTTTTCTTTTATCCTTTACATGCAGACTAAACTTACCATTGGATCGAAATATTTGACAGTAATTTCGTAGATTTCATTACATTCTCCTTGTTCATTTTGTAATGATATATATTCATTACATGGTGTACAACACAAACAACAACATAATTTTATAGACATTTTAATAGAAAATTTCATTTAATATTTTCTTAAATTTCATACATTTGAAGATTTTTCTTTATTTTTTGTTTGTAAACAAAAAAAAATACTTATAAAGTTGCCATATAATTAATACAAGAAACTTGTCTGTGTACTAAATTTAAACAGTATTGTCAACTTTTAAAAATCACTAAAACGTAAAAAACTCGTAATTTTTCCAAAAATGCACTGAAATATTCACCCTTATTCCAATTGTCGTCATCAACGTCGCCGTCAGTTTTGTGTCAACATCATTTGTTTCAACGTCATCATCAATTCAATAACAATTTTGCATTCTATAACAAGATGACGACGACGTTGACTTATCGATTATGTCAACATGTCAACCACACATCTCTAAATATTTGAAGCAGCTGTTTGGTTTGTTTATTACTTTTGAACAAAAATTTTATTAAAAATTAAAATGTTTTTTACTTGTGAGATAAATTCAGATTCGAGTGATGATGAAAATACAAGGAAACAAAACCTCATATTAGAACGGAAGCTTCTGAGACAAAAATTTAACCTACCAGACAGCAAGTGAGCAACAATTTCAGTGTATTATTTTAATGATTGCATAATTTATTTTTTTAAAGGTTTGAAAGTTACTTTAGAGTAAACAAGACTGTTTTTAAATATGTTTTAGAAACAATAACACCTAATTTGAAAAACAGGGTAAGGTCAACATACATTTCCAAAACAACGAAGTTGGCAGCTACGTTAAGATTTTTGGCACAAGGGTCATACCATCTAGGTGTTTTCTAAGATTTTGTCGGAAACACTGAATGCATTTTAAATGACAGTCTGTCCCCAATGGATTAAATTGAAGTAAAATTAAAATTTTTTGAAAAAACTGGGTTTCCTGGCATTGTTGGGTGTGTGGATGGTACACACATCAAAATTATTGCCCCAAATAAAGAAGACCAACATTTGTACTTCAACCGCAAAGGATTTTTTAGTTTAAATGCTATGATTGTAAGTTTGCCAAACATTTTATTGTACATATTTTGTAATAAGAATAATTAACTTCAATACAGATTTGTGATCACGAAATGCGGATACAGTTTTTAGACCCACGATTCGTTAATCTGGAACGTTAGCCACGGTAAAAGATTATTGCAAGAATGTTATACAGCTGGTGAACCTAACTCGTGACTTTTAGCTACAATATTAATGTCAATTTAAGTATTGTTTAGTAATGAACGATTTTTTAGCAGGTTGTTATTTTAAATTTTTCCGTTTTTTCCTTTTTCAATTTATGTATGCTTCAAATAAACTCAAGTCCTTATGAAAAATGGCGACGACAAATTTAAAGTCGTTTCAAAACAATATCGCCGTCATATTTTCTTGTAGGATGCAAATTCTATGTTGACAGTCATCGATAATATTCGATAACGACAACTGGAATAGCAATTTGAAGTAAAAAAGGCAAAAAAATATCGTTTAGTTTTCATGTTGACAACTTGAATAAGGTTCATTTTCTTTATTATATTTTTCAAAGTCAAATTTATATTTGTTCATAAATTTTATTTTTTGAATTAAAAAAAATTTGTGAAAATATTTTAGCAAATGAAAAACAGGCCAAAAGGAAAAACACAATAAAATGATATGTGAACAGTGATGTTTAAACTCATTGTGTTTCTCAAAAAAACAAATCAAAAACTAATGTGTGTGAACATAAAATAAAACTATGTTCACGTCAAAGGTTCGAAATAATAATAATTCACTTTTAAAAATTGAGTTAAATTTGATATCTTTATCATTAAAGCATTCATAGTATTTTAATTCATAGACTTTAATTCTTTGTACTTCATATGTATTGATTTAATTCTATAAAAAATGAGTGCCTTAAAATATATTGAATCATTCAAATTTTCTTTAATTCAAATCTAATACAAATTATGCTAGGTTCACGTATAGAAATTTTTTAAAAAACGAGTCGTTTTCAAAAAAAAAAAAACAAATTGATTTGTTTTTTATATACGAATATTTCAAAGCTAAAAACATCTCGATCCGAATTGTTTAATTATTTAACAAACAAAAAAACATACTAAATGTTCATACAGGGAAGAAATTTGTAGCATTTTTGATACATAGAAATTTGTTAAAAAAAAAGCTAATATTAAGTTCACACACATTAGTTTTTGACTTTTTTTTTTGAAAAACGCAATGAATTTAAACATAACAGTTCACATATCATTTTATTGTGTTTTTCCTTTTGGCATGTTTTTCGTTTTCCAAAATATTTTCAGAAATTTTTAATTTAAGTAAAAATTTCACACACAAACACTTTTTAATTCAAAAAGTACAATTTTTAAACTTATAAAATTTATGAACAAATATAAATTTCATTTATAATTTTTAATTTTTTGTTTTTAAACTGTTTAATCATTTTTACAAATTCTTTTTCCAACAAATTTCTATGTACTAAAAATACAAAAAATTTCTTCCCTGTATGGAAATTTATAATATTTTTTGTGTGTTAAATAATTAAACAACTCGAATCGATATGTCTTTTTGGCTTTGATATTTATGAAAAAACAATTCAATTTGTTAGTGTTTTTTGAGAAAACGACTCGTTTTTCAAAAAACCTCTATATGTAAACATAGCGTGTCGTATGCCTATAATATAATGATCATTATAATCACGATAATCGTGAAAATAGTTTTTTCACTTTCAATTAAAACTTATTAAATAAAAATTAATTTTTCATTTTATTGAAAATTTTTCTTAATATTTTTACGCGTAATAAAAATAGATTTTGATAGTAAAAATCATTTACGAACTCTCAAAAATTTGGAATTTGGTGTCACTGAAAACTTTTAAAAAGCTTCGAGCACTGGCTTAATATTTTTCCGCATCTAAATTTTTAAAAAGCACTGGTCTAAAAGCGTTTAAAATAAATTTTAGATAAGATACAGTTGTAATTAGGAATGGGGGTAAAACCAAACATCATCCAAATATAAATTTATAAATAGCCTTAAAAAAACTACAAATGCACCGGGATCTCTGGTATAGCGTAAGCTATATATTGAAAAATTAGAGTTACATTTTAAATAACTCTGGAAAAACTACATTACTTAAGTTATGTCATTTTCCATTTTCTTAATTTTTGGAATTGTTGTACTTCATTACATAGTGGTCTGCACAACAACATAATTCGTTTGATTTTACTTTTTTTCGAAATGTAAAAATTGTTAACATATGCTTTTTTTAATATTTCCTATTAAAATTTATGATTGAATTTAATATACTTATTTGAAATATGTAGTTTTTAAGACACACATTTTATTTTCATAGTATTTTCGAAATGGAATAATTTTTGTACGAATTGCAGATATATTTACTATGTAAATATATCTACAATTTAAAAAGGTCTACTACCCCTACTTGTAAACAAAATAAAATTCCAAATGAAGCAGAAGCAATAGAACTTTAGTTTTAAAAGTAGAAACGTTTGTCATTATTTCATTTGTAATTTGAGTTATTTTAAACATTTAATTTATGCGGTCAATTCTGGCAATCGATAATGTGAATTTTCTTGGTAATTATTTAGTTCGCGTGTTCTCCAGTTTATTGTAATTATTAATGAATAGTATGAAAAATTAATGTCAGTAGCATTAACAGCCCGTCTAGACGTAACATAATATGTAATATTTTTGTGTCACAGAGTGTCAAATTCGCTCTCTGAGAGAATTATTTCACGTGTAGATTCAAATATTAGTATTATAAGATGTATTATGAGACTGTTGTGATGAGATTTCTCTACACAACCATCTTATAAGATGAACTGTCAAAAAAATACACGTACACGAAAGTTTGTTTGTGCGCGTGCATGTATATTTTGGAAATTACTAAAAAACATTAATTTTTGTAAAATTGTTTCATTTTAGTGTTTGTTTTACATGTTACAAAACATTTTTATAAAAATTATGCTAAAAAAGTGCGAATTGCTTAAATAAAAAGGACATGTTTACTCTGCGACTGACTGAAAATAATGATATCTTACAGGATTTATTAGAATACGCGTACCCCTTATTTAAGATTTAACAAAATATAAACAAAATTGTTACTCTCCTCTGCCGGCGTTATCTCACATATTATATCAGCGTTAATCTCAGTTGTAGACCTGGGGTATTGTCAGTAAATGTAGTAGCATAGAACTTACATCAGGGATGTCAAAATTGGTGCAATTGCAATTTTTCTCATGTACGATCACTTCACCCCTTACATAGTGTCTACATTAGAAAATTTTTTATCAAGACAAACGTCAAACTTAACGCGAATTTATGGAAGGTGGCAACAGATGCACAAAAACAACAATACGGCGTATTCCTTATTGTTTTTTATATAATCTGCTGTTTAACTAAGGTTACCTTGTATATATTCGCACTGTTTTCGACGTTTGTTTTGATAAAGGTTACATAGTGTCCACATTAGAGATTTTTTTATCAAGATAAACGTCAAACTTAACGCGAATTTGTGAAAGGTGGCAACAGTTGCACAAAAACAACAATATGGCGTGTTCATTATTGTTTTTTATATATGCAGTTTGACAACTGTAACAATCAAAATAATAATCAGCTGTTTAACTAAGATTACCTTGTATATATTCGCACTGATTTTGACATTTGTTTTGATAAATATTTGCCTAATGTAGACACTAGGTTAAGACAAAGTTGAAAATAAAATTGTTTCCCCTTATTCAAAGCCGTTTCATGGCCAAAATATAAATATGTATTACATAGTAATAAAAACCCTGAGCAAGCATTTAGTGAATTATTTTTCGAAATAGCTCACTTCTTTGCCACTTTCAGAAGTGCAATAGAAGATTTCTCTCAATTTTCCAACAACAAAATATATTAGTATACGAATTGAATCTTCTGGACGTAACTTCTTTAATCACTATTAGAAGTTGTTTGCATAACAGTTACAGTTATCCAAAAACGGAAACACTATTTTTCAACACCTTTTCTAGCATTTGGAAGATTGTTGTTTACCAATCCACATAATCTGTCGAATTCGGCACTCTAAGATGATTAATGGTAGAATGTGCAAAACTTTACAAAAACAACACACATTAGGTTCGAAATTTTATCATAAAATCATGATTTTAACTATTGTTTACATTTCATAATGGGAAAAAGAACAAGCAGAAACAATATAATTTTGCTTAGTAAAAATATAAGTTTTGAAGTGATAAGAGTGAAAAAATATTGATATTAACTAAAATTATTTATGTAAGCTGATAGTGAAACAAAAAATTCATAAGTTTTACTTATAAAAGGAAAATTAAGAAAATAAGGTAAGCGTTTATCAAAATTAAAAAGAAATTATTAATATTTCAACTAGTTATGGGCAAGCGAATAAATTTATCAAAACATTTTCTATAAAATTAAAATATGTTATTAACAATTTGAGGGCCAGAACATGACAGAAAATTCTGTTTTATATAAAATTCTTGATAACTTAAACAACATTTTTTAAAAGTGTGAGAGTTTGACTTATGTATGTTATGCCTGCAGCAAAAGTCGCTAATTTTCAGAATAATAAAATCTATAGAACAAAAAATTACGAATATATTAAAAATTCAATTTTACAAGTCTATTCTGTGGAATGTTAAAATTTATATATATATATATCTATATATATATATATTGGGAATGTATTGCATTAGAGTATCCGAGAAATGTTTTAGCAGAGCTGAATTTTTACACTTCAAATTTTAATTTTCAAAATTTTAAATTAAATTTTTTTAAAAGTTTGAAAAGAATTCAAAGATTGTTATTGTTATTAAATATTTTGAAGAAATTGTTTTGTTGTTGTAATGCTTGAAATGTGTAGAGTAGATTGTGGTAATTTTTGGTTAAGTAGCGGTATTTATTTCTAAGTTTCAAAAATCTTAAATATTGACAAAAATGATTGAAACAACTTTCAGGGCCAAGATAAAATTTAAATAATGATTTAAAATGGTACATCATCATTAAAATTGGTAATAAAGTATGGAAATGATTAAAAGATCATATAGTTTTTAATAAGGGAATCCCCTTTATAAAAATGGAAATATTTAAAAGAGAAATTAGAGAAAATTTATTATAAATATATTCAAATATTTCCAAAATTCTTAATAGTCAGCTATTTGTTCAGCGAGAAAATATGATTTTAGAAAAGTATATAGTGTTCGCCTTGTAAAAAGTGTAATACATTTGTTCTTTAATTATTTTAGAAAAACTGGCGATTTTAGAAAAAAATTAACCAAAAAATTTTTATTTATTTTAATTACATAGAAAATTCAATACAAAATTAAAATAAATAATAATGTAGTCTTGTAATATTTAGAAATCGTATATTATATTACTAAACATTTTGGAAATATTGAATTACACATTTTATAATGCGAACATCATAACCTTTCTAAAAATCAAACATTGTCGCCGAACATACTAATAACTACAAGAAATTTTGCAAATATTCTAATAGATGTTATATTTTCATTTGAATTCAAAATCTTTCTGTGCATTTATATTCATTGTTTTCTGTAGTAAACACAAGGAAGAGTTATTTTTGTTATTTAAAAAATAAATTAGAATATTAATAATTATTCTTATTTTATTATATATACTTACTTTATTAAATTTTAAAGAAACAAATATTATTTTCTAATTTTGTACTTAAAATATTTCTTAGTATTCTTTTTTAATTTATTTTTTTAATGTTAATTTGAATTGAAAATATTGTTGTGTAATTAATTTTATTGCTTTCCATAATAAATATCGGAAAGAGTTAATTTTGTGATTTAAAAAATTTCAATATTTTTATTTTTGATAATTTTGTTCATTCCTAATCCTTTATTTTAAATTGTAAGTATTACTAGCAATATTATTTTAAAAATTTTATGCAAAATAGTTTTGAAATTCTGCAAATATTTTTTATTGAAAATGTAACTACGTCGGCACACCGGGAAGTTGATATGTTTCGCTTTTACTATGGAATTCTCATATAGTTAGAGATAACGCTTTAGTGGGGATTGGAAGATTCGAATTATGATTTTTTATTAGACACTTTTACTGCGGAATAGTAGATCTTAATACGTGACGTACAAAATTTACTAAAGCGTTACGAATTCTGATCTACTTATTAACACCGTTCGGGAAGAAATGTGCCACTAAGAGATAGTTCTTTTTGAGTAACGCTTTAGTGGGGATTTAAAGATTCGAATTAGTGACATTCAATACTGACTAAAGCGTTACTCAAAAGGAACTATCGCTTAGTGGCACAGTTCTTCCCGAACGGTGTTACAAATTAGATCAGAATTCGATAGTAAAAGCGACGCATATCAACTTCCTGGCGTGTCGATATAGTTACGCTTTCGATAGAAAATATATATATATATATATATATATATATATATATATATATATATATATATATACAGTTGTTTATTTTTTATTTAGTACTAAAACGAACGAATGATTAAATACAATATTAATTCATTAAATGACTTTATTTAGGTTAATTATTATAGTAAAATTTTGAAATCTTAATAAAAAGTGGTCTTGTTATTAAAATAAACTTACGAAGAAAAAAGTCGTCCAAGATCAATTTCTTAAAATCGTGCACTTCAGCTTTCAATGTCCGATATCTTTGAAATTCGACATATTTTTACTTCAATTTGATTTACAGAGCATAGAAAATCGTAGTTTTAGTAATGATTGTACATTTACATATTTCAGAGCTTACAATTTTATAAATTGAACACACAATTCAAATGTTTCTATAATGTAGTTTGTTTGCCCTATAAACTTATTTGAATTGTCCTAATTACGTGTCTAATTTTTTGGGATCTCGAAGAACAATTTAATTATTAATTCTGAACACTAGTTGTAAACCTAAACAAAAGTGTTAAGAAAAAAACTGGTTTTCATTTCAAAGTTATATATAAAAATATATTTTATTTTAAAAATTTTAATTCGAATTGTGGAATATCAAGGTAATCGTTTGACAGTATCAAAAGACTCGAGGGAGTACTTCGGTACTTTTTAATGTTAAATAGCATCAAAAAAGTACTATAGTATCAAGTTTTTCATCCCTGTTTAAGGCTTATATGATATATATAAATCTTAATTTTATAATCCAACATTTAAAATTTTTAACTTAAAAACAGTAAACGAATGAAAAATATACATTTTATTTATGACTGTTTTTGATATTATTCATAAATAATAAAATTTTTCTATTTCTGTTTCTATTTTACCTTAGTTCCTACCTTTTCATCTCTATTGGTAAAACTAGTTAATAAAGATAGCAATAAAGTAAATAAACAATGCATTTATTACACAATTTTTATTTCTTTTTTGACACCAAATTAAATTTTTTTTTTTTTTTTTAGCTTTAAAAATGGGACTCTTCTTATTAGTACTAATTTTTTTAACAAATCTGTCTTCAATTAATATAAATATGGCAATACCAAAAAATTGTTTACAAATAAAAAACTTGTAAACTGCTGTATTATTTTTATTTTCATAAAAAAATAGTAAATTAAAATGTCCATAAAACAATGTTGTAGTTTATGTTGTACTACATGCAATGAATACAAATTATTGCAAAATGATTTGGGCGAAAGTAATGAAATCTATGAAATAACAGTAAAATATTTTGATCCCATGGTAAGGAGATATGCATTAAATCATTCCAAAATAACTTTATTACTTACAAAATTTGTTATTCATTAGTTGCTAACTGGGGAAGGAAGTTTAATGAATTCTACACAAAATCAAGTGCTTTGCCAAGACTGTTGGTTTCACATCGAAGAGTTTCATAAATTTCAGCAAACAGTAATAAAGACTCGAATGCTTTGGGAAGATAAAGCAAATATAAAACCCTTACATATAGAAGTGAAACAGGAAGATGAGAAACAATATGATACTGCAGAATTCCTAAATGAGGAAAATTATGGTAAAAGTGATGATGAGGAGGAAGATGAAGAAGAACCATTTGATGATGATTATGAGGATAATCATGATTTTAAAACAGAATCTATGACTAGTTTTGAGGATTCTGTTGAATTAAAACCTAACCCCGTTGAACAGGAACAAAAATATAAGATAAACTTTTTGCTCGAGAAAGAAGAAAAGAGCAAAGATGAAGAAGTATCAACCAAATCGCGTCGAGGAAGGAAACCTAAAAATTTCTGCAATAAAACTACAAAATCTAATGATAGCGAACTAAATAAAGATGAAAAGATCAAAAGAAAAAAACTAAAACTAGTAGAAAATCCAAAAGAGAAAGGAATTTCTGCTTTTAATTTAGAAAAAGCTAGAGAATCTGATGCTTTTATAGCTGAATGGAAACCTGAATTAATATGTGACATATGCAGTGAAAGTGCTCCAAATTATGATACATTGCGTAGTCATTTTAAGCAAAAACATAAAACTAGATTCTATATTAAATGTTGTGAACGTAAATTCTTTCGTCGTTGTGTGCTTGTCAATCACATACAACTTCATATTAATCCCGACACTCATAAATGTGACATATGTGGCAAAACTAGTACTACGAAACACAATCTTAAATTGCATAAAAAAGTTATGCACGTAGATACCAAACAATTGAAATGTGATTTATGTGATAAGCTTTTTAAACAAAAAGCCACCTTGGATCGCCACATGCTAACTCATGTCACCGGCAGCAAAGACTTCATTTGCAATGAATGTGGTAAGGGCTTTGTAGCTGAACAATTACTTAAGCTGCACGTTAAACATGTACATAATGTAGATCGTGTATGTGATCAGTGCGGCAAAACTATACATGGTCTGCAAGCTCTTAAGAAACATTTAATGGAACATGCTGGCATCGAACGACCTACATATCCTTGTGATATTTGTGGCCAAGTGCTAAAGTCACCCAATGGTCTTAAACGTCACAAAGCTGCCTTTCACAATGATGGCTCTACTATATATGTTTGTGGTGTATGCGGTAAAGTGGCTGCAAATGAAAGTGCCTTGAGGAATCATAAAAAACTCGTACATGTAGAAGAACGTAAACATAAATGTACCTTTTGTGATAAAGCATTTAAACGTCCTAAATCATTACGTGAACATATTGCCACTCATACGGGTCAAGATTTGTATCAATGTCCACATTGTCCGCAAACATTTAGAGTTAGTGCCAATATGCATCATCATCGTAAGAAAGTTCATCCATTGGAATGGGAAGAGGGAAGAAAGAATCGTTTAGAAAAACCTAAAATTAATATTAATCAAGTTAAAAAACAAATTGTATTGTAAGTTATATTAATAAGTATTTGCATTTAGATTTATTATGGTAAATGTAAGCAATAGAAATAAAGAGAAAGTTCAAATTATATACAGATCTATCTATATAATTAATAGGCAAACACATTTCCTGTAAACCCTTTTAGGCTTATAGTATGTATTCACTTTAATATTACTTAATAAACCATTGGAAAAGTATTTTTTTCATAATAAAAACTGACACAAACTAGAAAAGTTATAATGATCTAACAACAGTGAGAAAGTTTTTTTCATATTTAATTGTAAGTTGTAAGGAAAATTGCCAATAGTTTAAACCCGGTATTCACAAACAAATTTTAATTTTATAATAAATTTTAGAGATAAAATTTGTTTTAAAAAACATTTTAAGTTTAAAAGTTGTTTGTGAATACGGAGGTTTGTGAATACTGGGGTAATAAATTGCTTTGTATATTTTTTGCTAAGTCATGCATAATGAGAAACAAAGTAGAAAATGTAAACATTTTGAGTTGCTTTTAATAGGTTTTTCTTTTTGTTTTTATATCATTCCCATTTATTTTTAGCAAATACACATCATGTAAATTATTTTACTGCTTTATCCAGATAAGCTCATTTTATTTTAGATATTTAAAATCAGGGGTCGTAACTGTCATAACTTTTATTAGAAAAGTCAAAGGGAGCCTGTTATTTTTTAACTTTTACGTTTTTTGATCAAAATGATTTTATGATTTTTATTTTTTTTTTCGAGTAGAAATGAGTTATTTTGTGATTTTTAATTTTTTATAAGTGCAATATATAAAAGTTATTTTCGCCAAAAAGGTGTAAAAAGCCGTCAAAATAAAAACAATCGACGAAACGAAAAATCTCCAAAATGAAAAAACGCCAAAACGAAAAACCTCCAAAATAATAATAAAAAAACACCTTAACAGAAAAAATAGTAAAATTAATAAAAATAAAAATAATTTTTTAAATAAAAAAAAAACGCCAAAATAAAAAAAACACCTAAACGAACAAAAATCGCAAAATTAAAAAACCGCCAAAACAGAAAAAAAACTCCAAAAAATAACGAATTTATAAGCGTTTAAAGTAATAAAAAATGTTGGGAAACAGTATTGTCTCATGTCCTCAAAATGATGATTCACGTCCCAAAAATTATCATTTTTAAATATAGATCCAAATTTTGTCCTCAAAATAGTTTATATAAAATTTAAAATTGTTTTATTATAGAATATATTATTTTTGTTAATAGAAAATTTACTGAAAATTGTCTATAAACATAAATAAAATTAACAAAAAAAAAAAAAAAATTATGAACAATTTACTACAAAGAAAATTTATCGAAAATTGCTTATAAAATTAAAACAAAAATTTCTTAAAAAAAATATCAAAAATGTCTATTAAATAAAATTTATCGAAAATTTCCCATAAAAAAAGTTGTCAAAAATTTCCTATACAAAAAAAAAATCCAAATTTCCTATAGATTGAAAATTCTTTATTATTTTTCTATAAATTAAAAATTCTACTGATATAGTGACTGAAATAAAGATATGTTTACCAATAATAATCAAGTTTTTTTGTTGTTCAATATTGATATATACATATCATTTTTTAAGTGTTTGGCAGTACAAAATTTTAAAGTCTATACAAAGTTTTTGTGAATGTTTTCTTCATTAAATGCAAACATTTTCAGTTTTCTTGTTTTTCATCACTTATGAAGGCGAAATAATGACAGGAAAGCGGATAAAATGTTACTATTATTTTTGGTAACAATTGATTGTATAAAAATTTGTTTTATGGAAGCTGTGAGTAAATTTTAAAGAAACTTTGTAATAGACTATAATTTTCTACTGCACAACACTGGTTGAAAAAATTTATATATACCAATTTTGATCGAAAAAGGTTGATTTTTAATGGTGAACCTAACTTTATACCGGTCACTGTATTTTCTATAAAAAATATTTTATAGAAATAAAATTAGTAAAACTTCTACAAAAAGATTATTTACTTTTTTTATTGACTTTATTGAAACCTTAAAGAGTCTTAGTGATTGTTTAGCAAATTTCTTATTAATTCATATGTTGACGTTGTGCATTTTTTGTTCCCTTGCAAATGAATTAAACATTTTATGCTTAAAGTTTCTATGCAGTAGATCAGTAGAATATCTGGGGTGTAGGTTATGAAATATTTTCAGATTTTTATTTTGTATTATCTGTAATTTTCTTGTGTAAGTTTTACCAGCTTTATTAAACCAGACTTTGCATCCGTAGGTCATAATTGGTCGAATACACATTTTGTAAATAAGGATCTTGTTTTTTAAATTAAGTTTAGATCTTCTGTTAAGTAAGGGGTAAAGTGCACGGCCGCATTTGATTGCTTTATCACAAATATACTGTATGCGTTGTTTAAATGATAGTTTTTTTTTCTAAGATAATAACTAGATATTTGATACTATCCTGCAGAGGAATAAAAACTCCCTTAGAATATAAATGTTTTGTAGGAATACGTTTCTGTGATCTGTTATATGGAAATATAACAGCTTGTGTTTTACTAACATTAACTTTTATCTTCCGTTTATCAAAGAATTTATTGGTAGATTTTAAACTATCTTGCTTTTTTGATTATTGCGTTTGATACCTTATCGCAGCAAATAAAAGCACTGTCGTCAGCGTAAAAATCTACTTCTAGATTCTTGCGAATAGTAAAATTGAAAATATATATTGAATAAAGAGTAGGTGATAATACCGATCCTTGCGGCAGAGCCACAGATTTGCCTATCACTAGATAGCGTGTTATCTATAGATACAGCAAATCAGCGCTGATCTAAGAAACTCTTTATTATCTTTTGCAAGTACGTTGGATAATTGAAGGAATTTAGTTTAAAAACCAGGCCTTCATGCCATATTCGAATCGAATCGAAGGCTTTTTCAATGTCAGAAAAATAACTCCAGTGCTCTTACGATTTCTTTTGTTTGATTCAATAAAATTAACGACTGTGGAGTGTTCCTTGCAGAATCCAAATTGTTGAGAGTTAATAATATTATTATGGTTGGAAAAATCTAAAATTCTCTTATTAATTATTTTTTCAAATACTTTATCCAATAGGCTTAGGATGTTGATTGGTCTATAGCTAGACGGTAATTTAGGATCCTTTCCTGGCTTAGGAATTGGGATAACTTGAGCCTTCTTAAAAATAGTTGGAAAATAGCCTTTTATTAAACAAGAGTTGAAAAGTTTACATAGAGTTTTAAAAAAGTAATCGTGCATCTTTTTAAGGATAATGCTATTAATGCCATCTAAACCGGGGCTTTATTATTTTTCAATAAAAGTACAAACGATTTGACTTCATCTAAATTGGTAAGCTCTACGTTAGATCTGTCAAGAATTGTATCGTTAAGATCATGAATGAATCTTGAGAAGGCTGTGTCCATAGGTGAATAATTATTTAAGGTAATGATGTGTGAATTACCAAATACATCTGCTATTGCATTAGCTTTTTCATTGCCAGTTTTTTAAACTTCACCGTTTACATGAAGATCAGTAAAAGGCATTTTGTTATCTTTAAGTGCTTTTTTTACTTTCCAAAACTTTTTAGAGCCCGAGGGCAAATTCGAAATAAATTTTGACCAGGATTCATTGCGGTCTTTATTAATGTTTTTCAATTGATTTTTATAATTAAAATCGCTACATCTTTAAAATTTACGTTTGTATTTATTTCTCTAATTAACATTTTACTAATTTCAGAGATTTCTCGTTGCAACGAATTTTTATGACCGACAGGTATTTTATTGAACGCTTCTTTAACTATAAATATTAATTTGTTAAAATAAAAATCTAGATTACCTGAATTAGTAACAGGTTGGTCAATGTTCTGACACCTAATTTCATTTTCCATCCAATACAAGGGAACTGAATATGTCATGTTTTGAACTTGAAATAACGAAAGAAAGGTTTACAAAATGGTGACACGAGTTAGATAAAAGAATGTCTACTGTGGACGGTTGAACGGGGTTGATATTTTGTCCAAAGCGAGTGTATCCATTTGGGTAATAACTGTAGTAGCTGAATTGAAGACAGTGGTTGTAGAGATCATACAATTCCAATGTGTATGTTGGGCATTCAGATCACCGAAAATAAAATAGTCTTTTGAAAATGAAGTTAAATTATCTAAAACAGCTTTAAAATTGGTAGTATGAACTTATTATACGCTGAAGTGAATATAAGCAGCCTTCTATTAATCATAACTTGCAATGAAATACTTTCAGCCGTAATTTTATTTTTGGTAACAACGTATGCTTAATGTTACCTTTAATTGCAATTAGAACTCCTCCGCCATGAGTAGATCGATCCTCTCTATAAATTTTATAACCACCAAGTTGAAATTTGTGGTACGGTTTCAAAAAAGCCTCATTTAAAAGGAGAATATCGATTTACCTTTTAGTAAAAAGTATTATAGCTGGGCAGCTGCTGACTCAGTTGTTATGCCTTGGACATTCCAATGCATAACACCGATTGAATTATATGGCATGTTTAAGCATCATACCTAAAACTCGTAGTTTGTCGTACTTATTTTGACATCTTTGCAAAGCATCGACAGCATCAAAAAATATTTCCAGAAGTTTTTCATTGCAAATGTTATCATTATTATTGTTGCCGTAGGTCTTGCCTTTAGCTAACTCAGAATACAAATTACCAACATTGCGGGAATTGCGTGTATAATTATGGGGTTCTTGCCTTGGCAATTGAGGAAAATCATGATCGTCTTCTTTAAAATATGTTACGTTAGTTCTTCTGCTGGTCGCCCTAGATTTAGATGTTACTCGATGACGGATTTCTAAATATTCTTGACGACTTGGGCACTTTGGGTCATCAGTACTATGGTTAACGTTTTTTAAGTTCTTCTTTATGCAGTTTTAGCACTTATAAATTATACTACCATCACTATTACCTTTGTTGAGTGAACAAACTGCATAATCATGGTTTCCGGCGCAGGCTGAACACACTACTATACGGTTACAATTTTTAGCACCATGTCCATACAAGCGCACTTTGAACATTGTGTAGGTTCTTTATTGCCCTTTAAAGGTTTTCTCCAATACACAGATATATTACGCTAATATCTTATTTTCATAACCTCTCTTTTTGAAACATGTTGACGATCAAACTTAATGAACACTCAAAGCTTCATTGTACAGCGATAACGAGTTTCATACAATTTTTGCACCAATAGAATTCCGTTTGTAAGTATATTTATCCCCAATTAATCCGATCACAGTTGAAAAACTGTTGGTAGAGTCCACAATTATTGGTGGAATCTTTTCTTTGTTAGCAACTGCTTCTTCTTCTTCGTCTTCAGACAGAAGCTGAAACCTGTTGCCACTAGTGCTGGGACCGTCTGTAGTTTTAGGCACCTTGAATTTAGGGCAAACATTGTCAAACAAAAGAAAGTTAAAACAAATTTATGTAGTTTTTTTACACTTTTTAATTTAAAAATTCAATTAATTTTTCAAGCAAAAATTAACACGATGTTTTTATCTTGAATATTTAATTTATTTATTTATTAAATTTTTAATAAAAATTAAATCTTAGAGAAATTGTTCTTAATGAAAAATTGTCAACATTTTTCTATAAATTAAAAAATTAGCATTGTTTGAATTAAAAGTTTATCGAAAATTGTCTATAAATTAAAAAAAAAATTAAAATTATATCGAATTTTATAAATTAGTAAAAGAAATCACCATATTTTATAAAAGTCCACAATTCCCTCCCCATGAAAAGTCTAAATGAATATTGCAATTCACATTTGTTGGAAAAATTAAAATTACAGTTAGTCAGATTTTATTCGCCCTCTCCACTTTAAAGAATTTTAGGGGGAAAAAAGTTGAATTATTAAACTCGAAAATGTTTTATTTTTCACAAGTTTTCGTAGTTTTTTTATGGAAAATGCAGATTATTTGATTACACCCCAGGTCTACAATTAACATTAACACTGATATAATATGACAGATAACGACGCACAGAGGGGTGAAATTGAAAAAATGGCGATTAATTGAAAATTGAAGAATAATATTTTGAAAAAGTAATTGATTCCAGGTAAAAATGTATATATGTTAAATATGTATATATGTTAAAAAAATTCTTTAATTTTTCCACTCTCCTTGTAGTGTGCTGCACAGTGTGCTATTCAAAAATGACATGGAAATAATTATGAAATTTTGAAACGGCTGTTCCGATTTCAATGAAATTTCACATAGTGATAGTAGGTGTGCAGGCGAGTTTAAGTTTTGAGCTTGGACCATATAGAATTTCAGAGTTAGAGTCCTCAGATTTTTATATAGGATTTCACTTGATATCTTGGAAATTTTTTATTTCATTAACAACAAATAGCAAAATTGTGTCAAGGAAAAATTAAAAAAAAAATGTCTCCGAAGTCAAAAGTTATAGGGATTTGAAAAAGTCAATTTCCCCTTGTTTTTTGCCAAAAAAAATCATATTCTTTTTCTGAAAGATAACTATAAAATTGTGTGAAGGGCAAAAATATGATAAAAACATTAATCTTGCGAGAGCAACGATCTTCCAAATTCTACCTATTTTTTCATTATTTTCCAAATCACAAAGCTGGAATTAAAAAAATATATATATATTTTTATTATTTTATTGTTTTTAACTTTTTGGTAATAGAAATTTTTGCTCCCGATATGGATTGGAAAGATAATGCAAAAAAGAAAAAAAACCATTTTTGGAAATATTCGAAAGTTTTTTTTGAGAATTCCTGTTGATAAATCTAAAAAAATAACTTTAGTTTCAAATTAAACGTCAAAAATTCTAAATATTTGTAAAATTACATTAAAAAATATATATACAAATTTTATTGCATTATTCAACATAAATAATAGTACAAAATCTCGACTCAATCCTTTTTCGATATATTTTAGCAAAATGACCAATAACTTTTAGTACTATAAAAATGTTTTTATATATTTGAAAAAGTAAAATTTCCTAAACATTGGTGTATAAAACGTCTACATAGTCATTTTTGCGTGTGCAATTAAAGGTTTGTCGTGTGCACCCTGTGGGCGCTAAATAATAGTTGGCAACGCCTAAATGAAAGTTGACATTTGTAAACAGATAAAAAAATAAAAAAAAGTAAATAACAAGAGGAAATATAAAGAATTTTTTTACATGAAAGGTAAATTGCTGAAGAAGTTTTTGATGGCGAACAAGGAAGACATCTTGTGGCGTCTGCAAGGAGTCGTGATGGGGTTCCGAGAGTAAATTAACTTCTTTCTGGTTTAATCTTCGTAAGGTGTGGCATGTAAAAAGAAAGGAAAGAACAAGAGGGAGTTAAAAGAAAAGTTTTTATTGAAATTGCTAACTTAAAAGACTAAAGCACTAGATGGTATATCCGAAAACTAAAATAAAAATAAAAAAATTGAAATAATACCTAAGTGAAAAACTAAAATCTTACAAAACAAAAAAAAAAAATAAATAAATAAATAAAACTTAAAAACTATATAAAATTTTATATTTTATTATTTTCATCATTTTAGCTGGTATATTTTTTTATGTGTACCCGACTACTGGCTACTAGACAAGCAAGAACTCCACCCCATCCGGCGAGTTATAGTCCGGCTTCCGCCAGATACCAGCGCCGCTTAATCTGGTAGCCCAAACAAAACATATGTTCAAATGTTTGACTAGCCGGTTAGTACACTACAGGATTAAAATTTAATATTTTCTAGTAATTGGGTTAATTTTTATATGATTGGTAATGCCGTTTGTGATAACGCCGCAACGAGATATATTTTAACAGACCTCAAGATTTTCTTTTCTTTTTCAGCATGTTGCTAAATTCATATCCTTTAGTCAGATCCGTAAGAGAGATAAGAAATACATATTATATATCATTGTTTAGGAAATTTAGTCTTCTTTTCAAATATATATAAACATTTTTATAATAAGAAAATTTGTTGAAGACAAAAAATATGCAAAAATATATCGAAAATGGGATTTTTTTACTTTTTTTGCATTATCTTCCCAACTGATATCGGGGAGCGAAAATTTGTATTGCCAAAAAATTAAAAACACATTAAACTATGCAAAAAAATTATAAAAATTGAAAAATTATGAAAAAATAAGTCAATAAGTTCATAACTTTTGACTCCGTAAATATTTTTCAGAATCGCGTGAAATTTGAACCCGCTGCAGCGAAAAAACTTCACCAAACTCTTAAACTGAAAGAGATAAGATATTTTTTTTAGATCTCGACCAACAGAATCCTTATTTATAAAAATCTTTCAAATCGGTTCAAGTATAAGAAATCAGAATCGATTTTAAAAAATTTTATACCGAGTTTGGTCCAAACTCAAAACTTAAACTGGCCTATGTGAATTTTCAATCATAGTGGTAAAAATTAAAAATCGAACTTTTTGAAGCATATATTTTTGCGTTTTATTTTATAAAAAGTAGTTTATTTTACATTGGAGTTATTAAGCATAGGTATGTAAAACCATACCTTAATTTTTTGTAGAAATATTTTTAATATGTAAAAAAATCGGTATAAAAACAGGAATTTTTACCTTTATATAGAAATTTAATAGATATTCAAAAAATTTTTATACGATCTTGGGTGAAAATAAAATTTTTGCATTTTTAGGTAATATTTGTAGTACGAAAATAAAAAAATTGCAGATTTTTTGCGAATTTGAAAAAAAAATTAAAAAAATTCAATGAAAATATGCTTGTTTTCTGAACAAAAACTAAATAAAATGAAATTTTTCTATATTTTAAATTAAAGTTTATTATATACCTATATAGATCTCTTTTTAAGTAAAACAAATAAATGTTATATATGCTTTATTTAAAAAGAGATATATATAGGATTTTACGAAAATATTGAAAACGGATATGAAAGTTACATTAGGGCAAGTTTTTCCTTATAAAATCATAATTTTGATTTGGCATTGGCGTGGCAGGTATATATGGAAGCTATGGTCAATCTTTCTACGATCCTTGTGAAATTTTACTGTAAGACTAATACTTAAATATATTTTATTTTTACATAATTTTATCTATATGCAAAGATTTTTAAAGTTAATTTTGGACCGATCCTCACGAAATTGAGTAGTTTGATTTTTGCCTAGACAAAACTCACCTGTTAAGAAATTTATAAAAATACAGACATATTTGAGTTATTTATAACCATTTGACCCATTTTCCCATATGATGGCTCAGTGAAAAAATGGTGAGTTCCATTAGGTTATCTTTAAATCGGCGAACTACAGATATTCCAAATGTTGGTGATTGATGCACAGACAGTGGTTTAGGCTAAAAACAATATTTATAAATTCGGAAGTTATTTATTTGACGTACTAATGATCTAATTATTACAAAAATATATTCCCTAAATTAAGCGCCATTTTTGACGTTTCTACACCACTGTGTGCCGTCAGAAGAGCACAAAGGGCACTTGGATTCTAATAGATCCTTTTTATTTAAGAAATTCGTGCTAATATTATAATTAAATAACTCCTACAGGTCCTACACCTTGCACAAGTCAATAAGTGCGATACTAACTTTAAAGAAATATTCCAAATATAATTTAGTGCATACAAATTCTAAAGTGTGCTCAAAATTCGTTACGAGCAGTGTTGCCGTTTTGGTTATTTTTAACCAAAATTTTTTATTTGATTTTTCAATGTGAAGATGATGACTTTTTTCCGTTTCAGTTTTTTTTTTTAATCAAAACCTTATTTTTAGTAGTTTTAAAAATTCTATTTACCCTGCTAATCTTGCCAACAATAAAAAGATAGTGTGCTAAAAATTCATCATACATTTTAAAACTAAAGGTTCCTATAATTTCTCATTCCAATTTTAATTTACGATGAAGAAAACAATTTAAATCAATAGAAAATATAAAGATTTTCCCATATTTGTGCAGAATTCTGTAGAAACACGCTTATATGTATTTAAGATATATGAGCTTCATAATATTATTCCCAGAGAACATTTATTTGGGAACTAGGTGAAATAATTTCGACTTGTTAAAGAGATTTGGAGTCGATTGGTATAATTTAGGGGTTTTCTAGGGAATATTTATTTATTCAAATTGTGCAAGACAACATAATTAAATGATAATAAAAACTTAAAAAGGGCACCACATTGTCTTACAAATAACTGCAATAAAAGTGATATATCATGCATTTTCAATTGGACCACAATTTTTTAATTAACTTATTAGAATTTAATATATGTGAGTGCTTTGGTACATGAACAATTGATATTGAATCTTCAATTAAATTAAATATCTTTTACTTTAAATCTTCAGATTTTAACGCTTCTAAAAAATGGAATTCGTATTACCAAATGAGATTGGCTAAGTCTCTATAAAAATAACTCTTATTTGCATTCTTTTTCTCTAAACACATAATTGTAAAAGTCAACCTTATTTTCTATTACTGTTCGACCCAGCTGTTTTGTAATTCTAAATTTATTACAATCTGGTTTGCTTTCGAAATCATATCAAAAGGACGTGAGAATAATTAAATTTGTATTGTTAAACTTTATATTCCGCCCCCCTACAAAATTGGATCAGGAACCACATTTTAATAAACATTGTTATAACAGTTAAATTTCAAATACTTTATTCTCCTAAAGACTAACTAAAGTTTATGACATGCAAAGTATTTAAAACCTGAAGACATATATTAAGATTATATTAATTTTTATATAATAACTTAGAATTTTTTTTAATTTAAGTTAATTTATCCTAATCTGATTATGTTTTCCAAAATTTTGGTTATAAAAAATTTTTGCCGTGGCAACACTGGTTACGAGTCGACTAAAAAATAGTAAGTAATACCATGATATCATGATAGGTACTGTACTATACTATGAGCGTTCGTTTACCCAAAGATTTGTTGTGTTCAGTAAAAATTTTTACTGGATTTGCGTTCGCGTACCCAAAATCCAGTAAAGTGAGAAAAATTGAGATAGAAAACGACAGTTAATAAACTGAGAGTTTACAAATTTTATAATTTTATTTTTGCTTTAAAATCCAGAAAAAAACAAAAAAGTAAACAATGAATGAAAAAAATTCGAAAAATTAAAAAAAATGTATTTTTGTATTCAAATTTTACTAAAATCACATTAAAAAACAAAAAAACATTTTTATAGATAGATAGAGAAGGTTGACGCGATACATTCCGTTGTATCACATCTCCACCAAAAGACCAATATCGGTCTATTTTGAATCCCTTCATTAACACACGATAAAATAAGGGAAGAAGAAAAGAGAGTAAGAAGAAGATAGTAAGGATAAAGGAGCAACTGTAAAAAATCTTTAGGGACATACCCCTAACTCTCCCTTAGCCAGCCTTTTCCCATGACGAAGTCTATGACGTCTACAAGCTCCATTTCCCGAATGTCACATAGCTCGTCGAGAAATTGACTACCCAACCATTTCATCCTATGATGTTGCAATCGTGGACAGTAACTCATAATATGCTCAATAGACTCGGTCTCGTCGACGTCCTCACATATTCTACAAAAATCAGAATTGCCAGCGTCCCGTTCAGACCTCATCTTCCCTATCAAGCAGTGTCCTGTTATGACTCCTATCATGATTCTCAAACTTTTCCTACTCAAGCTCAGAAGAGTACTTGTGCCTGTTCTGTTGAGTGCCGATCATATCGCCCTCGATACCTTAAAGTCCACTCTACCCTCTCAAGCCGAATTGGTTCTGACCAAGATCCATTCGTTGATCTTCCCAAAGAAGAAACCCAGCCGGGGTTTCACTATGGTCTCCCTCTCCGAAACATCCTTTGCTGCGCCTTGCCTTGCCAATTTATCGGCTAATCCATTACCAGATATATTGCAATGGCCAGGTACCCAGCAGAGTCTCACCACGTAGTGTCCCAACAGCTCTCTTAGTGATATTTTACAGTTGGCAACTAGCCTGGATTTTACTAGATATGTCTCCAAGACCTTCAGAAATGCCTGACTGTCCACATAGAGAGTAACCTCAGAACCCCTCGCAACGTCCAATCTGATCAATTCCGCTGCCTTCAAGATGCCAAGAATCTCAGCCTGAAAAATGCTACACTCATCAGGAAGTCTAAATAAGCCTTTTATATCCGTGCCCATAATATAGACTCCTGCACCAGTACCAATGTCCAACTTTGATCCGTCTGTAAATACTGCACAACCTTCGTACAGGTTCTCGGTGCCGGACCAAATCTCCCTATCAGTTATCACCACAACAGGATTTACCCAAAAGTCCAATTCAGTGTCCATGTAATCTGATGTCCCCGTGAAGCCTAGATTAACCTCACCGTAGCTGACCTCGCATACAACCCGGGAGTGACCTGTTCTTGATGAAAATAATAATCCTAATTCCTTAAGTCTCAGCAGACTCCTTGCCGCCATACCTCTCACAAACTCCTCAATGGGTAAGAGATGAAGTATGACGTACAGAGCCGCCTGTGGTGTACTTATCATTGCACTTGTAACGCCGATTGAAGCACACCTTTGTACATTCGACAAAAGGTTCCTATTACTCTTCCGTTCCAGTGCCTGCCACCAAATAAAACAACCATATGTAAGAATTGGTCTCAGTTCTTACCTATAGTTCCTACAGGTGTATTAGTCATTAAGGCTACGCGCAGACTGCATGATCTCACTGATTGTGGGGAGAAATTTCCCTGTTACCAGTATGACCACATCACCAGCATATGCCACAATCTTTCGTGCCCTACTGTCAAATTGACGCAGAATCACGTCGACAGCCAATAGCCACAACAGGGGTGAGAGCACTCCCACTTGCGGTGTCCCCCTAGTCACCAGTTTACTTAAACATACTCCACCCAAGCTCGAGTTGATCTTGCTGCTAAGCATAATGATTATCAATTCGATCAAGAAGCCATGTACTTTAAGATCCACCAGCGCCTACTTAATAGCGTCGATCTTGCTATTATTGAACGCTCCCTCAATATACAAGAACGCAGCCATGTTAAATTCCCTGTACCGAAGTCCTTGTTCTATATAGCTCACCACTTCATGAAGCGCACTCTCAACAGATATGCCCTTCAGGTAAGCGTGTGGAGCACTACTCATGCTGTTGGTGCCAATAGATGATCTTAGATATATAGATCTATCAGTCTTTCTAATGTCTTCAAAAGAGAAGACGATAGGCTGATAGGTCTATAATCCTTGGGTTTCGAGTGACATTTCTTGCCACCCTTAGGTATGAATGACCCTTACCTCTCTTCACCTCCATGGTATGGGTCTATGTAGCAGACACCCAGTAAAAATATTCACTAGTAGTAGACGAACCGCTACCGGTGCATTTTGTAACATAGCCGGAAAGATACCATCAGGGCCAGGTGACTTATAAGGCTCGAATGTATTAACCGCCCATGTTACTTTCTCAACCGTGATCAGGTCTCTCATTATCGTTTCAACCATCCCGATGGCGGACTCTGTAAAGAAATGCTCTTCCACATCTGATCTTTCAATCAATGGGTCCTTACAACCTGGAAAATGAGCTTTCAAAAGTGACTCAGAGCTATACTCCGTCCATGAACCATCTGATCTCTGGATACTACCCGGAACACTAGGACCCTTCGACAGTATCTTCATGAATCTGGATAGTTCATTAACAGAGTCAATGGTCTCGCTGAACCTAATCCACGAAGACCTTTTAGCTAATCTAATTTCCTTTTTGTACTTATTAAAACTCACCCTTTAGGTACCCCAGTCTTCATCCTTACCAGTTCTATGGGCCCTGTTATACAGCTTGCCGACTGTGGTCTTTGAACACTCAACTCCTTTGACCACCAGCCCGGATGTTTTCTCTTACCCGGATTACTCACCGGACTGGAGAGCTCATAGCTTCTGATAATAGACTCCGTCTTTTCCTTCACTATCACGTCAAGATTGTCCGTCGACGTAAACTCCTTCAGAGTTTCAGGTAGTCTTGTCCCCAAATCACGCCCGAAAGCGTTCCAAATCGTCTGTCCAGGATTTCTAAAAGGTTTCCTCTCTGAACACAGAAAGTTCACACTAAAGGTTATTCTGCTATGGTCAGAGAAAGAACACCCCATAGTTACCTTCCATTTCTCTACCAGGTCTCCAGAATTGGTAAACGTGATATCTATTACCGAATTCCTATCCTTCGTCTTGAATGTAGGGGTATTACCCCTATTACAGATTAAAAGACCATTCGCTATAATGAAATCAAAAATTGACTCACCTCTTTTATTTATATCCCTGCTACCAGGTTGAATGTGGTGTGCATTGGAATCACAACCGAGCAAAAGACCTTGTCATCAGGTGATTCCGTCGCCTCATAAGGTTTGTACACCGAGGCCAAAACCAGCTTACTACCTCCTTCCGCCTCACCTTGAACGACCGTTAGGTCTTCATAACTGAAATAATAAAGAAGAATCAACTGAAATTTGACATAGCCAAGCCCGAACCAATGAGTCCAATTTCCTCAGAGATTCCTGATCTACTGCGAATCGGTAATCTTTTCCCTGGTTCTCTTTACAAGTTCCCTTGCGGGAACGCGCAAGAACGCAGAATGGCTTGTAAACACCTCCTTGCTTGCCAGTAGCGACTTGCCCTTCCGAGCAATTACCTTCGTCCACCTCCACTTTAAAACTTTCGGGATAAGGCATTTTCAAGATATCACCGATGGAGCCATAGGTTCGTTCGAACATATATATGCTATTTCAGTATTTCCTTAGAACATGCCTATCCCGTCCGTCTATCATCGATGGGTCCTTCTTAACCAACTGCTATGGAGGCCCTAACGACGTTTTCAACTTTTTCAAGCTTCGTTCGGCAGTCAGTCACGGCTCTTTCATCTAATGGATGCTCTACCGCTGCCTGCAGAACAAATATTTTGGAAAAGGCCTGGACATGCCTGATACTCCCGTCGAGCTATCCTGCTCCATACCGAGTGTTACCACAGTGGTTGAAGCTCCATGCTCCTTTTTCTGATCGAGAGCACAGATGATTGTCATCTTATGCTCTTCATCAGACCGAAGAGTCAGATCCTCCAACCCCTTCGTCGCACTAGTTCCGACAAGATCTTTCGACGAGTACAGTAGACTGTTCTCTTCCGTCAGTTGGGTCAGTATTTGTCCGTGTTGCAGGACAATATCGTTATTCAGTCTCACCAAGTCCGATTATTCGTCCTCATCCTCATGCACCCCCCTTTTCAAGACGTCGTCTTTTTCTTTCCCTAGCCCGTCCGTATCGCTTACACCTGCGTCAACGTCCGTACTTTCCTCTTCCTTAACTAAATCACTATCGTCCGTTTTTCCCTTGTTCTTTTCTTCCCTTAACCTAATTATCTCTATAAATCTTTTTCCTTCAATTTTGGTCCTACGAGTAAGCACGTAATAAATAGACGGTCTCCCGCAGTAACTGCGTACGCGGACTAGGTTGTGATACAACTGACCCTTGCCATCAGCATCAAAGGTGAGTTTGCTGTTCTCGATTAGTTTCTTTTCGCACTAACTATTCATTCAGATCCTCGGCACTGCTACCTAGCACCTTGATATTAAAAGTGCATATTACCTGTTTATTTAATCCGTGGGAAAAGTATGGCACAAAGACCATACTCAGTGCAAGAGAATGTATTCATGTTGGCAAGATCAACAATTAGAATATATCAATTGCACCGCGTACAGTCCAAATAACCTAGCCGTTTCCAAGACCGGGCGTGATATAAAGGATTCATTCATGGTGGCTAAGGGATAGGGCTCCAGTACCGTACATAAATACATCCAGTGCCTCACGCCCAGTTCCCCCTATCCGCCACCTGGGGACGCGTCCGGTGGGAGTAAACAAATAAAGACTCCGCACGGGAAAATTTTTATAACAGAATAAAGAATAAAGTTTTTATTCACTAAAGTGCACATATTTCGATTAAAACTATGTTGTTTCTTTATTGTTTTATGTTTGTTTGTAGCGGTTACTGAATTTTACAAATGAATTTTTTGTTTACAAGTTTTTTGAGAATCAAATTTATAATTTACTCAGTAAACTCTCTGTTTGCTGGATTTTACTGGAGAAGTAAAAGAACGTACCTACTACCTACAATTTATAGCAACCCTGTTAATTAATATTATAAAACCTGGCAATCTGCAAACAAAACATATTTGTTTACAGATGAAAAGTAAAAAGAATCCAAGGTGTATCTTTTTAATACAATTTTAATTTTTAATCAAAATAACAATTAAAATGTCTATTAAACAATGTTGTAGTTTATGTTGTACAGCTTGTGATGAATATAAATTGCTACAAAACGAATTAGGCGACAGCAATGAAGTGTATGAGATAACAGTGAAATATTTTGATCCAATGGTGAGTAATAAGAAACCCTAATACTGTAAATTTTATGCTAACAAATGTCTTCACTAAAATAGCTGCTTACCGAAGAAGGACATCCTAAATATGATCAAGAATTTAAAGTGCTCTGCCAGGATTGTTGGTTTCACATTAAAGATTTTCATGAATTTCAACAGACTGTAATAATGACAAGAAATTCATTGGAAAAGAGCTTATGTAGCAAACTATTGGAAATAGAAGTTAAACAAGAGAATGCTGGTGATTGTAAAGATTTTGAAAAGGAAAAAAATGAGCAGGAGGATGACAAGGACGACTGGGATAAAAGTGATATGGATGATCATAGTTTTGAAGATGTTTACGTAAATAATTATAATAAAAATGAAAGCAATAACTTGTTAGATGATAATACAGAAGCTATTAATAATAATAATTATATTGAAGATAATGATGAGGACGATGAAATTCCCTTAATATCTCTAACCAAAACCAGAAAAAATATATTCAACTCCAATACTATTGAAATGGAAAATGAGAAAAACCCCGTAGAAGACAAATCTAAATCGCGTAGAGGTAGAAAACCCAAAAATTTGGTTAAAAATAATTTGAAAAAGGACGATAATAAAAGAAAACCACCTACAAAAAGAAAAAAACAAAAATTCCAGGAAAACATTAAAAAAGACACCTCAAATTATTTAGAAAAAGGTATGGAATCGGATAACTTTATAGCAGAATGGAAACCAGAACTCGAATGCGATATGTGTGGTGAATTTAGCAAAAGTTTTCAACAATTAAGGCAACATTTTAAAGAGAAACATAAAACCAGAGGCTATATTAAATGTTGTGAACGTAAATTTTATCGTCGTTACGTATTGGTCGATCATATACGTCTACATCTTAATCCCGAAATGCATAAATGTGATATATGTGGTAAACCAAGTTCGAGTCAATACAATCTTAAACTGCACAAGAAAATTATGCACGAAAATACCGAACAATTCGAATGTGAAGTGTGTCATAAAATGTTCAACCAGAAGCCCACCTTAGAACGTCATATGCTGACTCATGTTACGGGTAGTAAAGATTTTGTGTGCCAGGAATGTGGTAAAGGCTATGTACTAGAGGTACAACTTAAATCCCATATCAAGACTGTACATAATGTTGATCGTGTTTGCGATCAATGTGGCAAAACAATACATGGTGTAGCAGCTCTTAAAAAGCATTTAATGGAACATGCCGGTATAAGAAGACCAAAATTCCCCTGTGATAAGTGTGGCAGCGAATTGAACTCACGTAATTCTTTAAGACGTCACATGGCAGCTTTCCATCATGATGGTTCTACTATTTATGTGTGCGGTATATGTGGTAAAGTAGCAGCCAGTGAGAATGCATTATTGACACATAAAAAGCATGTCCACGAAGAGGAACGAAAACATAAGTGTACTTATTGTGATAAAGCCTTTAAGAGACCCAAAGTTTTGCGTGAACATATAGCAACTCATACGGGTCAAGATTTATATCAATGTCCTCATTGTCCGCAAACATTTAAAGTTAGCGCTAATATGCATCATCACCGCAAAAAAATTCATCCCATAGAGTGGGAAGAGGGGAGAAAAAATCGTTTACAATTGCCAAAAGTTAATATAAATCAAGTTAAGAATCAAGTTGTAATATGATTTGTGTTATATGTAATTGAAGTGCAATTGAAACGTATAAAAATTACCTGGCCTTAATGAAATTACCAGAATTTTGTTAATAAAAATTCCTTAAAAAGGTGTCGACTTCAGCTATTTGAATTTGAACCCTTCCAGTTACAAGTGGAATTGTTTACCTACTTAATTTATCCTTGATGCTCTTTTACGCGCTTTTCAGATTTCATTTGTACTTATTGTTGCAATCTTATAATCCTCTAAAAGATCTACTAATGTTGTGATATACATATATTTCGAAAGGAAGATCCTACTCGTGCAAGAAGTGAAATCAAAAGAAATTCTCTCTAAAATACATTTTTTTCCTAAATATTTTCTAATAAAAATTATTCTGAAGATCTTATAAGTATTTTCTTGACCTAAGACTATCAGATTTTATTTATTCAGGTGTCGAAACAGTTAAAAATGTTAAAGTACATGTATCTTCAAAATATACTAAACTATTTAATGATTGAAAAACCCAATTTAATAACAAGAACGGTTTTGTAAACCAGTTAAAATACTTCATTTGAAATTTCATAAAATTTTCAATTATTATAGAAATTAAAAAAAAAAAACAGTTTTGTAAACCTAATATTTACTTTTCCATTTGCTACAGATTGTTTAAGGAATTATCTCTGACCCAACAGTCCCCTAAAAATATAAATTTGTTCAATATTTTAGAATATTAAACAATATACCTTTTTAATGTTTGAAAAACTGCAAAAAAATAATTTCTAAAATATTTAAGAAATAATTGCAGTTTTGGAAAATGTATCAACCCCTCAAACAATGTAAGCAAATTTTCCAAAATGTTCTAAAGTTATTTCACGTTTGTAAGCTCGCCATAAATTCAATTTATTAAACATTTTAAAAATAGCAACAGTTTTTAAAACTTAAACCTTTGTTCTATTAGAACCCAATTAAAATATAAGGAAATTTTACAAAACATCTCAAACAAATTTTCTGTTTGAAAATTTTTTACAATCAACATTTTCTCGTCTTTGAAAATTTTTCACAAGCACATTTATTAATATTGTATAAAAGAAAACACGTTTTAAAAACTATATATATATGCTTACCTTAAAGGGTTACCTATAAGGTAGTATGTTGAACCCCACTAATGACTCGCCCATTTATTATATTATTCAACTTATATCTAAGTTGATCGTTCGCTCTAAAGTCTTGAATATAAAAGATGACAGGCTGATTGATCTAAAATCTATCGGTATAGCGTAAACTACACCATCCTCCCCCCTCTTCATTATCACTTTAAGAGACATATCCTAAAAATCTCCACCAGGAATTATTTCACATCGCCTGAAATGTACTAAATCATAGCCGGAAAAATTTCGTCCAGACCCGGGGATTAATATGGGTCGAACGTAATTACTACCATCATATATTTTCTCGCCTCAAGAACTACCATCTCGTTGTTTATATCCTCTCTAGATGGTGATTCCCCATTTTTTATATCCCTACAACTAGAAAAGAAGCGCAAGTTATCCGATCATAAGCCACACGTTCTCTGAATATATCTGGAACACAAGGGTCCTTGATTAAAATTCGTCTAAATCCTTGTAGCTCTTTTACAGAATCGATGGAGTCACAAAAAGATACCCATGAAGTAATTTTTAGCCTTTTTGAATCCTCTTTTTACTTGTTAAAAGACTATAGCTGTCCCAGTGCAAACTATTTCTTGCATTATTAAACAACCTTAACTCTACTAGACCAGTAAGCACTCTTATATAATGCCACATTGGTCTCTCCTTTAAAGGTGGCGATCTTGTCAATGAGCTTACCCTATGGCTTAACTGCCATAGATCCGCGCTAATAACCGTAAAAAAAAGTTCCATTAAATCCTAAAGAATTTTAAGCAAATTCCTAGAAAATTTTTGTAGGGGGGTGCTAAGTGAAATAATGGACGACTCAGCCAGTTATTATAAACCGAATGGAATAATTCATTTTGTTGTTGTTTTGAGCAAAGCACTTAAAAGCGTTTCCACTGGTTTGACTTTGTTTTGTATTGTCGAGTTTTCGAACGAAAAGGTGGCATTTTCTTTTTAACATATGAAACTTTTTTTAACTTTGAATTTTATTTATTATTTTCATAGTCAGTTGTATTTATTCCAAATTAATAAAAAAATAAATGAAATTATGAAAACGTATTGTCATTTTTCAATAAAAACATTCACTTTAAATTGATATCATAGAGGTATTTTGATTTATCCAAGACACAAAGCAGTTTTGCTAAAACAAAATCTTTTCAAAAAAGAAAATTTTCGCTATGTTTCGAAAGAAAACTGGTAAAACGAGGTACTTTGGTTTGTGAAAAATATATGGGAAAACAAGTCGAAAGCAATTCGTTTTGCTCAAAACAACATGCACTCCCCAAAACTTGCCAATGGAAACATAGTATTAGATTAAAGTTATAAAAAATAAATAGTACCCCGTTTACACCTATAAAAAAAGTTTTTTTTTTTTAATTCAATTTTAATTCAATTAGGTATTTTTTTCTAGTTCTTAACTTTTTTCATATAAATAATTTAACTAGTTATACGATATTAAGGAATACATGTTATTTGAAAACTTTTATAGTTGATTTATTTTTTCATATATTTCAAACCTAAAAACATCTCGAATCGAATTGTTTAATTATTTAACACACCAAATATATATATATATTAAATTTCCATACAGTAAGAAAATTTTTAGTATGTAGAAATTTGTTGAAAAAACAATTTGTAAAAATTGTCAAACACTTTTAAAAACAAAAAATTAAAAATTATGAATGAAATTTATATTTGTTCATAAAAATTATTCCTTTTAAAATATTATTTTTTGAATTAGAAACTATTTGTGTATAAAATATTTCTTTAAATCAAAAAATTATGAAAATATTTTGGCAAACGAAAAGAGGCCAAAAAGAAAAACACAACAAGTGATATGTGAACAATGCTGTTTAAACTTATATATATATATATTATTTTTTAGTTTATAAGTGTTTTAATTATTAATTTTGTTTAAATTGTGAAATTTGTTATGTACGAAAAATATCTCATTTAAAAAACCTATAAATTGCTATGTGAACAGTGATTTAAAAATCTTTAGTGTTTTTAAAAAAAAAAAAAAAAAAAAAAAAAAAAACATAAAAACGTGAACATAGTGTAAAATAAAAAAGACATATATTTTATCAGATTTTTGCCCCATAGAACTTTGTTTTATACATTTGGGAGGAAACTTCATGTACGAAAATTGAAGAAAAAGAAAATGTCAAAAAAAAAATAAAATAGAAAAATATTGTTACGTTTTTACCTTTTAAAAATTGTGATTTCTTTTGCTGCATTTCCTCCTATCGGATGTGTACTCGGGTGGCGGATAGGGGGAACTCGTTATAAAGCACATGACCTGTACATTCTGGTGCAGGGTGCTTAAAAGCCCATAACTTGAGTGTTCAGATCATGTGTATTATTTCTGGTCCTAGAGTTCCTTAGAGTCTCTCGCGGACCAAATAAATGCAGTGCACTTTAAGGTCAAGGTGGTTGGCAGCAGTGTCGAGGACCTGAATGGTTAGTTAGTGCTTAAATAAATTAACAGCTCCCGTTCAACGCTTATGACACCGGTTTGTTTTAAGCTCTAGCCTAGTCTGCGCACGCCGTCACTGCGCGAGGTGGCCCTTCTTTTACTGGCATACTCGTGGGACATAATAGACAATTTATATTCAATTCGGACAGATTACGAACGGTCGCAAAGCGACAAGGCAGACACGGCGACGAATTAGTTTTAATGGGGGTCCAACGGGACATTATAGAACAGGAAAGTCAGTTGTTGGGCCTACTATCAGAGACGGATGAGTTTCTGGGCATTTCCAGGGATTTCTTTGCTGGGACCAGTGCCACACAGAAGCTCGGGGATCTTTCTCTTGGATCTGAAGATGAGCACGAGATCACTGTGATCTCAGCTCGCGCTCAGAGTCAAGAGAGGAACCGGATCGTCGAGGCGGGGTTTGAACAAGAGGATATTTAGAAGGTCTCAGGAGGTCATGCGGCTCGTGGCAACTTAGTTCGGCAGGACGCGGTAATGCAAGAAGCGCCAAACGATGTCACAAGTCGAACTAAGGAGGAGAAGGCTCGAAGTGGCGCAAAAGCTTCCTTTATCTATCTGCATGAGATAGCTAAGAGAGGCTCAACGCCACTTGCAGGCAAGCATAAGTACCTTGTCAGAAAGCATAGGAGGAATGTTAAAAGATTCGATCGAATCTACGGGCCTGGGAATGTCTTATCCTGAAGGATTGGGCAAGAATGTGGACAGTACTCCAGAGGTGTCTCATAAGAGCACAGAAGGAAAGTCAACATCTTCAATAATCTGTACCGGAGCGGAGGATAAGGGTAGTGGTGAACCAGAAAAACCTGCAACCATTCTGGACCAGCAGGTAAGGACTGGTAAGCCAAAGACTACCCATGGATGCTAGGCCTGGAGATGATCAGCCATCAACAAGCAAGAAGGCAGTATGTCAAAAGACGAGCAGCTCAACCAGTGGAAGCCATAAGGATACCACTGGTGGGGTGGCTAAGATCTCTGACAAGCGACCTTCTTCTGCGAGCGCTGTTGGTCAAACTCCACTCAACTCCTCTAAGGGTCCCCAAAAGGGGGTCACTAAAAGGGCTAGATCTGGGGATGACCAGCAAACCTCAATAGCTAAGAATGCTGCTCGCATACCTTCCACCTCTGATAAGGGTCCCACAAGGAGGTTATTAAAAGAGCGAACAGCCCTCAACATCGAAAAACAATATCAACATGTTCAAGCTGCTGTCATTGACAAAGTTCATCCAGATGGGAGGATCAGCGTTGAGCAATGGCGACAGATTGAACATAAGCTCATTAAGAGATCACCCTTGTAAAAGGAAGGCCGGACGAGGTATCCTTCAAAGGCGGACTGGATGAAAGGAGTTAAAACTATCAACTGCAGTAATGAGAAATCTTTTGAATTTCTTTAAAACGCAGTTGCTAAGTGCAATTCTCTCCATCCTGGGTGCGAAACTTGTGGTGACGTTGGCGTCTGAGTTGCCCCTGCGTCCAATAGTGACGGCATGGATTCCTTCAGTCATTTCTTGGTTACTATGTCAAGTCCAGGTTATTGCTGGAGTGTAGGAAGGAATCTATGAGGCTAATGGATGTCTACAGAATAAGACTTTGTTGGATTCCTGGTCACTGTGATATTCTCGGCAATGAAATAGCCGATGAGCTAACTCGTAAGGGATCGGAGTTTGACAGGTCTTTTGTGGAGGTATCGGTTAGGATTCCGATTGAGTCATATTCCATGGCCATAAGGGAATGGACTGTAGGTAGAACAGATGATGCTTGGGGGAGTAGATCGGACTGCAGGGTATTTAGAGCGTTATGGCATGAGTCGTGTGAACCTAAGGACCATTGTTAGCATGATTACTGGTCACCTCGCAATAGGGAATATGACCTGTAATTGGGACACTGGCGATTCAGATTTCTACAGGACGTGCGATGATGTGGAGGAGCTAGAGACAGTGGAACATATACTCTGTCACTGTGTAGGGCTTCAGTGAAGTAGAATGAGGTGGTTTGGAAGCCATTTTCTGCACGAACTAGAGGAGGTTGCGAGTGAAGAACTCGGCAACCTTAATGGGAATAAAGTGGCTTAGAGGTAGTCAGGGTTGATTTGATGGGTCTTAGGTTTCACACCTTTCTTATGTTTTCTTATATTTAGCTATCTATATCTATCAATCTTTTACTATATTCTACTAGGATTTTTCTCTTTCTTTATCTGTCAGCTTTCTCTATTATCTATAAAGGGATCAGAATGTACCAAATGGTCTCTGGGTGGAGGCGTGAAGACGCAGCACCTTTTTAACCTAACCTTCCTTTTAAATAAACTGGATACTTTGATTGCAAATAAGAGCAGGTTAGTAGTTTAAAAATTGTAACAACTCTTTATTTTATTTAAAAATTATAACAATAATAGTTTAAATAGTCACTATGTGTTTTAATACACACACACTTAAATTACACACTTTATACAGCACACTTTAATAATGTACAAGAATATACTTTACTTAACGATGCTTCCAATTAGACTGACACAATGTTGTTCTCACGGCCAATTTATATGCACTGCATTACCTTCTACATGCTTCTTGAAAACTCTATTTCTGTAATGATCTTAACGAAAAATCTAGTATATTCGAATTCTAGAGTTTTCGATGTTAATGTTAAACATTTAGTGATGCTATACTTACAAACAATGGTGAAAGCTTTTTATTAAATGTTGTACGTTTACAGCTATGTTAATAATCTCTACCGATATGTTAACTGCTGTTAATATAAATAGAAAGGTTGAGAAGCATTGAGAAAGTTTGAGAAGCATTGATAAAGGTTGAGAAGCATTAAGAAAGGTTGAGAAGCATTATTTAACTTTAAACCAGCCGTTAAAACCGAGAGGTTGAGTAATGAGCAGCTGATATGTATGCCAATAGAAATTTTGGCATGTGTTCATCCCAGTCCTTCTGATGTGCACTGACCACTTTTATAAAATATTCCTCCAGAGTGCGATTGAATCTTTCGACCATACCATCAGATTGAGAATGCAGTGGCGTTGTTCTGGTTTTTCTTATTCCGTATAAATCTCACATTTCCTTGAATACGACAGATTCAAAATTTTTACCCTGATCAGAATGCAACTCCATTTTAACACCATAATGGCACACCCAGTTGTACACAAATATGCTTATAACCGTTTTAGCTTCCTGATCAGGTATGGCATATACTTCTGGCTATTTGCTGAAATAATCCATAACCACTAGAACGTAACTGTTTCCGGCAGCACTGACATGGAAAGGGCGTGCAACATCCATTGCAATCCGGTCGAATGGCGTGTCTGAGTTATACTGCTGAAGATATCCACGACTTCTTCTTACTGCACTCTTCACTGCTTTGCATTATAGACAATTGGCTACCCAATCGGCTACTGCTTGCCACCCAATAAAAACATTGTTTTAACTTTTCTAAGGTTTTTGTCACACAAAGATGACCGTAATCGAACTCTTTCATGACTTCGTTTATTTTATATGATGGTACTACAATTAAATTTGTCACTGTTCTACCATCAGCACTTTCCCATATGCGGTATTAGCAGCCATTTAACAACTGTATATTATTCCATAGGGCCCAATATGAATCAATCAGTGAACTTTCGGCGGTTATTTGATTGCGGGCTGGCCTTCTACCTTCTTCTTTTGCCGATATTATTTTTGCCAATATGGGGTCAGTTTTTTACGCTACAGACCAATCCTCACTGGACTCTATATGCATTAGTCGAACATCGGTGACACATTCCTTTTCCTCGGCTTTGGTACAATGCTTACATTCCACGTTGCAGGTCCGTCTTGACAGCGCGTCCGCATTATCGTGTTTCAAACCCTTTCGGTGCTTGATGCTAAAGTCATAACTGTGAAGCCGCTCCATCCAACGAGCCAGTTGTCCTTTAGGTTGTTTAAATTATAGCTACCACCTGAGGGCAAAATGATCGGTTCTCAGTTGGAAGTGTTGACCATACAGATGTGGTAATGATTTACACACTCTAATACTGCCAAAAGTTCTCGTCGCGTTACGCAGTAGTTTCTTTCAGGCTTCGAAAGCGTTCGGCTGAAGTATCCAATGACTCTTTCGATGCCATCGACCACTTGTGTCTTGCTATCTACCATAAACGTTTCTCCAGGTATAGGATATGACAAAATTGGTGCCGTACATAGTAGATCCTTGAGCTTCCGGAATGCTAGTTCTTGTGATTCATTCCATTGGAATGATTGTGATTTCTTGGTCAGCTCATGTAAGCTTGCGGCTACATTGGCGAAATTTGGGACAAATCGCCCGTAGTATGTGCAAAAGCCCAAAAAGGCTACGCAATTCGTGGAGATTTCTCGGACGTGGCCAGTACTTTACAGCAATTATTTTATCTTCACCTGTTGATATTCCTTCTGATGTTACCCGATGTCCCAAATATTTTACTTCTTTCTGGAAAAATGCATACTTCTTTACACTGAAATTGAGTGCAGCCATGACAATAATGTCATCGAGGTGCACCAAGCATGAAGTCCTTTCAATACCTGTTCCATTAAAAGCTCGAATGCGACTGGAGCATTGCAGAGTCCAAATGGTATCACATTAAACTGCCATAACACATCACACGCGCTAAAAAAAGTTTTTTCCTTGTATTTGTCTGAAATCTCTACCTGATAATAACTACTTTGCAAGTCCAATGTGGAGAACCATTTTTTCCAGAGTGTTATCAATTCTTGGTAGCGGGTAGCTGTGTTTCTCGGTGACGTCATTTAGTTTTCTATAACCGACATAAAATCTAGTACTGCCGTCTTTCTTCCTAATTAAAACAACAGGCGAGCTCCAAGGACTTGAAGATGGTTCAATTATATCATTCCGCCCCATTTCATTGACCAACTCCTTCAATTCACTTCGTTTTGCTAGAGTAACACTTCTAGGCGCCTGATTTATTGGCCTCGCTTCGCCAGTATTTATTTGATGCTTTACAATTGCCATTCTACCATGGCTTTGAGTTTTAAAGGCGAAGACGGAGGTATATTTCTTCAGAATCTGTTTAGCCTTATTTCTGTCTGGCGGCGCTAATCCTTCTACCCATTTCCCCACATATTCCGCTAGTAGCTCGTGTTCTTTGGTAGATTTATTGGCAGGTTCCGGGTTTTTCTCGCAATTGATTACTGCCTCTGCCGAAGTGCATTGACCTATTTCGGAATTTGGCTTAACGACTTTTTCATAGCTGGACAGGTTAAGCACCCTTACAGGAACTATTTTGTTGTTACAGGGTTTAACGAGGGCTTTTGCTGTTACAAGATCACTTGTTATTTCTGCTGGTTCTACCACAAATAAACTGTTGTCCTCACAATCTCCCTCCATACGATTCCATACTAAAGTTTCTGATTATGGTGGTAGTTTCTGTTACTCGACATCAAGGGCAATCTCCACATTTCGCCAAATCATGACTTTTTGTCCCATATCCAAAGTAATGCCGTGACTAATCATGAAATCAGCACCAATGATAACTTCGTCGATAACGTCGGCAACAATAAATACATGATTAACACTAACGTTGGCAATGGTTAATTTCACATTTACGTTACCATAGACAGTGGCCAGCTCCCCAGTAGCTGTGCCAGATTTACTCCACATAATGGTTCAATTGTTTTCTTAACTAAATCGGGCCTGACGATAGACCCTGATGCCTAAATTAAAAACGTGCTTCTGACCGTTGATGTACCCAGAAACAGTAAGATTGCTATTTTTCTGCTGCATTACGGATGTGGGAATTGTGGGGTCCTCAGATGTGGGAGCTAGCTCTTGCCCCATAGTGCTAGCTCGTTTTAGTTTAAAAGTGATTCTTGTGATAACTGACGATTTGACTGCTGTTTGTTTCTTTGAGGCGAGGCAGATCTGGTTCGTTTTCTTGGTGCTTTACAGTTTCGCTGAATGTTACACGATTTACCGCATTTATAACATTTTACTCTGATTTTACTTTGTTTCTCATTAAACGCCTCCAAAACTTTTTTTAATTCATCGACTATATTTCTCTCATTATCAGCAACAAATTCGACATTTCTCACCTTGCATATTTGCGGCTTTGAAATTATTTTCGCCGTTTCTTGTGCCAGTGCGAATGAGACGGTTTCAACAAATGATGGTTTAGACGTGGCAAAAACCGCGTGTTTTATTTCAGGATTGCGAATACCATTGACGAATGCCTCTATCTTGATATGGTCCAAAAACGGGGTAACTTTTTCTGCGTCGTTCTACATGTTTCTAATTGCAACTGTATTAAACTGGAACTTGAACAGATTAAATGGTATGGTACCATCAAAATTAGGGGCCTTTGTTCTCTTAGAGGATTCTGGAATAAATCGTACCTGTCCGCCTTGGCATTGAAGATTATTCATCTTTATTTTGGCTTGTATATCTAGGCAGCTCTCTAAGTCGGACAGCTTTTTATCAACTTTTTCAACGACTAAGTCCGACACCTTTGCCTCAATGCCATCCACTCTGCTGTTTATAACTTCCGAAATTTTCTGAAGTTTTTCGTGTGTCACCCTAGAACTTACTGCAAATTCTATTTCCATTATTTTATTTCCTTCTTTAACTTCAGCCAGAAGTTTCTCGTTATTGACCCTAGAAGTTTCTTGAACTTCAGCAACAAGTTTCTCGTTATTTACTTTAGAAGTTTCTTGAACTTCAGCAAGAAGTTTCTTGTTATTTGCTTTAGAAGTTTCTTGAAATTTCATTTCCATAATTTTATTTTCTTCTTTAACACCTATCATCTATCAGTCTCTTTTGTAATTCTGCTTTATTACCAGCTGTAGATAACTCCAACTTATTCAATTCTCTCTTGAGTTGCTCCACTTTTAGCTCTTCAAACTTCATGGCTGCTTATTATTTTGCAATCCCACTTCTAACACCAATTGTTACGTTTTTACCTTTTAAAAACTGCGTTTTCTTTCCTTTTAAATAAACCGGATACTTTGATTGCAAATAAAAGCAGTTTAGTAGTTTAAAAGTTGTAGCGACTCTTTATTTGATTTAAACAATTATAGCAATAACAGTTTAAATAGTCACTATGTGTTCTATTATACACACACTTAAATTATACACTTTATACAGCACACTTTAATAATGTATAATAATATACAGAAAACTTCAAGTAAGTTAATTTGTCTTTACTTAACAATGCTTCAGATTAGACTGACTCATTGGTGTTCTCACGGCCAATTAATACACACTGCATTACCTTCTAGATGCTTCTCGAAAGCTCTATTTCCACAATGATCTTAACGGACAATCTAGTATATTCGAATTCTAAAGCTTTCGATGATAATGTTTCCAAATTTAGTGTTGCCATACTTACAAACAATGGTGAAAGCTTTTTTTTCAATGTTGTATGTTTACAGCTATGTTAATAATTTCCAACAGATATGTTAACTGCTGTTAATATAAATAGAAAGGTTGAGAAGCATTGAGAAAGGTTGAGAAGCATTATTTAACTTTAAACCAGCCGTTAAAACCGTTATATTTGAATTCAAGTACAATTTTGTAACAGTATTATTGAAAAACAGAAAAAATTGGTGTATTTTGTGAAAGAAAATAATTATAAAATTTTAAAGAATTCCTTATGTCTTAATTGTGTAAAATATTGGGTTTAGATTTAATGAAATGTCAAAAAAAAAAAAAAAACAAAACAGTTGTGCTAATGGTCCGGTTTTTTATTTTAAATAGTTAAATTGTGCAGATGTGAATTGGGTATAAAAACGTTTGTTACACTTTCCCATGGCGTAACCAGTACAAAGTGTCGTTATAACCTCAGTTGAATATTTTTACTTCATTTTTTAGTGTGACTGAAATGTCAATTTTTTACGCTTGCATGTATGTGTTTGTTTACAAGCAAAAGTAAATTTTTTCGTAGGTGAAATATATATTTTTAATAAGTAAAAAGTGCTGTATAGAAATATTTAATTTATTTGAACTTATAAAAACATTAAAAACAAATTTATTTGTATTATTTTTCAATTTCAACAATCATTGTTTAAAATTTGCAGTTGTTGTTGCCTTTATGCATTCACCGCTTTATGCATACACCTTGCATTTTCCTATGACTACATATACGAAAATTTACTTAATCAAACACATCACAGAACCAATTGGAAAACATTGAAGTACACACAAAAACCACTTTCTATTTCCGCTACCGTTTCTTTAACTACACTTAAGTTACAACTCTGTATATTAAATACTTTAGTATCAGATAGTCATACAACCACTCAGTCACTCCAACTAAAAGATTAGAGAGAATATAAACAAACATTAGCAAATGTAATTGCATGTATGCGTGTGTATCAGCAAGCAAAATTTGTTGTGTTTATTTTACTAAGCTCTCAAATAGCAAGTATTTTTCAAATCGTTCGTGTTGTTTTTGCAAAAAAATACATATTTTTCAACACTTAAATAAAATTACAATAAAAAAAATATTAAATTAAAACATGTTCTAATTCACATAAAAGCTTAATATAATTTAAATAATAAAAAACAAAAGATATTCCAAAAAATAAACTAGATATTGACCTTAAAAAAAAGAGAAAAAAATGACGCTTAAATATAGTCATGCCATAGTGGCCAGGTGCGTAATTAAAATAAAAGTAATAATAAAAACATAAATTGAAATAGTTCAGATGTTAAAAAAGATATAAAAATTAAATAGCAAAAAATCTCTAATTTAGTACGTGTGAGTTGCATTAGTATCTTATTAAAAAAATTGATTTTCTTTTATGGAAAAAGTTATTTTTGACATACTTTTTTTCTTGTCTATAGCAATTTAGTTAGTCATAAGTTTTAAACCAAACTCCATTGCTTCTAGTTAAGTAGGCCAATAGGGCGTTGTTGTTTTTGTTTATTTCCTTATGTATAAGGATATCACATAATTTAGTTTAATGTTGTTGTTCTTATTGCTGCCATTAGTTTTTTTTTTTTGTGCCAACAATTTTAGTCATTCTAATTCTTATTTTCAAATTTAATATTCGTGTGAGTGTTTGTGTAAGTTGTCATGTTTGGTTTTAAAATTTTTGTTAGGTTGTCGTTGTTTTTTTTTTTGTAGTTTAATTTACACTAACATTTTTATAATGTACAGTTTGGGTGTGGTGTGAGTGCGTATTTTTTTTTTTTTTAATTTTGTTATTTTTACATTCAATTTACTTAATATCTTATTCAATTGATAGTGAACAAGTGTGTTTGATATGTAAAAGAAAAATACATGTAAATATCATCATCACCTTTATTGTAGGAGTAGATAATTGTTTAATAATGATGAACTGAACAACTATACTGTGCGCAAAATACAATAAACAGTATGGCAAAGCATAATTGTTGACAAAATGTGTAAAAAATATTATTAATCCATTTTTTTATTATTATTATTATTATTATTTTTTTTTTTTTTGAATAAGGCGCGCGTTCAAATAAAACATGACATGTTCTTTTTAATAACAGATGAACGGAATAAGATAGGATTAAAACTAAATAAACTACTTGTAGCATTTATTCTTCAGATTTTTCTGATATATCATTTTATATATGTAATTTAGTTTCTTTTGGTATGACTTCTGAAAAATATTTTAAAGTACCTTTACAACATTTTTCGCGATATCTATAAAAATTTAAAATTAATAATCACAATTAAGCACTACTGCTTATGACACTCTTTGTTATGATTATTCGAGTTTATTCAGACTAAAAAAAAAAACAATCACATATTTTGTCGCATTTTAAGTAAACGTGTCATACGATAAATTGTTTTATAAATTTTTATTGTTTTTAGTTCGATATTATTCAGAGCCATTTTATCGATTATTCGGTACTCAAAATTTGTACCTTAAAACATGAAAGAAGTCAGCAATAACGTATGTTTTCGAGGCTAATACAAAATATTGAAAATATTTATATATATTTTTTTTATTATTGAGGAGCTTTGATCATCATTCCTCAGAGTTCTTCTCAGCTGTGTTATTTTTTAACTTTAATTGACTAAATCTTAGGCGTAGCTTTAACATGGCTCATATTTGATTTTGAAAAAGTGAACACAGCGTGCCTTTACGCTACCGAAAATGTTTTGCATAGCTCTTAGGAGATTCTCTACTTTTGGGCTTGGAATTCATCCTTGTGATTTTGTTTTCTGAATTAAGTTTCATCCCATTCTTTAGGTCCTTGTTAAGCTTTTTTATTACCCAAAATGTAAAACTTGTCAAAATTTAATCAATCAATACTTTCTAGTAAGTTAAAAAAAAGTTAAAAATAAAAATCATATTTTGTTTTGTACATTTTTTTCTTTGACTGCCATCTACATGTGGACAAACGATTGCGGATTTCAAGAATTCAATATGCTGTTAAATCTGACATGTTCCTAGAAGATATTGTAATTAAGAAATATATTTAAAATTAACAGAAGTAAGAGTTATTACGAAATTTTTGTTATATTTTATTCATTCTTATTGAGAAATCATTATTATTATTGTTATTGTTTAATTTATTCTTAAAGTAATACATTATAGAATGTGCCATACAAATTTGCTTAAAAAATGCTAAATCAAAATAAAAACTAAAATTAAAATACATATAAAAAATTCAGACCTCTATGAATATTGAGGAAAATTTAAATAAACTGTCCCATCATGTCGAGCGAAAAATTCGTTTCGGCAAATAAAAAAAATATATTTTAGGCAAAAAATAAAAATCAAAAATAATCGTTACTTTTTAATAAAAAAATAAAATAAAAACCGAAAAATAATAATTAAATTTGATTCTTATGACATTGCTCATAATCGTTACGGTTCCTGATTTATTTTATTGCCTACATTTTATTTTTCATAGAACTTCATTACTATCTTAAAACTTGTAGTCACTATTAATTGTCACCTTGTAGTATGTGTGCCTGTATGTGGTTCATTTAAATTGTGTGCAAAAAAAGAAGACTATTTAATATATAGACTGTATTTGAATGCTGCAATTATTTAAATAAATAATCTTTAATACAGTATTCTTTATTAAATTCTATTTTGTTTTGTCTGAGAAATATTTAGTTAAGTATATATGGGAAATTTTCTTTATTGTTTAATTTTTAGGGCTAAAAAAATTTAATATTTTTTTAAAGGCACATTAATTCTATTTCATACCACAAAATATTACACACAATTTGCGTAATAATTCTTACCGCACAATGGTTCCAAATCGCTTTTTTTAAATAATTCTGTAAGTTGTGAACCGTTGGAAATATTTCAATAAAATTTCACGTGGCCAGGGATTACCTCGGATATGTAAATTTTATAAAAAATCGCCAAAAAAATCATTTATGATTTGTAAATCCTTGTAAGTCCTTGTAGACTATCTCTTAGTTTAAGAGATATTTAGGTCGAAATACATTTTTCATTCATTTTAGCCTCGTTTTTTATTTTATTTTTTTTTTTTTACATGGAGGACTTAATATTAGCCCCAAACCAGAATCATATAAAATATAGATTAGATACAGTTATATTGTAACTTTAAAAAAATTTCATTGTTTGTAAAATTCTCAAAAGGCAAAGCTGGGATCAAACAAAAATTATGTTAATTATATACCTTTCTGACAGACCATTTGAATGAAAAAAGTCAATTTTTAAAACATGTTTTTCCGGATTATGATTTTGGGTATTTTGGTACAAAAAAATGGCAATATTTTTAATTCCCTGATTTTACTGAAAATTTATCTATATTGTGCCAAAATTTAATTGGAACACCTCCATTAGTTTAAATTTTATTTAGGTTAAAATATTAACATTATTTCTCAAAAATATACTTAAAATCTAAATTTTAAGTTTTTCGAGTCATGATTATGGTATTTAGAATTTTGTAAGGAATCTGGTGAACATTTTATAAAAAATTTAGGGCTAATATTAAACCCGCCAAGATAAAAAACGAGGCTAAAATGAGAAAAATTTATTTCGGCCTAAATATCTCTTAAACTAAAAGAGGTAACCTAAACATGAATACGTAAGATTTACAAGGATTACCTACATGTAAATTTGTTTCTGTCAAACCATAAATGATTTAGTTTTAATCCTAACTTATTCCGTTCATATTTTATTAAAAGAAAAAACTTTGTTTTATTTGGATGCACACCTTAGTAGACACACATAAATTAAAGATGAATAGTATGTTCGCATGAGTGATTTTTAGCGAATACCGTCAAAGTTATTCTATTTTAAGATAATAATAATAATATATCTAAAATGCAAGATATAGTTTATGTAATTTGTAATACTATAAAACAGTGAATTTTTGACACTTTAACCCTTGAAGTGTCGACAATACAAATCCATTAACAGGAAATTAAAAAAAAAAAACGACAGCTAAAGGAAATATTTAAGTCGGTTAAAGAAAAATAAAATTCATTCACGTAATCACCGTCACTTCGGTATTTAAACAAGCAAGGTGAATGTTAAAGTCAACAGAATGTAAAAAATATTTGTGAGCCTTTTATATTTATTACATGCCCATTCACATTTTCTTGAAAAAAATGTGAAGTTTTTAATCACAATTTTCTAAAATTTTTTAATGCAGTTAATCCCAATGACGGTCCATGTCTTTTACACCCTGGGTATACATATGGGAATTTCTTCAAATTCATTTTTTTGGGATTCAATAAAATTTGACATTTTTTTTATGGCACATCAACGCTATTTTATACCAATGTTAACTAGCTTTACCCCAGGTCTACAACTGAGATTAACGCTGATATAATATGTGAGATAACGCCGGCAGAGGAGAGTAAACATTTTGTTTATATTATGTTAAATCTTAAATAAGGGGTACACGTATTCTAATAAATCCTATAAGATATTATTATTTTCAATCAGTTACAGAGTAAACATGTCCTTTTTATTTAAGCAATTCGCACTTTTTTAACACAATTTTTATAAAAATTATTTTTAACATTTAAAACAAACACTAAAAGGAAACAAATTTACAAAATAACATTGTTTTTCAGTAGTTTCCAAAATACACATGCACACACACAAGCAAACTTTCGTGTATGTGTATTTTTTTGACAGTTCATCTTATAAGATGGTTGTGAAGAGAAATCTCATCACAACAGTCTCATAATACGTCTTATAATACTAATATTTGAATCTACACGTAAAATAATTCTCTCAGAGAGCGAATTTGACACTCTCTGATACAAAAATTTTACATATTATGTTACGTCTAGACGGGCTGTTAATGAAACTCAAATCTATTCGCGTCAATGACTTTTCGTGAACGGCGTCAGTGTTATTTAGTTAGGTTTGAGACAAAAAGTTAAAAAAATAAATAAATAAAAAACAAAAAAAAAATCTATTTTCAACAATATAAAAAATTACCAAATGTTTATTAACTATATTAATATGTCTAAAATAAAAATAAAAGTGATACGATATTGTTGATGTCACCGAAGATAATAGCGATCATAGTGATTCTTTAACATTTTAATCATGCATAGATTTTATTCATATATTATTGATATACTTTTAATATATGACAACTAAAAAATTTTTTAACGCTAGTTAAAAATCAAAAATTCTTAAAAAGTTTTAAAGATCCCATTCTAAGCCTGATATCAAAAATAAATGCACATATGTAAACAACACAAACCAGCAAAAATAAATTGAAGTGGTTCTAAGTGGTTGTCATATTCATGACTTCTAAATCAAGAGCGCAATCAAGTTCATTCTTAATGTCTTTTTACTTTGTCTTTTTTTTAAGAGATTAGCAAACTATATTTCCCTTTCTACTTTAACATTTAAATTTGGAGATAATATTTTTATATTTGAATATTGTTACGAAATCGTACTTGAATTCAAATATAACGGTTTTAACGGCTGGTTTAAAGTTAAATGTTTCTCGACGTTTCTACTTATGTTAACAGCAGTTAACATATCTGTAGAAATTATTAACATTGTTGTAAACATACAACATTGAATAAAAAGCTTTCACCATTGTTTGTGAGTATGGCAACATTATATGTTGAAACTGCTAACATTAACATCGAAAGCTCTAGTTTGTCGGTTAAGAACATTGTAGAAAGAAATAGAGCTTTCAAGAAGCATATAGTAGGTAATACAGTGTATATAAATTGGCCGTGAGAACACCATAGAGTCAGTCTAATTGGAAGCGTCGTTAAGTAAAGACAAATTAACTGCCTTGGCTGTATAATCTTGTACATTATTAAAGTGTGATGTATAATGTGTGTAATTTAAGTGTGTGTGTATATTAGAACACAAGTGACTATTTAAACTATTATTGTTGTACATTTTTAAATAAAGTAAAGAGTCGTTACAACTTTTAAACTACTAAACTGCTGTTATTTGCAATCAAATTATCGGTTTATTTAAAGGAAATAAACCACCGTTTTTAAAAGGTAAAAACTTAACAATATTATTTAGTTTGGAGGAAAAGTTCAAGTACAAAACCTTTTTAAAGCAATTCTTATATACTAAAGACTAAAAACTAAGGTAAGGAGGTAAAATTTATGAGAGTATTGATATCACTTAGCAAAATTGATGTTGAACTTGTTTAATTTAACGTTAACAATGTGAAAATCAGCAAGTGTATGAAGTCGTTGCGTTGAATAGTACCAGGGAAGATTGAAAATCAGTTTTAAAAGTTTATTTTGGACCACTTGAAGCTTCATCCTGTGGCAATTTGCAGATGTAGACCAAACAGGACTACAGCAGAACATATTAGGGTGGAAAATATATTTAATTAGTGTTTTTTATTTTCAATTTAAAGAAACGCTTTTCTGTTTATTAAGGGATATATCATTTGTGTAACTTTGTTGATTTTGTGTTCAATATATAGAATGTGAGTTTTAAAATTTAATTTTGTATCTACTATTACACCTAAATACTTAACATTTTCCTTCCATTGAGTATCATAGTTGTTAAAATGCAGTGGGTTGTGTGGTATGAAACAACGTCTCCGTTTTCTTGTGAAATATATAACGTTTGTTTTTTCTATGTTTATTAGAATTTTCCATTTAGTAAAATATTTATTTAGTTTCACCAAAGCAGACTCCGAGTATTTAATTATATTGGCGGAATATACATAAATCTGAGCTTAATATTGAGGTATCATCGGCAAAATTGAAGGTAAAGCAGGAATATCAGCGGTATATATATTATATAAAACTGGTGATAAGCACGACCCTTGAGGGTATCCGGCATTTATATTAATTTCACGAGATTTTGTTTTACCAATATAGACGTTGAACGATCTATTTGTTAAGAAGCTTTCTATAATTTCAATTATTTCTATTGGAAAATTAAAACGTTCTAACTTAAATAGAAGCCCGTTATGCCAGACGGAATCAAATGCAGATGTAATGTCGAGAAGAACCATACCCATTGATTTCCCGATTTGGAAGTTATTTTTAACCAACTTTCTTATCTTAATAAGTGGGTGAGAGGTGTTATGTTCTCTTCTGAATCCGAATTGATTTGGGGGAAATATTTTATTTCTATCAACAAAATCCATAATTCTTCCTTCACATTTTTTCCCAAATTTTACTAAGCGCTGGCAAAAGACTAATAGGTCTATAAGATTTAGATGAATCAGAAGGTTTATTCGATTTTGGAATTGCAATTATTTTTGACTTTTTCCATTCCGTTCGAAAGTAACATAGTTTTAGGCGGCCATTATATATGTTGTTTATATATCTGATTCTACTTTTGGGCAAGTTTTTTAAACATTTGTTATTGATTTCAGCCAAACCAGGAGCTTTTTAATTAAACTTAACGTAGTTTTAACAGAAATATTCTGAAATAGTTGCATCGCCACTGAGATTATTAAAAACGTTGTTATGTAATTCAAAAGTCCTGGCTAAAATATTGCATTTTTCCTGCGGTGTGCAATAAGTTGTTATATCTTTCAATATACGAATATTGTGGTTTTCTTATAAATATTTTGGTAATGTTCCAGAAAGGTGAAGAAGATTTATCCAACTTTGATAAATTGAAATTCCATTAATTATTTCTATATTTAAACATTTCATTAAATATACTTTTATTGAGGATTTTCATTTCCGTTTCCAATTTCGTCTATATATATTTCTAAATTGTATTAGAAATTTTATATTTTCAGGCAATGGCTTGTTAGGTAGTATAAATTGGTTTTCACGAATTGTGTTAATACGAGATCCTCCCGGAAAGTAGCAAGAGCGTAAATATAAAGAGTCATTTGGAAGCTGAATCTTAACTCCTATATGCTCAATCATCTTAATGGTAATAACTCATTTTTTTCTTAATAAGTGTGGCAACTCCACCACCTCTACCTTGCTGACGGTCATATCTATACCAGTAAAAGGTGTTACATAGTGTCTACATTAGAGATTTTTTTATCAAGACAAACGTCAAACTTAACGCGAATTTGTGGAAGGTGGCAACAGTTGCACAAAAACAACAATATGGCGTATTCATTATTGTCTTTTTATATATGCAGTTTGACAACTGCAACAATCAAAATAATAATCAGCTGTTTAACTAAGGTTACTTTGTATATATTCGCACTGATTTTGACGTTTGTTTTGATAAAAAGTTGCCTAATGTGGACACTAGTTTAAGTATGATTGAGATTTTTTCATTTAGCCAAGTTTCACAGGTACAGCAGACATCGATGATATTTGTGTTTATGAATTGGAAATTTCGTCTTTTTTAAATCGAATATCACGAGCATTCCACAGAGCCATTTTCAGTACATCGTTGTTCATAGAGAAAGAAATTTAAATGCTAAGCTTGTTATGACATCAAATTGGTCGGCACGCGACTTTTGCTTAGATTAGATATTAACTCAACAGTAAGAGTTTTGAGTTCCACAAGAGAGAACAAATTTTCATTATAATTTTGGATTGTTGATTGGGTGTTCCCCAATTACTAACATATGTGGTAGTTTTTTGGTGTAGAGTGTTTGGAAAAAGGGTATTATACTCTGCACTAATATTAGTAGAATTTATATACCCAGATCTGATGGTTCTCTTGGGTTGGACACGTTGCTTAATTCCTAAGTATGTGGTTCTACTAGGACATTCGCTGGACATGACTTTATGAGGGTTTTTTCAATTCGCACATTTAACAATGCTACATTTGCAATCACTTGTTTTATAGCTGCCTGCACAGTTGGTACAATAGGTTTTCACATTACACCTACTAGACCCATGTCCGAACAATTGACATTGTAGCACTGTGTGGGTTTAGATCTTTTAGGTTTCTGATATACCCATCTTACCTTAATATAATTAATTGAAGAGTAATTTTGCAACAGTTCTTTTAGAGTAATTGACTTTCTCTCAAAATATACAATAAATACGGCCATTTCGCCTCTATTTTCTTTGTGTTTACATTTTAATCCTAATAGATTATTTTTGATTACTATTGGGTTGCATTTATTAACCACAAAAGAACAGCTTTAAATTGTTTTTCATTTTTAGTGGCATATGTAAAATATTCAAAATCGTAATTTTCATTTAGAGCATTACAGACACGGTCAAAATCATTTTTTAATGAGCAAAAAACTTTTAAACTAATAGAAATTTTTTAATTGGGTATTCGGTTATTTTGCTTATTTGTTTTACTCATTTTTTTTAGCCTGGAGTAAGCAGTAACATCGTCGTCACAACGTGCTATTTTTGTTATTTGGATTTTAATTTGTTTGAAAAAATACAAAATTAACTGTTTAATTTAAATAAGAATTTTACTATGTGATTTAAGTAAATACGACTTTACACATCAAGTGCAAGTGAGAGAATGAATGCCTTTTTAAATTCGAAATTATTCGTCGTTATGGAAGTGACTAAAATGAATATCCAAAAATATAATTTAACTGTGTTCTAAAAGTTGTTATATTTCACTTCTTTTCACATTTTTAAATAAATAATAAATATAATTTTTATTTAAATAATAAATTAGTATTTTAGTCCCATTATAATATTGCCTTGAAAAAGAAAAAATAAGCTTTTTTAATACAAATTTGTATTTATATTTGGAAATAATTTAAATGAGCTCTGAGGAAAAGTTATTTCTTTTAAAAATAAAAAATCGTTTACAAATCATGAAACATTCATGTGTTTATCGCAGTCACTCGAATAAAAAACAGTTTCACTGTCGCATTAATTTTTTGCTGGGAAGGTATACGAAATACAAATTAAGAACCATAATTCTAATTTAACCTACCTTTAGAATATCGAGTGGGAAACAAAGTGTACTTAGATTTTTGATATTTATACCCTACAAGAAAGTTATCCAACACCCACCTTAAACTATACCAATCGACTTAGAATCACTTTTTAAATCGATTTAACAATGTCCGTCCGTCTGTCTGGCTGGCAGTCCGTGTAAACCTTGTGCACAAAGTACAGGTCGCAATTTTGAAGATAAATCATTGAAATTTGGCACGTAGAACTTTCATGACACAAGGACGAAGTCTATTGAAATTGGTTATGATCGGTCCATTATTTCACCTAGCCCCCATACAAATGTCCTCTCGGAATAGGGGTTTAACAATCATAAATACCTTAAATATAGCAATATTTTAATGAAATTCACTTTAACATGCATAAATGTCATACGAATGTTAGTATAAAGTTAATATTCGACACAAATAAGTTTTATGTAAGTAGAAACAACATTGCCAAATTTTATGAGAATAGCTCCCACATAAACCCACTTACAGAAATCGCCCTAAAGAGCATAAAATCTTCTAGATATTAGTATCAACGCATCATTCTCTATTTGTATATTTTGTTTTACATTTAGTATACATACATGTAGTATAGTTTATATTAGGAAAATTGGACACATATTCTAAAATAATAAGAAAGAAATAAAACTTGTTATTTTCAAACACTTTTTAGATTTTTTAAATTTAAGTGCTTGCTGGTACCACATGGAACTATTTCAGATCTTGAATTTTTGTTGTTTACATAATTGCATCAAAAGTTATTTAAAAAAATCAGAATAAAAAAAAAATATATTTGAGGTTTAAAATCAGTGTCACAAAGGTAAACTTAAAAAGTTTACCATTTATTTTATTTGAGTTTAGACATCACAAATTTTAAAAAACATCTTTTATGGAAACATAGTAGGAAGCTTGTATTACTAATGTTTTTTTTTTTTTTTTTTTTTAATATTGTCCCTTTGCAGAATATCCGATTCTTTAAAGACAAAAAAAGACTTTAACCTAGAATTGGCAAAAGAACAGCACAAACAATATTGTAGCCTATTAAGAGAAATTGGTTTAGATGTCATTGAATTACCGCCTGATGATGAATTACCGGAAAGTGTGTTTGTGGAAACGTCGGCAGTGATATGTAATGGTGTGGCATTAATAGGAAAATCTGACAATCCAATGAGACAAAAAGAAGTGAGTTTTAAAAAATATATTTCAAAAAAAAAAAAAAAATCGAATATAAAATCTGTTTAATTTCAGGCCAATAGCATGGCGATAATATTGAAAAAAGAATTAGGTATACCCGTAGAAGTAATTGAAAATCCTAATGCACAATTAGATGGTGGTGATGTATTATTTACAGGTGGGAAAATAAAGAAATATCATATATATCTAAACATTATTAAAACATAATCTTTATACATCTATTATATTATAGGTAGAGAATTCTTTGTAGGCATTTCTGAATACACAAATGAAGATGGTGCTAGAGCGGTAGCTATGACATTTCCTGAATATCCAGTAACGCCCATAAAGGTAAAGAAATAAATTTTACTTTCAAAATCATTTTAAATATAAAAAAGTTTTAATATATTTTTATTTCTTAGGTGGGTGGTCCTAAATGTCTAAAATATTATGTCACCATGGCTGGTCCAGATGTGCTGTGCGTTAGTAATAGCAATATATGTAATGAAATAGTTAAACGTATGGAACGTGAAGCTAGTTTTAAATATCAAAAAATTACATTACCCGAGGAGCAGGCAGCTAATATGTTATATGTTAATGGCACTCTTGTGCATAGATCACTTTTAGAAATTCCAGAATCGCACAAAGTATTTAAAATTAAATGATGACTTGTTATCAATTGAATATTTGAAAAGTAAATTATCTTTCTATTTTAGATTATAAAAGAAAAAATTGACATTCCTTCACGCAATATAAATATTAGTGAATTTAGTCAGTTTTCTTTGGGTTTAACCTCATCATGTCTTCTCCTCAGACGTTGGAAATCTATACGCAGTATTTAAATTGTTGTTTGTTTGAATGAAAGTAAAAACAAAAATCATGGCAATATATTATTCCGGTTAACAAAATTTTCTATCTTCCGTAGTTATAAATTAATGTAGCTAAATTAAAATTTATTAAATATTATTGCAATATTAAAAAATTTATATAATGATAATACAAACATTAACTAATATATATAAACGTTTTTTGTTATACTTTATAAAAAATTAAAATATATAATAAATATATAAAAGTAGTAATATTATTGTAGTTATTTTAAGAAAATAAAAATGCATACATATTTACAATGTAAATGTTGTCAAATAAAGCATTAAAAAATAAAAAATTAAATTTCAATTGACAAAATATTTAGTTATAATCATGGGAACCAACTTTTTATATATACTAGCTGCGTTGCATGGAATCTAAAAACTTAATAAAAAATAAAAGAAAATGTGAAAATACAACTTTGTCCACTTATTTAAAAAAAATGATGTTTCCGTAATGCTTCTTCTATTAAAACTTCATTTTTATCGAAATATTAAATTCAAGTGTAATATTTTCGCCATTTTCAGCAATATGCAATTAATTTATACCTATAGTTTCTTTTACCTTAAAATTCATTTATATTTAAAATTTCATTAAAATCGGTTCAGCGATTTAGGCGTGATTGTGTAACAAATCATTAAAAAAGCATTTGTTTTCACTAAGGCACATTTTAAAGTCGCTGAGAAATTTATTGTTAAAAAATTGTACTTGAATTCAAATATAACGGTATTAACGTATGGTTTAGAGTTAATTAATGCTTCTCAACCTTTCTCAATCTTTCTCAATGCTTCTCAACGTTTCTACTTATGTTAACAGCAGTTAACATATTTGTAGAAATTGTTAACATAGCTGTAAACACATAACATTGAATGAAATGCTTTCACCATTATTTGTAAGTATGGCAATACTAAATGTTTAAGCTGCTAACATCACAGTGGGGTCAAACGCAAAATTTTTGGTAATAAATCTGAATTTCCTAAACTACTGGTCGGATCAAATTGAAATGTATGGAAGAGTTGTAGAGGAGGACCTAAGCTTTCAGAAAAATCATCTTTTAGTTACCCTGTGATAACACGAGATAAGCTACAGGGTGTCAAAGTTGACTACCTCTAGTATGTAAAAGTTAAAAAAAATCGTAACTTGTACAAATGAAGTCCGATTTTAAAGATTTTTATATTTCTGGAAAGTGCTTGGCAAGATAAAGAAAAAATAAGCTTACTCATCTAAGTTATCTCTTACAGTTAAAAAGATATTTACGCTTGAATTTTGAATTTTTGATTTTTTGGCTCGACTTTCTTTCGTTTTTCGGTAATAAGTCCGGCGATATATGAGGTAAAAATTTTTTAAAAATATTCTGTAATTTGCTACATATTTCAAAATAACGTGCTGAAAGAATTTTTGGATTTTCTCAATTCGTCTAGACGTGAAAAATATTCAAAGCCAGCACTCTGAAATTGGCATGAAAATGGCTATTTTTTTTTACAAAAATATAGTACAATTCATTCTCTTTTTTCTCAAAGTTCCGTTAATAAAAAAATTTTTTCCTTATTAATTTCAAAAGATAAGGCTTCATAAACGGTTAATAAAGAAATTTTGAATTGATTTAAGTTTGCACCCTACATCCAGCATTGGCCGAAAATTGTCAATTTTAAAAAATTGTTTCATTTTTATCGATTAATAAAAAATGTCACGCGAGCTTTTTTAAATTTGGTACCCATATTTTTTATAGAAATAGATTTAGAATGATTTAACACTAAACTGCTTCCCGCCCGGCCAAAAACGAATGCAGGAGTCGATATTTTATGTTAAAAGTCAGTTTTTTTAACGACTATTTTTAAAAGAATATTAAAAGCATATTAGCATAATATTTTTAATATTATTTCTTATGTAATGTATAACACAAATCAAGCTTTCATTCTTAAAAAAATCAATAAAATAGCTCCAATAACCTATTTTTGGTAATTTTTCAAAAATAATTTTTTTTTAAAAAATAGCTGAAAATCCAAAAAAATTTAATTTTTTTAATACAACACTAATTTTGTAAATATTTTAAAAATATTAAAAGAATATAAAAATAGACTTATTTACCAATTCAACGATATATAAAATGTTGATATAGCTCATTTAATAATAGTAATATAATGGCCTCAAAACTACCAAGTCACGTCAAAAGTTGCAAAATTCACTATTTTGTTCCGTATTTCCATATGTGTGTATACGTAACACTCAACTGCATTGCTTATTTTTGTTACGAGATAATAATATTTATTAATGAATTTATTTAAAGTGTTCATAATTTTTTTCTACTGAAAAGGTTTTTAAAATTACCTAAGTACATAAATAAGTATATTTTCCTTCGTTTTTTATTACATTTTCTTAAGTTTTTAAATAATTTACCTAGCTACTTAATTAATGTATTATAACAAAAATGATTTTTTTACAATCGCATAGGTACATTTTTTGACGTACCTGTTTAACACTACAGGTCATAAAAATAAACTGAATGAAATTGGGTTTTTTGAGCAAAAATTTAAATTTTTTAATTCATTTTTGCCTGTCATCATTTACCTGACATAAATATTCTTTTTCTATATATAAGTATCCTTATAAATATGCAGATTTATTAGTGAATTTGAAATTATGGAGATTACATTAAAACACTTTTCTATTTGCAAAGTAATCTGGGATAATCTATCTGATATTATAAATCGTCCAGAAAAAATAAGAAAACTCATTGATACAGTAGTATCTTTTGGTTTAACTCTTACTTCAGAAGACAGTTTAAAGCTCGAAAATTTTTATAAATCATACGAAAAAAGGATGCAAGCTTCAGATTGGTCAATACCAAAGTTCAAGAAGAAAAATGAAGAGTGGTTGGAGGGAGAAATACCAATTTTCATCGGAAAGCAGAAAAAGGGTCGACCAAAAAAAAAAGTTACGATGAAGTTCAGCTAAGAACAAAGAGGACCAAACAGGAATCTATTCTAAATTCACATACGAATGCCGAAATAAAAGATACATTTAAAGCTTTAGTAACACGTACGCAACCAAAGGAAGTAGAAAAAGTTATAGATGTGTTACCAACAGCTTCTCCCAATCGATTACATCGGATAATCCAAAGCATAATGACACCGAAATCAACATCGTCCTTTACCTCTGAAGATGCTTTAGCTCTAATATTAAATTTAGGATTATCAAGAAACCAATACGAGATTTTGAGGAAATCTGTTAGCGAAAAAGGATATGATATCTTTCCCAGTAGCAAATCAGTGAGAGTAGCGAAAAGTAATATTTTACAGCCTATGGAGCACCCGGTTAATGCTTCTGTTAAAAGTGCTAAAGTTAATATATTGCAATTACTTGAAAATACTGCCTCTAGAATTATATCTACCTTCAGCAATGATAACATTGCAAAATGCAAAGAATCTGAACTTATTTTAATATTCAAATGGGGCTGCGATGGAACATCAGGATTTTCGGAATACAAACAACTGGATGGAAGTAATTCTGGAAATAATTATTCCTCGCTGTTTATAGCGTCTCTGGTACCACTTCGAATGCGCTTAAATAAGCCTTCCTCATCGACAAGAAATGACTCGCTTTTTGCTGATATATGGATAAATTTAACTCCAGGTTCCAAATTTTTGTGCCGTCCAATCCTTTTTGATTACACAAAAGAAACCACGGTTACAATAAACAGCATTGTCAACTAATTGGAAGAAGAAATTAAAGCATTGCCTCCAATATATGTAAAAGTATCAAACAGAACTATTAAAGTTACATTTCAACAACAATTAACGATGATTGATGGAAAAGTTGCAAACGCTATAACAGATACAACATCTACATGGAAATGTAATATATGTGGAAAAATAAGTTTTTCAGGATAATTCTGAAGTCCTTGTTAATAAATATTCTTTAAAATTTGGAATATCACCACTCCACGCAAGGATACGATTTTTGGAGTTCTGCTTACATCTTGCATATGATATGAAGTACAGAAATATTCCTGGACAGGAAAATGCTACAGTAAAAAACAATTTGGAACTTCACGAATTACGAAAAGAGGAGAAGAAAAGAATTCAATTAGAATTCAAAGAACAACTCGGATTAATAATTGATAAACCTCTATGGAAGCTCAAATGATGAAAATACAGCAAGACGTTTCTTTGAAAATCCGGAACTCACAGGCATTGACTTAAATATTTTGAAGCGTTTTAAGATTATATTGGCAGTCATTAATAGCAAAAAACAAATTAATGCGGACAAATTTAAAATTTTTGCTTACGAAACTAAAGAACTACTTAACATTACATACCCCTGGAAATCAATGACTCCAACAATTCACAAAGTATTGGCTCATGGTAAAGAAATAATAGAAAATAGTATTTTGCCATTGGGAGAGCTAACAGAGGAAGCACAGGAAGCCCGAAATAAAGATGTTAAATATTTCCGACTCTTCAATACCCGAAAATGTTCGAAAATAGCACAAAATATGGACTTAATGGAATATTTATTAATATCATCAGATCCAGTTATATATTCTATAAGAACACGATGGCTACCAAAAATCACTCTTGAAATAGAAAAAGAGGATTCCGAAGCTAAGGAAGTTAAAAATTTGCTAACGTTTGATGTTTCTGATTATTTTCAAGATATTATTAGAGATTAATAATATCTTCGATAATATATTCTTAATAAAATAAATATACGGGATATATGTATAATAAGTATGTAAATATGTAGAACAAATTAAATAAACATTACTCAAATAAAGAATTTACTACTTTATAATAACAAATATATACCTATATAATACATTAGAAAACTAAAATGTTACGTATACACACATATGGAAATACGGAACAAAATAGTGAATTTTGCAACTTTTGACGTGACTTGATAGTTTTGAGGCCATTATATTACTGTTATTAAATGACCTATATCAACATTTTATATATCGTTGAATTGGTAAATAGGTCTATTTTTATATTCTTTTAACATTTTTAAAGTATTTGCAAAATTAGTGGAGTTGAATTAAAAAAATTAAATTTTTTTGGATTTTCAGCTATTTTTTAAAAAAAATTTATTTTTGAAAAATTACCAAAATTGGTTATTGGAGCTATTTTATTGATTTTTTTAGGAATGAAAGCTTGATTTGTGTTTTATACATTACATAAGAAATAATATTAAAAATATTATGCTAATATGCTTTTAAAAATAGTCGTTAAAAAAACTGACTTTTAACATAAAATCTCCACTCTTGCATTCGTTTTTGGACGGGCGGGAAGCAGTTTAGTGTTAAATCATTCTAAATCTATTTCTATAAAAAATATGGGTACCAAATTTAAAAAAGCTCGCGTGACATTTTTTTTATTAATCGATAAAAATGAAACTATTTTTTAAAATTGACAATTTTCGGCCAATGCTGGATGTAGGGTGCAAACTTAAATCAATTCAAAATTTCTTTATTAACCATTTATGAAGCCTTATCTTTTGAAATTAATAAGGAACAAATTTTTTTATTAACGGAACTTTGAGAAAAAAGAAAATGAATTGTACTATATTTTTGTAAAAAAAAATAGCCATTTTCATGCCAATTTCAGAGTGCTGACTTTGAATAGTTTTCGAATTGAGATAATCAAAAAATTCTTTCAGCATATTATTTTGAAATATGTAGCAAATTACAGAATATTTTTAAAAAATTTTTACCTCATATATCTCCGGACTTATTCCCGAAAAACAAAAGAAAGTCGAGCCAAAAAATGAAAAATTCAAAATTCAAGCGTAAATATCTTTTTAATTGTAATAGATAACTTAGATGAGTAAGCTTATTTTTTCTTTATCTTGCCAAGCACTTTCCAGAAATATAAAAATCTTTAAAATCGGACTTCATTTGTACAAGTTACAATTTTTTTTAACTTTTACATACTCGAGGTAGTCAACTTTGACACCCTGTAACTTATCTCGTGTTATCACAGGGTGATTACAAGATGATTTTTCTGAAAGCTTATGTCCTCCTCTACAACTCTTCCATACATTTCAATTTGATCCGACCAGTAGTTTAGGAAATTCAGACTTATTACCAAAAAATTTGCGTTTGACCCCACTGTGTAACATTAACATCGAAAGCTCTAGAATTCGAATATACTAGTTTGTCCGTTAAGATCATTGTAGAAATAGAGCTTTCGAGAAGCATCTAGAAGGTAATGCAGTATATATAAATTGGCCGTGAGAACACCATTGAGTCAGTCTAATCTGAAGCATTGTTAACTAAAGACAAATTAACTGCCTTGAAGTTGACTGTATATTCTTGTACATTATTAAAGTGTGCTGTATAAAGCGTGTAATTTAGTTGTGTGTATATTAGAACACATATTGACTAATTAAGCTGTTGTTTTCGTACATTTTAAATAAAATAAAGAGTCGTTACGACTTTTAAACTACTAATCTTCTTTTATTTGCGATCAAAGTATGCGGTTTATTTAAAAGGAAATAAACTACAGTTTTTAAAAAGTAAAAACGTAACAATTGGTGTCAGAAGTGGGATTGCAAAATAATAAGCAGTCATGAAGTTTGAAGAGCTAAAAGTGGAGCAACTCAATAGAGAATTGAATAAGTTGGAGCTAATTACATGAATTCAAGCGGCGTGATATTGACATCGGAGCTTACGAGTTCGAGTATAAAGAAGAAATGGAAGTTTCTACCCGTGCAACAAAAAACAGCATGGCTTTATCCACAATGTTTGCTGCTATGATGGAACAATTTAAGGAAGAAAATAAAATAATGGAAATTAAATTTCAAGAAACTTCTAGAGCGACAGACGAGAAACTTCAGCAAATTTCAGAAGTTATAAACAGCAGAGTGTATGGCATTCAAACAAAGGTGCCTGACTTAGATGTGCCTAGATATATAAGCCAAAGACATTGATAAAAAGCTTTCCGATTTAGAGAATGAAATAGCCAAAGATGTTGATAAAAAACTACATGATCTAGAAATAAAGATGAATAATCTTCAATGACAAGATGGACAGGTGCGAATTCTTATAGAATCCTCTAGTAGAATAAAGGTCCCTAGTTTTATTGGCACCACACCATTTAATGTGATCAAGTTCCAGTTAGATACAGTTGCCATTAGAAACATGTGGAACGACGAAGAAAAAGCTATAGAGTTGATATTGGCCTTAAAAGGGAATGCAGCAGTGTTCTTGAAAGCGTGCCAGCGTGTAACAGAAATAGTTATGATGAAATAATGGAGGCACTACAACGTAAGTAAAATGATATTATGTATAAAAAGGAATTATAGAGTGCAGAAGCCCAATGAGATACTACAAGATTTTGCGTTGGAATGTCGAAGTTGTTACAGATAATGAGAGAAATATAGTCGACAAATTAAAAAAGGTTTTGGAGGCGTTTAATGAGAAGCAAAGTAAAGTCAGAGTAATATGTTATAACTACGGAAAATCGGGTCATATTCTGCGAAACTGCAAAGCACCAAGAAAACGAACCAGATCTGCCTCGCCTCAATTTAAACAACCTGAGGGACAACTGGCTCGTTGGATAGAGCGGCTTCCGAGCTATCACTTTAGCAGCGAGCACCGGAAGGGTTTGAAAGGAAAATAATTATGTCATCTATGTTCGACTAATGCATATAGAGTCCATTGAATATTGATCTGTTATGCAAAGAAATGACTCCATACTGGCGAAAATAATATCGGCAAAAGAAGAAGGTAGAAATCCAGTCCGCAATGAAATATCTTCTGAAAGTCCACTGATGAAATTTTATTGAGCCCTATAGAAGCCATATTTATTTATTTACTAATTATGTTATATGCTGCTTATACCGCATATGGGAAAGTGCTGACGGCAAAACAGTGACAAATCTAATTGTAGCACCATCTTCTAAAATAAACGAAGTAATGAAAGAGTTCCATGAGGGGCCCAGTGGTGGTCATCTTAGTGTGACAAAAACCTTAGAAAAGTTAAAACAACGTTTTTATTGGGTGGGTTGTCAACAAGCGGTAGCCAATTGGGTAGACAATTGTCCACAAAGCATAGCAGCGAAGAGCCCTGTAAGAAGAAGTCGTGGACATCTTCAGCAGTACAACTCAGACGCGCCATTCGAGCGGATTATAATGGATGTAGCACCCTTTCCCTGTCAGTGATGAAGGAAACCGTTACGTTCTAGTGGTTGTGAATTATTTCAGCAAATGGCCAGAGGTATATGCCATACACAATCAGGAAGCTAAAACGGTTATAAGCGTATTTTTGAACAACTGGGTATGCCACTATGGTGTTCCACTGGAGTTGCATTCTGATCAGGATAGAAATTTTGAGTCTGTCGTATTCAAGATAATGTGCGATTTATACGGAATTAGAAAAACCAGAACAACGCCACTACATCCTCAATCTGATGGCATGGTCGAAAGATTGAATCGCACTCTGGAGGAATATTTAAGAAAAGTGATCAGTGCACATCAGAAGGACTGGGATGAACACATATTGAAATTTCTATTGGCATACAGATCAGCTGTTCATGACTCAACCTCTCTAACACCTGAAAAAATTGTCTCCGGGAGAGAACTCAGTTGATGATTTAGAATTCAATTCGAGCAACGAAATTCAGCTTGTACTGTTGTATAACCAACAAACAACGTAAGAAAGAACTTTCTCCCAAACTACAAACAAGGTGATTAAGAAATTAAACGACGTCGTGTACAGAATACAGAAAGAAAAGAGCCCAAATCTAAAATGAACATCTCAATGCTTCTCAACTTTTCTGCTTATGTTAACAGCAGTTAACATATCGCTAGAAATTATTAATATATCTGTAAACAAACAACATGAAATGTTTTAACCATTTTTTGGAAGTATGGCAACAACATTTAGCCGTTAACATTAACATCGAAAGCTCTAGAATTCGAATATGCTAGTTTGTCCGTTAAGATCAATGTAGAAATATAGCTTTCGACAAGCATATATATATATATATATATATATATATATGATATTATTTGGCTTTTTTAGAGCACGCTTAGGCTCATAACTTTTAGCGTACCTAAAGAAATTCAGCCCCATTAACTTGCTTGTAGTTGTTATTACTCTCAGCAATATTGTAATAGCATATTTTTTTTTTCTTAAAATATGCTGCTCAGTTCATCTGAAATGAATTGGATCATAGTAAAAAAACACAAAGCTGAGTAAAAAATAAAATAAAAAAGAATTGCACGCATTCCAACAAAAAGTAAGTAAAGTTATAGTCAGGGCAACCAAAAATATTCTCTAAAAAAAGTGTTTTATGCACATTAAAACTATCTTAAAATCGGAAAATATACCCTTAAAATTAAACATGCTCTTAAAATTTTAAATAATTTATATCAATTTAAAACATGAAAATTATTGGGGAATCGGATTTTAAAAACGTATGCGACAGTGAAAGAAAATTTTATTAATGGAAAATTATGTAAAAAATTATGTTATGTTATGTATAAAATATGCCAAAATATGACATTTAAATTGCTAAAATATGCTCTGAAATAATTTGATGATGATTTTCTTTGAAAATATGAAAAAAATATGCTTCTTAGCCCAAATATCTAAAAATATGCAAAAAATATTAGTACCCAAATATCAAAAATATGCTGTAACAAATTGATGCCTAAATTTGTAAAATAGCATGAAACGGATAGTTTATATCATTTGAATATCAGGAAAAAAGTTTTTTATTGATATTACTGTTTTGGTAGCAAAAATATTATAATTTCCACCAATTTACATAAATTTTGGGCGCTTTGCTGTGTCGTCTTTGATATAAAATTGAGCAAACTCTGTTAAACCGCGATATAAATGAAATTATATTGTATTTTCCGCCAATTATACAATGTATAATAGATATTTTATAATACAAATTGAAAATAATTTCGAACCAAAAAAAAATTTGTTTTTATTATCAGCACAATATTGGCTATAAGGATGTGCTATGTTATTTTGAGGTCCAAAAATATTTATAACCCTAGTGTACATATAAATTTCAATTTTTTGGGAAATTTTGAATCAAAGTTGAATTATTGCTTAAATTTTAACCATAATTACTGAATTTGTTCCAGTAGGATAAAGCAAACAACCCCTACCATACTTGGTTAAAAAGTGTTAATTTTCAAAACTTCAATTTCGATGTTTTTTTAATTTTGTTGAACAAATTTCTAAAAACTAAGAATAAGTCCAGACGACCACAAAGAGTAAAATTTAGAAAGAATTAGGTAAATATTTGGATTTTGGGAAAATGGCATTTTTTGTAGTTTTTAGTTATAAAGTGAAATTTGTTTTGCATCAATATTAAGACTAAACAAAATTATTATATAACAAGTTAAAGTGCTATATACCCTTTACTCATGTTGAGATGTTATGTATATGAAAAATTAATATATTTTAAAGTTAATGAAACAACAACAATAGTAAATGACAACATTAATTAAAAAAGGGCATTTTGAAAATTTATGGACCGATTAAATTGATATAAAAATTCGAAATTCGAGTAAAATGTTATTTGTGACACATCTGCGCAAGAATGAATGGCTTATATTGGGGCTTCAACAGTTCAAAAACGCGTTTTTTCAGCACAAATATTCTGAAAAAAATTTCGAATTTTCTGTGAAAGAACGAAGGGTCTAGCTTACATAGGGGCTTCAAGTGTTAATGAAACTACAGAAATATCAGATAAAGACAGCGTTAATTAAAAAAGGATATTTTGAAAATTTATGGGCCGATCAAGTTGATTCAAACATGATTTAAAACGTAAAAAAAAATTTAAAAACTTAATTAGAAATAGAACTAACAGCGCAAATATTTATTAAAAATTTGTTTACTCTTTCTTCAAGACGAAAAGAGAATATTTTTAACCCTGCCAGATTTGACGATTTTTGATTCTGAAAATGGCCTATTGACGATTTTTGTCCTAAATTTGACAATTTTTCTAAAAGGAGATTTAGAACTATTTTCAGCAATTTTCTTTAAAATTAAATTAGTTGGTACATAAATATTAACAATTTAAATAAAAATCTTCTTAATTTTGTTATTGTAAATGGTTCATTTATAGAAATGATTTATGGGAACCAATATGATATTATATTCGATTCAATTATGTATTATAAAATGGCGAATAAACATTTTATAAAAGGCTAAAACCATTTGCAATTAAAAAAAACTTTTAATTTCATAAATAAGGTATTAGAAATCCTTAAATAGCAGTAATAAGTATCTAAAGAAATTTTTGATGAATTCATTCAAAATGAAATTTCTTATGTCGTCGATGGCTTACAAAAAGAACTATGTGTTTTTTTATCTTTTCAAAAGACAACTTATTTTTTGTTTGAAAGTCATACAAAATTACATATTTATCATTTGTATGCTGTCCTAATTAATAACCATCGTAAGGTTTTAATGAGTTTTTTTTTTTTTTAAATAGCCCGGAATGCAAAATAGTTTTTCTTTACCCTATTTTACGTTGAGTAAGTCTTATATTAGCAAGTCCCGTAGGATAGATATAATTGCGACTTGAACGTAAAGTAAGTAACTTTTCGCAGTTTAGAGATGTCGGTTCCCATGAGTCTTAACAATTTTGTATGAGAACTTGTTTTTAATTGTTCCTGCGACATCTAGCATCTCTGCCTCAAGATAAAAACATCGTGTTAATTTTGCTTCAAAAATTAATGGAATTTTTAAATTAAAAAGTATAGAAAAAACTACTTAAATTTGCTTTAACTTTCTTTTGTTTGGCAATGTTTGCTCAAAAAAGAAGAAGGCATTGGGGCAATAGCTCTAAATTTAAGGTGCCAAAAACTATAGACGGTCCCAGCACTAGTGCCAACAGGTTCAGCTTCTGTCTGAAGATGAAGAAGAAAAAGCAGTTGTTATGAAAGAAAAGATTCTACCAAAAATTGTGGACTCTACCCATAGTTTTTCAACGGTGAACGGATTAATTGGGGATAAATATACTTACAAACGGATGTTTATTGGTACAAAAATTGTATTAAACTCGCTGTCGCTGTATAATGAAGCTTTGAGAGTTCTCAAAGACAAAAAATTCCAGTATTATACGCATGAATTAAAGGATGCAAAAACTTTTAAATTGGTTTTATTTGACCTGCCACAACTGGATACAAAGACAATTGGCGAAAAATTGTAAGCTCGCTCAACATAAACCCGGTAAGCATTAAGGAACTAGTAACAAAAAGATCCAGTGTAGATGACGCACTCTATCTCATTGAGTTTGATCGTCAACATGTTTCAAAAAGAGAGGTTATGAAAATAAGATATTTTTGTAATATATCTGTGTATTGTAGAAAACCTCTAAAGGGCAATAAAGTTCCTACAAAATGCTCCAAGTGCGCTTTGTATGGACATGGTGCTAAAAATTGTAACCGTATCGTAGTGTGTTCAGCCTGTGCCGGAAACCATGATTATGCAGTTTGTTCACTCAATAAAGGTAATAGTGATGGTAGTATAATTTATAAGTGCTACAACTGCATAAAGAAGAACTTAAAAAAACGTTAACCATAGAGCTGATGATCCAAAGTGCCCAAGTCGTCAAGAATATTTAGAAATCCGTCATCGAGTAACATCTAAATCTAGGGCGACCAGCAGAAGAACTAACGTAACATATTTTAAAGAAGACGATCATGATTTTCCTCAATTGCCATAATTATACACGCAATTCCCGCAATGTTGGTAATTTGTATTCTGAGTTAGCTAAAGGCAAGACCTACGGCAACAATAATAATGATAACATTTTCAATGAAAGACTTCTGGAAATATTTTTTGATGCTGTCGATGCTTTGCAAAGATGTCAAAATAAGTACGACAAACTACGAGTTTTAGGTATGATGCTTAAACATGCCATATAATTCAACCGGTAGACACAATGTTCATGTTATGCATTGGAATCTCCAAGGCATAACAACTGAGTCAGCAGCTGCCCAGCTGGAATACTTTTTACTAAAAGGTAAATCGATATTCTCCTTTTAAATGAGGTTTTTTTTCTGAAACCGTACCACAAATTTCAACTTGGTTGTTATAAAATTTATAGAGAGGATCGATCTACTCATGGCGGAGGAGTTCTAATTGCAATTAAAGGTAACATTAAGCATAAGTTGTTACCAAAAATAAAAACAAGTACGGCTGAAAGTATTTCAGTACAAGTTATGATTAATAGAAGGCTAGTTATATTTACTTCAGCGTATAATAAGTTCATACTACCAATTTTAAAGCTGATTTAGATAATTTGACTTCATTTTCAAAAGACTATTTTATTTTCGGTGATCTGAATGCCCAACATACACATTGGAATTGTATGTCAAATAATTCGGCTGGTAATGATCTCTACAGCCTCTGTCTTCAATCCAGCTACTATATTTATTACCCAAATGGACAGTATCCACAGTAGACATTCTTTTATCTAAGTCGTGCCTCCATTTTTCAAACCTTGAGACACATCCAAATGTTTTACAGTCGGACCATGTACCTATATCTTGTGTTTTTTCTGGACAAGTTCAAAACATGACATATTCAGTTCTCTTGTGTTATCGAGCAGACTGGTTAGCAATCAGAAACTGGGTGAAAAATGAAATTAGGTGTCAGAACATTGACCAACCCGTTACTAGTTCAGGTAATCTAGATTTTTATTTCAACAAATTAATATTTATAGTTATCCCTTCTTTGCATGATTTTTTCTTTTAAAAAAAAAAAAAAATCAGGGTGATGTAATTAATGCTCTAGATTAAAGGAAAAATATTTAAAAAAATCTTGTATTATGTAAAAAACAATATGATGGAAATTTATATCATCATGCATTGTCACATATTTAGCTCAGTAATAAATAAATAAAAAAATATTTTTTACTAAATCTTCTTTATTCTGTATGATAATTTAAAAAACAAGTATTATTTTTATTTAAGCACAAATTAACGCCACATTTATTACATGAAATTGTGGAATAGCCTTTACATTTGGGAAATTTGCACTGGAGTGACCCACCTACTTTTGGCCAATGTTGAGCACCATCTGTTCTTATGTCTTTTGGAGGTGGTGGAGCTGGAGAACCTTTTCTTTTTTTTGATTCTAATTCTTCTTCTAGTACACTGGCACTACGACGCCCTCTTTTAGCTTCTCTGGTGGTTCCTCTGTTGCATAGCACAAAGGCCAATTCATTTCTGAATTGGCCCATTGTAAGCAGACTCTTTTTAAGTTCACCTCTTTCTTGAGCATTTTTTTTTATAAACAATCCAAGAGTTTATAACAGCTAGATCAAATAAATGAAAAAAAATACGCAAATACCACTTTTTAGACCTCATTTTTATATGATTTCTGCCCAAAAAGCTATCCATGAGATCTACTCCTCCCATATGTTTATTGTAGACAATAAACGGGCAAGTAATATCAATTTTTGCCTTTGTTATCCTGTCAAATCTATTGACTTTAGTTACAGGCAATGCTCCAGTTAACACTGTGTGAATTCCTGATTTAGCTAAAAAAAACTACCAATGGCAAAGAAGTATAAAAATTATCAAAGTATATGATGTGGTTTTGCTTTCTTGGCACGCCTCGAAGCAAACGAACTACAACCTTTCCTGTTGCACCAAGATCTGGTTCATCTGGGAGTTCCTCTATATTCTCTTGTCCAGAATATACCTCAAACTTGTGGGCATATCCCATCAAATCACAGAGAACATATAATTTAAAGCCCCATTTATGGGGTTTCTTAGGCAGATACTGTTTTAAAAAATGCCCTATTTTGGTAGAACACATCTGTTCATCCACAGAAAGTCTTTGATTCATTGGCACTGTGGCAAATCTCTCATTGAGATGCTTGATAACAGGGCGGATTTTATAAAGCCTGTCATGTTCTGGATGACCTACAGGTTTGTGAAGATCATTGTTATTAAAATGTAATGATAACTTTATTTTCTCAAACTTGTTCAGTGGCATTGTTGAAGAAATGGGCTCATATCCAAACTTTGGCGACCAGTATGATCTTGTGCTAGGAAATTTGATTACTGACATGTATAATAATATACCAAAGAACTTATACAAATCATGTTCTGTAAATTTTATAGATGAACTGGGATTACGCTGTATTATATATAAATTTGTCTCCTCTACTAATGTTTTGATAAAATCTTCAGTGATAAAATGGTTAAAACATTGATATGGAGTTTCTAGGTATGATAGACTACCTGAAGCAGTAGAACTTCCCAAGAAAGTAATTTTATCTGTGTCATACACCAGATTCCCTTTTTCCAAATCAAGCTTCTTTTGTCAAATGCAAAACTGGATGAAGACTGCAAATTGGATGAAATTGATGGGTGAGAAGACTGAGAGGGTTCTTGATCTTCTAGTTCTACAAGAGGAGAATCAATTTCAGTAGTTTCATCCACATCATCATCATCGTTCGCCTCCTGCAACACTCTTATAACTTCATCAGCATCGCGGTTTTCATCATCGGAATCTTGGTCATCAAGGCCATATTCTGAGAGCCAACCGTCTTGCAATTTACTAAGATAATCTTCAATATCTCTATCATTCAAGTTTACCTAAAAAACAACATAAAATGAACATTAACAAAAAAATGTTTACAGTACATTACAAGTGAAGTTACTGCATAGTGATGTAAATTTCTATCACATAGTTTCGAGAAATTTATTCACAGTGTTTTGATATAAATTGTATATAAAATAACAAAAACATGAAAACAAACCTTTTTTCCACTCATTTTCACTTTTATTGTATTTTATATCTCCGTTTATTTCCATAAAACAATTTAAAATCTCGCTCATTTCTTCCAGTCACAACAAACAGCGGAATGACAAGTTGTAGACCTGGTAATTGACAGTGAGTGCCTTTTTTTGTTGACTAAATATTATGATGGAAATTTCCATCATCATGCAAAGAAGGGTTAAAGAAGCGTTCAATAAAATACCTGTGGGTCATAAAAATTCCTGGCAACGAGAAATATCTGAAATTAGTAAAATGTCAGAGAAATAAATACAAACGTAAATTTCAAAGATGTAGCGATTATAATTATAAAAATCAATTGAAAAGCATTTTGAAGCTATTAAATAAACTTATTGAGTTCCACCTTAATAAAGACCGAAATTAATCCTGGTCAAAATTTATTTCAAATTGGCTCTCGGGCTCTAAAAAAATTTTGGAAAGTAAAAAAGCACTTAAAAGAAACAAAATGTCTTTTACTGATCTTCATGTAAACGGTGAAGTTTTAAAACTGGCAACGAAATGGCTAATTCAATAGCAGATCTACTTGGTAATTCACACACCATTACATTAAATAATTAGATGGAATTAATAGCATTATCCTCAAAAAGATGCCCGATTACTTTTTTGAAACTCTATGTAAACTTTTCAACTCTTGTGTAATAGAAGGCTATTTTCCAACTATTTTTGAGAAGGCAAAGTTATCCCAATTACTAAGCCAGGAAAGGAAATTGCCGTTTTTTTTATAGACCAACCAACATCCTAATCCTATTGGATAAAGTATTTGAGAAAATAATTAATAAGAGAATTTTAGATTTTTCAAACCAAAATCATCAGCTAAGAAAATCGTTAATTTTATTGAATCAAACAAAAGCAAAAAGTCTCGTAATAATTCTTATAATACTAATATTTGCATCTACACGTGAAATAATTCTCTCAGAGAGCGAATTTACCTAGTGTCTACATTAGGCAAATTTATATCAAAACAAACGTCAAAATCAGTGCGAATATATACAAGGTAACCTTAGTTAAACAGTTGATTATTATTTTGGTTGTTACAGTTGTCAAACTGCATATATAAAAAACAATAATGAATACGCCATATTGTTGTTTTTGTGCAACTGTTGCGACCTTCCACAAATTCGAGTTAAGTTTGACGTTTGTCTTGATAAAAAAATCTCTAATGTAGAGACTATGTTAACATTCTCTGACAGAAAAATCTTACATATTATGTAACGTCTAGGCGGGCTGTAAGTTAAGGTAATTAATCATTTTAAAATTTAAAGTTTGAGTTAGAATTATATAGGAAATAATTGTCTAATTATATAAAATGTATTAGTGACCATTTTTTTAGACCGGATACTAAGCTGTCTCGTTATTATTTACCTCAGGTCTACAATTGAGATTAACGCTGATATAATATGTGAGATAACGCAAGCAGAAGAGAGTAACCATTTTGTTTATATTATGTTTTATCTTAAATAAGGGGTACACGTACTCTAATAAATCCTATAAGATATCATTATTTTCAATCAGTCGCAGAACAAACATGTACTTTTTATTTACAAAAATCGCACGTTTTTAACACAATTTCTATAAAAAAATTTTTAAATGTAAAACAATCATTAAAAGAAAATAATTTTGCAAAAAAACATTGTTTTTTTAGTAATTTCCAAAATATATAAGCACACACACATACAAACTTCCGTGTGTGTGTATTTTTTTGACAGTTCATCTTATAAGATGGTTGTGTAGAGAAATCTCATCACAACAGTCTCATAATACATCTTATAATACTAATATTTGAATCTACACGTGAAATAATTCTCTCAGAGAGCGAATTTGACACTCTCTGATAGAAAAATCTTACATATTATGTTACGTCTAGACGGGCTGTTATAGGACTCTCTGTTCAGTAACAAAATACAAATCCTTTTAGTTTTTTTGTTAATAAAAGTACGTAAACAAATTTCTTATCACTTAAAACATCTTTGAAACAGAAACAAGATCAACAACAAGCTAAACCTCAGGTCTACAACTGAGATTAACGTTGATATAATATGTGAGATAACGCAAGCAGAAGAGTGTAACCATTTTCTTTATATTATGTTTAATCTTAAATAAGGGGTACACGTACTCTAATAAATCCTTTAAGATATCATTATTTTCAAGCAGTCACAGAACAAACATGTACTTTTTATTTAAATAATCGCACGTTTTTAATACAATTTTTATAAAAATATATTTTTAAATGTAAAACAATCATTAAAAGAAAATAATTTAAAAAAAACATTGTTTTTTTAGTAATTTCCAAAATATATAAGCACACACACATACAAACTTCCGTGTGTGTGTATTTTTTTGACAGTTCATCTTATAAGATGGTTGTGTAGAGAAATCTCATCACAACATTCTCATAATACATCTTATAATACTAATATTTGAATCTACACGTGAAATAATGCTCTCAGAGAGCGAATTTGACACTCTCTGACAGAAAAATCTTACATATTATGTTACATCTAGACGGGCTGAAACAAAAATAAAAATATACATACTAGCGTTGGAAAATGAAAATATTTTTAAATGAAAAATAAATTTCAAATAGTACTTTTTTCACCCTCACAGTACTAAAATTAAAATTTTTGATAATCGGGTATATGGTAAAAAACGATTTCGAAAACGAATCGATTTGAAATCAAAAAAATGTGTGATGTATTTATTTGATTGTTTTCGTTATTGATGAAAATTAGGTTTAAATCACATTCTATTAGATTTTGTAACATCATTTTTTAATTTCTCTCAAATTATTTGTTTATTTTTCATATGGGCTGTATATTCTAAAAGAAAAATAAAGCATTGTTGCAAAAATGATTCTTAAAATCGATCGAAATTCATCACAACCTTTTAAACCGATTTAATTTGAAAACGATAAGTATATCTGAATTATTTATTTTTTATTTTGTGCAAAACTCAAAAAATGTGATTTGTATATATTTAAAACTAAGGATTACATATGATACAAAGTCAAGTCCAAGTCCAAGTCCAAGATCAATTCTTTAAAGTCGAGTTCTTCAGGTTTAATTTTGTTAAATACAATTCATTACCTAATGCCTTTAAAATTTGTGTAGATTTCCACTTCAATTTGATTAACAGAGCATAAAAACTTGTAGTTTCTAATAATGATTGTACGT